>OX637287.1:54340283-55020755 GCA_951799445.1 Pseudisothecium myosuroides | reverse complement strand
CCCTAAACCCTAAACCCTAAACCCTAAACCCTAAACCCTAAACCCTAAACCCTAAACCCTAAACCCTAAACCCTAAACCCTAAACCCTAAACCCTAAACCCTAAACCCTAAACCCTAAACCCTAAACCCTAAACCCTAAACCCTAAACCCTAAACCCTAAACCCTAAACCCTAAACCCTAAACCCTAAACCCTAAACCCTAAACCCTAAACCCTAAACCCTAAACCCTAAACCCTAAACCCTAAACCCTAAACCCTAAACCCTAAACCCTAAACCCTAAACCCTAAACCCTAAACCCTAAACCCTAAACCCTAAACCCTAAACCCTAAACCCTAAACCCTAAACCCTAAACCCTAAACCCTAAACCCTAAACCCTAAACCCTAAACCCTAAACCCTAAACCCTAAACCCTAAACCCTAAACCCTAAACCCTAAACCCTAAACCCTAAACCCTAAACCCTAAACCCTAAACCCTAAACCCTAAACCCTAAACCCTAAACCCTAAACCCTAAACCCTAAACCCTAAACCCTAAACCCTAAACCCTAAACCCTAAACCCTAAACCCTAAACCCTAAACCCTAAACCCTAAACCCTAAACCCTAAACCCTAAACCCTAAACCCTAAACCCTAAACCCTAAACCCTAAACCCTAAACCCTAAACCCTAAACCCTAAACCCTAAACCCTAAACCCTAAACCCTAAACCCTAAACCCTAAACCCTAAACCCTAAACCCTAAACCCTAAACCCTAAACCCTAAACCCTAAACCCTAAACCCTAAACCCTAAACCCTAAACCCTAAACCCTAAACCCTAAACCCTAAACCCTAAACCCTAAACCCTAAACCCTAAACCCTAAACCCTAAACCCTAAACCCTAAACCCTAAACCCTAAACCCTAAACCCTAAACCCTAAACCCTAAACCCTAAACCCTAAACCCTAAACCCTAAACCCTAAACCCTAAACCCTAAACCCTAAACCCTAAACCCTAAACCCTAAACCCTAAACCCTAAACCCTAAACCCTAAACCCTAAACCCTAAACCCTAAACCCTAAACCCTAAACCCTAAACCCTAAACCCTAAACCCTAAACCCTAAACCCTAAACCCTAAACCCTAAACCCTAAACCCTAAACCCTAAACCCTAAACCCTAAACCCTAAACCCTAAACCCTAAACCCTAAACCCTAAACCCTAAACCCTAAACCCTAAACCCTAAACCCTAAACCCTAAACCCTAAACCCTAAACCCTAAACCCTAAACCCTAAACCCTAAACCCTAAACCCTAAACCCTAAACCCTAAACCCTAAACCCTAAACCCTAAACCCTAAACCCTAAACCCTAAACCCTAAACCCTAAACCCTAAACCCTAAACCCTAAACCCTAAACCCTAAACCCTAAACCCTAAACCCTAAACCCTAAACCCTAAACCCTAAACCCTAAACCCTAAACCCTAAACCCTAAACCCTAAACCCTAAACCCTAAACCCTAAACCCTAAACCCTAAACCCTAAACCCTAAACCCTAAACCCTAAACCCTAAACCCTAAACCCTAAACCCTAAACCCTAAACCCTAAACCCTAAACCCTAAACCCTAAACCCTAAACCCTAAACCCTAAACCCTAAACCCTAAACCCTAAACCCTAAACCCTAAACCCTAAACCCTAAACCCTAAACCCTAAACCCTAAACCCTAAACCCTAAACCCTAAACCCTAAACCCTAAACCCTAAACCCTAAACCCTAAACCCTAAACCCTAAACCCTAAACCCTAAACCCTAAACCCTAAACCCTAAACCCTAAACCCTAAACCCTAAACCCTAAACCCTAAACCCTAAACCCTAAACCCTAAACCCTAAACCCTAAACCCTAAACCCTAAACCCTAAACCCTAAACCCTAAACCCTAAACCCTAAACCCTAAACCCTAAAACCCTAAACCCTAAACCCTAAACCCTAAACCCTAAACCCTAAACCCTAAACCCTAAACCCTAAAACCCTAAACCCTAAACCCTAAAACCCTAAACCCTAAACCCTTAAACCCCTAAACCCTAAACCCTAAACCCTAAACCCTAAACCCTTAAACCCTAAACCCTAAACCCTAAACCCTAAACCCTAAACCCTAAACCCTAAACCCTAAACCCTAAACCCTAAACCCTAAAACCCTAAACCCTAAACCCTAAACCCTAAACCCTAAACCCTAAACCCTAAACCCTAAAACCCTAAACCCTAAACCCTAAACCCTAAACCCTAAACCCTAAACCCTAAACCCTAAACCCTTAAACCCTAAAACCCTAAACCCTAAACCCTAAACCCTAAACCCTAAACCCTAAACCCTAAACCCTAAACCCTAAACCCTTAAACCTAAAACCCTAAACCCTAAACCCTAAACCCTAAACCCTAAACCCTAAACCCTAAACCCTAAACCCTAAACCCTAAACCCTAAACCCTAAACCCTAAACCCAAACCCTAAACCCTAAACCCTAAACCCTAAACCCTAAACTGCGGAATTTTTTTTTATTGTCTATTATCTAGATTTAAAATTAGTGATTGGTGTCATTTGTTGTCCAATTTCTAGAGTGCCGAACCATATCATTTGGATTTCCATTTTTATGGATCGAAACAAGGACAGTCGTTACATTTTCCAACACTAATATTCACACTCATTTTTGTTAAGCGATTTACCACCTGATCGTCAAAGCATGTGGCTAGGATGTGGATAGAAATCTGGACTTGTACATGCAACTGTTACAAAAAGTTGACGTGTGGAATGTTAGATTTGCATGACTTTGGCTCATAAAATTCGGTCGACCAAAAAAACACATGTGAAAAATATTCTCTTGGTTCACCCCCATGACAAATTTTCACTGGTGTTTTGTTACTTGGATTTCAAATCAGTGTTTGGGATCATTTATTTCTGAGCTTCTTCACTGCCGAACTATATGAATTGGGTTTCCATTTTTACGGATCGAAAATAATAATCATTAAATTCTCCAAACTAATATGGCCCACTTTTTTTTACTCGACTTGGCCCTAGCTCATGTGCGCGTGATGTGGATAGAAATTGCAACTTGCACGTGCGACTGTTACCATAATTTGGAATTTAGAATATTGTATTTTACATGACTTTGGCTCATAAAATACAATGAGCCAAAAATCTAATTAAAAACATTTTCGTAATTCACCCCCGCATTTTCACTAATGTCTATTTCCTAGGTTCCAAGGGAGTGTTTCTTCTAGCTTCTTGAGAGTCGTACCAAATCATTTGGGCTTCCATTTTTATTAATCCAAACAAAGAGTAATCATTAAATTTTCCGAATTTATATTCACGCTTGTTTTTTTCAAATGGTTCACTATCATCTCATGTGGCCATGATATGGATAGAGATTGCAACTTGCACATTCAACTGTTACAATAATTCGACATTGATAGCTTAAGATTCAATCAATGAAAGCCATAGATTTGTCATGTAGGGGGGACAAAAATGAATGGAGTCGCGAGTTCTACAATTTATATGGAGTTCCAGTCCATGATAACCCTAAACACTTCATTACCAAAATAAAATTCGAAAACTCCGAATGAAGTCATCATTTCACTTGGATTTAAAGAATTGGCTCGCATTTTAAAACTCATGAAATGTATTTGTAAGTGTATCCCTAAAATACATTGAGTTCGTTTTGAACCTCTTAGGTAGAATGTTTGTGCTCGCAAATTGAAATCAAGACCCTGGAACCTATGTATCTATGAAGAGCCTAAACCGCTAAATAATACATTTTACTGCTTTGTGTTTTGAAGACCAAGATAATAAATGGATGCCCTACATTGTATTATTTTCAAAAACGGCAGCAGTGTGAAAAGAAACGACTCAAAAATTCTTTTTTGATGTAGGTGCACGTGACTCTTGGTAGTATTCCAATTGGTTGTGTGATTTAGAAGACCCTGAATTTGCAACTTGTAGGTTCATTTTGCTCATAATTATATAGTACCCCAACTTCCTCACTCTTTTATGTTTATTGATTTGGTACATGTAAAGTGAATGAACATTATATTTTATTCTTCGATGATGTCATTAATGGTGCAAACTTTTGCATCACTTCAATATTAATGAATTTGAACTTGTGAGGGTGTTTTGTTTGTACTTATTCATGCTACTTTCATGACTTTTGATTGATTTAATTGTTTTCGATATAGCAATTACAATATTTGGTGCTTTGGAGTCGTTGTACGTCGTGCAAATCTTTGCATGATGTCTACAGTATGAAATGTGGTTTTGAACTACTTCATCAATTTGCAACTTCTTGGATCATTTTAATCTTACATGTTGCCTCTGATCTCAGACCTTTTTATTAATTGAGTTTAACAAACTGTACCAAACATTATCTTTTGATTTTTTATGGACATTATAAATTGCCCAAGCCCTGGTACGATTCATACAAATAGCCCTCGTATATTTTATGGATTTTGATGATAATTTATATAATTCTAATGCAATGTATCTTGACCGGTACATTTATTACTTTGGAATTTTTTGGTCTAGGGTTTAAGGAATCACAAGGTTTTGAAAGCAAGTTTAGGGTTTCGTGCGTACACTATTTTTTATGATTTTTGGTTGTGGTGGTCTTTGGATTTTTTGTAACTTGTGCATGCCACTTGTATTTTTTTTTTCACGTGGGGGTATTGAGATTTAAATGACTCAGTCCCCATAAGTACAATAAGAAATGTAATGGATAATCCTTTAATGACAGATGCCCATTTTTGGAAAAATTTCAAAAGAGCAACATACATGGTCAAATCAAATTTGATTTGCCCCTAAACCCTCACCATCATCATTGCCTCATGGGCTCTCTACTTCTACATTTATATTTAGGAATTTTACCTTACAAGTTTAAACAGTGATCCAATTTGAAATCAAAATTATGCGTTCTATGGATCTAATATTCAGCATGATTTTTCGTAGAGGAGATCTTGGAATTTTTTATGACTTGTGTATGTTCCTTGTATTTTTTTTTGACGTGTAGATCATGAGATTTGAATGACTCGGTCACATTAAATACAGTAAATAATGTAGAGGATGCTATTTTGTGATTTATGCTCATTTTTGGACTTGATGGAGTAGAATAGGATTAATGATCAAATCTAATTTGATCCTTACAAATTTTGGATTGTCACCAAAAGCGACTTCAATGAGCCAAATGTGACATTTATTAGTGGGTCCAATCTAATTTGACTTTTTAAATTCTGGCCACACACCACAACTTTAATGAGCCAAATATGATGTTTGGTAGTGCTCGAGGTCCATTCCGAGTTGGAAATTTATTTGCAACTCATGCATTTAAATTTTTTTGTGAATTAAACGTTCTGTCGATGATTTTCGTAGTTTGAATTGGATGAAATACAACAAAATTTATTTTTTTGAACTTTCCTAGGCAATTTCGATGATACAAATGTATCATTGGTCAATGCTGAAGCTCAAGTTGAAGTTGAAAATTTATTTGCAACTGGTGCCTTTGAGATTTTCACTCTGAATACATTTCTTTATCCACTCGTTTTAATTTTTCATTTAATTTTGTGACTTCTATAATTATGATCCTTCTTTCATCTTTTTTTTAGGGTATTCTTTGAACCTCCTTTTTGGATGAGTATAACTAAGACGTATAGTATTATTTGTATATGTTCATTTATATATTTGTGTGCTTGTGGAGTCCATACGTTATAAGAACTTTTTATTATTCTTTTCGTTGTTTATGCTTTTTGATTTTGATATTCGTATTTATGTCTACGTTTAAGGTAAATCTACATCCTAAACTCTAAAATATGGTGAGGTTTCAATATACGTAACATGCATAGTCAACTCCAAGGCGATGAAATATTTGAATACAAAAGACCATCATGCATTAGAAGAGCATTTAATAAAATGGGCACTGTATTCAAAAGGTCCACGTTTGAAAATGTCATGGAATTTTGTAAATGAATGCTTCAATTATTATATAGGAAGTAGGAATTGATGTAAGGCATTGTATTCCACATGAGTTTTCATTCTTACCCATTATTTTTAAGAATGCATCTTCACGCAAATTAAAATAAATTGGGAATGAAATATCGCTGTATTTTAAAGGTCCACACTTAAAAATGTCATGGGATTTTGTACGTGAAGGCTTGAATTTCTATTTAGGAAGTTGGAATTTGAATTGGGGGTTAGATTTTACATGCATTTTCAATTCTTGCCCATTTAGAAGTTCATCTTCATGTGAAGTAAAATAAATTGGGAAAAAAATGGCACTGTACTTAAAAGGACCGCATTTGAAAATGTCATGGAATTTTGTACCTGAATGCTTTAAATTTCTATTTAAGAAGTCGGAATTAATGTAAGGCATTATATTCTACTGATGAATTTTAATTCTGGGCCGTTTAAGAATTCATCTTCATATGAACTAAAATAAATAGGAGATGAAATATCGCTGTATTTTAAAGGTCCACATTTGAAAATGTCATGGGATTTAGTACGTGAATGCTTGAATTTCTATTTAGGAAGTTGGAATTTGTATTGGGGGTTAGATTTTACATGAATCTAAAATTCTTGCCCATTTAGAAATTCATCTTCGTGTGGAGTAAAATAAATTCATTTAGGAATGAAATGAGTTGTGTCCATAAGTGGCCCAACTTTACAAATGTCATGGAATTTAAAACATGGAGGCTTAAATTTCTGTATAGTAAATCCTAATCCCTGACACGTGTCAAATACTACATGAATTTTCAATTGTTTAGCCCTTGTAACATTGTTTTAGCACCTCTAACGGGGTTTTCAAACCCCTACAGGGTTTTTTTAGACCTACAACAGGGTTTCATGGTCCTAACAAGCTTTCTAGCCCTACAACATAGTTTTTAGTCGTTTACTAGGGTTTTCAGGGCCCCCACAAGTTTCTAGTCCAATAACATGGTTTCTCACATTACATTACAAGAGCGTTTTAGGTCCTATGATAGGGTTTTCAAAGCCCTGACAAGGTCTCTAACCCTATAACAGAGTTTTAGGCCCTAAAATAGGGTTCTAAAGCCTTCACTTGGTTTTGGCCCTATAACAAGGGTCCTAGAGCCTGACATGGTTTCTAGCCCTATAACAAGGGTTTTATAGTCCTAACAAGGTTTTTAGCCCTGTAATGGGGTTTTCAAAGCCCCAAGAGGGGTTTTAGTCCTATAACAGGGTTTTCAAAGCCCTCACAAGGTTTTCAGCCCTATAACAGAGTTTTAGATCCTACAATAGGGTTTTAAAGTCCTAACAGGGTTTTCAGCCCTATAACCAGTGTTTTAAAGTCCTAACGGGGTTTTTAAAGTTCTATCAGGGTTTTGGGCCCTCTAATGGGATTTCCAAAGCTCTTAGAGGGTTTTTAGTCGTGTAACAAGGTTTTCAAAGTCCTATAACAATGTTTTCTAAGCCCTCATAAGGTTTTTAGCCCTGTAACAAAGTTTTAGGCCCTACAATAAGATTCTAAAGCCCTAACACGGTTTTTAGCCCCCAAACAAGGTTTCTTAAGTTCTAACAGGGGGTTTAGCCCTGTAATGGGGATTTCAAAGCCCCAAGAGGGTTTAGGGTCCTATAATAAGGTTTTCAAAGCCATAACAAGGTTTTTAGCCTTGTAACACAGTTTTAGGCCCTCCACTAGGATTCTTAAGCCCTGACAGGGTTCTTAGCCCTGAAACAAGGTTTCAATAGTTCTAATAGGGTTTTTAGCCCTGTAATGGGGTTTTCAAAGCTCTAACAGGGTTTAGGGTCCTACAACAGGGTTTTCAAAGCCCTAATAAGATTTTTAGCTATGGAGCAGAGTTTCAGGCCCTATAATAGGATTCTATAGCCCTGACAGGGTTTTTAGACCTATAATGAGGGTTTAAAGTCTCAACAGGGTTTCTAAAGTCCTAACAAGGTTTCTAGTCTTGTAATGGGGTTTGCGAAGTCCTAAAGGGGTTTTTAGTCCTATAATAAGGTTTTTAGCCCTGGAACAGAGTTTTAGGCCCTATAATAGGTTTCTAAAGCCCTGACAGGGTTTTTAGCCCTATAACGAGGGTTCAAAGTCTTCACAGGATTTTTAAAGTCCTAATGGGGATTTTAGCCGTATAATGGGGTTTAAGAAGCCCTAAGAGGGATTTTAGTCCTATAATAGGGTTTGAAAAGGCCTAACAAGGTTTTTAGCCCTGTAAAATAGTTTTAAGCCCTGTAATAGACTTCTAAAGCCCTGACAGGGTTTTAAGCCCTAAACCAAGATTTCTTAAGTTCGAACAGGGTTTTCAGCCCAGTAATGGGGTTTTCAAAGCCCTGGAAGGATTTAGGGTCCTATTATAGGGGTTTTCAAGCCCTAATGAGTTTTTAGCCCTATAATAGAGTTTCAGGCCCTATAATGGGTTTTGAAGCCCTGACAGGGTTTTTAGCCCTGTAATGGGGTTTTCAAAGCCTTAAGAGGGTTTATGATCCTTTAACAGGGTTTTCAAAGCCCTAACAAGGTTTTTAGCCTTGTAACAGAGTTTAGGGTCCTATAAAAGGGTCCTGAAGCCCCAACGAGGTTTTTAGCCCTATAAGAATGTTTTTAAAGTCCTACCAATGTTTGTAAAGACCTAATGGGGTTTTTAAAGTCCTACGAGGGTTTTTAGACCTACAACAGGGTTTTCAAGCCTTAAGGGGTTTTGTGGCCCTATACACAGGGGTTTCAGAGACCTTACAGGGTTCTTAGCCCTCTTCTATGGTTTTCAAAGTCCTAAAAGGGTTTTCAACCCTGTAATATACGGCTTTGAAAGCTTTTGTAGGGTTTTTAGCCCTCTTCCATGGTTTTCAAAGGCATAACGGGGTTCCCAGCCTTGTAATAGGATTTTGGAAGCCCTGGTAGGATACTTGGCTTTGTACTAGGGCTTTCAAAGCCTTGTTAGAGTTTTGGGAGGCCTATGCATTTCCCTAATCCAAAAGCATGACCAGCAAAGCCTTCACAGACAATCGAGGGAGACCATCAAATATTTTAGTCACCCTAATTCACACCTGGTCTTCATTGAGGAAGCTGGTAAAGTCCTCCAAAGTGGGAGTGAGTCACATTAAATATTTGTCTAACTTGAATGGTTGAAACCAATAATAAGAAAGGAGATCTCATAGTTCAAATTAGAACCCAAAACATCACCTATATCACCTGTAAGCACGCTTGAGTCTTGAAACCCCAATGCTTTAAGCAACTGCTCCAAGGAGGTCATGTAACCCCTTCATGATACACCAAATTTGAACGTTTAACCTTGGAGCGTTCCAAAATCCATTTCTTGGACGATGAACAGATTCGGATCCTTGTTTCTATCTCACTCCTACTTGGATGAAAGTCATCCTAATTTTTGATGATACTTTATGAGGTTGCTGCCCTATCCATCGTTTGGATTTGGTAACACTAGAATATATACATTCTTGAAATTACAATAGTGGGAGTATGTGGAGTGATCAATTTGCATTGACTTTAGTTCAAAACTAAATGTGCAAGAACGAGGTCAAAGACGTAGAAGTCACAATTTTTTTTTAAAATCACCATATAAATAGAAGTCAACCTTATTTCAAATTCATTCCAACAAGTTGTATTCAAAAAAATGATAATATTTTATTTATAATTGAATTTAGAAGGAATTCTGAAATTTTCTTTTCAAATTTATAGCAAAAAATTGGAGATAGCATTACTAGATCTAACCGTACAAATAGAATTTAAAAATCAAAATCTATAACTTTCATTCATATACCAGTTTCAAAATATTCTTCCAAATTGTAGTTTATAAATGTTTTTCCCAAATCGTCAGTTTTGAAGATGATTAGTGTTTAAAATACTTTCAAACTAAATAAAATAGAAAGTAGCAGTTGCATAGCCACAAAGTGCCACCTATGAAATGTCATGTGATTTTGTAAATGAATGCTTCAATTATTATATAGGAAGTAGGAATTGATGTAAGGCATTGTATTCCACATGAGTTTTCATTCTTACCCATTATTTTTAAGAATGCATCTTCACGCGAACTAAAATAAATAGGGGATGAAGTATCGCTGTATTTAAAAGGTCCACGTTTGAAAATGTCATGGAATTTTGTAAATGAAGGCTTGAATTTCTATTTAGGAAGTTGGAATTGATGTAAGGCATTATATTCCACATGAGTTTTCATTCTTACCCATTATTTTTAGGAATACATATATCTTCACGCGAACTAAAATAAATAGGGGATGAAATATTGCTGTATTTAAAAGGTCCACACTTGAAAATGTCATGGAATTTTGTACGTGAATGCTTGAATTTCTATTTAGGAAGTTGGAATTGATGTAAGGCATTATATTCCACATGAGTTTTCATTCTTACCCATTATTATTAAGAATACATCTTCACGCAAACTAAAATAAATAGGGGATGAAATATCGCTGTATTTTAAAGGTCCACATTTGAAATTTCATGGGATTTAGTACGTGAATGCTTGAATTTCTATTTAGGAAGTTGGAATTGATGTAAGGCATTACATTCCAAATGAATTTTAATTCTTACCCATTATATTTAAGAATACATCTTCACACGAACTAAAATAAATAGGGGATGAAATATCGCAGTATTTAAAGGTGCACACTTGAAAATGTCATGTGATTTTGTAAATGAAAGCTTGAATTTCTATTTAGGAAGTTCGAATTTGTATTGGGGCCTAGATTTTACGTGAATTTTCAGTTTTTGGCTTTTGCCCATTCAGAAATTCATCTTCAAGTGCAGTAAAATAAATTCAGTTAGGAATGAAATGAATTGTGTCCATTAGTGGCCCAACTTTACAAATGTCATGGAATTTAAAACATGGGGGCTTAAATTTCTATATAGTAAGTTCTAATCCCTGACAACTGTCAAATACTACATGAATTTTCAATTGTTGCCCATTAGATTTTGTTACATTACCATTTAAATGGTTGAAAGGTACACATGACTAAAGTAAGATGTCCATAAAAGCACCCAAGCTACTCATAAATCATGCACTCCCTAAAATGTCCCCTATTTCTACATGTTGCTTTTTTATTGTATCAATAATGTACCAATAGTTTATATTTCAAAGAGGTGGCCTATTTCAATGCCTATCTCATTTGAACTTTGAATGATGGCCAAGCTCCAAGTGCTCCATGATCCCTACTGTGCACTTGGAGTTGTCTAGATATTCAATTGAGTGGAAGGATAGGTATGTAAATTACTTATATCCCTTGAACTATTCTCAGCAAGTTATGATTGTGCAGTGCTTCATTCCACTCTGTAGAGTTAAAAATGTTATCAGAGCATTCTGTTATGTTTTCCACTATGGTAGATGCAACTCATAATTCCTAGATAGTTCTCTCTATCAAGAGTTTGAGCTCTATTGTTTTAGATTTGGAGATTTGGGTTCATAGTCGATATTAAGGATGATACTTTCATTTCTTCTATCACTGTAACGAGTTCTTGTCAAACTATGATCACTCATGTTGGGTTTTGTTGTTGGCCGGATTGCAGGTGGCAGGTGATTTGTGGGGAGATAGATGCCACCCAACTACTTTGACAAAGCTTGAAGGATCTAATTGTATTTTCTAGATATTAGCTAGACTCTATCATACAATTTCATTTGCTTTGGATTACTTTTAGAGAGTTGAACCCTAAACCTTGGCAAAATAATTTTATTTACTATTGGATTACTTTTAAAGAATTTAATCCTAAACCCTTTGCACCTTGAAGCTTTACAAGATTATTATAACCCATGGTTCATCTTCAAGTTCACAAGGTTTTCAAGTTAGCAATTTACCCTATACAAGATTTTTAATTTCATAGTTTCAAGTACATTGGGTTTTCGTAGCCTTACAGGGTTATTGTACTTGTAGGTTCATTTTTTCCATACATGTTGAGGCCAATTTCATGACTATTAATCAATTAGATGAATTCATTTTTTGGGTTTAGGGTGAACAACATCTACAAGTTTGTGCTATCATTTTTCACATTCACACCTACCATTGACAAGTTCGACAAAATCTCTGTAATCTAAAATAAATTTTACATGGGCCCCACATAAATCATTGCATATTTTAAGACATGTCACAAAACTAATTTGCTTAATTTGATGTATTTTATGGGACCAACTGCTTCAAAGTCATGGAAACTCAATTCAAAAACGTTCGCACCTTCCACCAACAAGTTCTAAAAAAACTTTATCATCTAAAATAGATTTTACATGGGCCCCATACAAATCATTGCATATTTTACCACGTGTCACAAAACTAATTAGCCTAATTCGCTGTACTTTAAAGGACCAACCGCCTCAAAGTCATGGAAACCCAATTCAAAAACGTCCGCACCTTCCACCAACAAGTTCAAAAAAATCACTGTAATCTAAAATAGAATTTACGTGGGCCCCATACAAATCATTGCATATTTTAGGACGTGTCACAAAACGAATTAGCCTAATTCGCTGTACTTTAAAGGACCGACCGCCTCAAAGTCATGGAAACCCAATTCAAAAACGTTCGCACCTTCCACCAACAAGTTCAAAAAAATCACTGTAATCTAAAATAGAATTTACGTGGGCCCCATACAAATCATTGCATATTTTAGGACGTGTCACAAAACGAATTAGCCTAATTCGCTGTACTTTAAAGGACCGACCGCCTCAAAGTCATGGAAACCCAATTCAAAAACGTTCGCACCTTCCACCAACAAGTTCAAAAAAATCACTGTAATCTAAAATAGAATTTACGTGGGCCCCATACAAATCATTGCATATTTTAGGACGTGTCACAAAACGAATTAGCGACGGAGCCCTCCTTGCAAAAAACTTTTCAATAGTGCTATGGATGGGATCAAGGGATGCACGGTCCAAAAAATACATAACTTAGCATATAAATATAGGGCAATGAAAGATCCAAAATACCTCAAAAGTCCATAATCAACACACCATATGTCAGAACTCCTGGTTAAAAAATCCATACACGGTACACACTGAGTACCAAGATTGCGGCCGAGAAATGCACAGTCCAGGAGATCTCAACGTAATAAAGAAACAAAAAAAAAAAACCCTACATATACTAATTTATAATGGTGTGTACCAAGCCCCCTTAAATGTATGGATATTCTGTAATTTACTTCGATGGAGCTTAGGGGAAGTACAAATACAATTTCCCAATTGACTAAAATAAATGAACCCATAAGTTCTAAATATTTCAAGTCTTAACAATTCATGAAAACATTCAGTTTTCCCTTTTTCTGTGTTCTGTGAGGTACATATAAAATAAAAATAGTAATTCTTCTGTTGTATTTAAGAGAATCAAATTCACTAAAGTCATGAAGTTGTATCCTAATTGCCAAATAAAACTTAATCCACAAGTTGAAATAAGTTTAAGCTTTTAAGATTCATATAAACATTCAAGTTTCAAATTTTTTATACTACTATGAAGCACATTTGAAGTAAAATATACAAATTCTCTTGCCGCAGTTAAAAGAACCCCAGTCAAAAAAGTCATGAAATGGTATTCCATTTGCCGTAAAAAAATTACCCCACAAGTTCTAAATGTTTCACGTTTTGAGGGTTCATGAGAACATTCAAGTTCTCAAAAAAAATTTCTTCTTCAATCTATGAGGTACATGAAAAGTGATGAGACAAATTCTTTTGCTGTAGTTAAGGGAACCCCGTTCACAATAGTCATAAAATGATATCCCAATTGCCAAAACAAAATTAACCCACAAGTTATGAAGATTCCAAATTTTTGAGATTCGTGAGTAGGATTTTGGGGTTAGAGTTTTATACATGTGACACACAATTGGAGGGCCAATAGGGTTTATTGCTAGTCCCAATTTACATACATTTATTTCAAAAATCAAGCACCATTGAAAATAATATCTTCAATAAATCGTTGATTGTACTTTAATGGGCTTAAACCATTCAATTTTGCACGTGAACCGTCAATCAAGCCAAATTGAAAATGTGCAAGTTAAAAGTGTTGTGTACTTATTTTCTATGAAGAATGAATCAAAATTGAATGAAGCTCGTTGTGTATGTTACTTCACTAAATTTCATGATTGTTGTATGTTATTTATATTGAAAACTAGAGAAACAAATTAAACATGGGAGACACAATTATGGGAGGGCAAATATTATTTAACGCAAGTGGCAATTTACATCCTATATGAAACAAATTTGTCAAATGTGAAGCTAAATATCAATTGTAGTAAGAAAGTATTACCTCTTGGAAGATCGGAATTGGAAGACTCTAGACAATGGCTATGGATCAACATTACTTTTTGGGCTTCCAAAAATCATAGTATTTTTGATTTTGAGAATAATTTTCTGAAAATTTTGCTATCCACATATTTCCTATCTTCCTACAGTCATGGGAAAAATTTCCACAACATCATGTGCATGATCTGCTCCAAAATTGCTTAAATGATCAATTACTAGTGCATTTGCCTTACCAAATTTCAAAGCACTCAATCCGTAAGAATCTTTTGGCAATACATACTAGGACAACAAAAAGACTCACCATAATCCTTCTGTAGTCAAAAGTCTAATAATATGTTACATAATTTTGGGGGGTCTTATTGAACAAAGTTGAATGATCTTTGACAAAATATTGATGGAAATCAATGTACATGTTTTGCATAACCAAAACGTTTGCCACATGCCAGTAATTTTTCAGTGACAGTGGCAGATTCCGTTTCAAAAATAGTATGTATGTCACGTTTTTTCATTCCATCTCAGATTTTTTGGATTACTTGCCAAAATCACTGCTGTTACTGTTAGACTTCAAATTCAGCAAGCGCGGGACGCTCTCATACCCAGGTTGGCCTCACGAATACCCGGACTGTGGTACACTATACCCGGCTCGATTCAAGTATACCCGGCGTTCGGTTGAGTCCCGGTGGCACGGGGACGATGGAAACATGCGAGAGTTGCCGTTGGTGACGGGGGAGCTACGGCCATGGCGAGTCTGTCTGCGACGGAGGTTTGCGATGTCCCAGCCGGCGTGGACAGGTTGCGCACGGGATTCCGGGAGCGTTTCATCGGTCTCTTGTTTTTGCAACATCGTGGATACTTGCGGTCGCCATCGAGGTCGGACTGGTCTCTTTGCTTGCTGTGGCCGCGAGTTCTTTCGCAAACGGTATTCGGAAGATGCGTGAATTACTAGAATACTCTCCCCTTCTGTTTTCCTGGGCGCCCGAGGCCTCCAGCTTAACCCCGAAATGCCCAAGGCAGGTGGCTGCCGTTGAATGGAGTATCGACGACCCTCTGCAGATGCTGTAAGTTTTCTGGGTTTGGTTTAGGGTTGGGAATCGCATGAGAGAGCACCGTGAACTACTAGTCCAGAAATTCGTCTGCGTGATTATGTTTGAGTAACTAACCAAATTTTGTTCACAAAATTGCTGGGTCATCTAACGAGGACAGAGAGAATTTATAGTATCCGGGGGTTCAAGTAGCTTTGCTACTATTGGGGAGCTTCTTTGTAACAAGGCTGGTTACCCAAACTGAAGTGGGCTTGCTTTTTTTAGAAACCCCAATTTGAATGTTTGACTGCAAGGTTGGATCATTTGCGGGATTGGGCCAATCATGTGCAGCCTCACCTTCCGATATGTATATGTCTCCTGTGACTGAACGGTAGGTCTGAAATTTCAGTCTGTCTCGTGTAATGCAGGTCCGTTTCTGCGTGTAGCTGTTGTTGGCATTGTTTCTGTGTACGTGAATGACTTGAGTTCTCGTCTCGACAATGACTAGAAGTCTTTGTCCGTAGGCAATGTGCTTTTCAGTCTTGTGGATGTAATCAAATACTTAGTTTTCTGGCCAGTCGTATTGTTTAGGATTTAGGGTCTGTTCTTAATACACGGATGAAATGTATGTGGGAGATCCGTACGGTGTGGTGTCTAGATATTTTTTAATGTAATTCTGTTTTTCGTGTCTGGTGCTGCTCATTTTTTTGGTGTAGCTTTCTGACTGCAGCAACGGCAAACTATGTCAACACAGGTGCGAAACTTACAGCTTGTTGAATTGGGATTAGCTTCTCTCCGAGGTGCAGTGCATAAGGTACTAGGTTGGAACTCATAGGATTACAGCAATGACGGTTTCTCTGATCTTCCTGTTCAAGAGTGTTATGGTAATTGATGTATTTTAAAGTAATAGTATCACATCTGGAAAAGCCCCGAAAAGTTGGACCACTGGGAATCAAGAAAGACCTATTTTGAAGCACCATATTTGATAGTTGGTTTAGGGTTTAGAAGGCAAAGTTCGAGTCTATGCTGCGCCTGCACACTTATAATCTAAAATATGTCAATTGGGTAATTGTATGCAGGAGTTGCTTCTCTTGCTGTTGTTTCACATCTAGTAATATTTCATTAAATGACAAGAAAATCCGGTAGTCATATAACCAGATGGCCTCGATCTGTTTTCCAATGTAAGCGACATACGTTATAAGCCAGGAGTGAGATGTGCGGCTTGTGTAGAGTAAGGGGCCACTTCGATCCAGTGTGTCACCCCTAAATCAGTACAGAGTTGCCTATCGGGTCTAGAGTGCGAACCACTCTGATTTCTGTTCCTAGTTTTACCACAAGCCTACTACTCGTAGAACCAGCTCTAACCCTTTCTAGTGGGTGATTTGAGGTTTTCTGTTCCGCATTGTGGCTGGGTTTTCTATGCTGTGTTTGGACATCACCTTCGTTGAATTTGGATTCTGATAGTCATGCATGTTTTCGAGAGCATGTTAGTTTACCTTGACGAAGACTTTTCATGATGTTGTGTTCGGGGTCTTGCCTGATGTGGTGCCTATTGGTTTCTAAGCTGGTTGTTTTTCTGGAGTTTGGAAGTAGTCTGATCTGCCTGAACGTTTTGATTTTTCACTATGTGATTGCAGTATAGCACTTCTGTTTTAGTCTCACTCCCTATTTTGTGGTAGTCATCCCGTTTCCATTTCTGCTCATTTTTTAACGTGCTAGATGCGCTGACAATTATGGTGTTGTGTTTGGGGACTTAGATCCGTAGAACAGTTCTGCAACCAATTGCTGATGGCGTAGCAAACTTTCGCAAAATCCCAGTATCCTCTCCTGCATTACCGAGGCCTGCTCTGCTTTGAAGGTGTTGAAGCATCTAACCGTGAAGAGATCCGTGAAGGCTAGTCGGATGGATTTTTTTATCATGCGGAAGCTTTCTGAGCTCTTGTCAACCTGGAGTTCGTTTGAATAAACGGTGCGTTGAAGTGTTGAACTATTTTTTATTGTTTTGATTACTGAAATGGTCGAAGCCATCCGCAATTTCCTCATTCATGCGTGTCTCTCTCTTCTCTCCTCTCTCTGAGATCATACGTGGAGGTGAAATATCATGTGAAATTCTTTTATCGCGGCTATTACTGCAATAATCACTTTGCTAAGAAATCAGAGACTCCGTATGCTGCAGTTACCATGCTCGGGAAGCCTGCTGACTAGTGTTTATTGCAGGTAACTATTTGACTTTTTCTTTGTGTGAGCATTATCTACTGTTAATTTTAAATGTGAATCATGATTTTGCATCTTCTACATTGTCCTGACAAGTGAGTGGAAGTCTCTCTCAGAGTCTGCAAGTGAAAAGCTGTATTACTTAAGATTGTGTCGATTGGCTTTGCAGTTGACTAAAAAGTGTGATCCCAATACTCTCCAAGACCTGACGTTTAGGACGTTATCGACTTCTGAGGATGGCAAGCCTCGTCGAAGAGCTGCAAACTGTTAAAGTCTGAAATGTGCAGGTACATATTTGTTTTTCTTTATTTTTGCTATTCCTAGAAACAGGTTTCCTTAGTCATTTCTTGCCATTGATGTTTATATGGGTGGCCAAGCCATTGAACGTACCTTCTTTTTTCTGTGGTGATATCTTGCGACATCTCTTGATTTACACACTCAACTGACTCAATTGTTCGGCAAACATTGCTGTGAGTGCAATTTACCAGTGCAAGGTGGGCTCAACAACAGCAAATCGGAACGCTCCCGCAAGGCGCGCCTTCTTGGTGACTCCAGATTAGCCGGAGGTGCTGCTTCCAGACTACCCGAGTCATCGACATTGGCTGCTCCCTCTTTTGGCCAAAACGTAAGTATATATCAGTTCCAGTCCCATTGGAAAAATCCGAATCCCTTTTTGAGAGTTCGTTGTGTCACTAGACTTATATAGTCGTGACTATGTACGGTTGCGATTGCAGGTATACAATGAGCTTTGCTGTTGTGAATTTGAAGAACTTGTATGTGAGACGCACACCATAGCAGTCGAAAGTCATTCAAGTCTTGTCGAGTGGTCTCAAAGCCGTCTTCTCGTGGCACAATCTTCGGACACTTCAGGTTGGCAATGAAAACTCTTTGCCTTTCAGTCCACCGGTCTCTATTTATTGTGTGCATGGGTGGATCCAGATGGGTTACATGCTAAGAAGGAAAGAGTGGCGCTGCAGGAATGCCGAGAAACGTGCGGAGGCGAGGGCTTCAAAACTGACAAGCGAGTTGGGCAGCTGAAAGCGGAGTATGACGTCCGATTGACTTTCGAGGGTGACAGCAATGTCCTCATGCAGCAGGTCGGACTTTCTTCTAAACCCTAGTGAACGCTTCCTTAGTTCTCTGGGTTTTTGTTACACCCAAATCATGCATTCGTTGTTTGTTTGCAATGTTTCATTACAAGATGGAGTGTTGAAATTGAATCTCGAGTAGATATTTGTGCAGGCCAGTAAAGCTCTGTTGGCAGCTAAAAAGAAAGGAAAACCTATGAAGGGAATCGGACTGGAACGCATCAACGGCCCGGCGCCAATCATACCCCAGGAACTCAACGAAAGTGCACTTCGTGACTCCAAGTTTCAGGTGTGTGGGGGTAAACCCTCATCAAAATTTCATGGCAGACTTTCTTCTTCTTTCGTGCTGCTGATCTTTTGTGATTTTCCTTTGCAAAGGACACAATATCTAAGATAGTTTTCATTGAATGTGTGTGGCATTTGATCGTTTTGGATCTTCCTCAAACCCTGAAATTACATACTCCCCTAACCCTAAACCTCTCAAGGGTTGTAGACTCCTCAACCCTGACCCTATCAAAGATATTGGCTCCCCTAAACCCTGATCCTATCAGAGTTTTTAGACCCCCCTAAACCCTGACCCTTTCAGGGTTTCTAGACTGCCCTAATCTTTGCATTTGTGAGGGTTCCTATACTCCCCTAAAAACCTTGAATTTGTCGGGGTTCCAGACTCCCCTAAACTCTGACCCTATCAGGGTTTCTCGCCTCCCCTAAACTCTGACCTCACCAGGGTTTCTAGACTCCCCTCAACCATGACCTTGTGAAGTTGTCGAAACTCCCCTCAACCCTGATCCTAAACTCTATACTCTCCTAAACCTTCAGGGTTTCTAAACTCCCCTAAACCCTGACCCAATCCTTGATCCTTTCAGGGTTTCTTGAATCCCCCAACCCTGACCCTATCCTAAACCCTTTCAGGATTTCTAGACTGCCCTAAACCCCTGACCCTTTCAGGGTTTCTAGACTCCCCTAAACCCTGCAACCCTATCAGGTTTCTAGACTCCTTTAAACCCTAAACCCTATCCTTGACCCTTTCACGTTCTCTAGACTCTAAACCCCTGACCCTTTCAGGGTTTCTAGACTCCCTTAAACCCTAAACCCTATCCTTGACCCTTTCATTGTCTCTAGACTCCTCTAAACCTTGACCCTCTCAGGGTTTCTAGACTGCTATAATCTTTGCATTTGTGAGGGTTTCTATACCCCCCTAAACCTTGAATTTGTCAGGGTTCTAGACTCCCCTAATCTCTGACCCTATCAGGGTTGTTTGACTCCCCTAAACTCTAACCTCACCAGGGTTTCTAGACTCCCCTCAACCCTGACCCTGTGGAGGTGTCTAAACTCCTCTCAACCCTGACCCTAAACCCTATACTCTCCTAAACCTCCAGGGTTTCTAAACTCCCGTAAACCCTAAACCCTAAATCCTTGACTCTCTCAGGGTTTCTAGACTGCCCTAAACCCTGACCCTTTCAGGGTTTCTAGACTCCCGTAAACCCTGCAACCCTATCAGGGTTTTTAGACTCCCCTAAACCTTGCAACCCTATCAGGGTTTCTAGACTCCCCTAAACCCTGCAACCCTATCAAGGTTCCTAGACTCTGCTGAACACTGCAACCCGTACACGATCAGTTTTTATTTACTTTTGTCCGAAATGATCAAGGTGTAGGGTTTTTATGTACACAAGCTGAGATGTACCGTAAACTTAACGTATTCTTTACTAAATTATCAGGGTGTAGGGTTTGGAATCGCATGGGAGAGCGCCGAACTTTCCCTGGCGCCTGGGGTCTTCAGCTTATCCGCAAAGTGCCCAAGGCATTTGACTGTTGTTGAATGGAGGTTTGACAAACCTCTGCAAATGCTGTGAGTTTTCTTGGGTTGATTTAGAATTTGCGAAGTGTATGAAAAGCACCGAATTTGAAGTAGTGGTAAATTTAGGTATTTGTGTTACAACATTGCCGTCAGTCTTTGCAATTTCTGTCGGAAGTCAAGTTTAGGAGGTTGTGATTTCGGTGCAACCTCTTGGTATTCCACGTGATTCTAAATTTCCTAGTATACAATGACTTAGCGTACTCTTCACTACTTTTTGGTGAACTAATGGACGGAATCGCTGTTTCACTCAGTATACCTAGTTATTTTATAAGTCTGTTACGGGAGTGAACTAGTGCCGCATTTCAGTTCAATCAATTCTCGTAGTATTCCGAGTTTGGTACGAGCTGTACCCTAAACCCTTGTTCCCATTTCTGAATTGCAGTAATTTCTGAAGCCCCAGAGCGTCCACCGTTGTTTGTGGTTGGCCAAGCGATCCTTATCCCCTCTAGATCACGTGATTCTAGATTCTTGTTGCGGCAGGGGCACCCGCAGTCCAGTTGCTGGGTTTTTTCAAGCTCTTGCTTCGTTGCTACTAGCTGCGAGAGGTGGTTCCCTGTGGATTCGGAAACCCTTCTCAGTGGATTTTGTTCTACGGCTGTGTCCACCGATTCTTGCATTGCTTGGTTTGGTGCATTCTTGGGTTTTATCCGGAAGCAAAGTTTTGGAATTCGAAGAGTTTGCGTGATTTTTGTGCGTCTGTGGGTCAGCTCCGTGGCGGTGCCAAGAGCAAGAGAACGCCAGGTGCGACACATCCGTGTCTGGGAGCTGTGACTGTGGAACAAGGGTTTTGATTCAATTCCGTGGTGGCAGACTCCACCGCTTTGTCAAAGCGCGGGGGGTCGAGGGCCGTGAGGACTGCCATGTTTCATGGAGAAGGCTATCGAGGTCAAGGTTGTGCGCGATGGTTGTTGGCGCAAGAAGAAGCCTGGCACTAGGGTTACAATTTCACTGGCAAGGAGCAAATTTTGCCTGGGGCCATCGGGAAAGGCGCTTGGATTCATGCCCAGGCGTTGAAGTCTATTGGAGTCCACGTGATGAATTTGAGCTCGGTCTGGTTGTTCCAGATATCAATAGCAGGGCCCACGACGTACGATTTAACTGGAAAAGTCCGGTACGTTCTTTTCTATGTTGCATTCTTCCCTTGCAAACATCGTGATGGAGTTTCAGTAATTGGGGTGTCTCACCAGCAGCAGCAGGGGGCATTTCAGGTGGCGTGCCGTGGGAAACAACATGGCCTTACCCTTTCCGCACGGAGTTATGTTTAGAGTGCTCGAAGCTCCGTGCAAGCGGAGAGCACTGCGGTGCAATTGGAAAATACCGCGGAGGTTGCGTCGTGGGGGTCGCGCGAGGCGTCCACTTTCTAGTAAGCCATTCAGTGATTGCAGGTTAGGGTGTGCAAGGAGCTCGTTCATTTGGTGGTGATTGGATTCTCTAGAATTGCCAAACTTCGATGGAATGCACAAAGAGGGGTTTAGGAGTTCTGGATTTGGCAGCTTGGGGGCAATGTGAATGAGCCGGAATTTGATTGAGTGGTTGCAATGCCATGAGGGGATTTAGGGTTTAGGGCAGGTCTTTCCCAATTGCAATTTTAATTAAGAAGCTCATACGTCCTGCAGTAGCGTGATCTTCGTTACTTTACAAGAGAGAAGGAGGAGGATGTTTTAGTCGCTTATTGGAGTCCGAATTGCCAGTCTGGGTGGCAGAGTGCATCCTTGGAACTGATTTTTCCTCTCAATTCGGTGATGACAGGAGTATTGGACGTCTGTAGGATGCGTTGTAATGCAATCCAGCAACACTGAGGTAATCATCTTGATCAATGCCATTTGAAATTTTGCGTAAATATTGCAGGACAACTTGAGCCTGAGAGAGTTTAAGAATTTACAAGTCTGCGAGTGTAGAAGTATTCTAGGGTTTCTGCGTTCTTGAAACCTGCTCTCCTATGTGCCAAATTTGTGGTACGATGGGAGAGTCCTGCCCTTCAAGATTGGAGAGGTATTTTTGCGCTATATTAATTAGTCTTTGGATTGCTTTCGAGTAAATTAACCGTCGATTATGAATGGGTCCCAGGATGGTGGCGTTTGAAATTCATCAATAAATCCTCTTGTTTGACCTTTAGGTGGGAGCTGGGACTATGAACCCGGCCACGTTCTTGCGAGTACTTGGACTGGAGCCTTGGAATGTTGCGTATGTATCCTTGCCGATTCTGCAATATTTTGTTAGCTTTAATTTTCTGCATCTGTTTCTCTACGTGTCTTATAATCAGAACTTGAAGCTGGGAAACACGTACTGAGGCCTTGGGTCTGTTCTTTAAATGTTCCAGATATGTGGAGCCTAGTGTTAGACCTGATGATAGTAGGTATGGAGACAACCCCAACACGGTGCAGTGCCATATCCAATTTCAGGTCCCATCTGCTTGACCCTGTTCGTTGTATCGGGCCACTATATCTGTTTGAGAATGAAACCACATGAACAATGACGTTGTGATTCGGAAGAAAAAATAAATTGAAATTCATGTATTGTGCAGGTTATATTAAAACCAGATCCTGGTATCTCTCAAGAGCTTTATCTGGGGAGCTTGGCAGCGCTGGGTATGTTTCAGTGTGTCATCGAAATATGCTCCTGAAAACTTCTCCGTTAGGCTGACTTTAATTTAATAGAGGGGTTTAACGGTGTCCTGATGAACTTGAGCTCGGGCTGGTTGTTCCAGGTATCAAGGGCAGGGCCTACGACGTGCGGTTTGTAAAGGATAACTGGGAAAGTCCGGTACGTTCTTTTCTACGTCGCTTTCATGCCTTGCAAACATCGTGATACAGTTTCAGTAATTGGAGTGCCTATACTTGCATGAAAATGTGGATTAATATGGAAGTTAATGGATTTGTGATAGCAGGGATTACATGTCGCATGTAGAAGGGCCACCCTAGTACATATGTCTCTCTCGAGATTAATAGAATATTTAACGGGATGCGGGTGGATTTATCAACTGTATGTTGGTGGTGATGATTCAGCTTTACACCTTTTCACAGTACAATGGGTTGTGGACAGGTGTTGGGGGCATGGGGGCTAGGGTGGGAAGTTTGGATGGATAGCATGGAGATAACTCAATTTACGTACTTCCAGCAAGTAAGCTTTCTCCGTTATCTTGATAGTGAGTTCTAAATGCTGTTTTGTTATACATTACGTGTGTAGATTTTCTATTGTAATCTGGTGATTGACTATTCATATCTTCATCGATTATAGATTCGTCGACGTCGACTTGAACTCAATCTAACCCACGCTATCCTGATATAAGATTGGAAAAAGTTAAATGTTGAGTATTTGGTTGGACGGTCAGGAAGTATGCCATTGTTACCAGTATCCGTGGAGATCACCTACGGCCTTGAACAAATATTGATGTCTCTCCAGGTTTGTTCTTTTTGAATGCTCCATTGTTCTTTTCCTTCGGAATATATATCATATCTGTCAGTCCTGTTGAGTGAATTCAGGTGTATATTTGCTGTGGTGATTGGAGTGTTGAATCAAGAGCTAATTTTCTTATTCCAACATCGTATCTGAGACCTTTCACTTTGCTGACCTTGCACCAGGGTGTAGACCACTTCAAAAAAATATGATATGCCCCAGGGATTACTTATGGAGAACTATTTCTAGAGAACGAGTAAGTTCTACCTTTCTTTCGTGGATTGTATATGTTTACGTACTCTGGCATGCCATAATAGTTCAACATATGAAAGAAGCATTTGTATTGGTGAGTATAATTCAGAAAACACTGGATGGCTGGGGCAGAAAAGAGATGAGCGCATACAACTTGGAGCATGCCGACGTTGGGAGGATGTAGCAATTATTTGAGCTTTATGATGCGGAAGCACGCTCTTTGTTAAACCAAAAACTCCCTATTCCAGCGTAAGCTGATGTTTTGATTTTTCGTTGCTTGTTCTGCCTTGAGTGCGTCATTGAGGATCATTACAGTTAGTCAGAATCGATCTGATTTTACAGCATCTCTCAACATTTTCATTCAGCCATCTACGTTGTTTCTTACTGTTTCGTTTCAATCAGGCTATCTTTGGTACTTTCAAATTTACTGACTTGTAAAACATATTATAGATCTATGTACCATAGATATCTAAAGAATTGATCATCTGCAGGTGTCTAATTTAGTGGAGTCTCCAACCCCGCTTCGTGGCTGCTTTGATGAGACCTTCTTGAAGTTGCCATCCGACGTGCCCATCACTGTATGTTTTGCTTTCCTGATATTCTCATTTTCTCGGTCTTGCAGATTATGATTTTGAAACAAATCTTGGTCAATCAACTCCCCTGCTTCATTGTTGTGAAATACAAAACTGACCATGGTCTCAATTTTTGCACAGGTGATGCGGAAACACCAACGTTACTTTCTAGTTGTGGATTGGCAGAATGGAAAGCTACTACCAGCTTTATTACGGTGGATACTAGATCTGACTTGACCTCTGCAGTTATCTCTAGTTTCTTAACCGTATCTGAAGTGCCTATTCTAGTTGTGATAACTTTCTTTGTTCCTTGTTACAGGTGGCCAATGAGTAGATAGATAAGGCTGCTATTAGGAGAGGAAATGAAGCTGTGCTGGGGTGCTGGGGTAACAGACATTTGGATTGTTGAATGCTTTTGTTGGATCTCTATGAAGCAGTGCACCATTCTTTGTTTCTCTTTTGATTTATCTATCAAAATGGTCGCCGTGTCATATTTCTGTTGTGCCATCTCATGTTTTATGAAGTGTTCTTATTTCCCTGCAACTATATCAAATTTTGTTTTGGTCCTCACTTATATACTTCTAATTGGGAATTTCTCTTCACAGGTTTTACTATTAGTCTCTTGTATTAATGGTGTCTGCCAAGAGGAAAGTGACTGGATGGTTGGAGATAATGCAGCTGAGCCTTGGAGATGGCTGCACGTGGCGCGACTTATCAACGGCATGGGCTTGGCTGTGAGTGCCGCGAATTATCTGCAGCATGGGGGCTAGCTGTACGTGGCGTATCAGGCTACTCAATGCAGTCGTGTCTCCTAGAATCGCTGACCCTAAATCGAGAACCTAAGGTATCTGTTTGCAGACGACTTCTCAGTTTGGAATGTTTCGTCTCAGTCTGGGAATGCTTTTGGAATGTTTTGTTAAGCCCTCTTAACTGCTAGTATTGTAGTTGCATCACGATTGTAGGGGAAGGGTTTCTGTTTCTACGGTAATTAGCTCAACTTGATCCGATCCAGCTGAAATTTGAGCATGGGAGACGAGCAACATCAGCTTAGGGAGATTTGGGAGAATTTTCCTAAACTC
Source organism: Pseudisothecium myosuroides (assembly GCA_951799445.1). NCBI lineage: Eukaryota > Viridiplantae > Streptophyta > Bryopsida > Hypnales > Lembophyllaceae > Pseudisothecium > Pseudisothecium myosuroides. Next base: position 54,995,074 of record OX637287.1, on the reverse strand, counting down.
ATAATCATTCGTGATGGGAGACTTGTTTTGGCACAATTGAAGAGAAAGAAGGCTAGTTTCAGCGACATTATCGTGCAAGGGCCAATATGGCAAGATCTAATGATCCGCCACTTTGCTTTGTTCCACTTGGCCTCAATTCTTTAGATTCTGTAGCATATTCCAAGTCAACATGAGTTTACAATTTGGATTGAACTGGCAGGTATCATCAGTGCTTAATTGCTGGCTGAAGTGTATGCTACTTGACCTTATTACTCAAACAGACCACCCTGAGTGCAAGTCGTGACAAGATAAGGGGCTTCAGGCCATCACAAAGCTCAATCCAAGCTACATAATAGGTTTGTGAAGTGGACTCATTTATTGCCATTGTTGTTGATGTTTGGTCCTTTGTGCAATGGAGAATGCGAATACTTTGCTATTTTTTGCATTGCGCAATTGGAATTTGTTCGTCTGCTTTTTGTGGTGAGATGGTTCTAAGTGGATACGAGAGTTACAAACCTACTTACTTCTTCAGTTGTCCTTGTTCTATAGGTCCATCGTTGTTTGTGAGGCAAGAGTGGGTCAACTGGCTGCTGGAATTTGGAATTGAGACAGATGCTGTTGTTGCAGTGCCTTATGATTGGTGTTTACTGGGGGCAATGTTAGAACAATGACACCTGTATTTCTACAAGCTTATGTGAGTGTTGTGCTTCACTGTTTGCTCTTGATTTCAAGTGAATAGATCGGTAGTGATAAGAGAAGGCTCTATTATTGAAAAATCTGCATGTTGAGAGTTTTCTCTAAAGAGTTGATAATTTGTGCAGATTGACTGCGGAATGGAGATGGGGAATGGTGGGGAAGATACTGGGGACCACTTTGAATGATTGGACCCACAACTTGGAAACCATTCAAAACTGGACTCCTCATGGTAGTAAGCAAGATTTGTTTGAGCAGGTTGGCTTATTTACCGGTTAAAAAAGATTTGTTTCTCTTGAATCCGTACCCATCGTAATGAATTTGGAGTGTTTGATGTGTTTCTTTTTGAAGTAGGCCAAATTTGAAAGGGATCTTTATTTTGGAACGTAGGCTTGCGTTTGTTATGGGGATTGAATTCTCTTACTTGTGCCATCTTGTTAATGTAGATTGCTTGGCAAAGTGACGATGTAGTGAACATGAGATGCGGCACATGGCTGAATTTGACCTCGAGTTTGTTAGGACTTGGACTACTTTCAACAATCTGTATTTTTGACAGGTAATGTAACTCAACTCAGTTCAATTTTGTGTTATAATTTGGGTTAAGTGGCTTTGAATTATGGAACCCTTATGTTGTTCCAGACCAGTTTCTTGTGCAGGATTTGCAAGAATTTTTGATCTAGGGTTCCAAGTGTGGTTTCCAAAGTTTAGCTAGACTTAACGATACTTTTTCATTTGCAAGTGCATTATTTTTATAAGATTTACTAGTATTTCATTTGGAAGTCTCAGTTTTGGCAACAAGACTTCGATCCATGGTCCATTTTCAAAATCGCTGTATTACTTAGGGTTCAGATATCACAGTGAAGTTCTCTAAATGGGGTTCATCTGACTCCAGTAGACGGGCTTTCAGATTCTATGCAAGTTCAAGTTGGTCGATGTGGCTTGAATTCAATTTTCTACTGTTGTGCATAATTGATCTTCATTTTCTGAATTGGTTTGTGATCAACATTTGCGTTTCTCATTACAGGTTGGGGTCTACTTCTAAGGTGATCCTAAAGGTGAAGATGGCCTTTGAGCAGCGTATCTTTTTTTGTGCCACTCGAGGAAACATGTTCAAGTGAAGATGCTAGACTAATCCAGCGATGGATGAAAAGGTGAGAGGTTTGAACCAGTCGGTGTCAGGTCTGAACCATGTCATAACTTGTTAGTATGCTTTGTGTTGTCCTTGCTGCGTTGTTTTGACTGGCTATGATTTTTATTTGAAGTTCACAAGCTTGCTACAATATTTTGGCTAGCTTGGGTTTTAATTTGAAGTTCCTTGTACGTGCAGGTCCTCAACAGACTAGTTGGTGGGTTGAGGCAGGGTAGTCATATTGATCTTAAATCACGAATGCTTACGTTGGATTTCAGACATTGGAGCTTGCACTGCACGTGATTTACACCACAGGCACTCGGGCTTGACCATTTGACGTCATACAAGTTAGTTCGACTATCTGCTTTGATTGAATAATATGAAGTTTGCATCTCTTAGCTTTCACAGCAAGAATCACCAATCATCCATGTAATGAAACTAACTTTGTCACTATGTGACCTCTTTGAATCCCCGTGACATTTTCCCTGTGAACATTGTCCATAGGTACGCTAGGTAGGAGGAACACAGGGAGCAAAGTTTGATAATCAAAACTGATCAAAATCCAAAACCCAAGACTCAGGTGAATCTTCTTGCCTGGCAACTTGTCAGTTCTTCTACTTGTTATGCAATATCTAGTTTTTAAGCAGAACAGATATCCTCCAACCTTTTTTGGTTTCATGATGATGGATATGGGATATCTTATCCTCTCTGTATGGTAGCAGGGCTGGCAAGAATTTCGAACCAAGGCACCTGCGGAAGAAACCTTGTAATCCGTTATTCTTTGTAAAACTTGGTTGTTTGTGGACTTAAGTACTAGTGTACATTCCCATGTTACAGCATTGTAATTACAGTGACAAGCATGCATTGAACGTCTTTGCTTAAGATAACTGTGGGAATCTAGATTACTCAAACATTATGATTTCAAAGCCTTAGATGGTAGAAAGCTTCATTTTAAGTTGCAGTTCAAAGTTTGAGTCGTATATGGTCAAAATTGGGGCTTCCTAAGCCCTAATTTTGGTTTTAGGGCTTCTACATAACTTAGAATTTTCAAAAAAGCTTTACACAGATGTCTTTCTTATTGGATTGTGATTCCAACCGTATACTAACATCGCCAAAAGTATAAACACGCAAGAACTTATTTTCTCTATGGGACCCCCCTGTAACCCAAAATCCTAAACCCTAAACCCTAAACCCAAAACCCTAACCCTTGATGGCATCGAAAGGGCATTAGAAGGCTCTTTTGATTTCAAAACCTTATCACTTGACATCTTCATTAGAAACTTCAGGATTAGTTTACAAGAATTGATCCAACAAGTCCATGGAAGGGATGCATATGCACCAACAATTCGTATCCAAAGTGCCTTGACTTATGTTCGTCAAGCTATGGGATGGAGCAGCAAGAATATGGAAACTCAACTCAAAACAGCTCGAGCATGGAGCAGCGCTAAAGCTTGTCAAGAGGCACTAAGAGAAGAGCCTGACTTTGTCTATGATGGGTGGGAGCAAGATACAGTCCAAAATCGCCCATTGATTGTTGACTTCCTCAACAACGCAAACTGGGTTCATTTTTCAAGAACGAAGAATCAAACGAAGAACCAAGCTGTTGAACCTTTGATGCTCTAAAGGGTTCAATCAGGTGGATGGTGGCCAAAGAAAGGGATCTACAATGACCGCGTTGGCGCGGCACGCTATTTCATTGGAGAATTTGGAGCGGCATGGCGACAACATGTAAGGGCGCAAAATATCAACAAGTAATAGTGCAGAATAGAGACAATATATAGTAGCATAGAATATCGGCTTTAGTAGTGTTGAATAGACACAATATATTTGTATGGCTCCAATAGTAATCAAATATTTTTTTCATATTTAAAACTTAAATTTCTTTCACTTGTAATTACAATAAAGACAATGTACTTGTAATGCTTCAATATTACTAAACCCCAAAATTTCAGATTCAAACCCTAAGCTCCTTTCACTTGTAATTATTCTAAACCCTAAACTAAAAAGTGTAGCACACACCATTGGAATGAGCATGAAATATTAGTCAAAATAGACTCTTCAAACACCCCATTTGACCCTTGTATGCAAAAGTCAACCCTAAAGTCAAAGTTGTTATATCTCACAAACTAAGCATTTGTAGGAGTTCAAACCTACGCCATTGGATTTGTAGACCCCCAAAATGGGGGGGTAGGTCTACTCAAAACCCCAAAACAAAAAGTCCAAAACCCCTGGCACACCCATGTAACCCCAAAACCCTAAACCCTAAACCCTAAAACTAAGCATTTGTAGGAGTTCAAACCTACGCCATTGGATTCGTAGACCCCCAAAATGGGGGGGTAGGTCTACTCAAAACCCCAAAACAAAAAGTCCAAAACCCTTGGCACACCCATGTAACCCTAAACCCAAATAGACTCTTCAAACACCCCATTTGACCCTTGTATGCAAAAGTCAACCCTTAAGTCAAAGTTGTTATATCTCACAAACTAAGCATTTGTAGGAGTTCAAACCTACGCCATTGGATTCGTAGACCCCCAAAATGGGGGGGGAGGTCTACTCAAAACCCCAAAACAAAAAGTCCAAAACCCCTGGCATACCCATGTAACCCTAAACCCTAAACCCTAAAACCCTAAACCCTAAACCCTAAGAAGTTAGGGTTTTGGAAACTTACCCAAATCAGGAATGTCGTTGGCTTGAAGTACGCGCTTCCGCCTTTTGCCTTCCGCCTCTGTTGCCTTCGGCCTCCCGTCCTTCTACCCTAGAGCCACCAAGTTTTCTAAAGAAACCTGCTTTCGATTTGCACTCCCGCGTGCCTCCGTCGGGTTTCTTTGGTTGACGTAGACCTCCAATGTTTCTACCTCCTTCTGACTTCCCTCCACGCTGCGATCACTCTCCTCTCCGTCAAAGAAACAAAAGCAAAAACTCAGAAGAGAAAACAAAATCCAAAATTCCAGAATGAATGCGTCACTGCAGCATAGCGCAGCCAACGGCAAACATCGAGGGAGAGATGACAATGGAGGCGCAGAACAACATCGGAGGGACGAGGGGCGAACGGGAGCCGCGATGTGCCAAGTGAGCTGCACTCAAAGCAGGAATACGGCGCATTCATGATTGATTTCAGAAGTGTCAGTGCACTCTAGTGTAGGGTTTAGAAGTCTTAGAAAGGCATCATTACAATTAATGTTCAATCAAAGTCACTTTGCAGCAGTTTAATCCCACTTCCATTTCAAAGTAAATGCATTATGAGAGGTGCATGTTTTAGAATTAAAGTTTGGACTTGTTTGGGGGACCCCTCAACCTAATCCCTAAAATGGGGTATGCGGGAATTATTTTTCCTCCGGTGTGACTTGGCCATATACTTCAAAAGGGAAGTAAATATGAATTTAATTCCTCATATGCAAGTACTGGCATTAAGGAAAAAAATGTAAAACAAAAAGAAAATGGGAGCCAAAAAAATATGAGAAGGATACTTGGTCACTATTTTTTATAATGGATATTATAGGTTTTTAATAATTACATGTCACCCAAGGAATTTATAATTTTGCTATCCATATGGATTTATATTTGTAAAATTGCAAAAGATTTTGGGGCCAATGATTCAAATCAAATCATTACTTGTAATTATGTGTACCTCATATAAGCCTAAATAAATCATATATTATATCATGAAATGAATACATGATTGACATATATGATTTCTTATACTTTTATCATTTATTTGAGAATATTTGCTCTCTTGATGTACAAATTGTTTTAGGCTTTTAGGACCATCAACCTCCAATGGAAATTCTCAAATGTTCACATTACCCCTAACTTAAAACAAAATTGCTTCATCATTTGTGAATACTAGCAAGTGGCAACAAAACTATATATGCAAAATGGAAAAAAAATATTTAAAATTTGATGTGAATGAAATCATATTTTCAAAGAAACAATTTGTATACATTGTAAAACATTTCATATATATGAAGTGGTTTATAATTAATAGATCACACTTGGGGACTTTTAAATTCATCTAAATATTTTAATATAATCAAATAAAATTGATATAGGGACAATGTTTCAAATCATATCAATAGATGTATTCATTTGTACCTAAAATACAATGAATCATACATACTTAAAACAATGGTGTAAGTAGTACACCATCAAATGCTTACAAGATTGACGTATATTATTGAACATTCATTTTAGAGTATCTGCTAGAATCCATGATTGCTCTTAAGTGCCCTACATTTAAAGATATTATTTTTTGTGCTCCTAAAATCCATGCAAGTGCCCTGGAATGTAGACTCCATTTTTATTTTCATATCCCTAGAGTCCAATCATGCAAGTGCTCTGAAATTCTGAATATTTTTTTAACAAGAATAGCAGTCAAGTTAGAACTTTTTGAATTCACCGTACTGAACTCATGACTAATGTTATATTAACCCCTAAAGGAGCAGCATGCGCTTTTTGGCAATGTCATAGCAATTTTAGGCAGATATATGTGATTAGAGATTAACATATTTTAGGCTGAAATCTTAATAGAAGGTGGGGACAAGGAATATCTTTCATAATTATGCACTAAATTTTGTGACATTTAGAAATATGAATCAAAAGTTGTGGCCAAATATATAACCTTTTTTGGGGTCGAGCAATCCAAACAGTTTTTTGAAGCCATTTTTTTCAAGAACAAAAATTGGAATTGGTTTTAGAGAGTTCTGTATATGTGAAAATCTTTAAATCATTCCATTTCAATCAATGAGTCAAAGTTATGAGGAGTTCCTATTTGCGGGCAGTTTAGGGTTCTCTATTTAAAATAAACTTTGAAGTCTTTTGTCTTTTTCAATTTTCAATATTTTTTGAAAAAAATAAAATCATAGGATGTAGATTCTTTATTGCAACATTTCAAGCATTGGGATTTACAATTTTCAATTCCATAAATAAATTATGAACAAATTAGTACTTTGAATCATTTTCTACTTCTTTCTACTTTTTTTTTTCTATATGCCGTACAATTCCAAATTATGTGAAATTTTTCAAACATGTACCCAGCTTCTCTAGGAAATTGAATTGAATGAGGCACCACCATTGAGGACATTTTTTTTTTATAGAAAAGTGAACTTGGGGACTACAATTGATTTGTTTTGCACAAGGCCTCTAATAAAAATTTAGTAGATTTGAATGCTTATATCTTGCAGTGGATGCCGTAGAAATTTTTGGAATTGTTTTCCACATGTTCTGAAGTCAGCACACTACAAGATCCTATGATTATTCTAGTTTGGAACATAAGCGTCGAAATGTAGAAAATAGCCCACTGAACCCTAAACTATTTTTTAGCATTCTAAACCCTAACTCCATAAATGTTTAAAGAATAAATTAACCAGGCCTACTAGTTTGCATTCCAGTTTTTAGTTTTTCATTGGACATTGAACATTGAATAATTATATCGAACTATAATATGATCCTCAATCCTAAAATTTTGACTTTTACTTAGGAAAGACCTATTGAATATTACTATATTAGCAAATAAATAAATAAAGTCAGGTATGCTCTTATTCTTACAATGAGTGTCCTTCTAAATAATGAGATGTTTCTATTAATATTCAGCAGGAAGAAATGGTCCATTTCATACAACTTCAAATTGAATGTATAGAACTCATTCATCTCATTTTGGACAATTGTACTATATATAATAGATATTGTATATGCCAGTGTAGGATGTATAATGTAAATATATATTTTCATATTTGTGTCATAAGGGTGGACTTCTAAGTTACAAGCTGGCACCAAAAGAGAATATGATCCTTTCTCCTTTAATTAAATTTATTGGGTACCATTCTTGGGCAAAATAATTTTAAAAATGACAATATAGAATTCTACCTGTAAAGAGGGGTTGTAGAACTAATGACATTTGAAATTTTTTGAATGCGCTACAATTTTGTGGCGCTCCTACACAAAAATCATATTTGCCACAGCATCATCTGAATTCCAAATTCAATGGAAGAACTTGTTCTTTCCTTTTATAGCTATTTTGTACAACTTTAATGTGTTCACACTAGGACATATTGAATAATATTATTTTAGAGAGGTTTGTAGTTTACTGAAGTTCACTTTGTAGAAATTCCACCATACATTCTTAATCGCTGTAGTTTGTAAAGAAGCTCCAAAACGAATGCTTGTCCGATTCAATTTCAGCTTCAGGGTTTGCAACATGTTGCCTATGCGTTACTCGATAGATACTCTTGTTCGTACAAGTACTTACTACATTCATATTTAAAAATTTAGCAAACTATGTAGACAAAATGTTTAATGTAAAACCTGGGGAGATCACTATTGATTTTGGGAAAACTATGTGAGTTAAAAGATAGGGTTCATTTAATTCAAAGCAAAGAAATTTTCTATAATATGTAGGGCTACTATAGGGTCCATAAAATGCTAAATAGTCTAATATATATAAATTAGGATGTATAAAAACATCATGTAATAGGAATATTTATTAATAAATTAGCCTTGATAGATAGGGGCCGTGAATTTTTTTTCATATTATAATGAATATAGATGTAGACAGATAACTTCATATGGGTGATAAAATGGACATAGTTAAGAAAATCAACAATGAAGGGTGGTTGACTGAAATTGTGCCATAGTACTAGAAGTGTATAGATCAAAAAAATTAAGTGTAAAAGTAAGACATCAACCAAAACTGGCCAAAATCATTACATTGCATGAATAGGGAGGTTCACCTTAGTGGATTCAATGAACTGAAAAATTATACAATACAAGGATAAAATTTATACTCCTTTTAATTTCAATCTTTTAAGCCATATGTGTTAATCATACTCATATTAAATGAAATGTTCATGGGGTAGTTTCAGTAGATACTGTAAAGTGTTCAATGTTATTAACCCCTATAGGCTAGAGGGTGGTTTGGAAGAGAAAAAAATCTAAAATTGCCAATTTTTTATGCATTGTCCAAAAAAATGATTTTTAATAAAAATTCCAAATGTACAAATTGTATTAAATAGTTAAAGCAATGTGTGGAAAAAATTTCAAACCATTTGACCACGTGGATTGAAAGATTATAACGTTTGAAATAAGAAATAAAAATGGTGAATTTCAATAAAATGGTGCCATTCTGGAACTTTTGGCGCTTTTATAGTTCATAATGGTTTATCTGAAATCTATACTTGTCCTAGATGGTTCAGACTGGCCGTTTTGAAAGTGGTGTATTTCATATGCCATTTTAATGAAATTTGCCATAAATTTTTTTTCATTCTTGCAAACTAGGGTCAGCAAACTCCGAGCCCTCTCAGAGTACAAGTTTTTGGTCTACAAAAAAACAAGGTTTTTGACTATTCATAAATATATGATGTTAGGTTCACTCACAAAAAATTTGAAAAGCAAATATAGAGTCTAGCTAATTCTAAATCAACCTACAATGCAAGGATGTTAAGTACATTGGCAATATACAAATCATTTTTTGATTATTTCTCGTGCAATGAGGAAATTTTTTTAATTTAAAATCTAAATGGCAAAAATTTAGAGACAAAAATTTGTAATATATGGAAAAAACTTCAAGAACTTTAACTTCTCATATTGCAAGATAATAGGGCTTGAGGTTAGAAGAAAATGTTTTTCCTTGAAACCACCCTAACATAGCTAACAAAATTTGACTCTTCTTAGAATGTAATTTGAGAATAATTTTTTTTATAATTGTACGCCATATTTTATTAATTACATAAATGCCAAATTTCAATAGTTGATGAAAGTTTTTGCAAAGATGACCAAAAGATGCCCAAATTGCTTGGGTTGCCAAAAACATTTAGGATGGAAAAAAATTATATTTCCACCAAAAGGGTACATATTCACATCTTCTACAAAAAATTTGTGAACATTTGACCAAAATTGACTTGATTTCATTGGAACCTATCCATCTATTCAATTGTTGGTTCTATGGACAATTGGCCTTTAGGGGTTAAAAACTATCATTTAGTCAATGGCACTTGAAATCAACTGATTATTGTTGGTTTCATGTTGTATATCCTATACACAAATATAGTAGAGGGAAGGAAAAATTTGTGAAGAAGGGTGGAGGCGGGAAAAAATTAGACACTTATATTTTATATGTAAGATAGACCCACTTAAAAACTCACATGAATGAATTTACAAAAACCATAGGGTATTGGAAATATGCCCTTCATAGTTTTTATGTAAAATACAATCATCTTAAATGCGATAATTTAGGTAAATAGCCCCACATCAAATATCCTCTTAACTCAGGTATATACCTTAAATTACAAGGAGTGATCTCCCCGGGATGTAAAATTTGCACAATTGACAATCATATTGTAGATGTTGACATTTCAAAGCATATTTAGGCTTGCATTCAAAATAATAGTTATGTACATCAAATTCTTTTTAATCAATTATACAAAAGTCCATCAAACCCAATTATATGGATCTCCCTAATACTAAAAGTCAAAGAAAACTTGAAACTAATACATAATGATTAAAATGATTACCTACTCCAACTTACAATTTCTACCATACAAAGTGCATGGAGTTTAAAAATAAATTCATTTTGATTCATTACGGTCATACAAGAACGCTCTAATGTACTATAAATCTAAGTCATCTGTAGTTCACATTTTCCAAATGAATTGTACCAATTTTGTGACTATTTAATGAAGCTTATGTGAATATATATTAGCTGAAAAGCAAACAACCATTAATCCACATCCCTAAAATCGAGAACCATAGACCCAAATATTGGAAAAAAAAGGAACCAAAAAATGTGAATTCGGAATTCTAAACTCTAAAACGATCAACGTAGACCTTAGACTATACCTTCTAAACAGATGAACGTAGAATATACACTAAAGACCCTAAATCCTAAACCCTAAACCCCCTATATTATAAATGTTGAACCCTATATCCTACAGCGTAGATCCTAAACTATAGACCTTAGATCCTACACTATATATCCTAAATCCTAAACCTAAGACCCCACATCCTAGATTATGAAAAGGTGAACCCTAAACCCAAAATCCTAGACTCTGAAAAGGTGAATCCTAGACCCTAAACACTGAACCTACCGTAAACCCTAGATCCTAGATTTTGACGGTGAACACTTGAACTATGAACTCTGCATCCTAATACCATGAATCCATCCTCTAAAGACCATGAACAGGTTGACACCTTGAAATTCCAAACCCTAAACCCTAGTACATTTTGAAACCTAAATTCCAGTCCTGCAAAACCTAGATCCTAGGCCCTCAAAAGTTGTGGACCTAATAGAGTGAACCCTAGTATATTCTACAACCCAAATTTGTACATTGAAATAACATTATCTTTAAACTGTAAACCTTAATTGAAGCCCCAAGATGCAAATAACAAAAATGGTTTAGCCTAATGCGGTGAAGTGGAGACATGAATGTCCTAGAAGAAATTAACCATAATAATACCGCGACGTTGTGAACTCTAAAACCCTGAAACTAAATTTACTTTAATGTAGAACCGAAACAAATGATATGAACATGTCTGGAAAAAAAAAAAAAAAAAAAAAAAAAAATATATATATATATATATATACACATATATAGGTTCAAATTCAGGTGTCACAAATTGTACTACACTATTGCAATAAAATTTTGTTTAATTGCAAATAAGAAAAACAAACTATGCGATATACCAGTCCATTGTATATGGATTCCATTTTGTATTCATATTAGTGTTTAATTTAAATCTGTGTGATATGAAGGCAAGACAAACATCCCTAGATGGTGGCAGAAACATTGGAAATTGGGGCAAATGAAGGAGATCAACGCATGATCCGTTAGCTAACAATCCTCTTGTTCTCATGACAATTAATAGCCTAACAATACCATCATTCAATGATGCAATCCTCCAAAATCAAGCAGAGATTTGAATTGGAAACATCACATACCTAGTCCAAGTGTTCACTACACCGGCATAACGAACCCAGTCAACATTCCAAATCAAAGGCCGCACGTTCCCTCTCCATATTGTCAATGCAACGCTAACTTCAAGAGCATAGTCAACATTCCAAGTAGAAGACCGCAGGCACCCCCTCCACCTTGTCAATGCGGCGCACATCCCAAGAGCAGTCAATAGTTGAAATGAAGGACAACATCTCGAGATCTTGTGGTCAGTATTACGGGATCCTCAAGAATGTTTCCATGCCAAAATTTGAAAAGAGGAATCAGAAGTCCCTCACAAATTCTTGGCGGGAAAGTAGAGGTCCTCAATCCCAAACCAATTCTGCCTAAACCCGCGGGCTGGCTTGAGCTTGCTCTTTTGCACACGTGAAGAAGTTTTTGAGGCATAGGAGTTTGGAGGCTATGCTTCAGCTTTGCCAGTGCTTCTGGGTTCAGGCACTCGAATTTGTCTCCATCATTTGTTGCAAGGTATGGCAACTTCTGTTCCTATCGTTGTTTATAAATTTTGAGTTTCTTTCGTGGACTTCAAGTCGTTGTATATCGTAAAACAAGCACGCATGTTTGAGAGTGTATTCTAGTCCTCAAGCAATGGTTTTTGTAGTAATGCATAGGAGACCATGGATTGTATGTCCTCGTAAACACATCGGTCTTAGCGGCTGACAAAGTTCTGCCGCGCACGTGGTCCACCTTTAGAAGTAGAAACAATTCACCATAATACTAGATAGCAATGGGATTGAAATGGATCCGCAAAATACTATATCCTGAATTCCATGCTTTATTTCCCTCGACCACTGACCATAATGGCAGAGAAAATGGTTCTCCTCGCGAAGGAGAGACTTACTCCGTCTAAGCTAGTATGATATCCATAAATTAGAATAGTGAAGACCACGTTCACATTCTGCCGTATGTTGAGTAGAATACGTATACTTACAAGTGATACATAGTCTTGTGGATACTACGGTCGCACGTGTGAACGCAATGACATTACAATCCATCCTAAGCCTCTTAACGGACATAAATGGTATAGTTCAGGAAGTCACCTGACTGCATTTTCCGAGAGCGTATTTTCCATTATTATCGAGAGATCCCCTGTGGACGCTGGATTATCCACCCTTGGTAATAAAGCGAACACCGACCAGGTTCTATGCCTTTATCCACTTTTTTAATATATGGGGGTGTTGTGAGCGCGGTCCACTGTGTCTTCCAAGCAATGGATCTTTTTTTGCTAATGTTTCCTAAGTGTCGTGGATGGCAGCGAATAACTAGAAATGCATGTAGTGACTCGCAAACTAACTGCAATGATCAGAGTGATGGTGAAATTCTAACTCCCTAACTATCTATCTTATGTCGAGGGTAGACTGGGTAGTTGGCGTCATTTCTAATGTCCCTAACTATGTGAAAAGGGGAACCCCTATGTTCCTTCCATGAACCTCTAAGACTATCTTGGGTTTTTAAAGCTCCGCCTAGAAGTTCTACTTTTAAAAGTTGCCCCTAAAGTTTCAGCTCTTACTCTAATTTCCAACTTCTAAATGTAGTTCTAGATTTTTACTCCTAAGTTAATTCTAAAATTTACCCTTTGAATTTTAACTTCTACACTTTAACTTTTAACTCTAAGTTTTTACTCCTAAATTAACTCTAAATTTTAACCTTAAATTTTAACTCTAAGTTTTAACTTTTGACTCTAGGTTTTTACTTCTAAAATTGATCCTAAGTTTTAACCTCTAGGTTTGACTCTACTTCTAACTTTTACCTCTACTTTGAACTTTGATATTTTCTATTTAATTGTTACTCCAACTTTTAACTTCTAAATTTTAACTCCTATTTCTAACTCTAAAATCTACTTGAGTTCCTCAATTGATTTTTAACTTCCGCTTTTGACTTCTATTTTTTATTCTAATTTTTGACTCCCTAATTAACTCTAAACTCTTATATGAACCTACCCTAAGATTTGACTTGAGAATTTAAACCCCGGTCAACTTTCAAAGTAAGTCTACTTTTTTAACTTCCCAAAGTTAACTCTAGATTTTTGCCTTAGAGGTTTAATTTTTAAAATTAAAATGTAATTTGACTCTAATTCTAACCGCTAATTAATCCCTAATTTTAATCTAAATTCTCTTTCTACCCTAAATTCCTAAGTTCCGTCCATGGTTCCTTTTTGGATGAAATTTTACTCAAATTCCTCCGTCCTACCCCCTACTACTTGACTTAACCTAACGTGGTTGATTTAAAGCCAAATCTTAAGTGTAATATGTTTTTGGAAACCTCTATCCCTAATCTATAAACTTTTGAATCTAAACTTTTATTTTGCACTAATCACGGCTCGCTAATCGCGCTTTAAGGGCCGATTAAGGAAATCAATGCTAATTAGGGGAAACACCAAGGATTAATTCAAAAACTCACCTCTTCACTGCCGGTTTCCGAAATTCCTTCGTCCCCGTCCACGTAGACATCCTCATGCTCCATGGCAATTCCTTGTTTTGTTTGATTTTTTCCAAGCTCACCGCTTAATTTGAGAAAATATTACACCCTTGCAATCTAACTTCCTTCTTTCTATTCTTCCTTCCTTTTCTTTCTTCCTCTCTCCTTCTACACTAGTACTATTCCACCTAAGCTTTTATGAGTCTTACACTATGGTTTCAAACTCCAAGGAGGTTTTTAAGATGCCAACTATCCTCTTATACAATTTTGCCTTTGTGTCATTCTAATCCTCCTTCCAACAGTCACCACAGTTTCTCAAGATTTCCTTTCTTAAGTCTACCTAAGCTTAGGCCTAGGTCACTATTTATTGTCTCTCTCTTTTTGTTCTCTATTTCATCTCCTTCTTTCTAATCTCCCTCCATTTGCTCGTGTAAGTATTTGGTTGATTAGAGTGAGTTTGCAAGTGTGTGTGCAGGTGTGACGTGGAGGCGTTGACTCTCTTTCTTCCCCTCCTTTTTGTTTTTTTAGTTACAACTTGGGAGTTTTGGAGTTTTGAACCTTGAGTCTCCACTGGGTTTCAACCGGTTTTCTAAACTAGACCTATCACTAGTTTTCTAAACTAGATCTATCACTAGTTTTCTAAACTAGATCTATAACTGGCTTTCTAAACTAGATCTATCACTAGTTTTCTAAACTAGATCTACAACTGACTTTCTAAACTAGATCTATAACTGGCTTTCTAAACTAGATCTATAACTAGCTTTCTAAACTAGATCTATAACTAAGTTTCTAATTAGGTCCTGATTAGTGGAGAGCTTTTTTTTCTCTTAAAAAAATCCCAAAGTTGGGGCCCTGTAGGGCATCATCCCGTTTTTGGTCTGAAATTCAGCCATGATGTATGTGAGTTCTGGTTCAGTCAACCGCAATCACAAACCCGGCCAAACAAGGACGTCGGGACAAGCAGTGTACTGGGCCCAACGGGATTCCGGCCTTAACTGAGTACCGGACTGCTGGGGAATTGCGGCTGGCTATGCTGGCTGCTACTGGCCACGCGGCTGCTGCTGGTTGGCTGCTGGCTATGCTTTTTTTTCTCAAATCCACATACGAAGTCCCTTAGGGGATCCCACTAATGTAAAAATAAATCGGATTTTTTGTAACAAAGTCAGAGCTTTGTCGTTCGAGGGGTTGGGCCGGAAAAGATGCTAGGCTAGCGAAATCACGTGTACAAAGGCTGGGCTCGTGAAACTTGGCCCTCAACACCTTCTTCCCGCTAAAACTCTACTATCTTGGAAGCTAAACTTTAGACTTTTCCAAGAAGGTCTGGGAAACTAGACTTTGGAATTAGGTATCCGGGAGGTTCAAAGCTTCGCCGTCAGTTTGGGTTTAACACCAACTCTAGGACTTGTGACACTCCGGGGGTCCGTAGCTCCGCCGTCCGAGATCGTTTTAATACACACTCTAGGACTTAGGACTAGTTAAGGTTCAAAGCTTCGCCGTCCTATGGGGGGTCCACACGACAAGGGAAACTTTAGAAGAAGACAAGGTTACACTTTTAAAGAAAAACACACGAGGTAAGTTCAAAGCTTCGCCGTCCCGGAGGGGGGTCCACTCAACAAAGAGAAGGTTAGACAAAGGTGTAAAAAGATACTTAAGAGAACACACAAGTTAGGACCACGTGGCAACACCAAGCTCACACACTAAAGGCCCCCCAAAGCGGCATCGCCAAGGTACGGTGGGGGGTGACTTTAGGATTAATACAAGACACACAAAGACTCTAAAACACGCAAGTTAAACCATGGGGATGCACAAGGGGAAAAGAAAGGCACTCAACTCTCCACAAGGGTATATAAGAAGACACAAGGAATACACAAAACAAGGTAGAAGGACCCCCAAAGACCTTCAAAGCTTGAAATACTACAACAATGGAGCAAAAAGTGCTCCGAAAACACCGTAGAGGTTTTTGGCTTCAAACGCCAAAATATCCAAAATAACTTGAACCCACGAACCCAAAATGAGAATTGGGGTGTTCTAGAGAGAGAAATGGGGCCCTTATGTAGGTTTCCAAGGGCTCACCCTTCCCTCTAGAGTTCTAAGGTAACCTTATCAACGGGGATTTTCATCCTCATCCTCAAAGATTTTCATCCTCATCCTCAAAGATTTTCATCCTAATCCCTAAAAATCTACTTCTATCATCTATGCTGGACCAACATCCTAACTTTTGGAGATTAGCTCTAATCGCCGAACGGATTGCACCGTTGGATCCAGATTGCCGTGTTTAGTCCTAAAATCCCCTCCCTCCCGTATCGAGGCCAAAAACCCATCGTAGCCTAATTTAGTTTAAAAAACCAAATCGTGGTAAAATCCTAGATCTTGGGGGTCTCCTATTTTGAGAAATGTGAATAGCCTAGGGTCTCCGGTAGGTGCGAGAGAGTCGGAAAGGACTTTTGGTTGACTTTGTTTCGCCATCGTATGGTCCCAGAATGCCGGTCAACGTGGCAAGGACCCCGTCACGTGGTTAATTCCCGAGGAATCTTGCCGGTTTGGGTACTTGCCGCTATCGGAATGTCGTGAAACTTCACGGAGCGCATTATTAACATAAAACAAGCTAGTCTAATTTTTAGTGAGATTTTATTGTAACTTGGGTAATTTCCATGAAATTCCCGTTGGAGGTTAGAAGGGTTGACCACCCGGAAAAGGTTCTTCTGTAAGTCGGAAGATGCCGGGATTTTTCACGTGACCTCTCAGGGAGTTGCATGAAAGACGTGCAAATGCGTTTCCATACCTGGCACGATTGGTCAATGGAGATCAAACTGGCCATCTCCTCAAATTAGCGACGGTGCAGGAATCTTTTGCAGGTGGAGGAATCTTGGCAAATCGATTTCGCTGTTGAACTCCTGGCATGGGATTTACCCTAAAATGTCATCCTTGGGTTGTAGATTCCTCCACAGCCCTGGTCTTGCGTGAGTGGCTCCTGCATGCTAATAATCAGGATTTTGGGAATTCGTCGATCTAATGGGGAATTCTAAATCTAACTCTAGGACCCGACCTAGTGGCCTTGCTGTGGATCCCTCAGACCGACCTAGCCATGAATTGCCACATTCATGGTGGAAATTAGCCCTTTTAGGGCTGTGCGACTTAAATCCTCCAAATCTAGCCAATTCGTTATTTTTATACTATTTTTAGGCTAGGTTTGGGGGGATTCTAAGTAAAAACATAAATCTAGACCAAATACTATATTGGATATGACACAACCCTATTTTGGTTCTACACTCTTTTTATGGCTTTTTGTATACTTTTATCAATTTTAAATTACAAATTTCCAAAAAATTAATTCTACGAGTCCCAAGTGACAAATTGGGAGCTCACATCCTCCGATCTTGTAATTGGAAGATTATACCCGCATCAGGAGATTAATGAATTGCTACATGATTGAGAGATCACCCGATACAACTACCAAGTAATACTTGAAAGCATTTGTTAAAGGATATCAAAATCTTGCAATTGGGAGATCCCCCAATGGGACTACCTTAGTATGACAATTATATACATGTGGACAAGTCACAGTTGGATTCATGTTTTAGTGACTGGGTCTTCCATAAAGGTTCATGCTTTAGTCTTACTGAGCTCTACAACATGGAGGTGGATATTATGGGATTTAGTTGATGATGTTTACTAAAATATACAGCAAACTTCTAGGTGCTTCTTTTTGTGGAGATGAAATTGAATGGGCGTTCTACTTTCTAAATTATCGGGTGATCTCTCGATATACTTTATTATGAAAGCATGTTAGTATAGATTTTGGCCTCAATTGATGGTGCTTTGAGGGGGTTGGTAGTCTCTAAATATTCTACAAATTCATTTCTGCTAGGACCCAAGATAGGTTTTTATAGTGCAACTCTTCGAACTCCATGTTCCATCAATGTCTCCTGTAGCGCTGCAAGATTGATAAATATCGGGTGATCTCTCGATATGGATTTTGTAGTGAGTGGGTCAAGCCTAACGAATTCATGCTCAGAATCCTACGATGATGCTATCATCCCATACTCAGGTGAAACTACTATGGACGGTGATTCACAAGAATCATCTGCATGATTTGTATCACTCGATATTGGTGATTTAGAGAAATTGCTTGTTCCTAGTTTTGGTGAAGTAGTAGTTGGGTCTATTGTGGAGGTTCGTCCTAAAGGCGAGTGGCTTGGTGTTTCTATCCCATTGGAGCCTTAGATATTTGTTTTGCTTCGGCCCCATTCGATCATTCCAAAAGCTCAAGGTCTTCAAGTAACCCCTTCTCAGAGGATTTTTACAACATTGTTGAATGTATTGGATCGAACAGTGCTATGGAGAGCTGCTGACGTCTTACAAGGACCGGGGGATTCCTCGATGGATACATTTCTCCATATTTGTCCAGACAATTGGTTTGGGCT
The DNA here is from genome assembly GCA_951799445.1 of Pseudisothecium myosuroides. Taxonomy (NCBI): domain Eukaryota; kingdom Viridiplantae; phylum Streptophyta; class Bryopsida; order Hypnales; family Lembophyllaceae; genus Pseudisothecium; species Pseudisothecium myosuroides. The sequence continues at coordinate 54,976,490 of OX637287.1, read as the reverse complement.
TGAGGTGCATCGGAAGGACTCTAGAGGTGTGCTCTATGCTTCGGGTCAGATTGTCTATTGGAGGTCGGACGATCGTTTTCAGGATGGAACACTAGGTAAGGAGTACGTTGGTGTTACAGTACTCGATGTTTTTGTGGGTAACAAAAAAGACATAATGACTCATTCACGTTAGCTGATATTGGATTGTTGGTTTTCTAGTGGTCAGTCGTTGAAGGACAAAGTAGACCATTTTGTAGCCTTCCCCAATATTCAGGATCCCCTTGTTTATTTTGGTAGAAGGGAGAAGGCGCCTTACCGCTTTATTGTTCGTAAGCATAGTCTTCTTCAAAAGGATGCACAGTACGACCGCAAAACAGTAGATGAAAAAATTCGTAAGGTTAGCTTCGAGAAATTTTGCGAGAGTCGTTGCTGCCAAATTTTTCCTTTGGAAAATACCCAAAAGGTTAGGCAAAAACTTTACTTGAAGTCATTTGAAGATTGCCGCAAATACGGGATTGCTGTTGGCAGACAATTGCACTCTGTTGATGGCTCGCACAAGCAAAAATACATCACACTAGAAGGAGTAGATGTCTGTGGCATGGCATGGTACACTATTTAGAAAATTCCAAAGTTGACATACCACAATTACATTGATAAATACAAAGATGGCATTCTTTTGGGGACACATGGAAACAAAGGTGTGAAGCGCCTGAGGACTGGAACTGTTTAGGTCTCGGAAACTATGCAACCAATTATTGATGAGAACATTGACCGAATGCCTCACCAAATGCACAGGGTAGGAAATGGGAGAATGGACACTAGGAAATTACTACCTACTAGAAATAATTGGAAGCACGTTCTACTTGACGTCAATGAGGTACTAGAATTAATTCTGATTTCTTTCTTGCCTTACAGTGAGATCTGCTAGACTTTGAAATCGAGAGATCCCTCGATCACTCTTTTATACTCTGTGTTTTGTTTTTATATAAGGTAGTCCTTTAGTCATGATGCCTTGGATGTTGAAGCGTGCTTTGATTTTATGTGCAGTTGAATCTGGACTATGGGCTCCCTCCAGTCAGCCAATTTATTATGAATAGAATTAAAAAGCAACACTTCAATAATGTTTCTATTAAGCCTATTGGTAGTTTGTTTGCAAAGTGTACGACCTGCAATGATCTCGAGTAGTTTATCTTGAAGTCTCCAAAGGGAAGCTCGAAGTACATGGAGTTTGTCAAGCAGCAAACTATGCATCTTAATCATCAAGCATCCTGCCGTCACCTGTATGCCTCTTGTCGTGAGGAATCCAAACGGAACTCGCAAGAGATATTGTGTGTTATTCACTGTCGTAACACAGCAAAGCACAAATCCCTCCCTTAGGTGTTAAATTAGTGTAAAACACCTTAGATGACTCGTGTATTGTTCCCACAGGATTTCAACTAGTGGTATCCTCAAAATACCCGGAACAGGATCCGGAACACAAAACCAAAGACGAACAAAATCCGAGAATAAAATGTAGAACCAAACTTCCCGAACTGTATTTGTTTAACTTTCTCTTGTATCAACCTAGCTTCTCAAATATATTATCAATCAACAAGAACCAGGTCTGCATTCTTTCACAATGGTATCAGTAACTTAGTATTCCGCTTAGCTAAACACGGAAACGGAAAGAATGTCTTGATCCTGTACCTTTCCCGGATCCGGATTTAGCAAGCAATGCAAACAAGGGTATAGTTTAATCTCTACATCAGAGGGTTCCGCTCTTGGACTTAAGGAAGGACACGTAATTCCTACCCTCCACTGGTTTAAAGTGGCTGAAGTTCCACTAAAAGAGAAATGACAAAGAAAACAAAGAAAATCGGAAAGCAAGTATTTCCTCACAACTGATCCGGGAAGTTACTCCAGACAAGAAGGTCTCTCAGAAAACCCTCACAATCCCCACATTACTACAACGACAGATCTATCCGGGTAGAATTCCAAGAGCTAACTAGGGTACTCTTGTACTAACAGGTCCTAGCTACCTTCCAGTTCCTCTCTTCCGGTTACAGCAAAACCTCTCAGACATCAGCTAGCGATTGTCCTTCCTCTCAAGGACTCCCCTAACCTAAGAATGGCTATCTTGCTCAGAAGACTCCCAAGAAACATCAGTAGATTGAACTGTCTCTTAGTACAACAGACTTTCACCCACCCAAATATTCCCGGAACCGGATCCGAACAGAATCCGGGGACGCCTCTTCTCCTCAAAGCTTCACCATCAAACTACCTGAACTTGCAATGATAAAAACACTGCCTAACCCCTCAACACAAGACCAAGACTTTTCAGACCATTACTCATGGAGTTGAACTTCAAGCTTTCTTTGCAGAAATTGAATGGGAAAACAAGAATATGAAAACGCCCGGAGTTGAAACTAACTTCCAACCCCTAAATAACAACCCAAGGGAAACCCTAAAGGTCCCTAGCAATCCAAAATAAAGGACCAAAGAATGACACGCGTCATTCCTTATCCATCTGGGTTGACTTCCTATCAGCCGATCCGCAAAATGTGGATCTCAGATCCTAATATCCCGGAAACTAAAGTCCAGGTGCATCCTCCTAAGATGCAGCTAACTAACTGCTTCCTTGCTACTAAAAACTTGAGTTTAACCATGCAAGGATTAACTCAAGGAATTTCCTAACTACTTCTTGGCCTTCTTTGGGGTAGGTTCCTCTTTGCTTACTCCTTTCCGAGGTGGCTGTTTCCGGATTGGAGATGGCTTGACCCCCTTCGATGTCGTGCCCTTCGATGGTGTCTGTGTCTTTCCCTTGAGATGGGAAGGAGAAATCGTCTCCAAGTCTGAATTGTCTTCAGATTCAAAATCCGGAATCGCTATCGGCTGGGATCCGGATCCCGTTGGGCTATCATCCTTCTTCGACGTACGTGGTGACTCTTCCTCTTCCGAGTGGTAACTCACGGGAGATACCTCTCTGGCACGCTTGCTTGTTTTTTTCTTCTTCGTTGACTTGGGAACATTCGGAGACTGCTTTGGATCTTTACTCTGGGGTGTCTCGAGGTCGGATCCGGACTTCCTCTTCTCCTTGGATCCGGATGCACGTACTGATCCTTCCCCTTCCTCCGGCTTCAGCTTGGAGGCTCCCTTCCCAGGTGTCTTCTCCTCCTTTGGCTTGTCCTTTGGCTTTGGTATGACAGGTGGGGACATGGGTGCTTTCTTTGGGTCTTGATAGAACCCCAATTGTTGAAGAACGTCCCGACCTCGTACATCATCTTCTCCATTGATGTTGAATACTCCGCCAGTACCAACACTGTCTTCACGGCTGCTTCAGATCCTTCTTTCAGGATTCCTTCATCAAACAACTTAGCTTTGTTGATCACACTCCTTGAGTAAGATACAAAGCTTCGGACTTTGCGAAGTGTGTCCTCAGCCTCAGAGGAAAGTTTCCTGACCTCCTTACTTCCTGTCTCACTTTTCTCTAACTTCCGGGTCAGTTCCTCATTCCTCTCAGTCAACTCCCTAACCCGGGTTTCCCACTTACGGGATTCTTTATCCCGAAGTAAACCCTCTACCTTCTTCGCGAGCTCAGCTACCTCGATCCCACCAAACAGTCCGCATACATCCTGGACTGCTCCTCTCTCGGTACTCAGCTCCTCACGAATCCTTTCGAGATCCTTAATGATCCTCCCAAGGATTTTATCCCGTAAACTTTCCGGTTCCTCAGATCCCCTATGTTTACCCCTAGGTTTCTGTTGCTGGGGGAAGACCTCTCTGGCTCTCTCTGAGGATTCCTCCTTCTTTTCTGAAGATCCTCCCTCTGATTCCTCTTCTACCTCTTCCTCCTGTTTCTTAGGAGGAACGATGTTAAACTTCTGGATGGTGGCTGCAGCCTTATAGGTGGTTCTCTCATGACCTCTAAGTATCCCTAGATAATCATAGAGGTGGAAGAGGAAGGGGCCAATTGCCGTGGCCTTAGTGTTACCTAGGGTAGAGACCATCTTTCCCACTAAATCTTTCACTATCTCTCCCCAGAATACCTTCCTCTCTCCGCTCAGGGCACCGAAGATCGTGTTTGCCCAAGTCACTGTGATCCGGGATGGGCGTTCCGAATACACTATCGGAACTATGAACTCTAACAATCTCTTCTCCCTAGCATTCTTACAGTCCGCCATGAGGTAACCATCCTTCTTGTGGGGAGTGTCAGAAAACTTACCCTCCACGAATTTGTGTGTCCGAGAGGCCATCCCGTCTCCTTCACGAGGAAAGTCATAAATTGCTCTCCATGTCTCGAGGGTCCATTTCCTTGGCAGCGCTCGGTGCGTCTTGTCCCACTCGTTGGACTGGTCCTTTGTTAGCTCCCGAATCATCTCCTCGTCCTTCAGGCTCCATGGTCGCCGTAGGAATCCGAGGCATCCGATTTGAATGCCATATTTAACTACTTCTGGACTTTCAATAGTCCAGAAGTAAAGAGGCGGTGAAATCCCCTGATGTTTTTCTATGGATCTAGAGATCTCCTGAAATAGGAACGCTTTGCATGCATCCAATTCAGCACCCACAAGTATGTCGGGGAGTGCTTCATGTGCTTGGAAATGAAAGAAATCGTGTAGTTGTAACATAGCGGATCCGTGGTAGAGTTCACATGATTGTATTGGGAGATCTGTGGACCGGGTTTCCGTAGTTTAGGCATCCAATTTACAGCACAGCTGAAGTCTCAGAACCTATCGAGAGATCCCCCGATGACCACCACTTGTTGCAAACAGGGCTCCCATCCCATATTAATCCCTCAGTGAGCGCTGATCTTCACATAATTCTATCGGGAGATCCCCTGACGGGGTGGTAGAATATGAGTCGGCTTCACTGACAATCTTGGTGTCGAAGTGGGGTACAATTTGATTCCTGTGCTAAAGGGCAAGTGATATCCGAGTTCATTAAGAATGATTCACAATAAGGCACGAGGGGGGCGATTCTTTCAAAGATATATGGTATCCCGAGAGTTCAAAGGAAGTACACACAAGTGGATTTGAAATTCAAACATCAATTGACAATTACCAAATGAGCAATTGCTCTTGAGAATAAGGAGTCCGGTTCTAGGATTCACCGGGAGATCCCCCGACGGACTTCTAACATAGTGGAGCTAAGGTAGTCAGGATATGACGAAGTGACAAGGGCATATCACAGTAACTTACTCACAGTGACATTTGAAGAACTGTAGACCACTGAGTCACAGGTGCTCAGACGTTCAACATACATCTGAAGATGAATAACGGCTAAGTAAACATAATATTCCATCCGAAATAATGACAGTAGTTTCAGTTTGTGTAAAGAACATCAAGGTTCTTTCACTGCAAAAAATAGATTTGTACTTGGTTGAATGTTCGCTATATAATTGTGAAGATGCAAAACCTAGAAGACTAGAATCCCAACAGTGTAACTGTGAGAGAAAAGAAATGCATTATTCAGACTCATTTGAGTGCATGTGTGACCCGAGCAATGTATTCTGTTCCACACACAAACATAAACCACTTCCATTTCAGGAGACGAGAGGAAGAAAGACATCCCGCGCTTCTGCTATCAAGTCATTGCCCTCGTGGCGCACGCAAAGAATAGAAATCATAAACATATTAATATATTCATACAGATTTATTTTACATATACAAGTCACAAAAAGCAGCTCTGAAAAACTAATCGAAGAACAGTCCTACTGACTCAACGGACTGTACTTCGAAACCCCCACTTGCGGCTGCGCTTACTGGATGTAGAATGCGTCGTGCAATATCACGATGGCAGTCGCGCCCCGCAGAATGCATCGTGACATCTCACGATTGCCGCGACGACCGACACAGTGCGTCGGGAGTTCCCACGATGGCAGTAGCAACCCCGGACTAGGCACTCAATCATAGGTCCACCACGTTTGCCCGATTCAAATTCACTAAGGCAGCCTCCCTACTCTTCTGAGGAATCGTCCGTGATTTTTGATCCACTCTCCTGGACCAATTCGCATACACTGCAGCACCTGCGTCCACCCAGGTGGGGGGACTTTTTTCAACAACCCATTTACCGTACTAGCAATTCCGATAAATCAATTCCAGACTCGTTTCGGAGTTATCGGGTCGCCAGTACTGAAGCAAGAACTTCCCGTTATTCACATCTCCTTCCAGTTTGCATACAGTAGACAATGCTCTTCCCTGCCAAATAGCACATGATTCCGGGACTTCCGGTCTGACAAGTACCCAACAGCCTGGTCGTATGTCTAGCCATGGATTAAAGCTTTCCCTTGGCGCTTCATTTGCAGGGCTGCAGTAAGGCTCCGGCTCCTCTTCTTCCTCCGGAATCACGTCCATGGGATTCACCGTCGATCCTGGGCGAGGGACTCCATTACGCGCCACCCTCCAATCGTGTTGTGGCCAGAAGCCTTCCACCAACTCCGGAGGACACTCGGGTAATGGTTCCTTCAGCTCATCGAGAACACACTTCCAGTAATCCACGTATGGACCGAACGCAGTTGCAAATCCCTCGCATCTAGAAATACCGTATTGCCAATACTGAATGTATTTCTCGAGTCCTACCAGCATGAAACCCTTGTTCAAGGTAGCTTTCCGCGCCGCTTCCCTTGCCTTCTCTTGATTTCTATGCGGTATCGGAACCTTGCTGCCCCACATGGGCTTAAACGGAACAGGCTTTGGACAGCCGTGAGGGAGCATGGGTCGACCATTGCTGTCTGTCTTCCAAATGCGTTCAGAAGGTTTCTTCGACGGCAACCAGTTCAAATCAACTGCTGACCTTTTGAAGTTCATGACGGGGACCCCATCAGTGTCCACGTAGAACTTGAACAGGTGCATCTCCCCCAATCCAATTAATTTTTCCCCGCGATCGCATTGGTAACCCTCCACGAACGACTTGAAATCCCCCACCTCCTGTATGAACTCCGGCATAAATAACAGTTCTTGGGACTGCATGAAGGCATTCATGAGGTCAGCGACGACAAAAGTGTTCTTGGTCTTCAGGGCCTTGGAAAGGTGGCTGAAATATGCATCGATGTCCTCGTGAGTGTGTCCGACTAGTAGAAACCCAACCTGAATTTCCTTGAAGACACCTCGTGCAGTGAGCAAGGATAAGAACGCCATCAGATATTTGTTCTTGTTATCCTTGGCAGAGTTGTCAAGCTGAAGATATAAATTTTCAGGAAGAGGGGTACTTCCGACCCGAGCTCCAGGTTCGGTGAGGGTTAGGCTGTCCATACATCTAGACTTCCCTCTAAGCAGTGCCTCGAACAATGAGTTAGCCGGCGGATATGGAAAGAGGTCGCCTGCCTCTCGAATAGGTGGACCCTCCAGCCGGCGCAACAACCTCGCCAAAGACGAAATGGTGAAGTTGGAGTCCGCCGGCCAGCAAGATGGAGCATAATGGGCGTAAGCACCGTCACCATGGCCATGAGCTACCATTCTAGTAACGCTCATCGGAAGCTGCCCCAAACCGGCCGTGGCCTTCGTTGTCACCCGGAGTCTGGGTAGAGCCGTCTTGGATGTATCCATCTTGTCGTGAATTGTACATAAAATTCTTCGAGGATCTCGTTTGGATTCCTCACGCCAAGACGCATACAAACAATGGCAAGAAGCTTGGTGATTTAGATGATGAGTCCGCTGCTTCACGAACTCCACGTACTCGGGGCTTCCTTTCGGAGACTTCAGAATAAACTGCTGTAGATCGTCGCACGTAGTACATTTTGCAAACGAACTTCCGACAGGCTTAATGGAGACGTTGTTGAAGTGCTCCCGCTTGAGTCTACTAATAGTCAACTGGCTCACGGGCGGCAGACCGTAGTCGGCATTCAACTGCACATCCAGAATTGGTACGCTTAAGCATCGGTACGAGCGAAGGGGAAGGAATGCAAATGACAAGCAATGCACCAGAACAGTGATCGTGATATCTCACGATCATTGATCTCGTTGGGAGATCTCACGATCAATAAATCAGTGACAGGAGATAAAGGGCACTACCTCGTTGGCGTCTGCTCGGACTCGTTTCCAATTTCTTCCGGGAGGAAGGAATTTTAGAGTGTCCGTTTGCCCGTTCCCGATGCCGCGCATTTGGTGGGGCATTTGATCAGCATTCTCATCAATAATGGCTTTCATAGTCCCAGCGACCTGAACAGTCCGAGCCCGCGGGCGCTTAACCCCTTTGTTTCCGTGCGTCCCTGATACGACGCCGTCGTTGTACATCTCGATGTAACTGTGGTAAGTAGACTTCGGGATGCCGTGAATTATGTGCCACGCCTTGCCACAAACATCAAATCCCTCTAGCGTGACGTATTTCCGCTTCCGCTCCCCGTACCTTTCGTGTAGTTGTCCTCCCACTCCAATCCCATATTCACGGCGCTCGTCAAACGACTTCAAGTAGTACTTCTGCCTTACTAACAGCGTGAATTCCTGGTTATAATGCTGACAACACAAACGTCTGCAGCACTTCTCCAAGCTGACTTTCCGAATCTCCTCGTCTGCCGTTTTGCGGGAGTACTGCGATTCCTTCAGTTCCAGATTGGGTTTGCGAACTATAAACTGATATGGTGCTTTCATTCTACCTCCGAGGTAAGCAAGAGGGTTGTCCATATCGGGAATGGCGGCAAAATGATCCACTGTCTCCTTCAACGAACGACCGTTGGGAAACCAGCACTTCAAAATTGGCCACCTGTCGTGAGACATTATGGCTTCGGTGTCACCCACAAAAACATCGAGGACTGTCACACCTAGGAAACCTTCACCAAGTGTCTCCTCTTGGAAATGATCCTCCGGACTCCAACAAATGATATGACCCGAGGAAACGAGGAGTCCGTCGGCGTCCTTCCGATGCACATCAAGTCCAAACCAGGCTCCTTGACGAATATACGGACATGGATCCATCGGGGGATCCCCCGACGCTCTAACAACGTCGGCGGCTCTCCACAACACTACATTCTCTTGAACATCCTCTAATGTGTTCATACCCCTCTGACAAGGAAAGCATTTCAAATCCTGGAATTCTAATTTGATAGAATGAGGTCGCACCAGAATTTAAATCCAAGGCTCAACAGGTATGGGCACACCCAGCCACTGGCCCTGGGGACGAACCTCTTTAACGATTCCTGATCCAACTTCACCGAATCCAGGAACAAACAGCTTAACCCAATCACCATTCACAAACGCTTCACATCCACCGGTGGAATCCTGTGATTCACCCTCTACATGCGTTCCGTCCACATACGGAACTATCGCGTCAGCAGCAGACTCACAGAATGAATCCATTGTCAGAGTGAGCTCTATCGAATCCCGTGGACGAGATTAAAACGATCCGTAAAACCTGTACAACATACATTCAAGGAGTTAGGCATGTCTACAGAAGAGCGTTGCATTCATGGCATTGTAACCTCACGACATGAAGGACAGAAGCATCAACATCTGTACAGTCGTGGGAACTCACGATCACACGGCAACACAACATGAACAAGTGAATCTAGTTACTGTCAACAAGAAGTTCGAAAGCCCAGACGCGATAGTGCGATCTCAAGAAGGCCGTCCCAGAACCACTTGGAAGAAGCCAAGGCATCCAGGAAAACGTCGCAGAAGTTTAGAAGACATTAACCAAAGAACGTTCAGTACATCGTGGGATCCCACGACACTCTTGGCGCTTAATCACTTAAACCAGAGATCGCGGTATTACAAGATCCTCCTAAGGGATCACATAAACCGCTACAGAAATACAAATGAAGTAGTGGGTCAAACTGAATCACTCTGATGAGTCCCCGACATATTATCAATCAATCGTGGGATCCCACGAGTTCGGTATCCTGTAAAATCCGGAAGAGTGTTTGTGAACCCCCCCGAGTAGGAGAACCTGGTGCCAACCGAAAATGTGATCTTGAGATCCCACGATGCTTATACAAGATCGACAAGGAGTATGACGGTCATCGATAAGTAAGGCACGTAGACGTACACCAGGAAAGCCAGAGCCAAGGTTCAATCGATCGTGGGATCCCACGACAAAATTATAGGAGATCCCTCGACTACCAGACCGCGATATCTCTATACTCGAAGACTGAGAGGTCTCGCCCACGCTCAATAAGCGGAGATCGTGGGATCCCACGATGCTTACGTATGTTGGATATATACACGTATTCTACTGTCGTAGACCGACGTATTTACCGAAGATCGTGAAATTAGGTTTCCTGTCACTGTTTTCATGACATTCGACACTCTATAACTATTCTCAGTTACTGTACAAAAATTCTCTACTTTTAAAGTAGATTTTGTTGTAATTCAGACTCCTGAACCTCCATGGGTATAATAAGAAACGTTCTTAGAAGTAGTTGAATTTGATGGCTGGGTTTTCCTCATGTAAGTCCGCCTAATTCCTAACGCAACCTAATTTCACTACTTTGTGAAGACGTTCTGATCGGTTGTCATCCACGTACAAGGTTCTCATATCAACTTGCCCTCAGGGCAGTGCCGTCCCGCGATTCAAAAGGAACCTTGATGTCACCACAGCATGGTGAAACCTTAAGCACGTGAGTTTTTCGCAAAATGAGACCAATGCGCGAAGAAAATTATCACAGACTCCGTTTCACTTTCAATCTACGACATCCTCAGTTTGTGACAGAGTGCAGTGGCGTCAATTCGACTACAAAATCCTCAACATTCGGAATCGCATAACACTTGCAAGGGATGCATTCTTACCTTGCAGCAACTGGCTCGGTCAGAACTTCGTGCGCCTCCACGCCCACTCTGTCGCCAACGCCGGCAGACACCCACTCGCCACTCCGCAGCCTGCTCCGCCTGTTCACGTGTGCAATTGAAAAGAGCAAGCTCCAGGTTCTTTTCGGGTTATGAACCAGGTGGCTGGTTGGAATTCTTCAGCTCTGAATTCCCGCCGCGAATTTTGAAATCACCAAGCAATCCTTGATTTCGAATGTTGGATGCGTTCTTGAATGCCGTGCCACAATCAACAACGCTGGGGGGTACGTGCGGTCCTTCACTTCGAAAGTTGATTGCATTCTTGAATTCCGCGCATCTCCGACTACAAGGAGGGAGGGCGTGGGGCTCTTGACTTTCTGACTGGAACTTTGTAAATCCAGGCTTCACTGAAATTCCGATTCTTCACTGACATTTTGAAATTCGCCGCATTCAAGGATGGTATCGTTGTACCGTTTTCTAGGAGTCAATGATGCTTTGACCAAAGCGGATCAAACTCTGAAGACTTTCACTTGACAGAATGTCACACGCTTCCCCGATCAATACTCGGAATTCTTCCCCTACACGACCTGATTATACGTATCCTACAGAAACGAACTGTACCAAATCTTGTGAACCCAAAAGCTTGAGCACCTGAAACATGTGGAACACCTCACAAAAAGAATCAACAAAAACTTTGAACTCTCCTCTGTTCATATTTGTTATTTTCTATTCCAATGAATGCAATCTTAGGGTCTAGGGTCCACAGTCATAGGGTCTACAGTCCACGGTCATAGGGTTTAGGGTACATGTTGTAGTGTAGTGTTCACGGTTTCAAGGTCATGGTTCTTGGTTTCAGGGTTTAGGGTTTAATAGGGTTTAGGGTATACAATGGCAGTACTTTACATGAACGTTTTCAGGGTCTGCAATTCATGGTTTACGGCTTTTAGGGTTTAGGGTATTATGAAAAATGAAAATGACGCTGATTATTTGTTTCCAATTTTTTCCTCAATTAAGTTTACGTCATCTCAGACTGGGAACATATAAACTTAAAATTCAATCTAACTCAATATTGCTAATTAAAAATGTCAGTTAACAGATTGATTTCATATATAGTTCTTGTTACGTAGTACAACATCCTATGGTTTAATATGGGACTTTACGGATTAAACAATGATTGACACAATTTTTATTTCATCTACGAATTTTTAAATAAAGCACCAGGGGCTTTTTTGCGTTTCCCTCTCTCATTTTTTCCTGCGTAAACGGCAATCCATGACTTCTCCTTGTGTCACAATCCGTTGACACAATGAAAAGTCATAAGATTGTTGTTTACATAGGGGAAGTAAGAGAGGGAAACGCAAAAAAGCCCCTTGTGAAGGACTTTGGATGTGCAATCATGATGGAACAAAGAACAAACTAAACCATTTATTTATTTTGTATTTTAAATCTCAGTCTGAATGATTTAATGAGTTAAATGCTTTCAAATTTGTTAATGCACTTTGACGGGTGATGAATGCTTAAACCTGGAATCATGTCATTCATGAGAATATTGTAGGTCATACAATCTTCATCTGCATTTTTGAAATGATCAAACATGGTATACATCTACATCATTATTTGACAACGATGTGCGTTATATTGTTATTTGTTATTGTTATTTGAACAATCTCCACCAATGTGAAACAAAAAATCGGGAATGAAATGCGTGATGGCTTGAAACGGCTTAAATAATATTATTTTAAAAAGTCATGAAATTTCATACATGCATGCATAAAATTTGATTTAGAAAAATGTAATTGCTCCAACCTTAAATGTCACCACTATTTTCTAGTCTTGCCCGTTGAAAAATTCTAATTCACATGAAAATAAAAAAATTGGGAATGAAACGGGCCCTGCCATAATTGAACTATGGCTTCATTTTAAAAATGTCATGGAATTTCACACGTGCATGCATAAAATTCTACTGTGGAAGTTGGAATTGCTCTCAAGATTTAGATTCCACCACTATATTCACTTCTTGCCCATTGCAAAATTCTAATTCACGTGAAGTAAAAAAAATTGGGAATGAAACGGGCCCTGCCATGGAAATCAATGGCTTCATTTGAAAAATGTCATGGATGGTTCATACATGCATGCATAAAATTCTATCGTGGAAGTTGGAATTGCTCTCAGGATTTAGATTCCACCACTATTTTTACTTCTTGCCCGTTGAAAAATCCATCTTAACGTGAATTAAAAAAAATGGGGAATAAAAATATTGGGCCCTGCCATGAAATGGCTTCATTTTAAAAACGTCCTGGATGGTTCATACATGCATGCATAAAATTCTATCGTGGAAGTTGGAATTCCTCTTAGGATTTAGATTCCACCACTATAATTATTCACTTCTTGCCCATTGCAAAATTCTAATTCACATGAAGTAAAAAAAATTGGGAATGAAACGGGCCCTGCCATGGAATGGTTTCGTTTTAAAAATGTCTGGCAATTTCATGCATAAGACAGTGCATGTCGATATGGAAAAAAAGGTACAAGTTCAAAATACTCCGCTCATGAAGTGAAGAGGCATGAGCGGGAGAAGTCCATGCTACGTTTTTCCGAACTTACCACGTAACCTAAAAAGGTCCTCCTCCGCCTGCGGTTCATTCAAAGAACTCTCATTCCATAAATCATACATAAAACATTACATGTCGGTATCAAAAAAAGAATGTATAAGTTCTTAATCTTCTGCTCATGAAGTCATGAGCAAGAAAAGTCCATGGTACGTTTTCCAAAATTGCGATACATATTACATGTCGATTTAAAAACAAAAAATTGAAGTTGTAACTTAATATTAATTTTTTTTTCATAAATTGAAGATCATTTCTGAACGTCCTTTGTTTGACATTTTTTTTAATTTCCATTTTTTGCAAGTAGTTCCAAGATCATGGGCGGCTGGGCTTGGTCACGTACTTTGGAGAACTGTCTCTAGATATGCTCCAAAACACAAGTAAATTAAATAGATTAACACCTAGTATGCCCCTAAAACCGCGGGCAATCACGCTCTTGTCCACATCTATTCAATGATCATTGCAAGACAATTAATATAGAAGACAATAAGATAATTTAGATATTCTTTTTTCATTACACATTTGCCAATCATGTTGATTGTATACATGAAAATGATTGCCTAGGAGATGAATGAGAAAGAATTATATAGGACAATCATCAACAATGTTCCCTGTACTTATGTAATCGTTACAGTCATCTCTATTTAATTAAATAATTTGGACTAATCATTTTCTAGAAAAATGACACAAGTGCAAACTAGAAATCAAAGTTCATTATGTTAAAGGCATATTTAGCGGCTTGAAAAAAAATAATAATCATCAAAACCAAAGGTTAAACCTAGAAATCAATGTAGCAATCTATGAAATTAAACCGCTCATGATTCGTAACTAATGTTTGCATGGGCAGAGTATTTAAAATAGTAAAACTACATTTTTTTTTGTTAAAATTAACTCGTACAACATCATGCATGATTTATGGAATGAAGGGTCTTTGAACCGCAAGACCGAGGTTTTTTTTTAGGTTACGTGGTAAGTTTGGGAAAACGTAGCATGGACTTTTTCCGCTCATGACTCTTCACTTCATGAGCGGAGTATTTACAACTTGTACATTTTTTTTCCATACCGACATTTAAAATAGTAAAACTAGCTTGCCTTATTTCAACAAAGTTACTTTACAAGCCATCAAAGTAATTAAATAAACGTTTCTACAATTATTTTTATTTGTAGACATGGAGTTTCGAGAGTTCCAATAGCAACAATGTGCATAAAAACGAATAATGAATAAATAACGAATAGTGCATTCTTATAGAGAACCAAAAAAAATGTTTGTAGTAATTATCGAATGTCATGAAATTAGTGAGGTGCAAGTGTGCGACCTAATTTCAGCATTTTGTGTAATGAGTGATTATTTAGCTTAAGCCTTCTAGTCAAGCCCTCCTCATGATGTCAGTAATCATGAGGAGGGTGGGCAGTCATGACCTGCGCCGTCTTGCACCTGACAGCGCCACGTCAGCAGACTCCCCCGCCGGTTTCCTCTCCTCTTGGTCTCCTTTCCTCCCCACGACGTCTGCTTGCCACCTTTTTCTCCCGACGTCATGTGCTTCTCCGTCTTCTTGATTTCGTGCGCTTCTCCGCTTTCCTTCCTTGCGAGTTCATTCTGGTTGTTGCAGTCCATTAGTTTGGTTGTCTGAAGCTTGGCATTTGGAGTGAGTTGGGTTGTGTGGAGTTTCTTTGGTTGGCGGGGCGTTGAACTTCTGTTTGCGGAGTCGAGCGCGGCGAGGGACATTAGAGGAGCGTATTCAAATTTTGCTGGCGGAGTGTGTGTGCGCGGAGAACGAATTTTTGTGGCGGAGTGCAGTAGTGCGTGAAGCATTTCCTGGTGAAGGCGGTGCGCAAGCGTCCGGACCTGTGCGCGAGAAAAACAACACGGTGCGGGACTTCACCCACCTCATTGAACAAGTTAGTTCATTGTAGTCCAACCTCAAAACCTGCATTTTGATTTTGTAGTTCTCTGGCGGTGAGGTTCAATTATTATTTGACCTCTTCGTTGTAGAATTGTAATTGCATGGAGGTGTGCGTTTGCTCTGGAGTTTAGCTTCTAGGCTTGCAAAGAATTGATCCCATTCAAGCTTGTCAAATGAATCTAGTACATGGATACAATGGCTGTATGGCACTCGCCCTCCTTGCAGGTGTAGGCTCTCCTCACGCATTGTAGTTCACGGTTCATCACTGTAGACCCTAGAATGGTAACCTTGATGTAGTTCACGAACTAGAGTTCAATGTGTATGGACTGCTGTGAGTGTTTGAATTGAAGCAAAGTGAAGTAAGGAACGGGAATGTTGCTCCCAAAGAGGAATGGAGCAAAGATTCATTGTATATTATTTAGTTAGGCAGTCCTCGTTTGTGAATGATATTAGGAACATGGTTTGTGCAGGGATTTTATGACTATGATCAGACACGCTTGTTTTCTGTGCGATAGGCTACTTAGTCCGTTACTTTAGATTTAAGTTTACCTTCTCTTCAATTAAATTCACTTGGCTAGTCATGAAGAAACAAGTTAGGAGTTTGTGATTCTCAGTGAATGATTGAAGTTACAATTCCTTCTGCATTTGAATTTCATGCAGCAATCTTTCGAAGAGCGGAAGGGCATTTTCGTAGTAGCTGAAAACAAGGCCGGACCCGTGCAAGCGGAAGCTACGATGGCAGCAGCTCCATCCCAGCGTACAGCAGACCTCCCAGTTTGGAAGGACCCGTAAGTTACTTTGAACTGTATTCTCATTACTTTCCGTTTCTTGCTTGCAATGTCTACGTTATAAACAATGCCAATAATTAGGGTATGGCTGTTTGCAATTGCATTGGTACGCACTTTGCTGAAAACGAGGGTAGTAGAGCCTCTGTCATAGTCGCTGTTATAAACATGGCCGACAAATACGGTAGTACATATGCCGAGAAGAACACACGGTAATGAGTACGTGACTCTGTTACCGCGGATAGTGACCCTAAAACCGTGCATCGTGGGATCCCACGACAGGGCAGTCCCTGTGTAGATTCGAGCATCGTAGGATCCCTGACTTGAAACCCTAGCCGCCCACCACTGCGTGGCCACACGAGTTTTAGGGTTTGTGGCCCACTGTGGGATCCCCCGATGAAAAGATGTGAAGACGCAATCTTAACCCAGACCACATATTAGGCACAGACCAGGCAGCGGATTAGTGACCCATCGTGGGATCCCCCGATGGAGGATAGTAAAGACCGCGCCTGACCGAGACTTAACAATTAGAAGGCCACCTACATAGAGCATTCAAGTACTAAACTGTCGTGGGAAATCACGACGAGAAAGTCTAGCGTGGGTAGAGAAATTGAGATGCAGGCAGGTTAACAAATAGCGCTGATTATGTGAACAATCAATCGTGGGATCCCACGACAGACAGTAGTTTCACAGATCATCATCGATCCCCTTCTAAGATATTCCAATATCCATTCTATGTTATTTGTTGCCGTTGTCATATTCCGGGACGCCTTCAGTTAGTGAGTTGAGATGCAGTAACCTCCTGCCTACTACTGTTCGTGAATGTAACCGATCGTGATATCCCCCGACAACAGTAATTTGTGAAACCAGGTCATCAAAATGATCACAAAACCATTCCTTCTCTTTCATAACATCCGTCGTGGGATCCCACGACTAAGGATAAAAGTTAAAGTTAGAACGGGAATAATATCGCACCACCATCATTCTGATCTATCGAACAATGTGGAAACTAACATCTCTTTCTACCATGCTGCAGTGAAATGCAAGTGGACGAAGGTCCAGAAGAACTGACACCCAGGAAGCTTGGTACCTTCATCGACTGCTACATTACGTCTTTGGAGTACACAGGTCCACATCCACCACAAGCCTTTTTTCGATGCGACGAGCAGATTACGCATTGGGGAATCGCCTGGAAAGCAGAGAGTGACGGCTCCGCCACTATTCTTCCCACGCTGGTGAATGGGACAATGGGGCACCCAACTGCCGGACTGAAGGTACTAGAAATGAAGGGGCTTGACGACGACACAGCGCTCCTAGTTGTAGAGGAGAAGGTTCCCCTTTCCGGGGAGATCATAACGTTTGGGCTGATCCTTGACTACGCGAAGTTCAGCCTCACTCTGTGCGAGTCTGTGACTGCAAGGTCACATCTGATGTGCAAAGACACGTCTAAGCCTCGGTGGAAGCCTAAGGAGCTGAAGAACCAGTGGGACATAATCCTGGAAGACTTACGAGATACGAACGCTCCCCCCCAAGCCGTGACAGCGGTTGCTCCCACGCCGTCCTCCAAAAAGAAGACCAGGAAGAGGAAGTCTGCAGTTGATGCTCCCGGGGACGAAGTTGAAGCCGCAGCTGGGACATCCGGAAAGAAGAAAAAACCGGATACCCCGCTTCCGCTTCACAGGGCTGTGGCTCTAGTGGAGGCAGACGTCAAGAAGATGACACCGGAAGAGATGAATAAGATGAGGACCCTGTACGAGAACTCCTTCGGTGGCCTGTACAAATGGGGCAGGAAACCAGTCTGTGACAGCAAAGGTGAGCTCATCCGCGTGCACTATGACTATCTGCACCAGGCACCTGTAGCACTGCTCGTGTACAGGGGAATTCAGGCAGAGCGGCTTGATGCGCTGACGAGGAAGGCACGAATCACACCTGATTATGACTCGGAGAACAGAGTCATAACAGTGCTTCCCCTTAAAGCGGGACCCTACGGCCCGGCGAAGGTAGTGTCGTACTATGAGAAGCAAGCGCCGAAGAAGGAGATCTTTGAAAACCCCAAGACGCACTACTACATAATAGGGGGCCAACACACTGTCCAGGCATTCAAGGACCTGATTAGGCTTGGTGTGATTCCCGAGAAGGATAAGAAGCTCGCCTCCACCTTCAATATTTAACCTGTGTGGACGGACAAAGATCACCACGGAGACCTAGTGCACTTCTCGCGGGCGCTGAACCAAGATGTCGTTGGCGAACAGAAGGAGCAGAACTTCACGAAGCAGCTACTGAACGCAAGAATCAAGTGGCGGAGTATGGGAAGTCCACAGCCAGCAATATTGGGCAGATCACACTCAGTAGAGTACAATGTAAGAATGCCGCCGGAGTTGACATATTTTTTTTGGGGGCGGTCATCAGAGTGCGCTCTATCTAACCATCGTGGGATCTCCCGATGGTCCTGCACTACACCTCAGACCTTCATTACGTTAGAACCTCCTCATCGTGGGATCCCACGACTAAGACCTGGCTTTGAGATACGGGGTAGTTCTACGTTAGAATGAGGAGATCGTGATATCCCACGACATTAAGTTATGAAATACCAGATGTTGCTAGTTTAGTCCTTTATGCTGGGGGTTCAGTGCGTGGTGTTTTCAAATTGTGCATGTAGAAGATAGTGGCTCATCGTGATATCTCACGACTGCCTGTTGCCTAAACGACTTCCTCGTGGTAACTGACTGATCGTGGGATCGCACGACTGTTTATTGGACTTCTTGTGTTCACGTGGTCTGTCTACGGATCGCGTACTGACTGTTACTCCTTTGGTTGGCAGGCGTTTCAGCCGTCGGTGGCATCAATATTTGCGGGAGCAAAGGCGAAAGACATCGCCAAACTGAGAATCCCTCCTCTTCCTGGAGAACGACGCTGATGTTCAGAGATGGATCAAGATAGAGGAGAAATTCATGGCAGGTCTCCTTCCCGACGCGGCGGGGCTGGTCGATGTATCGGGGAGTACGGATCGCAAACCGTTGGCGGCAAACGACTTCAAGCCCCTTTACGGACTTAGACCGGAGGACATCAATTTCCTTGCAAATCAAGTCCAAGCCCAAGTTATTAGCATGAAGACCTCCGTCGCAAAGTCGAAATCACAGAAAGGTGGAAAACGCATTATCTCTCTTTCAGACGCCGGCGCCAAAATTCAGTTGGTCAGGGCGATGAAGAACGAACTCTTGTCACACTACAAGGGTCATCTGCTGCCGGCGAGGAGGGTGGAGTATGAGCCTTACCCGGATTCTTTGTGGGTCGAGTTTGCAATAGAAAGGAACATTGAGCACGAGGATGTGGAGATGTGGGTGAACAAGGCAATGGAAACCCCTGCTGGAAAGAAGTGGTTGCAGGATCGGACAAAAAATCTCAACATGACGTCCGACCTAGCTGACCTTCCGCAGTCCGTGATCCAAATGTGGGAGTTGTACTTCAAGCTGACGGCGGAGGAGGAATCGGTGCACGCAAATGCACGTGGTTTTTCAGAGCACTATCTCTGTAAAACCATGGACGAAAGCAACTGCGACATCAGCGCCACCTTGGCGGCAGGGGACGTCATAGCGTGGAGGGGAAAGAAGAAGCAGCACCTGTACATCTGGTTCATGTTCGAGTCAACGTCCTGCGGGTGTCGCGCCAAAATTCTTGAAGAGCGGAAGTTGAAGAGACTCTTTGACGCTCTGGAGTACTATGATCCGCAGGACCAGACAATCGTAGCCCGCTCTGCGGCCGTTCTCCTCACAAATGCCGAAGGGTTCCACATGATTGTGGCTCATATAGAGAGACGAAGGATGGAAGTGAAAGCTAGGTTGTGGGACTGGCATGTTGTGAACTACATGGCAGGGCCCGAAGACTTCTTCCCTCAAGCTCCGGCCGGAGACGGGTACAATGTCTTTGTTGTCTTCATTTTTGGGCACAGCGAAGAGCACGAGCGGCGGACTTGCTTCAAAAGCTTCTTCCCGGGATTGGACCGCCTCACTCAGGTGTACAAGGGGGAAGATATGCCGGACGACTACCCTTACTGGCGTCGGCAGCAGATGCCGTATCTGAAGATCAGCAGTGCGTTGATTCTATTCGAAGGACTAGCTTGCAGCGACTATGTCTTTGTGAATGTCAACGGGGGTCCGGAGTTCACATATCTGGGCTTGGTATGCACTACAACGATTGTCTTTTCTTTTGTTCTTCTAATAATCTCATTTCGATTTCAGGGATTTGAATGTCACTAATTTCCGGTTGTTGTATTTCAGTATTCGGAAGGTGGTAAAGTGCTGGAAGTTGTCGATTCAACGGAAGCTAAGACATTAAGTCAGGTCTTCGCCAAGCAGATTTGGGACGACAAACATGCACAGGCGGCACCCCTTCCTCTTCCGGAGGCCGAACACGAGGACGAGGAAGTTGAGAGTGATGATGAAGATGCTGTACTTGAAGACATCACCCAACACAGACCGGGTTCAGGAACAAGGTCGGTTGAGCACCCTAAGGTTAGTGTGCATTATTTGCTGAACCATCGTGATATCTCCGGACGTTGGGCAGCGTATATCTCTCGCATGCTAATCTGGGAGGGCAAACTGAGCTCAATTGTGGTGGGATATTGCTTTTCTCGCAGGCGAAATCTCCGACTCCCTCCCCCCGGCGAGAGCAGCTGATTGATCCGCCAAGTGGAGCACAGGATGCAGACGAAGTTTCCGAAGTTCATTCGGCGCAGGCGGAGCTGGCAGATCTGACAGAGGAGCATGAGAGTAGTCTAGAGCCGTTACCAGCGGAACAAATTGTAATTCCAATATCGAGCGGGTCGTCAGGCGAAGTGAATTCAGGGATCCAATTAACGGACCCAAGGATATCCAAGAGGAAGCCGCTTAAGACGCCAGTCAAGGAACCCGACACCGCAAAAGATACTGGGAGCACAAAGGCGGCCAAGCGAGCGCGGAAGACAGCACTCGAGAATCGGAAGGGGGGGACCTCCAAGTGGACTCCAAGTAAGTCGTTGGTGCAACGCAAACAGTCGACAGCGAAGCCGACTGGGAGTCCCAATCCCGAAGCATCAGTCGTGGCAAAAGCGCTTCTGAATTGTGCCTTGGGACCGTTACCATCGAGGCCTGACAAGTCGACTCAGCCGCAACAGGAGGATGCGCAGGCATCTTGTGCTTCAGGAGCTGACAGATAGCTTCCGGACCTCGAATTATTAACCCTGGAAGACACTCACCGACCAGCATCGGGGGATCCCACGATGACGAACGAGTCACTGGTCAAGAGCGGGGAGGATGCTGCCGACCTCAGCGAGGGGAGGAAAGAGTCGAAGGGGGATGATGACCACCTCGGATCGGGGGATCCCACGACGAGCCATGCATTACCTGTGGAGACTGTGTTAGCTGTCTCTCGACGTGGTGCATTGAAGGATGACCAAGGCCGGACACCGGGACCTGAAGGATCGGGGGATCCCACGATCTTTGAAGAGTCAGTGGTCTCAATTCATCATGGCGATCCGGCAGAGAGCAAGGGGGATGAACACCAGGAAGGAGTGGTTGCATTGTCTTCGTCGGGGGATCCCACGACTGGGCCAGAGCGATTGCTCCCGCCGATGGGCATCACGGTTGCTGTACTGAACGACACCCTTGTTGACTTGGTCCCCCTGAGTCCCAAACCTGTTCCTGGAAGGAAGAATATACCTGTGATAGGGCGGGCGAGGATTGTCGACATTGCTTCACTGGCCTCCAGTGTTCCACTGGAGGTTGCAGGAGAGGTGGTTCCTGATGACGGTGAGTGCCATTCTGACGAAGTGCTAGAGGCCATACCTTACGAGGCCGAAGAAATAATGAAGTTCTGTCCTGTTGATCGTATGAGAGCATTTGGTCACTTACCGAGTCTAAACCACTATGGGAAGAAGCGTCTCGATAACAATAAGGATATTCATTTGGAATCCGTAAGGCGAGCGAACCGTTTCCTTTACAAGCCCGTCTTTAAATGGATATTTCAAGATGGTCCGCGTGCAGTGTATGATGGAGGGGATCCACCTGATGCAGACAAAGAGTGGGAGGCAGTGGAAGGCGGCGTTAGAGGGAGGAGGGTGGTGGTGCCTTTGAGCAACGACGAGCTTGAGCCGCTATCTTTGAGTGGTGACCATTGGGAAAGAGGACCAGTGAGCGCCGACGAGAGAGGAAAGGGGCAAATGCTCGTCGAGAGGAGGGGGGAAGGATCAGTGAGCGGCGGCGAGAGGGAAAGAGGACGATTGGGCGACAAAAGGAGGGCGGAAGGGTCGCCAGCTTGTAGCGCCCGAGCTCCCGCAGGTAACATGCCTACATTATTGTCAATGTACATACGAGATAACAAATCTTGAATTGGCCGGTCACTGACTCTGTGCTTCTCTTGTATTCTGCAGTTTTTCGAGTGCCTGCTGAACCGGTGGCGAAGTCGTCGAATCAGGTAGAAAGGCGGCGGTATTATGTGGTCTTTGACCTTAATGGAGTTCTTGTTCACAGATCATTCAATGAGTTGAACAGACGCGTCGTAACACTTTGACCGAATGTTGGTCATTTACTTGACTTTGTGCACAGACATGCAAACATTGCATTCTGGAGCAGTATGACACCAGCAAATGTGACGAAGGTATTGAATCAAATGCTGCCGGGGACGTCTGTTAAGGCGAAAGACGTGCCTGTTCTCACGTAGGAAGACTGCACAAAGTCGTCCTACAGAGACCCGAAACACCCGGACTGGCCCTACTTCCTGAAGGATCTAAATCATTTCGCCACTAAGCTGGGTTTGAGGTCAACCGAGAATGTTCTCCTCGTTGATGACGATCCACTTAAAAACCTCCTGAATGATTGTCATAGTGCCATTTTCCCCCACAAATTTGATGGGGACTGGAGGAACCAGTACCTTGTGGGGGTGCTCAGTCCTTGGCTTGGAGGTCTGTTTAAGTCACAGGAAGCTGTGCCGGCGTATGTCAAGAAGCATCCGCTCCACAATGGTCTGCCGTCGGCGGTCCCGTTGACCAGACCGGGCTCTGACATTTTGAGGGCAGTAGTTTAGTTTTGGTTTCTCTTCCTCGACGGACTTCATTGTGATATCTCACGATCTCCTTTTGGCATGCATATTATTGCTTGTAGCTTAAAACTCTTGAACATACTGTAAATATTGTAAATGCATTTTCGAAATACTGGACATTCTTTGTTTGTAGGAGGCATTGATTCTGCCTCGTAGTAAATGTGAAAATAAATTTTTTTCCTAAATGCCTTTGATTAAGATAATTATGAGTTCGAAGGGTTCACCTTGACCTTGACTATTAATCCGCGTGCATGCACATCTAGAGATCTAATGGTATACCGTGGAAGTGGATTCTATCGGTAGATCGGACTGTTCTGGGCATTTATCCTTGTCTTTTAAATCTAATGTGAATGCATTTCCGGTGCATGACCTTCACTTAGAATTGTTTTCTTACTCTTCGTTCGCAGCTTTAATCTAAATTTGGTTCTGAAGTTGTTTATCATATTACTCGGAAGAGTGGAATTTTTTGAACACCTCATTAGATTTTAACACTGGGCGTCATCATCTTGCGCGGCAAGCTTCATCAGGAGATCGCACGATACGACGTGACGTGTGAACATTGAAATGTCGTTTTCGTCCTTGTATTGTCTCGTGATATTGTTTTTGTACTTGTGGATGACAGTGAAGTTGTAGTTGTGTTTCTACTGTTTGTTTGGGAGTTCTCCTGCAGTTCCAGTCTCGGTTCCGGTTTGCTGAAGTACGGATTTGAAATTGATAATTTTGTCCTTTGTCTTCGGCTTGATCGGAAGATCTCACGATCATTTTCCCTTGCATCGAATTATTAGTCTTAGGCGGATTATGTAATGTCCATTTTTGTTGCTTCAATCGAATGCAATTGAATTTCTGCTGCGTAATTTCCTTTGCTCGAGTATTTTCGATCTTCTAGTATGTCACCCTAAACCTTTTTTTGTATTTGACGCGAATTCTAAATCTGCATCCCTTGTTAGTGCTGTATTCTGGGCTGCAGTGACACCGTAGAAGTATTGCTAATTTCCTTGCACTATGCAGCAAATAAGACATTCAGTCGCTGTTCTTCAAATAACTACCCATGCGTATTTTCAATTAGCGGTTCTGTTGTATTGCATATTGGTCGGGGGATCTCACGATCAATTGACGTCGTTTCTGTATGTACATGTCTGCGTACTGAGTCTTACTTGGTCTTTGCAGAAGGCGATGCTCTTAGTACTAACAGGGGATCTCTGCGTGAAGGGCGGTGTGGCGGATCTCCCACAGAATATCGAAATTCGGCCCGGCTTCCGTGGTCTTCTCCAACATTTCGTTGAAGAAACTCACTGTGGTTTGTGTTCCGCAATGCAACCTTCAACATTGGCCGCTCTTCTTCGACGTATTCTACCGCCGGAAATTCTGTCAAGGTTTCTATATTTTGCCGGGTCTGACAATCCACGGAAGAACCAGGTGTATCCCCATCGTCGTGCAATAATGAAGACTGTCTTGAACATTCCTCGGACGCGCAGGGTACTCTTGAATAACAGTGTTGTAATGCTTGTCCTAGATCCTCTTGATTGGGAACGTCCGCACTTGCTTCAACCGGCGTTGCATGTGAGGGATGATGTAGATCCTGTAGAGTTAGATCGTCCGCACATTATAGCACCGCCTTTTGATTGGTCTTGGGCCCCAAAAAACATGTAGTTGGAAGTGGACTAGTAGCTGGGTTATATATCACCTGTTTGTTGCATCCAAATGATTATATAAGTGGCGAATCCACCTTTTCTAGTATCTGACTGTGATTACACCTTACCAAATGTCTGTAATTGCATTATGTTGCTTCATCCATTCTTTTGTGTTATGTGATACTTTGGGAAGTATCTTCTGAGCTCTCCCAATCTGTGATGTTGCATATTAATGCAACCTCGGGTACAAATGTACCGCTTACAGCAAATGTCGGAGTTGACATCATCTCAAATTCATTGATTTGTTTGAACACTCTATCCCGAAGGAGTATATTTCCTTGCATCGGGAAATCTCCAAACCACTTAGCATCCCAAAGCGATTTAAATCTCCTTTGAACGGCATTACGGACTCATTGTACATACCATTGGGAAGATCTCCCGATGGACAGGACCTTCACAAAGTCTAGAATTCCCCGTAAATTCCAGAAGTAGTTAAATATGGCATTTGACCCAAATCCTCCTCCAACTGCTTCCGGTGATTTTCATCCTCCGGGATGACCGGGTGGATAGTCTTAGTTTTGAAGACGACAGCCTCACTACCCTCACCCTTCACCATTGCACTCAAATATTTCTCCTTACCCTGCCACGCACAATTCTCACACAAGCCCTCCAATACAGGAAACTACAGATCCTTTCTCACAAACTCCGGTACTATGCTATCCGGATCCGAAAACTAGGAACCCTCCTTCTTCATGATCTGATCTGCAAATCACCGCCCTAAGAACTCCAAGGATATTTCCTCAATTCAGAATGAAGAATGAAGACGGAAATTTTCTTCTTCCTGGGTTTCTCCCAAACTATCCGTTTCCAGCCGTTTTAGGGTTACCGTTTCCGCCGCAATCCCGGAAGATTGTGACCGTTTAAATGACTCTCCCTAACTTCCGGTAGAGCCGTTGGATCTCAGGATTGCCCTAACGGCTTCCTGTTGGCTCCCGGTATCCTCCTGCATACGTTCACGCCCGGCCCGGTACTTGGGTAACTTCCGGATTGATACCCTGAACTGGATCCGGTTCCGGTTTCTTGATTTAATTGGGAAACTCTAATTCTCTTTCTTAACCATATTATCTGTTTAGAGATATTCTACCACAGATATATCTTAATTTTGGTAAAACTCATATTTCAGCCTTATAAAAAGCCAAAAATTTTACCAATTCTTTTTTTTTTTTTCATATTTCTAACTAACTAACTTTATCCTTACATTTTGTGCTCCCACATTCACAACAAGATGGATATGGCCAAAACGGCTCTCCCGAGAATGCGGGTGACAACAAAGGCCACGGCAGGTTTGGATCAGCTTCTGATGAATGTAACAGGAATGGTGGCGCATGGTCGTGGTGATGGTGCCTACGTCCATTATGCTCCATCTTGCTGGTCTAGAGATTCAAATTTCACTATCTCATCATTGGCGAGGTTGCTTCGCCCATTAGAAGGTCCACCAATTTGAGAGTCTGGCGACCTCTTTCCCTATCTGCTGGCTAATCCAATGTTTGAGGCACTACTTAGAGGAAAGTCTAGATGTATGGACAGTTTAAAATTGGCAGAACCGGCTGCTCGACTTGGGTCTGTGGTTGTGTGCCCCTTCCTAAGAAATTGTACCTTCATGCTCGGTCCTAACGTGGTCCAGTCCTAACATGGGTTGTAGAAAAGTGTCCCCCCATCTGGATGGACGCAGATGCTGTAGTGTACACAAATTGGTCCAAGATAGTGGATCCAAAGTCACGGACTATTACTAAGAAATGTAGAGAGGCAGCTTTGGCAAATTTGAATAGGTCCAATGAGTTGGATCCCTGATTGAGTATTGAATCCTGGTGTTCATTGCGGTCATCGAGGGATCTCCCGATTCATGCTCGACCTAGCTTTCGAATGGTAGGCTTGGTTTTCATTGTACATAGTTTTTTTTGAATTTAGTAGTGTAATTATTTTAGCTGGTTGTCAAAGTCGTTGTTTATGAGGTATGTTACTTTATTAAATGAAGCCCTATAGGATTACCATCTCTCTTACAATGTACAATGGTCTTGCCGTCAGTCTTATTGTGCATGTTTTTCTGAATGGTGATTTCATATATAAGTCTAGCATTAATGATCGAGAGATCTCCTGATTAAGTTCGACTTGTAACATCATTCATCATATTAGAAAATCTTAGACTGGAGACGTGCATGTGTTATATATGGGAAGTTGACGCATACTCTATGCGTTCATCAAGCGATTTGTCGATGCGATTATATAAACTCCTCAACAGCCATGGATTCATTAGAGGCTTTTATATATTGACATTTCGAGGTACCATCCCTCTCCTAATGTAGGACATCTTGTGACTCCTGTTGTGCGTTTATCTCTAAATGCATGGTTTCTGGTAGGAACCTTATACTACAACATATTAGTACAGTTGGTCCACTTCAACATCTTACATCGTTCATTACAAGTTAAAATCTCAAATTGGACTCATACATATATTAAGTGAAGTGAATGCATATTCTACACGTTCATCAGGACATCTCCCTATGCAATTATGTTAACTCTTACACAACCATGGATTCATTAGAGGAACTTTTTTGGAGCTTTCTAGAATACTGAAATCATCCACCTATAATACTTATTCTGACAAAAGTTTCACCCTTCAAACGTGGGATATCTCGATACTTTTTATAAGAAATTTTTTTAGCTTTCAAACTTGACTCTTTGCAAAATTGAAGTGAACTCTATGCTTGCATCTGGAAATCTCTTGATTAATTGCCTAACCCCATGCATCGGGAGATTTGTCTTTTTATTATTTTTGGACTTTCAATAGTCCAAAAGTAGTTAAATATGGCATATACAAATTAGAAGTAGATATAGATAGAAATAATTGTGTAAATATTACATTTAAGAGACTATTACTTCAAAATCTCAATTACATAACCAACAATGGAATATAACTAGTGCTACATATTCTACAACAATATATAAAAAATTGTCAATATACTCAACAATATACTGTATTTTCCCATGCATGGTAAACTATATCCTAATGTAATCTTTCATACTTGCTTATCATCATTTTCAAAGTTTCAACTGCTCCAAGTCAAATTGGGCTAAGTCATCGATGCCGAAGGGATCCAACTAAGTAAGTCACTTTAATTGTAATTGCAAATAGTTGACTCTAGAACTAATTTTGCAATCACAACAAGTTAGAACAAAGAATAACTAATTGAAAAAATCAGATCAAAATAAATCCAGGCCTCCCAAAATTTCAATAGAAACAACTGCTTCAAGAATGGATAGTGGACCCGTTCGGTGCCAAACGCATTGCAAACCTGAACCTGTTGCAGCTGCAATCATCGTCAATTCTTGTTGTGAATCAAAAAATTGCTTTTAAGATGTTATCTTTATCAAATAACTAGACATGATTTTCGGCCCTAAGCTATTCATCCTAATTAGTGAAAGCAAAAACGATTATACCTAATCTAAATGCTCAACAACTTCAACGTAGTTCATAATCCAAGAGCACCCTTTCCAACTCTGCAGCTGCAATGCAAGTGATCTAGTCATACGGTTGGCATTGACGCTATATAGAAAGCCTTACTTCACCAGCTAAACCTTCTCAAATTTACAGGTCTAACAATACTTTGCAAAGACAACCCTTTTCCTAACCAATTACATCCTTCTATTTCCCAAAAGACTTCATTGAATATTAATTTCAAATAATTTAACCTACTTGCAAGAACTATAAATAAAGAAAAGAATAACTAAAGGTACAAACCAATCAGACCATAATTTCAAACGTGACAATTGCCACAAGAAAGCCACAAGAACCCGTTCGGTACCAAATGCATGGCCAATTGCAACCAGACTCAGCTACAACCTGTCCAATACATCAAACATTTGAGGGGTGGTATCCAGTTTCATTGTGCATGGCAGAAATTTTATACACAAGCATATACCAAAATGGAATAAGTTTCATTAGTAAACATGTGGCTGGATTGACTTTTGGATCAAAACTTCAGATCGGTTTCACAAGTAACATGTGGCTAGATGGACATTAAGATCAAAATTTCAGATCAAAACTTCTAGCTGGATGGACATTATGATCAAAATTTCAGATCGGTTTCACAAGTAACATGTGGGTGGATGGACATTAAGATCAAAATTTCAGATCGGTTTTGTAGTGAACATGTGACTGGGTAGACATTAAGATCAAAATTTCAAATTGGTTTCATCAGTTTCACCTACTACATGTAATGGACTGACTTTCAGAGGCACCAAAACCCTGTAAGTACCCAGACCTAACTCGGTCACATTGCAGACAAACTACCAAACTATTGAATGATCTGTAATTCTCTATGCTTATGATATAACTGAAGTGCTCAATGTGAATGATAATTGATCAAAGGAATCGGATCCAGTTAAACTTCATTCTAGATTGTCAGAAGTACCTTCAGTTCATACCATGGCTGACAAATCTTGTTGGCTACTTTGCTTTGCTTGCAGACCAAGCCAACGATCCTCCAAGAAGCACAAAACCAGAATAGGAAAATCCAGCCTAACGCATCAAGACTAATACATTGGAAGCCTTCAGCTAATGAAGGTGACGAGGATTAAAATTGAGCAATGCAAGTCCTGCAATCCCAATTCTACTTTACCCAGACAATACACTAGAAGGAAACTCATATCAAATTTCAGATTAAGTTTGAAGCATAAATCGTAGAAGCACAAGCAATTGGGATCAGTTGTGCTGTGGAATCTCAGTCACCCTAGTTTAGCTATCTCGGCTATTGAAAGAGGATGCGGTTATGTCAAATGCACTGAAAACTCAAAAATCTTTACTTTTCAAGAAAACTCCAAGCTGCTCCACCTAGAACAAATCCCCAACCCAAAACAAATCTCTCCACAAACCTCCACCACATGCTCCACCGCAACCAGAAATCCCAAAATAGACACCCATTATCTCTTGCCAATCGCAAACTAATCCTTGCACCACTCACACCGACTTGATCCATCACTGCTTCCAATCCGTGTGACACTTGCCTGATGCCTGCAATTCCAGGCAATCCGTGTCGTATGCGCAATCTAGGCGTAACTATCTTTAACATCAAAAAGATGATAAGATAACACAAAATATCGTCCCAGGAGATTCTAGTATGTTTCAACAAGCTAAGGGGTATCCGGGTTGTAACCAAAACAACAAAACCCCAAGCAACACCTCTTTCTTTTCCTATTTCCGACACAATAGTCTTCCGGATCCCAATCCGGATCTATCCCTTTTCGATTTCCGGTTTGATCCGGATTCCGGGTCTCACTTCGTAACTTCCATTGGTTTTCTATTCCCCTGTTTTACCCTCAGGGTGTCCGCATTTGATCTTTAGAGGGGTAGGAACGCACCACTCATAGACATCTATTTCTCTACACAAAACTTCACACAAAACAATCCTAATCGAGTTTTTATTGTAGAATAGAGAAAGTAATAATCCTCACAATTCCCCGGGTAGCTTGCCCGGAAAACAGGTCACTCAAAATTGCATCCTTCCACTTTTACTACAACGACAGATCAAGGCAGCCGGAACTGAAAGAGATTCGTGCATCTATCTACCAGACTGATCCCATGGTTGGCAGACCTTCCAGTGAATGGGGATTTTCCGCTGGCGGTCGCTTATCTCCGCTCGGAACCCTCCCTGGATTCCGGACTCGCATCTGCACCACTCCTTAGAACCGGATCACCGTTACGGCAATTTAAAGGTACCACGCGCAAGTCCTTACTCACAAGTCTAGTAAAGTTTCCTCACAAACTTACTCGCTCAAATCAGGTCCAACTAAGTCTCAACCCGGATCCCCCCTCATCCGCCCTCTCTCACACTTTCACCATTCATAAACGACTCAAGAAAACGCACACATAGCCAGAAATCCAAATGTCCACTTAGTGGCTCAGATTAGAGAAAAGAAAGTATGAACATAAACTAATTCACACAAAATGGGCAAGGCTGGAATGAAAGGGCAACAAGCTGCCCTTCACTTAAAAAGCCCAAACTAAAAGCCAAAAAAAGAACACCTGAAAATCCAGGTGACCAATCAGTAACCAACCGTAATATCCGGAAAGTTCAAAGTCAACTACTTCCTAAGAATCCGGAACCGGGCCCCACGCACGGAAAATCCGCTCCAGATCAAAAATCCTAAAACTGCTAACATACTAACTACTTTCCCCGCTTTGATTTCTTCGCGCTGCTACTCGGCCCTGCAGGTGGTTTCCTGCTTCCTTTCGGCGGAGTAGACTTCGTTGCAGCCCGGGTCGGAATCTTCCGCTTGATCGGCGGTGGGTCGTCATCCGAAGCCGTCTCATCACCGGAAGTGAATTCCCCCTTCTCGGACTCCTGGATCATCTCCACGGTGGTCTCTCTTTCTGGCAAATCGTCCAGTTGAATCGGTGTTGTATCCCTCTTGGGCGATGCCTTCTGCATATGAGTAAAGTCCACCAGATTGGTCAGAGCCGGGTTTGCCAAGGCCCCCATCCGTTGGATTAAATCGCTCCGGACGGATGTTCCGGATGCCGGAACGGAACTCCCTGCTACTACTGGAATCGACTGGACACTCCTCGTCTGGCCGAACTTCGTGGTCTTCGTCTGGATTCGTGCCTGACCTGGAGTAGGTCTTGGGGATGCCGGTAGACCGATCCCTGACCCCGACTTCTGGGGCGTCTTCAACAAGTCGACGTTGGGCAACTCCGGAAAGTGGGTGAAGTCCAAGGGCTTGTTCGGGTCGAGGTGCCCCAACAGTTGCGCCATCTCCTTTAGAATACCTTCCATCCGGGCCTGGAAATCCACCAAGATCGTTACCACCTTGGACCCGGATAAGTGGCCTATGCCACTCAGCTGATTGCTGAAGAGTCGGGATTTGACAACAGCTTCCGCGGGCTGCTCCACCAACGCGGTCAAATTGTGGACGAGTTGGAGAGCTTCCGTCTCCTTCTACCGTGCAACTGCGACCTCCGTCTCCGCCCAATTCACCTGACCTAACAAGTCATCCCTTTCCTTCTCCAAGCTCTTGATCCGCTCGTCCTTCTCACAAATCAGATCCGGGCTGGGTAGTTTCCGGATCTGAGTTATGATATCTTCCAGCTCCACCTTCAGCTCCGCAGCAATCCCTAGCATCATGTCTGACATCTCGAAATACATGTGCTTGGCCTCCTCCATCCACTGCGTTCCGGCGTCGAAGAAGTCCGACTGCATTTCCGGTTCCGGAGGTTGACTCGGCTCTCCTTTTTTTGGGGTCAACTGTTCCACCCTCGAGTTCGGATTGGTCGACTTCCTTCTCTTCTCCCGTTTGTCGACCAGGTTTTGCTGCTGCGGCTCTTCTTCCTCATCGTCGTCTTCTTCTTCTTCCTCCTCCTCTCCTTCGATTGGAGTATCCAGTGGAATTTTGTGCGTGAGACCGTACTTCACAATTTCCAATCCGGTGTTGTAAATCACCACCTCTTCACTAGTCAGCACCTCCTGATGGTGGTATAGGTGAAACAGGTACGGACTGAGAAGACTCGGCTTCCCCTTTCCTACGTGCGATACCAGTTTCTTGACTATACCGGCTAGGACTTTCCCCCAATGGACTACCTTATCTTCTAAAGCTCCAAAGATAGTGTTGGCCACCGTAACCGTAACTCGGGTGGGCTTTTCCGGATACATAATCAGAATCAAAATTCCAACACCCGTTTCTGCCTAGCGTCCTTACAGTCACTCACGGGGTATCCGTCCTTAGTGGTAACCGGATTACGGAACTTCCCAATCCCGTAAGTCTCTACCCGAGAACCTAATCCGGACCCGTTCTTCTCAAACCCGTATACATCAGCCCATACATCCGCCGTCCATGCTCCGGGTTGGCCTCTCACAGTCAACTCAAATTGATTTGGGACCCCTGAGATCAGCTGCTCCAGCATCTCCGTGTCCTTAACGTTCCACGGTCGGTGGATCAAACCTACGCACCCCATCCGGGTCAGATCTGTCTCTAACTCCTTCCGGGGCATTGGGTCGGTGGGAATAGCCGGTCTAACTATCCGAGCTGTGACAGAAGGTCGGCGCGCTACCGGTTTGCTGGACTTCGCCGTAGTTCACCGACACTGACTACTAAATCCGGTGCAATCGGCACCGACCTCACCCGTCTCTCCCTGTCGCGATCTCTAACTCACCACTCTTTCTCTCAGCTAAGTGCGCAAGACAATCAGCAAAGTGAAGAATGAGGAAGATTAGGTTTGGCAAGGGTTTAAGTACTAGTCAAGCTGTCGACCGTTCCCCTTGGCGAACGGAAACAGGTCTGTTCCCGTAATGGTTCCCTAGTAGCGTAGGTCGGATACCTATTCCGTAGCTTGTTCCGATCCGACCTAACTCGGATTTAAGATCCGTTCCTGCTCTCGAAAGAACCCGTTTTACAGGATCTGAAACCTCGGATTCTAACTATCCGGAATCTATCTGTATCCGGATCTAATTTCCTTCTTCCTACCAAAATTTTGAAATTTTTGACTAACTCCTATCCTATTTTTAAGCTATATCTCTCCCTTATGAGTTTTCGTGCTCCCACAACCCGACCTGACCAGATCCAGACGGACGATGCTATTTTGCGTGCGTAGAGCGGTGAGCAGTGAGCGGTGAGCGTAGGGTCGCGAGCGTTGAACGCAAAAAGTTTGATAATTTCTTGAAACGGGCAATAAAGTGAAAGCTTAGGATTTTTTTTAGAAGGAGGAATTCTTAAATTAGTATTAATGATGGACCTATGACCGTAGAATATTTTGCAGAATTTTTGTGCATAAAAAGTGTAGGGTGGCCAAATATGTATTTTAAGATCGAGGAAAGATGCAAGTTTCAAGATGAAGGGTCTATAACCGTGGAGTCTAGGGATACAAATGATTAAAAGATATAATTTTTGTGGTCGTGAATGTAAGCGCCATGGAAACAAGAAATGGTGGATATTGTGAGGGACGAAAGAGATTTCTTTGCAAGAGAGGTGTTCGAGAGAGTTCTAGAGAGGAAAAGAGGGAGTAAGAGAGTTCAAGAGAGGGACAATTGGTATGGAGGATTTACATAATTTGAGAGATGGGCCCAAGGTTAGATTAAAGAAGGTCAAGGCATTAGATAGGGAAAGCAAAGGAAATAAGCGAGGGTTATGTAGACGTTTTCTTTGGAGACAGAGATTGGAAGTGGAGAAGTTAAGAATTAATTGGAGGAACAATTAAGGAGTGGGTTTAGGGTGGGAGAAAGAGACGGATAATGAGGCCAGAAAATGGATGTTGTTTAGTTTAGGAAAAATTCTACAAACGATAAGGGGGGTTGGTATGAGGTTTTCAGATCTGTTGGAAGGAGACGTACTTGGGTTTAGGTTTAAGGTAGAGAATAGGAAGGAGGCGGGGACTAAGGATTGGGGTGAGTTAGTGGCAGTTGAACAAAAATTGAGCCATGCAAACAAAAATTGGGCAAATGATTTAGGCACCAACATGACTATGTACAAGCTTCGATGGTGGCCCTTTTAGTCTCACCATCGTTTTCGTATTAGTGGAAAATAATGTCTTAATAGTACGGACAATAATTACGCTCTATAATGCTTTAGGAGCAGAATTTGAAGAACTCTTTTAATCTCATTCCAACTGAAACTAGGAGCGTGAATGAAGATATCAACCTCCGGATCTAGGCTACAGACTACGTTGAAGATGAAGTAGATGTGCTTACAATACGTCCATGAACCACGCTTGCCGAGTGACTTGTCAGACATATCCTTGAAAGATTGGCAGTCACAGTTCGGGAACTGGCCAATCGTCAACAAGTACTTAGAAACCTTAAATATGCTTCTAGACTCAAAAGTCACAATGCAGCCCAAAGCTGGAGGAGGTACCATCAGAATTGAGCAGATCTTTCCAACAACTGATAGAGCAGAGGCGCAGCTATTATGATGTTTGGTAGTCGGAGTAGAAGGATTTCTTCTGATATTCTTACCACACCTCTTTGTGGGGTGAACCGCAGGGTTAGAGGGTGGAGGATAATCGTCCAAATTCACGGATGTTCAGTCATTGAAGAGTTGTCGTGGAGACAATTGGACGCGCTCAGCAAGAGAGAACCCGGCACTTTCTAGAGATAGAATCTCTTTCCTGCTTAAGTTTGTGCCCATAATAACAGGCCAGACAACCGGGATAGGCGGTTTGGAAACCACCCATTTTTGACTAGTGCCCTCCACACAGCAATGGATGTCATCATTGCAGAAGAAAAAATGCATTCTCTCCAATCTAGTCTTCTTATAATTGTTCATGAGACCAGTATAAGTAGGGGCAACTGTATTGCGATTGTCTTGCACAATCCTGGCCAAGCACTTCTTCTTCGTCTTGACTTGCAGCGCAAAACAAGCTTTAGCAGATGTCTTTGGCAGCCTTGCAATATGCCACTGGTGTTCATCGCAGATAGTTTCCTGAACAAATTTGACGTGGTGCACCCTAGCGGAAGTTGTAGGTGTCTTGGGAGGAAGATCTTCCGATTCTTCTGGCACATGATCGGGTTCGGATGGCGAATCTTCTACAGTGAGGTCAACTATCTTTGGATCAATTTGACGAGCCCTGACATGTGGGCGAGATATGCTTATCTTGTCTGGACGGTGCGAATCAAATTCTGAACCTGGTAGAAGATCTGCTTTCCGTTTGGTGGAAACAAATACTTCTTCATCCTCGAGGTGAGGTTGGCGTGTGCAGAAGTTGTCAGCACTTGACATGTGGGCAAGGGCAGCGTGAAGAACCTTAGCATTTTCATAGCATTGAGCGGTGCGATGTGCAATACGTAGTTGGAGTTCTTCCTTGCCAGGACCTGTCCCCGCTTTCTCACCTTTGAGGAATTGGTAGTAGGCTACAACCTGCATAAACGTCCAGACCATGTCATCCACAGCAGCAACATACAGGTCATTCCCCTTTTTGCAAGATTGCTGCAGCCACTTGTTGTGAATAGACTCCGCCAAATTACAAGATGGTATCTCAGCCAATTCAACTTCCGAAAGATCTTGCGAGGCAACATTTAAAGTTAGATGTTTGAATGAATAGCCAAAGAAAAAGGATTAAAGTAGGTCTCAAATAGCTACCTCAACAGGCATCCACGGAGGAGAGACCACTAATGTCGACTCTCTCCCATCATTGGCTTCAGGTAGGGTTACGGTGTTAAGGAGAGGTGCCGCTGATATTGGCTGCGCATCAGGAGCAAGGCCAATATCGGCACCATACTACTGGGCAGGCGAAATCAAGAATTTTGAACAAACAATAAGCACTGTCAATATTGGTTGTGGTTTAGAAAATAGAACTTCTAATTGTTATAATGTGATTATAAAACTTACGAGCTCCATGAACCCGCCCCATTGATGGTATCTGAAGTGCCAGAAAGCTAGCTATAGGTCCAATCTCGGTAGCGCTTCTTCAGTGGCTGCTTCAGAAGATAACCACGACGCCCAAATTGCTAAGTATTTGCTTCGCGCCTCTTCTAAAGAGGTGGAATTCTTGTATTGTTTGTAGAGTCGCCAATGTTGCTCTTGAAGGTCCGCCCTGATATCCGCCTTGGTGTGTTTCTCTAAGGATTGCGACCAGTGAAATAGGCAAGTTTGCTCCCGATTTACCATAGGCAGAGATGGATCGCCACTCCCATAGACGATAAGCTCTGCATTCCAATTTGCTTGGGCGCTATCGGCTATAAATCCTTTAAAATTTGGATTGGAAATATCATGCCTACTGGAAATCGCATTCAAATTTTTTCAGAACACTTATTGTGCTGCTACATCCTCGGATTGCATATCGCAAACAATAATAGTCATGATACGGCAGTAAATAGAATTGTACACATGGCAGGCCATAGTGGTCCAAGACTTGACATGTTTGACATGGTCAAACATCATCCAAGCGTCCTCCAAGTCTCCACCTGGTTGCATGCGCTTAACCAAGTCTACCCCGCTCCCGGGTCCTAGCTCCGCCATCTTGAAAATGAAGACTTTGTCAAACTCAGCACCTTGTCCAGGAAAACGGTTTTCTTGGACGAAGGCCCATATATTGGAGCCCCGCAGCCTAGTAATGCTGTCCATTACCCCAAAACAACGCAGATATCAAAATGTGGTAACCTCATTACGAATACTGGGTGATGACATTTGCTTGAACTTGTCCAAAACGGGGACAAGTTCGTCCACTACCAACATCTTATGGGGATTATCTTCTGCGCATAAAAGGAATTCGCCAAGGTATTCCTTACTCGCCTCAAGAACAATGGCAGAATTAGTCGCCAAAGGAGTCCGTTCTACTTGCTCGCCAATAAGAGATCGAAGTTTTGCAGAGAAGTCTCTATAATTTCCCTTCTTCAGTGGATGGCTATGGATTCCAAGGTGCACATAAGCTCGGGTCATCAAATTGGAGCCATGTACGTAGTAGATCCTAGCGGGGCAACTTCCAATGCATGTCGGCGAAATTTGATAGATTGAGCATGCAACTGTAGAATGCAATAGAGGATCAAAGTGTGGAACAAAGGGGGACGAGGCGGTACCATTCCACTCAGTCTCATTCAACGGTGACAGTCGGTGCCGTCGGTCTAAATATTCGCATGAATTTTTTGTGCATCGGAGGTGCCCCAAACAAGCTGAAGTTCAAAAAGTAAGATGAGAGTCAGACTGGATGTGTGTCATCACTGTTCGGGTCCATGCATGTTCGTCATTTTTTTTATCCATTCCATACAACCGCCCAGCCTTGTTTGATGATGGGTACTTTCCCATAGGTGGAAGTTCAAATATGACATCCCCATCAAACTCCGGAGGCAGAAAATCTACCTTCTTTATTGGAATGGAAGTATAATCTAATTTATTGAGTACTAACTTCACACCTCGGCAAGAGTTCAGATTGAGGAGGCATTGCACAATACTATCAACGGGGGAAAGTGGAGGTTTCACATGCACCGATTCTGCACAATGTAAAATTGGGACGTTATGAACAACATGTGCAGGTTCTAAATTGGGGCGACAACTAGCAGGTTTCGGTAGAATGCACTCACTATCCGAATCGTCACTAAGAACTAGAATAGGGATCTCCAAGGGCTCTAGTTTGACCTTCTGGAGCAGAGGGGTGACATTAGTAGCTGTGGTAGAACAACCAGGAATTAAAGTGTTAGAACCAATAACTGGTGGAAGGTCCATCAGTCCATACACTCAATAATTTGCAGGCGTCAACAACCAGACCTGACCACCAGCACAAGTAGTTGACAACTGAGCAACAGTATGTGATACCACATTAGAGATTGGATCAATAGCATCCATGTCCAGATGCAAATTCCCCTCAAGAATATTGAACCGTGAAGCTAAACGGCTACCACTAACTATTGAGTAACCCTCTTCCCCCACAATGAAAGAAATCGGGATAGTTTGCCCCTCTCCCCTGACGAAAACAGTGACTGAGCTGCCATCATGCAAGGCAACCATCAAACTAGTTGAGAAGATAGATAAAGCGATTTCAAGGCTAAAGAGAAAGTGGGCAGGAGTAGAGAGGCACTTAGAACTTCAGAAACTCATTGCTATTTAAGATGTGGTAATTGATTGAAACATGGTACAACAGGTAGTAAGTTAATAGGGTGGATTGTGATCTGGTATAGGAGTTGAGTTTAAAGGAGCTAAGCAGCCTTAATTTGAAATAAATTAGTAACCACTTTGATAGATTATAATTAGGTGCTAGTCTCTAGAGTAGAGTGGAGGCTGATGAGGTAGCTGTCGTTTGTTCAAAATTATTCTTTTTGTATTAGAATACTAGCGGTTGGTGCTTGCTATGCTACGCATTCATTATTAGAATTTTATTAGAATTTTTATATATTAGATAAAATGCAGAACAAGAATTTCAATAAATCTTCAAATAAAAATTACTAAAATCTTTGTATAATTTTGTTTATAAGTAAACATATTATGAAATGAACAATAGAAATTTATTGAATGATGAATGAAATATATGAAATGGTGAATATTGTAAAAGATACACATTTATTGTAATGCATTCAATAAATGACTCCATTGTTACGAACAATGGCAACCCAAAAACTTGGTGAATTGAAAAGAAAAACTCGTAAATTTCAAAAACTTCATGAACAACTTAATTGTTGTGAAATCCAAAATTGCTTCAATTGAATAAATTTCTCAAATCATTTGGTAGTAGCAATAGAATTTTGAAATTATAAAAGCTGTAAAAGTGATATTACAGAGGTGATTGCAAACTACTACTCTATTTTTGTAATATAACATTGTGTGAAAATATTATTTTTATGTATGCATGATTGAAAATATTTTTACAAAATATTAAAATTAATTATTTCAAAGACTTATTGAAATCATTATCATGCATTCTATTCAAATATATCAAAATTTTACTACTATGTGATACAATGAATGCGTAGCATAGCAAGCATGAACCCCTATTATTAATGGTAGCATTTGTGTTATTACAGAGAGAGTTATGATTTTAGTAGTATGATGAATTGATGATCGACGTGTCTATCCAAGCGGCTAACGTACAAGATTCAAAAGTGAATATTGGGAGACAAAGTATCCAAAAATACAAAGCTAAAATTGGTTTCAATTAAAGCAATGGCGGCAATGCAAAATGAAATTGAGTTTGTTAGTCTAAATGAAGTCTTCAATTATTTGGTTTAGCATTAATATAATGAGATCATGTCAGTACAGATGGAGGATTTGGATGGAATTAATACCTAGCACCAAGGCACTTACCTAATTGTGGAATGATGGAATTTAATATTCTAGAATAGAGCATATATGGATGAAGGTAACGGGGCACCCGTTTGTAGAGATTGGCCAGGTAGAAGTATGCCAAAGGGAAAGAAAAAAGCCCTTTACTTTACAAATCCAAAGCAATTGAAGAGGTCAAGGTAGATGAGGGAGTTGAGATCCAACACAAGGAGATTAGATACAGGAGAGACAGCTAGAGTATTGCAATTCCCAGATATTGATTGTGTGGGTAAACAAATGCAACGAGATAATTCTATAGCCTTATAAGGAATAGCTGAAACCGCCATGGTTCGAGGGCATCCAAATTCTTCAAGCCCAAGGGCGTATGAGAGCGGGAGTAACAATGGTGGATGCACCAACGCTCATGATGGGGGGCCAAATGAAGACGTGACCCCTACAGCAGGTATTTGGATAGCTTGGGGAGGCATTATTAGAATATCTTTTTTGAGGTGCCATTCATATTTGTGAGGCCGAGACTTGTGTCTTCACTGCAATTCAGAAAGTGCGTTTGGGTGGGTCTCCGCCAACCGTCGGCCCTAGTCGACAATAGTCAAATTCTGTCGAGGTGTTGAAGTGACATTGTGGGCAATCTTTTGTTTTTGTTTTCCTTTGAGGCGTTGATGTGGGATTGTGGGTATTGAGAGTGCATATTGAGTGTGTTCGGGCGGTTTTAGGGTTTATCTTGTCACGTTCACATTCAAAAAATTTGCACCTATATGAGCTGCGTGAGATAGCTTGGGGCGTTGGGATTTTGTTGAAACGCCCGGTCGACCATTTGACTCAAAGAATTCGGCGTGCGCAGGAGGCGACCCTTCGCACTGGAGCAGACACGAGGAAGGATCTGCAGAAACACCAGCAGCAATGGCAGGTACATTGTGACAGGCCTTTTAGAATAGTCGATGACTGATTGTGTTTTGCGTAGCAAAAATTAGGTGTTTTGTTCAGATTGATTTCGGATAAGAACAGGATTTAGGGTGGTTTCCGGTCTCCCAAAAGCAACACCAACGTCGGCGTTGCTTTTGGGAGCCGGCAGTTGCTGGAGAGAGCGCCTCCAAAAAGATGAAGCCAACATCGACCATGGTTTTGGAGGGCTGTTGGGGAAACGACGAGGGGACCCAAAAAATTGACGCCAATGTCGGCTTTGCTTTTGGAGGGCGGCTGGTCATTCAGACCGCAGCCCTCCAAAAGCAAAGCCGACATCGGCGTCGTTTTTTGGGGTCCGCTCGTCGTTTAGATAGCAGCCCTCCAAAACCATGGCCAATGTCGGCTTCATCTTTGGGGGGGCGCTCTCTCCAGCAACTATCAGCTCCCAAAAGCAACGCCGACGTCGGCGTTGCTCTTGGGAGACCGGAAAAAATCTCACATAACTTTTGGAGAAATTGTCCAAATCGGGCATGTGAGATGTTTTTCGGCATCTAAAGTTTTTGAAGATGCCGAAAAACATCTCACATGCCCGATTTGGACAATTTCTCCAAAAGTTATTGGCCTCCAAAGTTTGCAGCCAGTCAATGCAGATTCGTCCGTAAACAATAAGATTCTGTCCGATATGAAAACCCTGATTCAATTGGCCGCCACATTGTTGCCCTTGAGGAAGACACCAAAGTCTTTGATGTGAAGTTGAAGCCGTATCTGACTCTACCTCCTTGGCCGATTTTGGCTACATCTGCGTCTGTATCGCCTGCAATTGATATTGACCCTCCAATCCGCTTTGTAAAGAAGAAGAACCAATTGAGTAAGTGAGTTAACTTTGGATTTCTTTCATTTTGCCAATTGAACTCTGCTTATCAATACTTACATAATCATACTAATTGTATTTCTGATTTTTCAGACTAAGGGCAATGATTGTCTCACCGGTGAAAGACTATGTGATTGTTCCATGGGACGCTAAAGTTGCAGATCTTCAAGCGGCCGCATCTTCTCCAAGTTCGGCATCAATACGGCGGCAAATTGATCCCCAAGTTCATAGATTCATTGACCGCGAGGCTGTTGTTGAGATGCATTATCTCTCATCATCGTCTAACGGTTCTAGTGATTGGAGGATATGAATTTTGAGATTTCTTATATGTTTGTGAATTTTGGATAATTACATCAATGAATCTAATGGTAATCTTCAATGGTGGTCTTCTTCCTTCTACTCTTTCATTCTATTCTTTGTATTAACCCCTTAACCCTCCATCGCCTAAAAGGACAAAAAGTGTCCTCACACACTGTAACAGTCCAATTTGAAGTGCTCTAACTTTTGCATCTGATGTCCAAATTTAATAAAATTTATTGTAAAAGTTGCGCATACTGGTCTAGTTTGTGTGGTAAAATTTTCAGATCAATCCAAGACGAATTGAGTTTGTGAAAGCCATTCGAAGTTCACAGGTTCAATTTGAGTTCAGCACACTGCATTGTCATGGCTGCAACTTTAGGGGCTTGTATCTTTTTCATCAAATGTTCATTTTCAATAAAATTTGTTTAGGGTT
This sequence comes from Pseudisothecium myosuroides, assembly GCA_951799445.1. Taxonomy (NCBI): domain Eukaryota; kingdom Viridiplantae; phylum Streptophyta; class Bryopsida; order Hypnales; family Lembophyllaceae; genus Pseudisothecium; species Pseudisothecium myosuroides. The sequence continues at coordinate 54,934,559 of OX637287.1, read as the reverse complement.
TGGGGTCTAGTTATTGAGGTAAAATTTTCATGTCAATTCAAGCTATTTTGAATGTTTGAGAGCAATTCGGAGTTCAAAATCCAGACATTTTTGTATTATAGTGAACTTCGGCGGCTCATAACTCCTTCATACATGGTCCATTTTCAATAATTTTTGTTGTAAAAGTTGCGCATACTAGTCTAGTTTTTGTGGTTAAAATTTCATATTGATCCAAGAATTTATGAGTGATTGAGAAGCATTTTAGTAGAAGGAGGTTCAGCTATAGATGTGATTTTTTGCTACTTTTTTCACTGTTTTCTAGCATTTCAAATCCATTTTGCAAACATAATGAGTCATTTGAATGATATTTTTTTTCACCAAAGAGTTTACATTCTGTTTTTGAATCACTTGGCAATTTGATGTTTTTTCATTTGAGTAGGTTTAGAAATCGAATTTCACCTCCAAATGTGTTTTTAAGAAAACTTCATCACCTTTTTCCAACACTAAAACATTATAATCTTTCAATCTATACGATCAAATGACCCCAAATTTGTTCCACACCATCTATAACATGCACACAACAAGATTGTACAGTTGAGATTTTCATACCTTACTGAAATTTAGATTTTTAACACTTGCAAAGGCAGGATGCTTTTAAGCATGTTTGGACCTTAGGCTATGGAGGGTTAAGCCCCAAGGCCTTTTCTCCATGAAAACACACTCAAAACTGCCACTTCTATTGCAAAGAGCAAAAAACTATAAAAATTGTTTTTTTTTGCATATATAATCGTAGAATCTTATACTAGACTAGTATGAGAATGTATGCAAGAAATTTCAGAAACTTTGACCAAATAGATTGCAAGATATTTGCATTCAAAGTGAAGAAAACAAGTTTTTTCGCACCTTGCTTGACTAGATTTTTGGGCTTTGAACCTATTTAACTTAAATTTTTTGTATTGTATCTTCAATGATTTTCTAAGTTTATATGTTGAATACTTTAGTTGAGAATTTAGGAAAAAAAATTCAAGAAAAAAACACTAAATTTTTACTCATTAAAAAATTATTAAGTAGAAGTAGGTTCAAGATTGAAGGAATAACTAAATCGATAATAGCTCTAAGAAAAAATTGAAATACCATAATTCCAACAGTGAGATTGTTCTAGAAAGCAAATTCAACCTTGTCTAACAATTTTTTTCTGAAAATTTTAAAATTTGCATTCAAAAATGAATCCTAAAAGTTATTTTTTCAAGAAGATGCTTAGATTGCCTGAAAAACTGAGATTGTCCATAACTTTTTCATTATTAGTCCAAATAGAATGAATCAAAGCTTCAAATGTAGACAAAAAGACATAGATTTGGGAAAAAATATTTACGAAATTTATTTTGACTTTTTGTGACTTTTGTATGTTGCCTGCCGAACTCTATTTTTGGCATAACTTTTTCTCCCGGGCACCAATTGAAATAAAAATTATATATCCACAAAGCTCTCGCGGAACCGCACAACCTCAAAAAATCCCAAAAAAATTCTCTACAAATTGAGGTCACAGGAACCTACATGGACCCAAATTGTCCCCTAACGGGACAAACAGGCCTTTAGGGGTTAGCCTTAGCTCTGTTTATTTAGATCTCATTATTTTACCTAGGTCCTTTAGCCCTTGATCACTATCATCACATTCGTGCATATTCCCTCATGCACCCATACTCCCTACATGGACACGAAGATCAATATTTCCAAAATGTTAATAATTCAAATTTCACAGAAGATAATCTTTACAAGTTGCAAAGACTTAAACATATTTAAAAAATTGAAAGTTGAAATACCATATAGTTAGAAGCAATTCAACTAAGTCCACATTCATGAACACATACACCCTACCCTAAAATTCTATTTCGCAGCAGCACTTTATTACTCGGACAGTTGAGGGACATAATATTTTCACTTTTACAAGAATGATGATAAAATGCCCTATACGCGTATTGTGATCTTATCCATACGTAAAATTTTTTGCTTTAATAAGCCTTTACGACCCACGACCATAGGATACATAATAATCTACCCAAACTGATGACTACTCTATTTACAATTTAAACACCTCTTGCTACATCACTAGGTTACTATAGTTTCCATTATCACAGCAATTTCCACGGTTATAGGGCCCTAACACTACACTATTATTCTTATTTTTATTTTTATTTTTATTTTTATTTTTATTTTTATTTTTATCTTTTGTCTCTACTTAACTTTAACTTTTAGTAGAAAAAAATACAACTTTTTGCGCTCTACGCTCACGACCTTACGCTCACTGCTCATCGCTCTGCGCACGCAAAATAGCAATTCCCAGATCCAGACCAGTAAAACAAGACTCCAAAACCTGACGTACCAAATCTGAAATGAATCTAAGCAACACCCTTAGGTCTGACTAACACTCAATTTTTCTCAACTTACTCCACGATAGCAGATTCCGGAGCCTCTTCAAAATCACAATCGCCATGGAAAGGTCTTCTAATTTTTCTCCCAGTTATCACATCTATTTCCCAATCGAGATATCCGAGCACTAGTGTAGATTAGATTTCAGATTACAACATTGAGATCAAAGCATCGTAAAGAAGCCCAGAATAATTTACACAAGACTAGCACAGAAACGGACAAAATCCCAAAGAAGCACTGTGCATCCTACCGAATTTCACCCCATGAGTCTACTGATTCTCCTAAACCTAATCACTAAGATGAGCTACATATCTAACTAAAACCAACCCCTACAGCGACGATTTAAAACACGCAAGGCTATAAAATGGACAGCGAAAAAATCCCCGCACGCCTAGATTTACCTTGAATGCAGCTGCGAGGACAGCCACCTGTGAGCCCCCAATTCGTCACTGGGGACTCACAGTTTTTTTTTTTTCAATTTTTACAAATTTAAGTATAGTTTTATATACAAAAAGCCCAAAAAAGAGTGTAAAACCAAAATAGGTATGTCACGTACCAATATAGCATTTGGCCCCTTATAGATTGTTTCTCCCCAAATAAATCCCATTTCCACTTGTACATAGGTTAAAACATGGAAATATTGGTAAAAAGTAAAATTAAGGGTTAACCTAACTCAAACAGCCCAAACCTATGGTACATGTGACATCTTATGGCTAAAATTGGTCCGAGGGAACACCGTTGAGGAACTAAGTCCATTCCCAGAGATAGGTTTCACTTTCCCCATAGCATCGAAGAAATAGCGAAAACCCCAATCATTGGCTTATAGGAATTACAAACTCAAGATGGACCCATAAGAGGAATCTACAAGTGGAGTACGGTGTTTTAGGGTGGAAATCACATTTGGGACTCAATGGCGAAATCGGCTTGCCAAGATTCCCTTGTATGTGAAAGATTTCCTAGTTGCCGGAATTGGAAGGAGAAGGCAGAATTTGATTCTCCTCTGACCTTTGTGCAAAGTAAAAATATGAGCTTTCACATCCTTTGTGGAATTCCATGAGAGGTTCCATAAAAAATTTCGGAATTTTCTGACTTGCAGAAGATGCCCTTCCGGATGGTCAATCGCCAAAACCTACGATGGGAAATTCCTAGAAATTACCCAGCTTGCGGTAAAATCTCACTAAAAATTAGATTAGCTTCTTTTATGCTAATAAGATGCCCCACCAAGTTTCAAGACATTCCGATAGCCAGAAGTGCCCGAACCGGCGAGATCCTCCGAAAATTGGCGAAATTGAAGTTTACGGTGGAGTTGACTTGTGTACCGGGAGCATACAAAATCAAAATGAGGTCAAAGCTAGGTCTATTCTTACTCCCCCATACCTACTAAAGAACCTAGGCTAGTTACTTTTCTCAAAAGAGTCAACCTCCAAAATTTGGATTTTTATCCCGTTTTGGCGTTCAATTAGCGGTAGGTTATGTTGCGTTTTTTGGAGTTTGGTTGAGGGGTGAAGAATACTTCAAGACTAAAAATGGCCTCTTGAAGCCAACGGCGCAATTGGTTTTCAATTTGGAGTTGATCTCCAAAAGTTAGACATTTGGACCATCGTAGAAAGTCAAAAATTGAAGATTAGGATGCAAAACTTAGTTGATAAGTTTACAACTTAGAAAAAGAGGGGGGGTGAGAATCCTTGAAAATGTATATAAGGGGGCTCATTTTCCTCTCACAAACACCCCTCGTGGCCATATTTTGGCTCTCTTTGCACATTTGAGTCCATTTAATTGGATTTTGAACATTTTAGGCCACGTTGCCAAATTTGTATGTTTTTGAAGCATTTTAAGCTTCATTGTTAGTGTTTTTGGAGCTCTCTCTGAAGGACATTGGGGTCCCTTCAAAGTCTTCTCTTATTGCCTTGTTTGAAGTCGAGTTGCGGAATTGTTGTTTATTCTTGTTGTGTCTACTAATTCTAGAGCATCCCCCCTCCGTACCTTGGCAATGCTGCTTAGGGGGGCTCTCTAGTGTCTTCTTTAAGAGTATTGTGTTCGAATCCATCTTGACTAACTTGTGTTCGAGTTTTGACATCCATCAACCATCCGTATTTCCCTCTTGTTAGTACATGCTTATTTTAGCCTTTGTAGAATTGTATTAACAATCTTCTTTTGTTGGTTTGGACCCTTGATGTTAGTAGGCTCTCTAACACGGCGGAGCTTTGATTTTGCTTTATTCAAATTGTTTAGGAGTTTGGAGATTTTCTAGAATACGGCAGAGTTTTGATTTTGCTTTGTTCAAATTGTCTAGGAGTTTGGGGATTTTCTAGAATACGGCGAAGCTTTGACTTTACTTTGTTCAAATTGTCTAGGAATTTGGGAATTTTCTAAAATACGGCGGAGTTTTGACTTTGCTTTGTTCCAAAGAAAGAGTCTAAAACCATTAAGTGCTAGTAAAAATCCCAAATTTTCCCTTGTCACCAAGTTTAGTGTCCAAAACACTATTTTGGACCATCAAATTTAGCATCCAAAAGGATAATTTAATTATTGCCGGGAAAGACTAGAACCTTTGAGACCAACCTTAGTGTAAGCAACCTTTCCTTTTTATTTTTGTTTAAATTGTTGTTGTCTTTTCCGTAAAAATCAAAATACCAAAAAAATCAAAGAGTCTAAGGGGCCTGGACGGACCAGCAAGCCTGTTTGGGGCGGAGACTGCAAGGACGGACGGAGGAGCTGGGCCCCCACGCCTCGCCATGTGGCGTGGCCACACGAAGGAGCGGCCACGACTGAACTGCTGTGATTGACTGCTTGATTGAACTGTGGTGACTGAACGTTGGCTGCGAGCTTGCCGTGAATGAACAAAAACTTGGCTGAGGGAAAAGGAAACTTAAAACTCAAGGCCACTTAGAGGCATGCTTCGGCCCAAATTTTGAATTTTTATCAAAAACTCATCACACTTCTATCCTGCATTTTAGGAATTAGAAATGTTAAGAGTCTAGGAAAATAGAGAGAAATTGGAAGTAGGATTAGGAGGAGAAAAATTAAGAAGGTAAGAGTCCAAAGAATCTCAATTTGCAACGTTTCCATCGCAAAAAGAGGCTCAAAAATCATAAGAAGTAGAACACTTGGAACTTTCAAAACCACTTTGAAAATGGAGAGAGATGAAGTGACAATTTAGGAGTTTGAAGAGGATTTAGGAAGAAATAGAATTAGGTGGAAATCTAGGAAGAGCAATTAGAACTATCAAAACTTGGATAGAATAATAATTGACCAAGGAGTTGAAGAGTCAACTACTAGTTGGAAGTTGAATTCAATTATTTTAGTTTAAGACTAGTCAACCCTTTGAAGTGCAAATAATTGAATTAGAATAGTGTTCGAAGAAAAAGAGAAATTAGAAGAAAAAGAAAAGAAAAAGGAAGTCCAATAAATTGGCAAACCTTGTACTAAAACTCCTACTTTAAGCCGTGGGCAAAATTACCAAACAATTTCAAAACATGGAAAATGACAAGGAATTTGAAGGGGTATACAATTACCTAAACAATGACACCAACTCCGAGGTAAGCTCCTAACTTTAAACCATCCATTTCAATTTTTCAAAAATAGGCGTTTACAAATAGGACCGAACTCTCAAGTCAATTCAAAGTGTCTAAAATAGGATATTTCAAGAACCAGGGTATTGGAATTGTAGAATCTAGTTAGAGGTTTCCAAAACCATCTTACACTTAAGATTTGAAGCTAAAACGAGTGAGATATGGAAGGATGAAGTTTAGGACCTCATTTGGATGAAAAGTGATTAGAAGATAAAAAAGACAAGTTAAATTAGGAAATATCAACTAGAAATAACCTAAGTCTCAAAAGTGAAATTAGAAGTTAATTATCAAATTAGGGTTAGGAGTAATCAACGGATGAAGTTTTAAACACCGATTAGTGGTCAAACTTCATCCATCAACAACTTTTGATAGGATAGGTGGATTCCCAAGTAAGATACCATTTTGGAAAGCTTAGGCTATCCTCTAGAAAGAACAACTCCAAAAATTCTAAAAATAATAATTGTCCAAAATTCAAACAAAACCTCAAAGGACAAGGATAGGAAGAACTAGGATGTTTTAATTTGATCAAAGGAAGAAGTTAGTAATAGTAGGTCATAGTACAACCCTAAATGGTAGAATTTAGGGTTGTTAAATTTTGATTGTAACTAGTTCGAATTCGAAACCACCGTGCCCTCTTTTCATTAAAGAAGTTAGAGTAGAAATTGCCGTGTTGGATTTCTTTGGTTTTTGTGTACATTGTGGAAATTAGGAACTTAGAAAAAAGATCCATTGCTTGGAAGGCACAATGGATTTACGCTAGGCACCCGTAGGACAAAAATCAAACACCAAAACACTTAGAGCCTGGTTGTGTGCACTTATTTACCAAGGGTGGGTAAATAAGCGCTCACACCATCCCAACACCCGTTCGGCAACGAACGGGTCAGCGCTTCGACGTCAAAACAGCTGCAGTGGGATCCAAAAATTGGGAGGCGCGGCGATGTGAGTCAAGAATGTGGTGTCACTGATCCGTAATCCAGGAGTTGAGAGCCTTCTCGAGATCCACCAGATGGGTTGAAGGAGGCGAGAACAAGGAGGCCAGACTTGCGATGGCGCTTGGGTAAGGAAGTTCGCACTTGTTCGTTGTTCGCCCTAATCCTACTTTTTCAAACACAAATAGTGTAGGCCATACTTTATTGCTTAGTGCGGCCTGGAAGTCCCTTAGTTTGGTGAATATCTCTTCCCGTCCTTGTGCTCGACTTTTGTTTGATTCAGGTTCTCTCTCTTCCTCTAAAGCAAATGTTGGCTCTTGATCTTGACAGCACTCCTCTACTTGAGTTGAGCCCGAACAAAAGAATGTGAGCATGCTTATTCAAATCTCTAAGTCAATGGATTACTTATTCTCATGATTGTAAACAGTATGCGTGCAAAAAAAAAAAAATTTACGTTTTAATCTAAGATCATTTAATCATAATGATGTGAACTAGAAGGTTTGGACGACACATGAAATAATATACTTGAAATTCAAAATTATATGAGACCTCCAATGCAAACCTCAAAGGATTGATTGTAGGAGTATATGATGTCGTCGCTTTCTTAGATTTTAGTTACTGGTTCTAAGAAAAGCTTCGTTGTTGAACATACCCTTCGAGGACACTTCTCAGCTCTCGTGACCTCTATACTATTAAAAAAAAGGTTTCTAGTAAGACTAGGAAAAGCACCCGGACTAGTGACATTCCGTAACCTCTGTTCTCTTGAACGATCAAGTGCTTTCTTCGTAGAGTAATGGAAGCTAGACTTCTTTCTCCGCTTTTGACTCTCAAGTGAAGGGAAAATATGCGTAGCTCCTTGCATTTGTCCTACACGTTGTTTTGCTTACTTACTAAAGTGATGATTTGACTTAGTTGATGACTACTTGCATATGTGTATATATATCAATTGATATAGTGACTGAGTATTTGTGTAAAAGTTCTAACAAGGGCTTTGAAAGTCCTTATAGGATGAACCACAAAAACTTTGAGGAGCAATAAATATTTTCAAAATAATTGCACTTTGATTTTTTAAATTATATGAAGTTACCTTATTATTGGCTCATTGTCCAATTAGTATTAGGACCGTTTTAACCTACACTTGTCTTCATTCTCTGACAAGAAATTGAAAAAGATCTTACAATTATGTAATGACGCTCCCACATCTTTTTGAACAATCTTTTTATGTTATGGGCCGCATTTTACCCTTAAAAGATGAAGGGGTGGCCGCGGATATCATCCCTTTTCATTACCATGTCATCTTGTGAATCATTGGCTTCAAAAATAGTAGAAGCACTCATTGGAAACCAAAGTACTATAGAAGACCTCTCATTTTCATAACAAAATTCTAAGGATGAATAGTTGCACTTTTGTCCTACTATAAGGATTCTCTGTCATCCATTGTCCAGACGCCATTTGTCCTCTTTGACATTTAAGTGTTAAAATCCACTCCTTTACCATTGGTATCAATTGCAATAAATTTGCTCTGTCCTTTTGCCATCTTTGCATTTGGGTCTTTGTGCAAACAATCTTGAAAGATTTAATGTTTTAAATTTGTTAAATGTCATGATGTTGGACACCTACATATATATCTAAGCAATCTATCCATGACGGCTACCTTCTCTCTTTACATGATTCTGTGTAAATATTAGGTGTATCTCTAACAATTTCTCATTTAACATCCAATTTATGGAACCTACCAACTAATGATTTGATAGCAGCGACTGTTTACTTTTGATTTTGAAACTTAATTGATACAGTAGTGCTTTCGTCTCCTTAGAGTCCCTCTGTTCCAGTGCAACCTTGTTGCATCTGTTGCTAGGATTTTTGTACAAGTTTCAATTAGTCGGTTTTAGAATGTCATGAGCGTCACCATGTCTTGCAATTCAATGGTAATCGTGAGGGCTCCTGGAGAATTAGTCCCCATGTCATTTCGAATAGGTGAATTGGGATTTGCTATGGTTACTGCATTCCGCTTGGGTATTCGGTTTTGTCTATCTGAACACAGCTTACACATTGACGAAGAGGTCTTTGACAGTTTAAGTGGTGATTTAACTCATACAGTAGGTCATGAGCCTCTTCTTGATAGCCCTTCTCGGCAATGGCATTTGCGTCCAGGTTGTTATTTAGCATATGGTTTACGTGACTCAGTCTTGGGGGGGTCCTCTAAAGAAGGTACACCTAGATTATCTAGCACGTCCCTTGAACAGACACCTTTGTCAACAAGGATCAAAATTGAGCCTGGAATAGATGTCATTACAATTGAGAGCGATGATTCTGATGACTTTTTACCACCTCCTAAAATTTTAAAACAAACTAAGTCTCTTGTGCCCAAGGTTTCCAACATACCTTTTATGCCAAGTTCTACAATAGTAGACCCTGCAGTGAAGTGTAGTAGAGGTTAGTCCATTTTTCCTTACCTAAGGAAACTTTGTCACACGAAAGGATCCCGCAATCCATTCAAAAAGGTTGATTATGACTCAATTCCAATACATGAAGTTGACTTTGTTCCTCCACTTTTCAATGGAGACGTGATTTTTGAGTTGCCATCCCTTCACAATTCTAGTGGTCAGTCTCAGTCAAAGCTTATGGACGGAATGGAGAAACGCTATGATGGGCATTTGTGGTCGAACACACATACAACAAACATCAAGAACGTTGACGGCTAACATTTTGGTTAGCTTCATGTGTGGGTCATCTTTGTTGTGAGAACACCGACTGCAACTACCTTACTCGTGCGCACCAAACAGCAGCTGTAAACGAAACCAAATGGGATGGATGTTCTCCTGTACCATTTGAAGTTGGTACAAACCCTCCCTCTGGTTCAACAATTGTATGCAAAATCTGTTGTGCTATTCCATCTTGTATTGCGACTTGCCCTACCAAAATATATTATGTGGTTGGAGGCAAGGAAATGAGACAAGCATGTGTTCACTTTGGTGTTCATGAACATCTGGTAAAAGATGGAGATTGCCGTGAATCTAAGGAAAAGATTCGGTCTTTAATTTCCAAACAAGTGGAGAGGACTCCATCTGCTATTAATTCTTCAATTGTCTTGGAAGCTAGCAAGGAATTACTAGGAGGATTGCTTCTTCGGCCTGACGGAGCTCCCTCGTCTAAGTTGGGAATTGATGAGCTCCTACCTGTTCTTGACAAGTGCAAATACATCAGTTCTCCTAGCATTAGAAATGAAGTGACGACATTCAAGTATTTTCGAAGGTTTGGAGTCATGGATAGTATCACTAAACTTCGGGGATGTAGCAATTGGGCTTTTGTCCAGGAAAATAAGTTTCCAGGTCAAGGATCTGATTCAGATAAAGTTTTTGTATTCAAGATGTCTAAGTTAGGTCCTGGCAATGGCGTTGATTTGGTATCGCGGATGCAACCAGGAGGTGACCTTCAAGACGCTTGGATAATGTTTGATCACGAGTGAAACGAGAAAAGCATTGGACAACAATGGCTTGCCATGTTTATGACCCAAATTTTTGCCGTGTCATGGCTGTTGTCGTATGTGATATGCAATCTGAGGATTCAATTGCCCAATGCAATTTCTGGACTAATTTGAATGCAGTTATGGTGAAGTATGGTATAACCCTGCCCTATTTCAAAGGCTTTATGGTTGATTGTGCAATGACAAACTGGAATGCGGTGAGAATTATCTATGGAGAAGGCGATGCATCTAAACCTATCGTGAACCGTGAACGCACTTGTCTCTTCCATTGGACTCAATCAATGGAAAAGCATACAAAGGCAGATATTCGTGCCGACCTTCAAGATCAACATCAAAAGTTGTGCAAGTAGTACAAAGATGCAGCATCATTATCAGAGTCCGAGATCCGTTTTCATGCTATTCGTACTTGGTGGCATTCTTCTAGAGCGACAATAGATGAAGGGCTTCGACGACTAGAACTTTGGTTAGCGTTTTGGCATTTTTGGTATAGACAATGGAGAAGATTCATGGAAATTGTAAGACTCTTTAACTTTTCAATGCACTCCTTCCTTGTTGATATGACCATCAAAAAAGTTGGGCTAGATTGTTTTGGTGCCATTTTGACACCAAAGGCTGCATACAGGTCATTTTAGTGTCATTTTATCCATACTAGGTTGGTACAGAGGTTGGCACCAAATTAATTTAATTGCATTTCAATGCACCATTGCGGCACCATGTTCACATGCCTTGAAGTTCTTGATGACCTACTATATTGTATGCTCTTTTGGATGTATATATCAACTTGATTTGCATTTTCCATTAAAATGTATTGACTCTTTTGACATGGAAACTGCAAACCCCTTCATTTGCAACTTATAAGAGGTACATGTCTTTACCTATACCAAATTATTATATTTTGATGCCCTAAGTTCTTTGATACAGAATTTTCCAGTCAATGAACTTGCGGAGATGCCTTCCTACAACCTTGCCGAGACAGTCTATAACAAATGGCTACAACAGTCAGGAAATCGAGGGAATGATTTATATGTTGCTACAGTCGATGACTATGTTAGGGCATTTATGCAAATGGTTTGATATTATCAGTTTCTGAAAGGTGACAATCCAGGAACCGGTCCTGGAAAAGAAGAACTTCTGCTTCGGGTTGCTCAGAGGTATGCCCAACGCACTGGCAATCCCAAAAGTCTTCATGATGCAATGTCCAATGTTTCGGGGGCTGGAGAATATTGCATAAGGGATCCCCACTTTGAAGGCGAGGAGATATTTGGATCTCGAAATAGAATGGCAAACTTGCCTCCAGGTTTTGAGCATGATTTACACCGCCCCGATAAGGTCAATTTCTCTCGACCACGTGCAGGGACAAGGTCCACCCAAGCAACTTCTTCTAGACCTCCATTGGATACTATCTCTGAGGAACCCTCACTTGCTGCAAATGAAGAAGAAGTACAACACACAACGTTTGTTGGGCCTATGAAACCATCTACAGCACCAAAGGCACCTCAAGTGACAACCATTGAAGAAAATAGCTTGCGATGAGTCACAAGGGCATATTGCACAATTGCCAAAGACATCTACTAAGGCATGTTTTGCCCTACAGGCACTCACTAGGAAGAAGTGTGTTGCAAAGATTGTGTAAGATAATAAAGGAACTGCAGCACCAACCTATACAGGTAACATAGACAGTTACAGGAAGAACAAGATTGAGAAGATGCAATTTTTCTTCTGCAATGACGACATTGAATGTTGTGTGAAAGGATCAAAACAAAAATGGGTTTTTTCTAAAGCAAAAGTGCCAGACATTTGGCCAGTGAAGTTTGGAACTAATCTTACGCGAAAAGAAATGATGGAGCTTCAGAATGCAGGGTTCCATCTTCCTGAACGTGTTGCAATTTCTCCGAAGAGATTATTTGGAGACCACGATTTGCCAAACGATTTATTAGGTTTTGTAGTTCCAGCATTTCCTACAGAGCACCCCAATACAAGGTCTGGGAAGAAAATATGGAGGAATCTCAATGCTCCAACAACTAAACAAGCAAATAACTGTGCTTCTGCACTTACTTTAAAGGCATTTGTTCTTTAGGTAACTATGATATCCCATCTTGGTTTTGGGTGCATCATAATGCTTGACTCAGGTGTATTGCCTAATAGTCAAGAATACATAATTACTATAGGTTTGTTTCCTACATGCACTTGTCCAAATTTCAAAGAAATGTCAATGAAGGCGCTTGGAAGGAGAGGTTAGTGGGCCAATTGCAAGCATTTATATTATATCTTTGTTGTTATATGCCACCTTGATGTAGAAGTTGATTTCTTCATTCATGCTCCAAGCTTTAGCTTCAATGAATTGAAACGCATTCTTGAGAGCGGCATCTTAGGGCATACAAACAACTTCTAGATGTTGGAAACTTGTGATTACCGAAGAGATAGATTGGAAAGCATCAAGCTTGTATTCCGATTTATTTTGTATATGCAGTGAGACAAAAGGGCCACTGCATGATTTATGATGTCATTGCTGATGTGTATGTTGTATTTGAGTATTCTTTGCATTTTTTCTTTGCTTTACAAAGATTTATTCAAATATAGACAAAAAAGTACATGTGTTCAAGAAAATAATTTGTCATAGATGTTAGGAATATTGGTAGTTGTTGACAGAATTCTCCTCCTCAAATTCTTGGAAATGTACTTGAACTTTCCAGATTTTCTTGGCCTTAGATATATACAACTCCAATACATAACCTCCATGATTGCCTATGCAGTTTTTTGACATTTCATTTTCTTAAAGAATTTGCATTGTACAAAAAAGTTTCAAAAAGAGTTTCAAAAACTAAGTTGAAGTTCTTACTTAGAAAATGTCTGAGAAAACTTACTTCACACGGTCTTAGGAGATCCTAAAATCCACGGTCATAGGTTTAAAAATTCTATAAAAATCTAAAAATTCTGAAACATTCCATACAAATCTATCACTTTTCTATCAGCAAAAACAATATATAGCTGAATATTTCTTCTAAGCTCAAATTTCTATGCTCCACGCTCTATGCTCGTATACTAGCTTCGCTTACCTACGTTGCAGGCCAAGGCAACTTTGAAGTATGTACTTGAAAAGTCTGCGGACCATATGCCACATTGCACACATACTCTTCCTTCGGGGGAAAAGGTGGTGTCCAAGGTTTTGCCGGCTACCTTCAAATGGAAGGAGACTATTCCTGAGCTCAACGTTGCAAACGTTGTGTTTGGGTTAAAGAAAGTTTTAGTCTCCAATATCAGCAAAATCAGAAAATTAAACTTTCCTGAATATAGAGCGAAAAAGCCCGGAGATAACTTTGCGCGGTGCGCAAAATGTGATAGGTTGAAGACTCTGAAGAGGACCGCCGTTGCTGGCTTTCAACTGAAATGGACCCAAGTTTTAGAGAAACATTTGGCTAAAGCTCGAGCACATCGGAACTAGTACTATGCAAATCGGTACAACTCAAGTGTGTACCCTTACGAGTGTTTGACAATCGAGCGAATGCAAGAAACACTTAAAGCATTTTGTCACACCCTCGTTTTTTATTTTTGTTTTGGCTATAACTTCTGTCTTTTAGCTCCAAATAACCCAAAATTTATAGGGAAGCTACTCATAACCATTATACACCTTGCGTAATTTTTTGGTAATTTTCAAAAATAATTTACTATTTTTAAACAGCCCCGATAAATTTTGACAATGGACAATTTAGGGGGGTTTTGCACTTTTTTAAACCCAAAAAAACTAATTTTGAGCCGAAATTTGGAGAGAATGGTCTTCTAGTAGACTTATAGATACTATCCAAAGGATTTTAAAAAAAACTTATTTTTATGTGGTGAACAAGTCCACAAAGGGAGCTCCTTTCTGCATTTTTTTCCAAAGGTATGAAACATTATTTTGGGGATTTTTTTGGTCAAAACCCATCACCAAAAAGTTTTCTCAAATGGGAAATTTTTAGATTTTTTTTAAAAAAAAATTCCTATTTTTTACAAATTAAAATGTCAAAAGTGGTATTTTCTTCACCGGAATTCTATGTGAATTCTATGTCCAAAAGTCCGGTGAAGAAAATACCACTTCTAACATTTTAATTTGTAAAAAATAGGATTTTTTTTTTAAAAATATATAAAAAAATTTTATTTGAGAAGACTTTTTGATGATGAGATTTGACCAAAAAAATCACCAAAATATTGTTTTATATCTTTGAAAAAAAATGTAGAACAAAGCTCTCTTTGTGGACCTCTACACCACATAAAAATAAATACTTTTAAAATTACTTTGGACAGTAGCTATAAGTCTACTAAGAGACCATCCTCTCCAAATTTCAGCTCAAAATTCGTTTTTTTTGCGCTTAAATGGTGCTAAAACCCCCTAAATCAGCCATTGTGAGAAATTTTCGGGGTTGTTTAAAAATAGTAAATTATTTTTTAAAAATCCTCAAAAATCAGGTATAGTATATAATAGTTATAAGTAGCTTCCCTATAAATTTTGAGTCATTTGGACCTAAAACACAAAAGTTATAGCCAAAACAAAAATAAAAAACTAAGGTGTGACGGAACGCAACAAATAGTACAAGTGTTTCTTGCATTCACCCAATCGTGCATGACAAAATGGATCATGCTAAAATGGCTTCTCCTGCCTTTTCGCACAAGAGCAAGCAACTTGATGGACTCACAAAACTGTCGGTCTCCGTGACGGGTATGATTGCCCACGGGCACGATGATGTGCATTACGCACATTACGGTCTTGATGTTTTTTTTCACGACTCAAACTACATGGTTGGGTCGTTAGCAAAGCTCTTGCGGACCTCAAGTTGCCTCCAAAATATTCTTCTTGGAAATTGTTTGTTGGGTCGGGCTCTGCTCCTTTATTTCACGCAATATTGCAAGGAGCTGATATGTGCAAGTCATCACTTTGACTTGCTCCGGAAGTTGCAATTCTAGGAACTCCTCTTCCTCCAATTTTGAATGTCCAAATGGACAACACCACCGGAGACAACAGGAATAGATTTGTGTTTGCGTTTTGGTCCCTTCTTGTTGCTAAGAAGGTTTTTCATGAGGTTTACGTGAGTTTCATGTTGGTCAGTCACACGCATGATGACATTAACCCCTTGTTCGGGAGATGGAGTATGCAATTGAAGAAAGAAAACTTCCTGACCATTCCATCTCTTATGAAGTCCTTCATGGATGTAGATTCTGTTCCTACAATTCCTCACCTTATTGAAGAGATACCTGATTTCAAAGCCTTTATAGAAGGCTTGCTTCTGGGAGGGGAGGATGCACTTGTTGGCCATACGAAGGCGCAACAATTCAAATTCTATTTGGATTCTGAGGGTGTCCCCATGATGAAGTACAAGCTTTATTGCACAAATAGTGATTGGCTCCCACAGGAAGGTGGAGGGATCAAATTATGGCGAGAGGATTCTGAGGGACGGTCTATAGCCTCGTGGGGAGTCGTTGCTGGTTGATCACCTTCCAGTGCACGTTGTGGATGACATTTATAAAGGATTATCTGGGTTCATCAAATACTGGGAGGCATTATGCAATGAAGACGGAAGTGGAGAGTATAAGAGACGTTTTGAGCATTTGGTGTTCTATTGGCGGGCTGTGAATGCAGCTTTAAAGGAGCCAATTGAACCGGCTATAGCTTTGAAGGATGGCTTCTGACCGGGGAATGCTGGAAAGCGAGCGTGGAGCGGAGAGCGGCGAGCGGGAAGCGGGGATTGGTGAACGGGGAGCTAAAATCTTGGAAGAAAAAATAAAAATGTGGGAAAAAATGGATGAAAAAGTGGATGAAAGTTGATGGAAAAATGGATGAAATTTCAGAAAAAATTCACAAAATTGGATGGAAGAAGTGGAAGAAAGTTAGTTGGAGAAAATGAATGAAAGGAATTGCAAGAAATGGATGAAAGTGGATGAAAAAAGGATGAAAGTTGGATGAAAAATTTAGATGAAACTAGATGAAAGTGGATGAAAAAAATGGAAAAAAATGGATGATAAAAGGATGAAACTAGATGAAAGTGGATGAAAAAAATGGATGAAAGTTGGTGAAAGTTGGATGAAACTAGATGAAAGTGGATGAAAAAATGGATGAAAGTTGGTGAAAAATTGGATGAAAAAATTGGATGAAACTAGATGAAAGTGGATGAAAGTGGTTGGAAAAAATTGATGAAAAATTGTCGGAAATAGATGAAAGGTTAGAAAAGAAATGGAAGAGAAAGGATTAAGATCTAAAAAAAAAATCCATTCAACTGAAAATGGTTTTGTCCATTATATAGAATCCATTCCGATGGAAGTAATTTGTTCTATGACCGTGGAGGTGTAGAGTTCCTACAATCGTGAATTTAGGAATTAGTGCACATTTTCAATTTTTCAATCAATTTTTCCACTGCAACCTACATGGGGGCTATTTTGTGAGCCTTAGAGCGTGAGCCACAAAGTCCAGTATTTGAGTTTGTCGAATCTCATCTTCATCTTCCACACCATCTCCCGCCATAGGCCCATGACCGTCACCCATGTCATCGTTTGCCTCTCCTTCTATGCCAATAAAAAGTTGGTTTTCAGCATTCAACTCATCAAGGGCCGAAGACTTTGAAAGAGAGATCATGTTCACCTTAGATACTAAATTTTGAATGGAAAACCATATTACTATAAAGTGCACGAATGGAATCCGATTGTAGTTCAAATAATGAGGAACAATGTAAATAAGATTGCTTGGTAGATGAACAAGAGTACAGTCTCATGTCACCAAACAAAATATAAGTTGGTACATTAAATTTCATTTGTACATTATAAAGGATGTACATTATTCAAGTTTACAACTGCATGTTTGGAGTAGAGATTTCCATAGTCCACAATAAACACACAAGATACAAACTAACAAAATTTGACAAGATACGGTAGTTGGATGACCCCTCCAAGTCATTGTACCTAACATGATCAAGTCCAGATGTCTTTGAAGAATAAAAAAGAACAAGAACTAGTTCACTTGACCCCAGTCATGTGCAGCATAATTTTAGAGATGGCCAATTCCATTCTTTGTCCATTTCCTCCAACGGAGGATTTTGAGCATTTTGGCTTACCAACGGCCTTTCCATAACGTCCTGTACGTTCTCCAACAATCAATCAGCTTGGGATAAAATTCAAAAACCAAATGGATATTAGAGACAATGTAAATGAATACAACAACCATATAACTATTGCAAGCACAGACCCCTATCTGTCTAGTATGGTGTAGAAACACCAACTTTTAATCCTCATGGTCGGACCAAAAGCAATATTTGTAGGGATTGACAGGTTCCACCATGCCCAACAACCAAAATCTGAATTAGAAGCCTCATAATTTGACACAAATCAAAATTCCAAAAAAGAATTCTTCCATATATTAGAGCCCTTGAAGCACCTCTCGCCACCAAAAGGCCTTGGTATAATGTATGAAGTCAGAAGTTTCAAAACAAAAAGTATTGCACGTGAAGATACATTAAGAGATTCAATTAAATTAAAGACATTACAAAATAAAAATCAACAAACTTTTGAAGGTACAGCCTCAAAGGCCACTATTGCTAAAGAAAACTAGGGGCTTGTGCAGCTAGTCGGAACCTCCAAAATTAAAATAAAGAGTAAACAAAACTTGAAGAGATGAAAAATAATGAAATCAATAATGCAAAAAAAAATTAAATTTTCCAAAGTAAGAGTCTTCAAAGAAATTCTCGCCACCGAGAAGCCTTAAGCAGGTTCATGTGGTCAAAACAACTCAATTTAAACGCCCCAACTCTTGAAACATTTTGAGATTAAAAAAAAAGCCATCATAAACTTCTTTTTTTTAAATTCCATAAACTATCACCCTTGAAGCCTCTCTCATCATCGAGAGGCCTTTTATTGGTGAAGAGTCATGGAACTTTTACAAATACTACTCAACAACTAACGAATTTTGACAAGATTCATTTCACAACAATCAGGATTTAAAAATAATAAGTTGCACGAGGTAGTGCCCTCCAAAACCCCTCTTGTTGCCAAGAGGGGGTTTGGAGGGCACTACCTCATGCATATTTTACAAACATTAATCAATAATTAATGATATTCGACGAGATTCACTTCACAACAAGTAAAATTAAAAATGAAAAGTTGCATGAGAATATGAGATAGTGCCCTCCAAAACCCTTATTGGTGCCAAGAGGAGGTTTGGGGGGCACTACCATTAGAGAAATAATCAGGCCTCTGGAGGGCTGCTTTGCAGTCCTTAAAGGACCCCAAAGTTTATCTTTTTTTGGGCTTAGGGCTTTATTTTTCTCCTACTCTTGCTCACCTTCCGTAAGGTGATTGTTAGTGGCTCCAAATCCAAGTTTAAGTGTTCAATAATCAAGGTTAAGGTACTTTAATGAACTTTAAATTTGATTACATGGGGGAGTCACTAGCTTAGAGGTTTAGTATATACGTGAGATCAGGGATATTTTATGAGGGGCTATTTACCTAATATTTTATAATTTAAAATATTCTATTGTTAAAAATAGTTCTAAATTGCCATTTCTAATAACATCCTATATTATTTATAATCCAATTTTGAATCCTTTTTGAATCCAATTTTGAATCCAATTTTTTGGCCCTCATATTAGATTTAAAAATTGAAACTAATAGGTGTTGTATGGGTCTTTTTCCTATTACAATTTTTTATCCTTTTTTCTTTATTCTTTTGTCCTTTCAAACCATTTTTTTATGGTTATTGAAAACTAAAATACAATATATTTGGACGAATGTACTATGGCCAAACAAATACATTTACAAGCTATAAATAATACACTCTAGTTTTGTCAAACAACTTATTACTAATCATCTACAATATATTCTAATGAATACAATGATCAAGTGCAAGTATTTCAGTAAAGAAAAGATGACATTATATAATTACAATATAATTGGACTTTAAAGTCACCTAAAATTTATCTGAATTTGGCTTTAATATATTCATATTTATTCACTCCAAATAGTAAAAAGGTATGAAAAAACTAGGTGGTCTATCATTATTAAGTATTAGGTGTGTAAGAGCTTGGTTGTCTTCAAACTTGGATGAAAAGTTTTTTAGCTCCTATAAAACTTTTACCCAAATTTGAAGACCACCAAGCTCTTATACACCTAATAATGATTGATCACCAAGCTCTTTCATACCTTTCATAACAAATAAGAGTATATTAAAGAAAAAATTAATGATAGATTTTTCAAATTTTAAATGACTTCAAAAGACTTTAAAGATATTTCTCGAGGCAACTAGAGCCCTTCATCCAAAGTTCAGGGATAATTTAGGACAAATCATGTGTCATTTTTTGTCCATCTCTTCTTTAAGGATATTAAATACCCACTCTACAAAATTATTTTCTCTCACATATTATTGTCACCCTATATTTTACCTACGTAAAATCTACTACATGGTATAAAACATAACCCTATATTAGTTATAATAGCCTACATGAAATTCTACGCTCTTTATATTAGATAGAATATTGTTTTCAATTTTAGGTACAATAAATATATAGTATCCTATCTTAGATCTCACGTGGTTTCTAATATGTGCACTAAGTGATCTCAAGTCTTATTATTGAGCACCTTTAACTTGGATGCTAATTGAACTTTAACCAAGTTGTGGAAAATAAAGCAAATGTCCAAAATAGTCCAATGACCATCTACTCTCAACCAAAACTTTTGATGGCAATGTGAAAGACTTACCTCATTGACATAAAGTGAGAAGGAGGGGGAAAAGAGGTTGTTATTATAAAGAAATCAATTGTCCATCATGAGTCCTCAAAAAGTATCACAAGTAACTTGAAGTAGAGACCTTGGCCGGTCATTGTCAAAACATAGAAATTGTATTAAGAAGTCAAATTTCAAACTTCATTTAGGCATAGTAGAATATTTTTTCTCAAAAAACTTTGAACTAAAACAAGTTGGGTAATCAAGCAAAGTTTTATCGCCAAAAATCCGTTTCAGGTTTTGAGATTTCAGTAAAAAGCTATGGACAAATTTCAAAGAGTGTGTCTGAAAATATGCCAAAAAATGTCCCTTCTAGCCCTCCTTTGAAATTTGTCCACAACTTTTAGTTAGAGTATCAAAACCTGAAACGGATTTTTGGAAATAAAACTTTGCTTGATTAACCAACTTGTTTTAGTTCAAAGTTTTTTTAAAAACGATACTCTACTATGCCTAAACGAGGTCTGAAAATTGACTTTTAACACAATTCCTGCATTTGCCTAAACTATGAGCGGTTGAGCTCCTATTGTTTCTAATTTACATCTCCCACATGGATTGTCTCCCCAACTACTACCCCACTAGTACAAAGACCTCCACTTCTTGCAATCATTCACAAGAATTTAAGAAAGTGCCATCTAAAGCTTGCTACCTTTGGTATCTAGCTTCAGAACCCACTACAAATGACTTCCATTTACTTCATTTGTTGAATTTGACAATTCAACAAATGAGGTAAAATGAAGCAACTTAAGAAAAAAATGTGTATGAGGTAGTGCCCTCCAAACACCGTTTGGGTGCAGAGAAAAGGTTTGGAGGGCACTACTTCATGCACATTTAAAAAAAAATCTAAGTTTTTAGAACTTCCAAATTTTTAGAGAAACATTTAAAAAAAATGTGCAAGAGATGGTGCCCTCCAAACACAGTCTCGGTGCCGAGACTATTTGAAGGGCACTACTTCATGCACAATTTTTTTTAAATAATCTAAGTTTTTAGAACTTCCAAATTTTTAGAGAACATTTAAAAAAATATGTGCATGAGGTAGTGCCCTCCAACCCCCCTCTCGGCACCAAGACGGTGTTTAGAGGGCACTACCTCTTGCACATTTTTTTTTAAATGTTTCTCTAAATATTTGGAAGTTCTAAAAACTTAGATTTTTTTTTAAAATGTGCATGAAGTAGTGCCCTCCAAACACCGTCTCGGTGCCGAAAGGGGGTTTGGAGGGCACTATTTCATGCACATTTTTTTTTAAATGTTTTTCTAAAAAGTTGGAAGTTCTAAGAAGTTAGATTTTTTTTTTAAATGTGCATGAAGTAGTGCCCTCCAAACACCGTCTCGGCACCGAGACGGTGTTTAGAGGGCACTACCTCATGCACATTTTTCTTTAAATGTTCTCTAAAAAATTGAAAGTTCTAAAAACTTAGATTTAAAAAAAAAAATTGTGCATGAAGTAGTGCCCTTCAAACAATCTCGGCATTGAGACTGTGTTTGGAGGGCACTACCTCTTGCACATTTTTTTTCAAATGTTTCTCTAAAAATTTGGAAGTTCTAAAAACTTAGATTTTTTTTTTAAAATGTGCATGAAGTAGTGCCCTCCAAACACCGTCTCGGTGCAAAGACTGTTTGAAGGGCACTACTTCATGCACAATTTTTTTTTTAAAATCTAAGTTTTTAGAACTTTCAATTTTTTAGAGAACATTTAAAGAAAAATGTGCATGAGGTAGTGCCCTCTAAACACCATCTCGGTGCCGAGATGGTGTTTGGAGGGCACTACTTCATGCACATTTAAAAAAAAAATCTAACTTCTTAGAACTTCCAACTTTTTAGAAAAACATTTTAAAAAATATGTGCATGAAGTAGTAGCCCAGTGTTTAATTTGGCCACGGATTCATCAAAGAAGAAAGAACACTGCACTTGTGATCACCTTTGTCCTTCGATGATATTTGAGTAATGGAAGTGAAATAACGAGATATTCAAATATAATAGACAAAGTCTAAAGAATTTCACGAACGATAAAAAAAATTGGGAATTGAATGTCGCGTGGCAGCCAAGACAGTTTTGAGAAATGGCCAAGGTCTAGCCCCTCCTAGGGATGGTCTCGGTGCCGAGACTCTTTTGGAGAGGGGCTTGATCATGTACATAAGTGCTCCTAATTTTAACTGAATTCGATCAATATTATTTTTGAAACAAGAATATTCAAATTGATATGGGCTTCAATGTGTCCAATACGGTCGTAATTCATCAAAAAGAGAGGAATCTAATCAAGTGCTCTCCTTCGACAAATTTGAATCAAGAATTTAAAGGTCAAATCAGGAGATATTCAACCACAGTAGACAAAGATAAAATGCATTTCACGGATGAACCAAAATAATTTGGAGTCGGGTCTCGCGTGGCACCCTAGGGAATTTTGAAAAGTTGCCAAGACCTGGCCCCTCCCAAAGACAGTCTCGGTGCCGAGACTCTTCCGGAGAGGGGCTCGGTCATGGACACACGTGCATCTCAAATTCTCAATTAAAATGAAATCAACCAATACTATTTATGAAACATAAAAATTCAAATTGATATGATTTTCAAAGTGTCCAATACGGCCACGAATTCATGAGAAAGACAAAAATCTAGTCTAGTGCTCTCCTTTGACAAGTTTGAATCAAGAAACTAAAGGTCAAATCAAGAGATATTCAACCAGAGTAGACAAGGATAGAAAGCAGTTTACAAACAAAAAAAATAATTGGATTCCAAAACCTGCGTATCACCCCAGGTAGTTTCCAGAATTGGCCAAGACCAGACCCCTCCCAAGGACGGTCTCGGTACCGAGACTCTCCCAAAGAGGGGCTCGGTCATGCATGCAAGTGCTTCTAAACTGATCAGAAATCGACCAATACTATATTTGAAACAAGAAAATTAGAACTGATATGGTCTTCCAAGTGTGCAATACGACTGCGAATTTTTTGCAGAGACAAGAATCCAGCCAAGTGCTCTCCTTCAATAAATTTGAATCAAGAAACTAAAGGTCAAATTAGGTGATCTTCAACCACAGTAGAGAAAGATAGAAAGTAGTTCATAAACGAATCAAAATAATTTGGTACCAAGTCTCGCATGGCACCCTAGGTAGTTTTGAGAAGTGGCCAAGACCAGTCCCCTCCCAAGGACGGTCTCGGTGCCGAGACTCTCCCGGAGAGGGGTCCAGTCATGTACAGAAGTGCTTTCAAACCAAAAAGGAATCGACCGAGATTATATTATAAAAAGAGATAATTCAAATTGATATGGAAGTTGAGTGTCCAATACGGCCACGAATTCACTCCAATGACAAGAATCCCGCATGAGTGCTTTTGTGCAATGACTTTGAATCAGAAAACTTAAAGTCAAATTAAGAGATAGTCAAACAAAGTAGGCAAAGTCTAAAGTAGTTCACAAATGATCAAAAAAATTAGGAGTCGAATGTTTTGTGGCACCCCAGGCAGTTTCGAGAAGTGGCCAAGACCAGTCCCTTCCGAAGGACAGTCTTGGTGTCAAGACTCTCCCCAAAAGAGGCTTGCTCATCCACATAAGTGATTTCAAACTGAAAAGGAATCAAGATAAGTTTCTAACTGATATGGACGATATTGCTATACTGAAGCTTAAAAGCAAAAAAATATCTTCAAGTGAACATAGCTCAAACGCTCAAAACGACAAAAGTCAATAAAGCTCACAATCCATTTTCACCCCCAGATCCTACCGTCACGCATATTTCAATGCTAGATATCCAGATGCATAACAACATATCTGATATGAACTGTGAAAATGTAATACAGTCCACAATTGAACAAAAATTGAGGACTCCGATGCCTCAAGTCTCCTACTCTAGATTTAATAAATGGCCAAGAGGCGACCCTACTCCAATACGGTCTTGGTGCCGAGACACTTCACTAGGGAGTCCTGGTCATGCACAACATTGCTAGTGGACTACCGAGAAATCATCCGATTCATTTGTCACAAGTACAAATTTTACACCCCAGTATATGGCTCCGAGAAAATGACGTCTTCTGCTTCTATATATACCCTTCTCAATTATCCCTTGAGTCCTAACCACATGAATAAGTATATCCTCAGAAGAATTAAGAGATGCTAAATCAATCAAGTCAATATTTGAAGCTGTCCACTATGGAACGAAAATGAATGGAACGGAAATCGTATAAAATTGAGAAATGGTCAAGGGGTGACCAAGCCTGGGAACAGTCTCGGTACCGAGACACCTTGGTGGTGGTCTTTGTCTTGCACAAAAATCTTTTGGCCCTCATTTAGGGATGTCGAAAGTTGCTCAAATATGTTAAAAGTTATCCCTTCTCCAAAGAATCTAGACATACAAAGAACAAGAATCCCACTCCGATAGCTATTATATTTCAATTGTGAATCATAACATCTGCTTACTTGTCAGGACAAAGGTTTGCCCAACGGCAACTTGTGTATGTTGGAAAAATTCAGGATCTTCTACCCTCAACGAAGAGTTTGGCGCCGAGACTGCAATTGGAGGCGGATTGGGCTTACACAGACTCACTTACACTTTAATGGATGAGAAACTAGCTTTCAGAAAATTGAGTCAAAACAAACCAGGATTGGTTTGCCTGTCTCAAACGTATGTTCGTTGAAAATGCTCATGATTTGCCACCCCTCTAGAAGAATCTCGGCACCAAGATTCTCGTAGAATTGGGCCCAAGCTTGCTCAGCTGAACGTCACGCAGACACAACAACCGACCAAGTTCAAGAATAAATGATTTGAATCACACTCCCCGCCATCCAAGACTCTAATGCAAACTGAAATAGCTTCACCTTGATGACACCAGAGAAACCAAAAATAACACACCCAAGTCAATAATTTGGTCACTAAAGAACCAAAAAACAGGGAATGGATCTAAAAATTTAAGAGCTGCCGTCTCCTTAGAAGAGTCTTGGTGTTGAGACTCTTATATGGACTAGGCTCGGGGCTGCTCAGGCGAATGGTAAAGCACCAAATATTGCAAACCGAGTTCGAAAAATAATTTGGAGTCATACCCCCTGCCAGCTTTGAGGGAATGCAAAACTCAAAAACTTGATCTCATCAACAAGAAATTAGATTTTAAGCATTGGAGTCAAGAATTTGACCAAGAAGGATCAAACAAACTGGGAGCAATTTGCCCGACAGCAACTTGTTTAAGTTGAAAAGACTCAAGAGCTGCCACCCTTGGAAAAGAGTCTCGGTGTTGAGACTGTAGTATGAGAGGAATTGAGCATACACAGACTAAGGATACAATTTCAGTCTCGCCCATTGATTGTAATACACCCGAGTTAATATTCGGTCCACTAAGGCTTACATAGCAATACTATTGTGCCATTCTGTAGGTCAGGGTTCAAGAGTATAGCAACAAAAAATCTCCCCCCCCCGCCCTCTTAGTCAAATGAAAGCACAAGAGTGAATAGCAGAACTGGTTTGTTATCCGGCCTACACAAAATCATTTAGAAAATCAAGAACTCTCATTTCCAGGGAAAAGTAATGCAAACCGGACTATCCGGATTTCACTCACAGTACCCTAGAAATCAAGCACCTCAAGTGGTATTTTGTCCACCTCCGGTCAAATGTTTTGAATTTCGAACACTATTCATTGTCGGAAATACTCAAGACCTTCCACCCTTGGCAAAGGGTCTCGGCGTTGAGATTGCCAGAGGAGGTGGGCTTGGCTTATACAACCGCACAATCGCACTGCTATTCTTGCCGAGCAAGCTTTTACTCTAAACTAAAATCTTGCTTATTTCCATCTAGTCTACAATGCAACCCAAAGTACTTTGATCTTATTAATGACATTACTAAATAGCCTGATCTCCAAGTAACTGTTGACTGAAATCAAAACTCGCACCAAACTTACTCCTTGAATTTCTAAAAGAAATGAGAAAAGATTTCTTTTAATCATACCTCTTTACTTGAGGTAGAATCTTGTGTGGATGTGCGTCACCAATATCTCCAAGTGGGAGTGCACGACACGACCTTAAAATCCTCTCCATAATGAACTTCTTCTTGATGCTAGCACTCAATTTAGAAATAGAAGTGAGAAAAACGGAGAGCATATAATGCAATTTTACCTTACAAAAGTGATTAAGCAATCTGACAATCTAGCATTCGGAAGTTCAGGAATCTAAACGATCAAACATTCAAAAATATCTAAGAAAGGATTTGGGTGTAAGAGTTGTACGTTGCGCAAAAATAAAGTGACAAGTGTCTTAGGCGCTATCGCCGATTTTGAAGATTGGTTTTCAATTTTAGGGTTTGAGGAATGCAATCAAAGTCGACAGAACTGGAACTGCTGGTTTGGCAACCAGTTGTACCACCGTCAAGTTCGATCGAATTTGCGATTAGGGGACAAGATTGAGAGCTTTGTTGTGCCCACGGGTTTGGCACAGTCTTGGCTCGGGTAATTGGGTTGGGGTCTTTGCGCGGATAATTTTGAAGGGTCCATTTTTGTATGCTTGCTTTAGCTTTTAATGTTTTGACGTCTTGGTTCTTACATGGAGGTAGCCTTGCTCAGTAGTGATAGATCACCGAACTAGTCCTGGCTTTCTTGGATTTCGTGTAATAGAAATGATATTGACTTATGCCCTGCCGAGATCTATATTTTGTTTGTGCAATTCATTGTTTACTATTTATTTTTTCTAATTCTATGATTTCTTGGTGTCACTCTCTTTACTCCAAAGGTAATTGCATGAAAGACCGGTACTAAAACTTTGTCACAGAGGGAGTGCCAAAGCTTCCTTTTGCAATAACTTTTGAAGCATAACTTGCATGAACTTGAAATTTTTATTGGAGATGCCTCTCTTGAAATTAATTGTATGTCATATTTTTCAGAAATTTTCAAAAATCATCTTATATTTAAAAATCATTTAAACTAATATGTCACGTTTTGAGTTTAGAGGGGTTTTAGTATTATGGAGTCCCCAAATTTAATGATTTGGAGCTGAAATTTATATAGTCTATTTTCATAGTAGGAAGTCATGTTCCTACCAAGGGGCATTAAAAAATATTATATTTTATATCCTCTACGTCCATGCAAAGAAGGCTCCCTTGCGCACGCAATTCTAAATGTTGAAGATGGTTTCAAGATCATTTTTTGGGTGAAATCTCTTCAGTATAAAGTCTTTCCATTGCAAATGAACAATTTTTAGTTTCTTTGAAAATTATTTTCCTATTTTGTACAAATTAAAACGTCAAACTATGTATTTTCTTCAAATTAAATTTCAGCTCACACATTTTTGTGAATAACTTTTTACCTAGATTTTTTTTAGATCTGAAATTTTGGTGATATGCTATTTTAAGTGTCATACTAATTATACTTGTTTTATTTTATTTTTAAAAATTTATTTGCAAAAGCTCATAGTACTAGGAGTATTGGCCAAAATGGAACAAAGACAGCCAGTCATTCATGCAATCACCCCCAAATAATAGTGAAACAGATTGCCCCACACTAATTTATAAACATTTGGCACTATATGATTATTTTCAATTATTGTAGAAGAATACACTACTTTTGAATTTAGTATTGCTGTAATAAAGACAAATGATCCTCCATGGGAAGGTCTATTATGTTTCTGGAAATGAGTCGGCGTGTACTCATGCATTTGTACATCTAGGCACTCACACACATCCTGTGAAGGACGGGGAATTCTGCGACATGAAGGAGAGAACTGGGACGTTGATTAGAGAACAGATGGAGAGGATACTGAGTGGCACCAACTCCTCAATTATCTTGGAGGCTACAAAGGAACTCTTGGGCGAGCTAATTCTACATCCGGATGGAGTGCAGACCAAGACTCTTGACTTCGACGAACTCGTCTCGGTGTTGGAGAAATGCAAGTATTTTAGCTTGCCAAGTATTTGAAACAAGGTAACATCTTTCAAATATTTGAGGAGATTTGGAATGATTGACAGCATTACCAAATTGAGGGGGTCAAGCATGTGGGCATTTGTTCAAGAGAATAAATTCATAGGTCAAGGGACAGATGTGGATAAGGTTTTTGTTTTCAAAATGTTAGAAATGGGACTTGGAAGTGGAGTTGACTTGATGAAGCAAATGCAAAGTGGAGGGGACCTTCAAGACGCGTGATTGATGTTTGACCATGTCAAACGTATGAAGAAGTGGACAACCATGGCATATTATGTATATGACTCCATGTATTGTTGTGTAATGACTACCGTTGTTTGTGACATGCTATCCAAAGATTGTGCGGCCCAAATTCTATTTTGAAAAAACCTAAACTCCGTTGTCGACCGACATAGGGTAGGCAACCCTCAATTCAAGGAATTTATGGCAGATAGTGCACAAACAAATTGGAATGCTGTGCGGACGGTCTATAGATCCGGAGACATTAGCATACCAATGGAACATCGTGAAAGAACGTGCCTCTTTCATTGGACTCAATCTTTGGAAAAACATATCAAGGTGGACATTCACGCGGATTTGTAAGATCAACATCATTTGCTTTGTAAGCAATACAAGAATGCTACAACTTCTGAGGAGTCCGATACTCGTTATCTAGCCATAAAAGCGTAGTGGTTATTATTAGGGGCCACCACGGATTTAGGACTGCATAGATTGGAGCTGTGGATTTCTTTTTGGCATTTTTGGTATCGTCAATAGGGCGGATTCATGCAACTTGTAAGTCCTTATCCTCTTGCTTTTCATTTCAAAATAATTTGGAGTTTTTGTATCTCAATGAATTTTCAGGTGTCCTTATTTTCCTTTAGATTCTATAACCAGAATTTGTAATGCTCTCCAACCTGATCTATGGCAGGTAGACATTGTAGATCCCTTTGGACATCAAGAGGGGTGATTGGATGAACATGCTCTTAGAACTTTTACCATTTTCTAGAAAAAGTCTGTCGGCTTCGTTAGGGAGAAATTTGTGAATGTTGCATGCCGTTTAAACCTTGGAGAGCCCTCTTAGTACTGAGAAGGGTGATAGGGCGGGCTTCCTCTTGCAATTGTTTAATTTATTGGGTGGACAATTTTTGTCTACAATAGGCAAAAATTTGTGACTCTTGCATGGCATTGGTACCTTAAAGACACCTCTCGGTACCAAGAGGGGTGTAGACGTGGGCTCCGTTTTGGAACTCTTATATTTCTTTGTAGTACAATTGTGGTATGTAGTAGAAAAAATGTGCGATTGAGACATGACAATACTACCTTAAAGGATCCTTTTGATACTGACAGGGGTTCTACTGTAGGCTCTATCCTAGAAATTGAATGTGGCGTACGTATAATTTTCTTTTGGGATTTTAGCGAGTCTGAGCTAGCAAAAATGCCATTTTGCAATTTCGTTGAGATAGTGCATAACAAGTGACTTCAACAATCTAGAAATCGGAGGAACAATCTTTATATCGCCACGATAGACGATTTCGTCAGAGCATTCATGCAGATGGTAAGGTATTACCAATACTTGAAGGGAAATGAAGTTGGTATGGGATCGGGGAAGGAAGAGCTAATGCTCCGTGTTGCCTAGCGTTCAACCAAACGAACAGGCAATCCAAAGTCGTTTACCAAAGATACTTCAAACATTCCAAGTATAGAAGAATTCTTCAATAGAGAGCCTCACCTTGAAGGCAAAGAAGTGTTTGGATCGCAGAAGAGGAAAGTAAACATGTCACTTGGGTGCGAATATGACTTGCATAAACCGAACAAAGTCAATTTCTCCCATCCACGCATTCTAGATTTCCACGGTATTAGGTGTATTTTAGATCTTTTGTTATATGTGTGTAAAATGACACGTACCCTAAATTGCGGTCATAGGACACCCTAAAATTGCGGTCATAGGTCCCATCATCTAAAACTATTCAGTTGTACATGGCAATGGAATTTTGTCACTCATTTTCTCATTTTCCTAGCGTTGTCTTTTAGTTTTTCAAGGAATGGCTGAGCTCCTATTGGAGATGATTTCATCCAATATTATTTGTACTTTCATCCATTTTTTCATCTAATTTCATCCAATATATATTCTACTTTCATCCAATATTTCATCTACTTTCATCCAAATTTTTCATCTACTTTCATCCACTTCTTTCATCCAAACCATTTCTTCCTTTGTATGCTTTAATCTAAAATTCAGTTCACAACCACAAAAAAATTTGAGACTCTCACCCAAAAAATTTCAAATTTTCAATCACTTTCATCCAAAATTTCAGTCAATTTCATCCAAAATGTCAACCACTTTCATCCACAAAATTTCCAAATTTTATTTCATTTTTCCATTTTCTATCCAAAATCTACGCTCCCCGCTCACTATTTCCCGCTCTATGCTTGCCGCTCCTCGCTCGCTTCCTAGCAACGTTGGCTTTCAGCCTTCTTCTTGAATCAAAACAACAGAGGGGGATGAGCTGCAGGAGGATGGTGAAGTATGTGAGGAGTTTGCTGAGGATGATGCATTCGTGGGGCAACTCCGCAATTGCCCATTGCTGTCATTTCGAGTGGCGCGTGATGTTTACAAGGGATATCTCGTTGCCCTTCGACCGGAGGATACAAAACCTGTATGGATTGCTATAGCCTTGTCTGATCCTTTTACAAATCCAAATCATCCCAATTGTGTACACATTCAGTATTTGAAGCCCACGGTACGAGACCGAGATATCCAGGCATCCTATTCTGGATGGGACTCTGCCAAAGGATTGCTTTGGAAAGTAAACAAGGCTGAGGATCCGGTCTGGGAAGACACAAAAGGTCTACTCATGGCACGGAAGTCTCGGGTGAAGAAAGACAAAATGGATCCTGTCTATAAAATTCCATTGGTTTAGATTGATATTATCAAAGAGAGTTTGGCTTCAAGCCCCTCTGATTGAGTATGTACGGGGTACTATGGAGATACTTTTTAGTATTTAACCTACGTTTGATAGTTTGTATTTGATCTTCTATTTCGTGGTTTTGTATAACCACATGATTTTATATCATTTTATATGATTTTTATAGAGTACATAGTATAATTTGGATTATTATGAATGATTTGATTTCCCATCTTTGTATTGGAACTTTAATTTTATGTTGTACGAAGTATCTTGCGGAGCAAGTGCATTCATACAAAGTATGAAATATATTTACAGTTACTTTTATTTTTGACTATCTATTTTCGCATCATTTTCATAATGTATGTATTTTATAAATTTCTTTTGAAAATAGAATACAAGTAGAAAAAAATGATAGTGGGTTAGATCACTTTTTATTTTATTAATGCATTAAGCACTTGTCACAGTTCTGGGGATTGGGCTAGTTGGTTGTTACCACTTTCCTACCTACAGAGCTCACTAAGCAGCACCAAGTCATATACATCTCATAGCCACTCATACGAAGTCAATGGGAATCGAACCCGGACCGCCTAATGAGATGAATAGCCTCTTACAACCAACCATTTAGCTCATGACTTGGTGTCCAAAAGAGAACACAGTTTGAATTTATACACAAAAAACACTAAAACAAGAGTGAACCGTAATTTGTACAAGGTGCTGTGACTGCCCTCAACTCCCATTTTAATGAAAATTGTACCTTATATTCCTACAACCAACTACCCTCAACTTAAAATTCCTTCAACTGAACGTAAAATTCCTCGAACTCAATTTCAATTTCTCAGCCCACAAATGGACAATATTATTTTGGGAGGGCCCAAAACTCCCATTTTAATGAATATGATGTTCTTGAGGGGTTTGGAAATTGAAACTCTCAAAACTATTTTTTTTTTAATTTAAATTTAAAATTTAAAAAAAAAAATTCAATTTGTAACTTTATCGCCTTGAGAAACCCCTCTTGATATCGAGAGACCTTTTGGGTTTTGGAATTCGAGACTCTCAATTTGTTTATTTAGTTTTTAGTTTTCTAATTTTTAAAAAAAATTTGCAATTTCGTGACCCTGAAATACCCCTTTCGGTACCGAGAGATCCCTTCCAAGTTTAGAGATTTGGAAATCTATAAAAAAAAAGATTTTTTTTATTTTTTCAATTTTTTTCCGTGACTTCATGACTCCAAGAAACCCCTCTTGGTACCGAGAGACTCCTCCCGGGGTTTGGAGTTTGGGACTGTCACAAATTTATTTTTCGCAACTTTGTAACTTCAAGAAACCCCTCTTGCTAGCAAAAGTCCCCTTCTGAGGTTTGGGGTTTGGGACTTAAAAAAAAATGAAAAATAAAAATAAAAATAAAAATTTCAAATTATTTTATTGCAACTTTGTCAATACAAGAAAACCCTCTCGATACTAAGAGATTCTTTTGGGGGCTCAAGGTGGTTTAAAATTGTTGCCCCCTAGAGGGCCAAACCAAGTGCGGCAGGTGTGCTGACAAACTCCCACAGTCATAGGGCTTAATAATAAAATTTTGGTATTTCTCTACTATCAACTCTTTTGACTTCTAAAATTTCAAGTTTTTTTTGGTCAACACTCTTGGCTTATAAAATGTACGCTCACTGATCTCAAGCTCTCGCTTTTAGGCTCACAAACTAGCATCGTTGTCTGAACAAATACCAAATGGAACATCTGCATTTCGGAATTTTTTTTACGGTGTATTGATGTTATGGACTTACATCTCTAATTTATAAGGTTCATAGGTTCGTACAAATACAATACAATTTACGTGAATTCATACCTACGTACTATTATTGCACATTTTACGTGTATTTCTATGCATTGAATTAGTGTCATTAAAATCTTTATTAAAAGTGTACAATTTATGTACTTTAATTATACAAATGTGGTATCCAAAATGCACCTAAGTAAACTGTACTAATATCAGTACAACAATCGTATGTTATTGATAGGCATTGTTTACGCACTAATTCAGTCCTTAGAAATACACGTAATAAGTGAGATAATGGTACGTAGGCATGAATTCAAAACTTCAGTACAATATCTGTTAAAAAATTGTCATTCCTTAAGTTTGAGATGTAGGTCATCATAGTCACTGTAAATGAGCTTAAAATCATACTAAATTTAGAAATTTCTCCCCTTGATGTACCAAAATGTAATTTTTGAAAGTCTAAGTTTTGTTTTATTAATTTAACATTTCTTATTTTGTTTTGCATGTATATTTGTACATTTGTATATTTGAATATTTGTATATTTGTATATTTGTACTATAGCGACTTTGTATAGGTTTGTACAATTTATGGAAAAACAAAACAATTGTATGGGAAAAATTTGTATAGAAAAATTTGATATGTCAAAATAATTGATTTTTAAATTATATTTACATATATATACACATAGTAAAATTAGACGAAAAATTAAATGTTATGTTCTTTGATACATGATAGGTTATATTAAAATGTAGAAGATTATTTATTTGATTTAATTGTATATTTACTACAGTATATTTATTCATCATCAAATTTATAAATAAATGTAATACATTTTTCAAAACAATATTTAGCAATGAAAGATTTGATCTATGGAATTAAATGAATCTTTTTTGGATGATTTACATAATGAAGTAGTTTGAAATAAAAATCAATATGTAGAGAGCATGTCAATGACTTGTTGGGGAATTGTGGGGTGATTTTTCTACAATTAAATGGATATCTAAGTACTGGAAAAAAAAAATTACTGTTTGGAAAAAGAAAATGAAATATTGTTTATTATATTTGGTAGGAAATTTAGCAATGAAATATTGTGTATAGCGTTTAGAAATACTCATTTTAAACCAATTGAAGTTTTAGGTGGTTCTACATATCAACTCGAACAATATAAAATAATATTATAGATTTGGATTCACAATATAAAGACAATAAATATAAAGGAATCAACAAAAGAACAAATGAAAAATCAATGGAATCTACAACAAAAAATAGATTCAATACCAAATTCAATTGTTTAGACAATTTGCAAATTCTTCAATTTAAATTTAATATTCTATTTGAAAATCCTATTAAAATCAATAAACGATACAATATAAATCATGAAATAAAAAAATCTAAAAAGATATATTAGTCAATTGAAATGAATGAAAAAATGACAAATTTATTAAAAAATCTATGTTTAACTAACATATAAATACTATAAATGATTAGGTCTTTAGATAAGAATGTCTTTAAGTCTTTATATAAGGACTTTAATATTATTATTTAACAAATAATTAAAATGTAATATTGAATTCTTTCTAGCATATTTTGTACATAACACTACATGTAGAAATTTTATTATAATTGTTTTAGAAAAAAAATTCTTTTACGACAACAAAATTTTGTACCTAATATTAGAATATTTGTTTTACCTGGTGAAAAATACCATCCTAAAGATATCTTTGAATATAATCATAGTGAAAAAACCTAATTTTTCAACATTTTTTTTTATCATCTTTGGTATGAAAAAATATAAAGTAATTTCTCTTATCATAAAATACCAAAATTATGGAGTACATGGCATAAGAGTCATGATTTTACCATATAAATACTATAAATGCTTAGGTCTTTAGACAAGAGTGTCTTTAAGTCTTTATATAAGGACTTTAATATTATTATTTAACAAATAATTAAAATATAATATTGAATTCTTTCTAGCATATTTTGTACATAACACTACATGTAGAAATTTTATTATAATTGTTTTAGAAAAAAAATTCTTTTACGACAACAAAATTTTGTACCTAATATTAGAATATTTGTTTTACGTGGTGAAAAATACCATCCTAAAAATATCTTTGAATATAATCATAGTGAAAAAACCTAATTTTTCAAAAAAAATTTTATCATCTTTGGTATGAAAAAATATAAAATAATTTCTCTTATCATAAAATACCAAAATTATGGAATACATGGCATAAGAGTCATGATTTTACCACAAATATCCAAAATATTTTCTTACAAAGTGACATAAAATTTTATCATAATACATGGTTGAATTTTTTCACTAATTTTTTAGTAGCAACTTACCATCATCTAATGTAAGTAGTTCAAACACTTGCCTTCTAAAATGAAATCATCTTTATCAATTTTCTTGGTATTTCTTTTTGTCAAAATGTTTTTGTTTAATTTCCCTTCTAGCCACTATCAATAAACTAATATTGTTGTTTACCTAGGACAAGGCCTCACGGTTACACCGTTCTTATTTAAGTTAAGTTGTGGGATCACTTCGATGGTCACCTAAAAGACCAAATCAAACATAGGGCTGACTACATCCATGTCCTTTGCCACCACTATCACCGCTACCTTTCTTGTGATTACTTTACACAAGGTTGTTGCTTGCTACGGAGTGCCACAAATACTTGCTAACAATGAATCCAATGTCTTTGGCCTCTTTGACTGAGCTTAAAAATGACTTGCCTAATCAATCTTCACAAGATCCAAAATGTCAAACCATTTTCACCAACTATATATTTTGTAGGCAATGACTGCGATACTACACAAACAAAAGCAATGACATACAAAATCCCAAACAAGTATGAAGGCAAAGTTGCAATTCCCATCTACAGTTTCCAACAATTATTGTGCAAGCAAGATAGGCGTAAGTACCAAGATGAGAACAGGGACCTCTGAGACTTGTCGAAATGCAACTGCTGGCGATGGTACTATAGCCAAAGCTCTTACCAAGAGAGACAAGTAGAAGATGAGCTTGAACGAAAACATGCGCAAGTCCTTGAACAAGATTTAGCACATGACAATGAAGGAAGGCCCTGCAAATGACAAGATTGAGGTGATAGTCTATCATTCTATTCTGCATAATGTTCTAGGTTCAGATTTTAAACCCACATTTCCACCCACCTCTACTAAATCCAAAATTTGTTAGACTAAGTCACCGAAGTCCAACTCCATTATAAACAAAAGTCATGCTATTGATATTGGAATGTAGAATTCACAACAAAATTAAATTTTGCACAAATATGTACACTGAAAAGTAGAACTCAAAACCCTATGTATATGAAAAATAGGAAGCCCCTCTAACCACGTGATCTATCTACAGCCTACAAATGACACTACTCTTCACAACTATAACCTCACATCAATCGAAGCACTTTCACACAATGCCTTCCTTAAACATGCCTCCCCTAATCATAGTCTGATGCTATTCTTAGTGTTGAATTAAGGACATCCATGTCATGTTTCTACAGCATGGGCTTTCCATCAGCTATGCCTTCAGGCCAAGCAATGATTGTGTGGTTCATATTAGGAGGATAAGTTGACACAGACTCCTGGCTTGCCCAATCGAAATCCACAAATCTCACATCAAAACTCTTTTCATGTGACCTCACCATAATGTTCACATCGCAAACATCCCCGTGGACAGACCCTGCATTAGTTGAATCAAACACACGTAACTTATGAACTTTTTGCAACATCTCTCTCACCACCACACGAGCCCTTTCCTTGGTCTCAGTGTCGAGCAGTACCAACATTTGCCATGGAGGCCCCAAGTATTCCACTATAATCATTTTGAACCCCCCCGCCAGCTTGTCAACATCCAAGAGTTCTAGCACAAAGCCAACATTATACCAAGCTTTGTGTACCTAAGGAAACCCATTCCACACATTCCACACAACATAAGTAACAAATGCAATCAATAGTGCTTCTCCATCAATCAATCCATGAATTAAAGGCACCACTTAACAATAACTTCAGTAGTGGACAAGGGTGCTAGTAGTAGAATCTTTCAAGATTAGAGTAACAAATGAAAAACTAATTAAATTGGTGAAGTAAGATACTAACCTTGTCGCCATATCCCCTCGAGAACTTGATGACCACCATTCGCTTCTGATTGTCCTCAGCCAGAAATATGTGCTTCTCCAAGCCACTTGATTTCAAAAGTACTTCCTTGAAAATGTGCCTTGGATTCCACCAAACTGGGTAGGGGACCACCTTTTCCAACCAATTCCCCCGTGTAGATGTTATTCCCCCTTGCTTAACCTGTTTATAGAACAATTCCAAACTGTCTATATCCACTTTCAAGGACTTGAAAATGTGTGGCACATTTTCGCTTGGCCAAGATATATTCACGAAATCTGTCAACATGCTCGTATGCACTCGGTCAAAGTAAGCCATTGCATTGATTCTCATCTGAACGCCACGAAATTCTACCAAGAACACTGGGCAATTGCATGATGTGAAAATAGCTGTTGTATCGTTGCTGGCTCGAGCACAGAATTCTGCATAGTGCCTCTGTCCCTGGAAAAACTTATCCACGGTAGTTGAGCTCAGCTCATTCTCAACCTCAACTATTGAGAAAACCGGAAACCCTGTACGCCTCCCACTGTATCCATCAACTCAAAATTGTTTATCTTCATAGGATCCACACTCTTCCTCAAGTAAGGACCCAACAATGACATAAGTGCAGCGTGTCGATCATGCTCATTCTTGTAGAACTCTGAACTCTTCTCACAAAATTCTCGTACAAAAGCATAATTGGTAGGGATGAGTTTCGCAGATTCTGCATGAAAGATCCAAAAGCAGGGTGCATCAAAGGAGCTTCAAGACCCGCTGCATCAGCAGGACGACCACATTTATATAAGGGACCCAGCTCAGAACCTTGAGGTATTTGAACCCTGCGCACATTCTTGGCAGTCATCGACGATGGCGCAAATTGACGATAGCGCTCATCTAGAGGTCGTTTCCAAGGTGTCATAACTGGTACAGGACCAACTGGAGCTGGGCAAAAAATTTGAACAGGAGATGTCCGATTTGAACCTCGCAACTCATACAAGAAATCTTCGAGTTCCAACTCAACTTGCTCTCCTTTACAAAATCGCAAATCCAATTCCTTCAGATGCTCGAGACCTCCACGACACTCTTTCACAAAACGAGCAACATCAAACATATCTTGACAATTCACGAAGCGCTCGGGAGATATCTGGAAAGCATCTTCGTAAGCCTCAACTGTGCCGTCAGGGTATTCATAGTATATTGCAACATACCCAACCTGGAATAAGAACAAACAAAGAACCCTGCCTCGAATAAGAACTACAAAGAACCCTGCCTAGAATAAGA
This sequence comes from Pseudisothecium myosuroides, assembly GCA_951799445.1. NCBI lineage: Eukaryota > Viridiplantae > Streptophyta > Bryopsida > Hypnales > Lembophyllaceae > Pseudisothecium > Pseudisothecium myosuroides. Next base: position 54,896,497 of record OX637287.1, on the reverse strand, counting down.
ACAAATCAAAAACCTCCTCACTTCCTTCCGAAGCCCCTAATCCATGCGAGTAGCTATTAGAGTCAACAAGACAATAATTGAGGCAAGCAAGCGAATGGAACATACCGGAACTCGATCCCCTCCATCTTTCCTGGTTCGTTGGGCATCAGGAGTAGTCGCAGCAACATTGATTTCCCCATCAGGCAACTTCCTCTTCTCTTCCTTCCCTTTCCTTCCCCTCCCTGACCTCGTCATCTTTGCAAGCAATGAGTCTGCAAAAAGTACGAAATATGTACTCATTCCAACACATAACTAAATCGTGAAACATGTCAAAATAGAAGGGCTTTTGTATAGCTACGAACCAAGGCATAACAGAGTGAAGAGAAACAAAACGGGGCACCGACAATTCACAACTAAGCATGTAAGCTACTGTGCCTTTCCAAGCACAACTTCCAAGTGAACCTAAGAAACTGTCTCCTCACAATTCCAAAGCCCTCCCTCAGATGCCTAGGAAAATTAGCCAATAGAATTACTCGATATAACCATCCCATACTTGACGCTATTTCTTCTCCAAGCAAAAAAGTTGCAAGCAATCCTTTCGAGAACCCTCCATCAAAAAATATGTAGAATAACAACCTCCATCATCACAATTCAACCTCCTCACACAGACAGCTTCCAATTTCCCAGAAACACAATCACCGAAACCCTGTTTCAAACCACAGAACTAGGATTTGACAAGAACACTAACCTTGAAAGCCAGGAGAAATTGATCACACGGCAATCCGCTCCTAGTGTTCGCGTCCAAATATAATGCCAACACCAGTTCCAAGGAGTTTAAGGGTTTATGTCGTGTCAGGGGTTTAAGAGTAGGCCGGAGCGTTACGTTTGTCAAGTCAATCTGAAGCTTGGTTTGCTGATTGAAAGCCCTATGAAATGCAATACAAACTCAGGAAGGTTTTGCAGCGGAGAAGACTAAGTTTGGCTTTGGAACCCCGTCCACTAGTGCTCCAACTTTTGGTGAATTGCGCCCGCAGTGCTCCATAATAATCAGGTGTCGACTATGCCCGTAGATGTGCGAACCTTGTCCACAGTCAGGAATTCACGACACAAGCCAGTCGCAATGCCGGAGATATCGAGCATCCCGTCGACAGCAACATCCCCGGCGAAAGAGAGCCAAATGTTTGGCCTGATTGGGAACCTGCTTTCGAGCACGCAGACGCAATCACCTAACATTAACAGAAGACACCAAACCCCCAACGCGAGACTCCACAGCTCCACAGTCGTTTGTCCAACACCCTCAGGAAGCATGCGTACAAGGCTGGCCTGAAGGCGCACCTTTTAGCCGGCTCACAGATGGGTGGCGTGGCGTTTAAGTTAGGGTTTGGAAGGGCCGGATGGTTCATGCGCCAGCTGATGGTGTGCCGTGCCTTGTCCGCTCAGCTTGCAGGAAAATAACCCCCTTCCCATTTCCATCTGCTAAAAGGGGCTTGGATTACCCTTGAAGGATGGGCCTATTATTTTAAAATCCATAAATTCAAAATTCTTTTACTCGTTTCTGTTCTCATTTTATGACCACTTATGTTTGATCCTTTCATATTTATTTTCTTAGCAACCAGTCACCTAGTTGGGTTGGCCCAACGCTCTTCATGTACAACAGCTATCTTGCCCGAGTACTCCTGGACAAGATCATCAAAACCCTAAAACACCGTTGCATGGTGCGACTGCACTACTCAACCTCGACTGTCGAAATCGGGTCTTAGGGTTGGTTGGTGAGGTTGACGCATGTGGTGTCTCGCCATGGCGTCTTGCTGCACCATGTCTGCAGATTTACCTGTCCGCTCGTTGAGTCTCCTCTGCCAGGTAAACCGAACTTTCAGAGCATAATTCCTCACTGCAGCATGATATCCTTTCTCTGCAGCAAAGTTAAATTTTGAAGCTGTTTGCATATGTTGAGAGTTGTGGGCGTTGTGGGTTCTCTTCCTGCTTGGAGGTTTACTCGATTGGGGAGGGAAGCTCAGATATTGGGGTTGTTCATGTGCGATGTTGTGGTTTAGGTTTCTTGCTTTTCATGAGTTGCAATATCTGTTGCAGCTTTCTTGCTGGCTTTAGAAGAGTGTGTACGGGATTAGAGAATCTTAGCGATTGATACTTTCACATTTCGGGTTTCCCGTGACTACGTCCCAGTCCAGTTTTCTGAAGCTGAAGTCATTTGAAGTCGTTGATGTTGATGTCAAGCGCTGGAGTTGTTCCTTCCTCCGTGCTTGGTGGCCTGAGAGTTCCGGGTTGAGCAGTGTGAAGAATCGGACAGACACAGACGCAAGGGAGCAGAAGGCCGTAATTTGTTTGACTGGAGCTCAGTATTAACGCTCCATACGTCGGTTGTGGTTGATGCAGGGAACTAGTGAGTGTTTTTTTCTCCCAGAACCCTGAGGGCTGAGCAATTTCGAGGGGGTTCCGAAAAGCAAGAGGAGATCGTTTTCAGTTAACGGGGAGCGGAAGATCTCAAGACAGGGATTCATATGTGGAACTTTTGTGTGTGGACTGAATTGAACTTCTAGTCAATAAATTGGAAGAGGCAGACCTTGGAATTATTGGTGCTGAAGGCCGAGAAGGAGGTATAAAATCAGACAAGCAATTGGACGGACTTGAGGATATTGCCAGTCATACATGATACTTTGTGTCTCTGCTGAAGTCGAGTTTTGTTGTGTTCATTGGACGTTGCTGGTGTTGAGGTTGGGTTGGTGAACGAAACTAGAAATTCTCTTCCTGCCTGGAGGGTTAGCAATTTGAAGAAGAGAACAAATTCAGTTGAAGGGAGCAGATTGATACTTATATGCTATTTTTTCAACTTTTACTCAAGGTTTCAGACATGACCTGGATATGCAGAAGGAGCTCTTTTCAACTGATGGGGGACGTACACTTGAAAGGAGGCCAAAGACTTGAGGAGATTCAGTCCTATACTTTTTCTAGATGAGAAGTTGACTTTCTATCTGTGGTGTCACTCTGTTGTTGAAGCGGAACCGTTAGAAGTTTGTATACGCAGAGCCACAAAATGTCCGCATTAATGCACCTTTTGTCGCATCATAGGCAGCAGGCGAGAAGCTATTTGGTGCTTGGAACTGGTGCACGGGTGAGTGAGCGTTGACTTCCGGCCATTCACCTGTTCTACGGAAGTAGTTGGATGACTTGTGACTTGTCTGAACTGAAGTACCGTGGTCATGCTAGCAACACATGTGTCCGATACATTTAGGTTCGTCAACAGCAGTATATTTGATCAATACGGTGGTACGCTTCCCCCAAACTGAAAGCATGTGAACTTGGTGGTTGGACGTTAAACATTAAATCTTAGAACCGGTGAGTACCTTATGCTGAAACTGATACCACTTGAATGTTTTTTTTGACACACTGTCGGGGATTTTTGTGACCAGGATGCCTGTGTGATCACACTCTTCAAGTCTCCATGGCATATACAGCCGTGTATTTTATGTGTCTCAGCCTCCTATGGAGGAAGGAGCAGCGGACCCATTAGGTGTTCATCGTCATCAGTTTGGAGAAAACCCTCTGTGAGTACCAATTTTCGAAGGAGAAAAACTTTGCCCGCTAGTGAGAAAGCGTCAAAGCAAGCAGCTCAAGTTAGTGGTGGGAGTAAGCGCATGCAAAGCGCAACGAACGCTAGTGAAGCAATTGATCTTTTAAAGAACCGACTACAACAGGGCATTGCAATAGACTCGTACTCCTATGTTGAAATTCTGAAGCGGTGCTTGAAGCAGGAAGACCTTCCGGCAGTAAAGCAGGTTCATGAGTGCGCCATTGAGAGTGGCATGCTGCAGAATATATATGTGGCAACCAACCTATTGAGTGGATACATCAGATGTGGGAGACTGGAGGATGCATGCAGAGTGTTTGACGAACTTGCGAAGAAGAATGTTGTTACTTGGAACGTCATGATTGGAGGTTATGCTCAGCACAGTTGTGTGAAAGACGCCATGGAAGTTTTCCATCGCATGCTTAAGGAAGGTATGCAGCCTAATGCAGTTACTTACTTGAGCATCCTGAAAGCCTGTGCGAGCCCATCAGCCTTGAAGTGGGTCGAGGAAGTTCATGCATATATCAGAGAGGGTGGGTTGGAATCAGATGTTCGTGTGGGGACTTCGCTCCTGAAAATGTATGCGAAGTGTGGGAACATAGAGGAGGCAAGGAACACTTTTGATAAGTTGGCGAGTCGCGATGTGATTACGTGGAATGTGATGATTGGAGCATATGCCGACAGTGGTGATGGTGAGGAAGCATATCAACTTCTTCTCCAAATGAAACGGGAAGGCTTCAAACCAGACGCCTTTACATATGCGAGTATCCTGAATGCATGTGCAAGCGCGGGGGCTTTGGAGTGGGTCAGGGAGGTTCACAGCCATGCCCGTGAAGCCGGATTTGAGTCGGATTTGCGTGTGGGCAGTGCGCTGGTCCACATGTATGCGAAGTGTGGCAGTATCGATGATGCGCTACTGGCTTTTGACAAAATGGAGGAACGGGACGTGATTACTTGGAACGTGATGATTGGAGGACTTGCGCAACATGGCTGTGGGTCTGAAGCATATCGACTTCTTCTCCAAATGAAACGGGAAGGCTTTAAACCAAACGCAATCACTTATATGAACATCCTGAATGCATGTGCAAGCGCTGGGGCTCTGGAGTGGGTGAAGGAGGTTCACATGCATGTACTTGAAGCGGGACTTGAGTCGGATTTGCGTGTGGGCAACGCGCTGGTTCACATGTATGCTAAATGTGGCAGTTTGGATGATGCACGAGTGGTTTTTGAGGGGATGGAGGATCGTGATGTAATCACATGGACCGTGATGATTGGTGGACTTGCAGAGCATGGATGTGGGCATGAAGCCCTGGAAGTCTTTAAAACTATGATTGCAGACGGTGTGAAGCCCAGTGAGATCTCATTCGTTGCAGTGTTGTCAGCTTGTAGTCATTCAGGCCTTGTGGACGAGAGCCGTAGACATTTTTTGGCTATGACACAAGATTATGGCATCGAACCTAGTGTGGTGCTTTGTAACTGCATGGTGGATGTTCTTGCGCGAGCAGGACACTTGGAGGAAGCAAAGCTCTTGATTGACAGCATGCCGGTGGAACCAAATGGTACAACTTGGGGAGCCTTGCTTGGTGCTTGTAGAACGTACGGTAATGTGGAGTTGGGCAAACTTGCCGCTAATGAGCTCTTCAAGTTGGAACCAAAGCATGCTTCTGCATACGTGCTTCTCTCGAATATCTATGCTGCAGCTGGCAAGTGGGAGGAGGTATTGTGGGTCCGCACTATGATGCAGGCGAGAGGTATACGCAAGGAGCCAGGGCGTAGCTGGATTGAAGTTGATAACAAGGTCCATGACTTCGTCGTAGGGGATACTTCTCACTCAGAAGCGAAGGAGATCTATGCTGAGCTGAGGAGATTGAGTGAGGCAATTAAGGCCGAAGGCTACATTCCTGATACCCGGTTAGTGTTGCGGAACATTGAGGAGGAGGAGAAAGAACTTGCTCTTTGCTCCCATAGCGAGAAGTTGGCTATTGCTTACGGACTCATGCGGACACCCCTTGGACAGCCAATTCGGGTGTTCAAGAACCTTCGAGTGTGTTTAGATTGCCATACAGCAACCAAGTTTATCTCAAAGGCAACTGAACGAGATATTGTTGTGAGGGATTCTAATCGCTTTCACCACTTCCAAGATGGCGTGTGTTCTTGTGGTGATTATTGGTGATCAGGTTGGCAATCTTGACCAATTGTTGACTATCTTGTTTTTTGAATTTGTTGACCATGATTTTTGCATGCAATTGTAATTTGAAAATTTTCATTGTAATTTGTCATCATTTGTGGATATAGTTATTGTGTTGATCATTGATTGAAAAAAATTGCATTGGTTGGAAATGACTCGAGGGAAGTATTCATAGAGGTTGTCTTTGCCTTTTTTTCAGTGATGGTTTTTGTGAAGAAGTCAAAATCAAAGGATGGCAAATTTTAGTTAGAATTGGCCTAAGACATAGACACACACACGTCCATACAATATGCCTCCTTTTTGTTGGCAACTTCAAAATGTATTGATAAGACTATTCCCAGAATAAGTGTCAAAATGATTGTTTTGAAGTTCTTCGTTCAAGATGGCCATGCTAGGAGTTATTTTTTCTTAGTAGCAAGTTCACTCTTGTTGCTATTGTAGTTGATGTGCTCATAAATAGGTAACTCAATTTTTGGTCCTTGCCTTGGTGTGAATTTTGGAAGTCAATGTTGAGGCTAGGTGATTATAAACAGTGAGATTTATGTTAGTGTGGCTCTGAGCTCTAGAGAAATAAATTGATTTTGATCTTGGATGTAAGTTTATTGTAGTTGAAGTTTCAAGTATATATGGTATTGTCTTTTCCTTCATTTCTTGCTCTTCTATGTGTTGTTTGGTTGGGTTTGTCTTAGTTGCCATAAGTGCCCCATCTACACTAGTTTTGGAGGTGCTTGCCTGAGAGATTTGGTGTGAGTTTTAGGCTTTTCAATTGTAGTAGGGAATCCATGTTTAGGAATTATGGCTTGGTTGTTACTAAACTAATTTTTTCTATTAGTGTGGGACACTCATTTACAAAAGATGCACTAGTTGTAATATATTTTCTTTCAAATTAGTGTAGCATGAAATATTGAGTTCATTCTACTAATTCCCACAAAATAAAATTAGTACTTGGCAAATCTATAACCTCTCTACAATCTATAGATGTTTGAAAAGTTTGTAATTTCTTTAGTATTGTAGTTATAGAGAATAAATTGAGGTAATGGATAAATCTATAACCTCTTCTAATTTTATTGTGATGCTAATATTGCACACTTACTAATTGGATGAATCAACGGTGCTAAAATTAGAGCTAATATTACATTTGAAACCTTTGTAATGATTGTCACCGGAGACAAATGGGCTTCTAAATGAAGTTACATGTATTCGCAACTTTACATGTGGAAATTGTTCAATTAGGTATGTATACAACATGGCAAATTTTCAAGATAAATTGGGATTGTCTAATTACAAGATGTGTCAATAGAGAAGGTTGAGGTTACTGATTACCTCTCTATGTTCTATCGCAGGTTACTGACTCTTTCATTGTCAATTGTGTTGAATTGGCTCGCTTTTACACTCCCAAATTGTAACATTCATTTGCATAAAGATCTAGGAGAGGTATTCTTTGGTATATCTTTTTATTTTCAAGTTGTCAACCCTAAAAACTGCTAAAGTAGTGAAATCTAGTGAAATTAACGACATAGACATGTTGAGTGTAGGCGACAAACTCGTCAAGTAAGGTTTTAGGGTTTTGGTTTTTTTTACCCCTCGATAAAAAAATTGTCTTATGTGGTTGGCTACAAAGATTGACGTGGAAAGCTATGTTGATGTCAACAAAGGCGACTTCGAGTTGAGGCGCATGCGGGTATTGCCTCGGCGATCGCGGCTTGTAAAGTTAGGGCAACTACAGGTCTGAAATTGAAGACGACCGCAAGTTAAAAACATTGGACGACTACGAATCTCAAGTCCGGGGCGACTGCTTGGCAAAAAAGAAGGTAACTACGGGTCGCACATTCAAGGGTGACTTTGGGTCAAAAAGAAGAAAGTGACTGCAGGTTCCAAATAGAAGGGCGATTGCGGATTTAGGGGCGACTGTTGAACTAAGGTAGGAGGTCCATAAATCGCTCATTTAAGAGTTGAAACTGAATATTTGGAAGGTGAAAGATCTCAAAATATTTTTGAATAAATTTTCTTTGAAAGACAAGAATAATTGGCATGAGATCCAAATTGTTTCATATTTTTTTGAGCTTTTTGGAATTAGTTATGAAATTTTGAAGTTGAAGTGGCATAGGGCTCTAAAATCGCTCTCGTTTGTGTCATCTTCTCTTAACACTGGTACTTGTTGTAGCTCATGTTTTACCTCGGAGTTTAGGTTTTGCACCTTAGTGTCTATACCACCTTCTCCTTGAGTGGACACCAAATGTTTTGTTAGCCTCAATGTATCAAGTGATTCCATCAATGTTAGATCCAAAGTGTTGCGCAGCTTCTTTGCTTGATTGCCCAAGGTTTAGGATGGAATTACTTGCGCCTATAATAAACCGTTGGACAACTTGATTGGGGCATTTAGGATTGCACTATGTCCTCTCATCCATCCTCCTGATACGTTTCTTTGATATATGTGCACGCACTCCCAATGACGATTTTCCTGGGCCGGACATTGATGAAGGCTAACTAGACTAAGGAGCCGAGCCATGGACTTCCTCATCAATGCTCCGCAGTGGACTTTGATTCAACTTTGGCCTCATCGGAAGGATTGGAATAGACCTCCTGGCCCTAGCAACGTTCGTGGGGTGAAAGCATACTACATTTGTCCGAAATCGTAGTCACGACAGAATTTCTGTACAGAGTGAAAGTTTGGAGTCAGTTTTATTATAGTTTTTGTGACTTAAAAAAAAAATAGATCGGAATCTTACATCTTGCATACATTGATAATTGCATAACAAAAAGTGATTTTCATCTATTAATTTAATGTACAAAGTACAAACATTAAATGTTTATATTATCACAGATTCAGCTTTAGCATTGTTGTACTTTTTTTGCTTAGTTTAGGATTTCATTTTTACAATTCAAAGAGCTAAATCCAATGCTCTTATGTTTAGGTACTTAGACTTGGCATTCAATGAGTGTTTTAGGGTCTACATAAGGAAATATTGTAGCAAATGTGTGATTTTAGTACGGTGGCCAAATATCGACCTTAAATTGTTTTTAAAATTTTTTTTGGATTGTTTGATAGAAAGCATCGTGGTGGAGATGGGCCAACATTGAATTTTCAAAAAAATAATGGTTTGCCTTTTAATTTCTCTATCAGAGATTTCATCTCTAATTTCCAACCTCAATCTGGTAGAATGTTTCAAGGTTTGCCCATCGTACTTGTTTGTATTGTGCGTACAGTTTGTACATCTTGGATCAATCATTGCCTTCCACGTATTGTCTAATTCGAGATTCACTTGACACGATCCACGATATGCGGTGCTTTTTGCAACGAGATTCCTCCTCCTTGTACATTCCCTCTTGCACATTCCTCTTGTACATTCCTTCCTGCACATTCAAAAAGAATTTGTATACTTTATGGTTTCTATCAAAGTGAGGAGCTTGATTTCGGTGGCGTTGGAGCTACATGCAACGAATTCAGGTTTTTGACTTATTGTTTCAGATTTTTGAGTTGTTGTTTAGGAATGAGTTAGAGTTTCAAAATTTCTTAGATGCGCTTATAGAACTTTTCATTTTGTGTTTCAGGGTTTATATGCGATGTATCATTTTTTGCACTACTCTTAGTCAATTTGCAACAAGATACCACACTGTCACTTTCACAAGAATAGATGCCCTGCTCAGCGCTAGTGAGACTGTTGTTTTGCAAAGCCTATGCAAAAACAGAGCCACTGGTAGTGAACATGATCGGGGGGAATCTGTACAACGCCTTCTATTTCTTGTACTCAAGTTTGTACGTCCTGAATTTCCAATACTTCCAAGTCTATTGTCTATAGATGAAGTCAACTCTCCAGAAAAAGATGAGGGTTGTGTTATGTCTTCTAAGGTAGGAGTTGAGGCAATTGAGCTGCAAGAATGCATAAGAAGATTGAAAGAGGAGGATGCAGATTGAGTTTAAAAGAATATAAAAATTGAGAGAAGAAGCTGCCAAATTAGAAAGGCGCAAGAAGCTGAGAGTGGAAGTTAGGGTAGAGGGAGTGACTAGGGCAGTGGTGAAGGTACCTCAGCCCCCACCACTCCCTCCAATTGATGATGACAACATTGAAGTATTGAAGTGGAAGACTATAAATATGACAACTGAGGAATCAGTAAAAAAAGTCGAAAGAATGAAGAAGAAATCAAAGAAGAATCAAAGGATTATGCCACTTGGTAAGATTTTGTGTGCATTCAATACGCAACAAAAAAATATGTATTTAGTGTACTACTTTTGTTCGCTGTGAGTCCTCAATTTATGCCATATTTAACTACTTTTGGACTTTCAATAGTCCAGAAGTAAAGAGGCGGTGAAATCCCCGGATGTTTAGGGTTTACCCAATGACATGAGGGCAAACTCCTCATTCTGTCTATAATGGGCTGCTTTACCTTACAGGCAATGCAAGTATGGAGTGTGGAATCCTGTTCACCAACCATAGAGGTGTACAAGAGCCAGACAATATTAAGGGTGTACGAGATAGCCTTATCTTCTTCCAATGCTACGGAATGACAACAAGTCACTTGTTGAGAAATCAACCCTATGGAGGGCTGCATGTTCCCAGCCTGTGGGAATTGCCGAATTCAGGGCTGCGGTAGCTCGCTGACGTGGCCGAGTGACTGCCATGCCGGAATTTTTTTTTCTGTTTTTTTTTTCATTTCAAGAATGTAAATTTTTTTTTTTTTTTAATTTTTTTGTCGGGAACAGCCGTTCCCTGAAACTGCGGGGGGACTTGCGTCGGGAATGGGCCCAAAACGGCCCTCCTGACCCCCCAAAACTCATCTAATGGTTATGCCATCGTTTAAGTTGCAACGATGTTAGTATGTGAGCCCAAGAATGCGAGCTTGTGAGCATTGAGCCTACAGTATAGGTACCTATAATATAGATACCACATACTATAGAAGGTGTATGTATCACAAACACCTATAATATGGGTATTTATAATATATATATCCTATAATAATAGACAATTTCTATAGTTTATACACCTATAACATAGGTGTGTAGTATTATATGCTCATAGGCTCACACTCCTACGCTCACATAATAGCAACCCTAGTTTAAGTTGTAAACAGTTTTGAATTGATATTCTTGGAAGGATGAAAGCTTGTTAGAAATAATTGGCTTCAACATATTGCGTGCCATTGTGTTCATGAAGTTGTGTTTTGAAGCATCGTATTTGATATCATATATAAACATCAAACATTTGCTTGCAGTGGCTAGGGCACAGCTCCTAACAAACAACTTTGACCTATTGAAACATAATGTACAATAATATAGAGACTAATAGTATGATTAAATGTTATAAAAGCAATAAATTTATCAATTCCTATGAAATTTTTTCCCAAAAAGAAAATATGGAGTACGATGGTTGGATATTATATATACAACTAAAACCTCAAAAATAATATTTGATCTATATGAAATGAATTCAAAGTCATTTTCTTTTGAGAATTTTTCAAAATTACAATTTTTTTCAAACTCTTCTACATTTTTTATGATTGGTTAAAATCATAGGATTCATCCCTGAAAATTAAAGTAGGAGATGAACAGTATCCAAAACATTTTTATTTTCATGAAATAATAAGTTTTCTAATATTACAAAAACATTGTCTTTTTTTATTTATCTTCATACTACAAGAATTTCACTAAATAAATTTTATTTTAAAATAGTTAAAACTAAAGTTCTTTTCATTAACCATAAATTAGCAAAAAAAATTCCTAAAAGATTAATTTCATTTTTAGAAAGGTCATTGGTAATACAATTATTGATTACACACACTATAAGAAACCCCTGTTTTAGGTGACGAGCCCTAATTTTTTATGACGGATTTTAGGTGATGTCAATTTTGACAACCCAAAATTTTTATGTCAACAAAAATGTTCAACGTAACATCAATGTTGACATAAAAACATTGGATTGTCAATATTGATGTTACGTTATACATTTTTGTTGACATAAATTTTTTGGATTGTCAACATTGACATCACCTAAAATCCGTCATAAAAAATTAGGGCTCGTCATCTAAAATGGGGATTTCTTATAGTGACACTTGTGAGTTTGGCGGTATGTCTTACCATGTATGTTCAATTCATTTGACATGTACAATATTGTTGCTCCACATGCTTTTTGGCACAAAGCCTTTACTAAGCTTATAGCAACTTTATTGTAGCATGTTTGTTCTTTCTTGTGAGTTTGAAGGCAATTTAGGTCAAATTCCTTGTTTTTGATGTATAGTTCACAAATTTTCAAGTTTAAGTATAGTATAAAAAACCAAAAACTTGGAAATCCCCAAAATCCTTATGTACGTCAAAACAAAGTTTAAATTAAATTATAAGCATATGAATGGTTTCTACACATTTATATTACAAATTGCAACTTTTTAAGAAAAAACAACACCTATACAATGTTGAATAGTGCACCATTGACTTTTAAAAAAGAATTTTGAAGCCTCCAACTACTTAAAGTACAAAAGTCAATCCATCAAAAATCTCTACAACAATCTCAAATTCCAATATAATAATGTCACTCCAATCTCAAGTATCAAATTCCAACAATTTGATTTGTAATGTTCAATGTAATTCCTACTATAGAGGATAACTTTATGATTTCAAATTGTTTAATCTCTAAAGGACCAGACTATGTTTTTTGGTTGTATAGAAATTTTGGGCAGGTAAATGTGAATGGAGATTTCCATATTTTTGGCTGAAATTTTAATAGAAGGTAGGACAAGGAGTATCTTTCATATGCACTAATTTTCATGACATTTGGAAATGTGAGTCAACAGTTATGGTCTAATATGTTACCTTTTTTGTAACTAGGCAGTCCGAGCAGATCAGAAAAAATCACTTTTTTCAAAAATAAAAATTTGAAATTGGTATTCTAGAGAAAAATGTACGTGGAAAGTTTTGAATTATTCCATTTTGATCAATGAGTCAAAAATTACAAGGAATTTTAGTTTGCGGCAGACCGGCAGTTATGGATTCTCTATTCTAAAATAAACTTTGAAGTCGTTTATTTCATTCCATTTTCAATATTGTTGGAAAAAAATAAAACTACAGGATGTAGATTGTTTATTACAACATTACAACCATTGGGATTGGCATTTTTCAATTCCATAATTAGCTTCTTAACAATTTAGTCTTTTGAGCTATTCTCTACTTCTTTCTACTTACTATTTTTTTCCTATATGTTGTACAATTCCAAATGATGTGAAATTTTTCAAGCATATAGGCAACTTGTTTAGGAAACTGAATTCAAAGAAGCAACACCATTTTCCACATTTTTCCATTGAAAAGTGAGCTTGTGAAGTGCAGTTGCCCGGTTTTTCGCAGGGTTGGAAAAATGACTTTGGTGAATTTGAATGCTTATATCTTACGATTCACATGGTGGAATTTTCTTAAATTTTTACCACATGTTGTCAAGTCATCAAACTACAAGATCCTACGGTTACATGTGTCAAAATTGATTTTTTTTCCAAAAATTTGGTAGTTGTATTAGAAATAGTAGTTTTGGAACGTTTTTGGTGAATACATAGTCATGGAATTTTAAGGGTTAAACAATAAGAATGGACCAGTACCATTGTTTTTCAAAAACTAGAAGTTTTGATTCTTGAAAAATTAATTCCAAGGACAAGTCACTAATTTGATTTTTTATAGATTATATAGCTCTAGTACGAATTAGATTGTAAACTATAGAATCATATTTACAAGAGCTTTTGTAAGTTGCACTTGAAGTTGCTAGGTGAAATGTATATTGAAGGTGAAACAAAGGTTCTTTGACCAAAATTTGTTAGCAGGTAATTTAGGATTTATGAGAGACTATTTGGCCATTATAACTATAATTTTTGGAGTTACATTTTGGTCCATAGATTTTAGTGACATTCATTATGACTTGGTTACTTATTCAATTTGGTGGTTGTGATTTGGCTATTTGTCCCCTCATCATTTTACAAAAATGGTAAATTTGTAGAGGTGATGGTAATGCATTAAATGAACTAAATGAAAGTAATTTACCATGACTAATGGTTGCTTTTTTAAAATAAAGGACGGTGATCATTGCATTAAAAAACACAAGAAAACTAATGGTTGCTTTTATAAACCTCCATTGATTGTTGTGGTATAAGATTGAATAAAAGCCAACTTTTATAGTCATATTGTAAAACAAGATTGATCAAGATACACCAAACGTTATTGAAGTTATGTTCCATAGCCATTTCGACCCATTGTTCTCTAGAAGATTATATAATACATTCATTAATCCTAGTTGTTGAATTTCTTTTTAAAATAGAATTTTGGCCAACATTAACCCTTGAAGGACTGAGGCACATTTTGAACAAACTTTGTTCAACTACCACTTTTTAAAGTTGGAAGAAGAAAATGCGAAAGAAATGTTTTTTTTTTTTTTCTTTCAAAATTCAACCATACAAATATGTACTACACTTCTATGGAAATTTGTGGATAAAAATTCAAAAACTTTGACCGCATGGATTGAAAAATTACAATGTTTTCAATTATTGCAAAAAAAAAAATTCAATTTCTAAAACCTCATCCAACAAGATCCAACAAATTTCTTTTCTTTCTAGAGTAAGATTTTTAAACTACACATACTTTAGTTATATTTATTGACATGCTACCCAAAAAATTCAAAGCGAACTAACTTTTGATTTGGGTACTAGATGGAAAAATATCACTAATTATCACTAATCAAAGTACATGTTTATATCTTGCATCAATATTTCATGAAAACCCGACCAAAACCAAGTTAATGAAAACTTTGCCGACATTTTGACTGTACTTTTAATAAACAGTGGTGTTGTACAGTTAAAATGAATAGAATACTCTACCGCTAGTCATTGACAATGGAATTGAGGAGGTCTACTTTGTCGTTCTAGCTTGTTTTCACTATCAATTTTGGTTGATTAGAAACTTTTGCGTCTAGGTAGGAAATTAGTTTACTACAATACTCACTTTGCCAAATAGTATGTCGAAAGATGCCAAGGAGTTGAACATCCAAGACTTGTCCATAGTCTTCAATAATCACAGGGATCCTATTCATCAACTTTTTGCAATGTATATCAATGGAAGAAATAGTCTAGAGTATTGATTGTACTAAAGTGTTGTAAGATGAAGAAGGTGGAACAAGCAAATAAGGCACATTTTTTTTGAAGTTCATGATCAAGTATGCATTCTTGTCTCATTAAATCATACTTTTCATCTAGACTCTAATATACTTATAGTTGTATATTTTATTTTATCATAAGTAATATGCTTTCATTTTCTCCATTATATGAATTTTCAATATCATTGAGTAGTACTCATTGATGCATAAACCAAAGTTTCTAGCTTGGTATACTTGCTACTTTAGTTTTCTTATCTATTTCATTTTACCTTCTGATAATTTTATGGACTCTGAGATTCTTCCATATAAATTTATAGGTTATAGAAATGTTGTGATGTCAAAGTCATCATACAACTTTTCATTTCATCGAGTTACCATTGTCTTCATTTGGTACTTCTTACTTCCATTGTTTCTACTCAGAATGTTGTTGTTTTTGTATTTAGGGTTTGGGTCCTTCGTTTGACTAGCTTGTTGTTTTGGATCTAGTACACTTGTCAAATTGTTGCTCCACAAGTGGATACAATGAACTATACTATTTGTGACTAGCATTAAATTCACTATATATTAATAATATTTTATATTCCTTCATTAGATATTTCTAATTTGTTTTGTTCCATCCTTTTATTAACTTCTTGTTTAGGATTGTCTCTTTTTTTCCGTGTTCTATGTGTCTTGCTTTGCATTCCAAAGAAAAGTTAAAAACATATTCTTTTGTATCAATGTAGGAATGTATAGCTCAATCACTTACCTCATCTTCAACAATGAGCTCAACAATGCCTTACCAATGCAAAAAATGTGACTATCCAGCATTCAATACAAAGGACCAATTGACAAATCATGCAAGCATCCATACTCCAGTGTGCAATGTGACATTTCCACTGGATGGCTATAGACTACAAGAAGAGGCCACTTTGCATCGAGCAGACACACAACTATTCAAGTGCCCATGTTGCATGAAATTTGAAAGCAAGTACCCAGGAAAAATGCAAAAATATTGTAAAACTTGCAGAGAAGCAGATTCTATGACCCCTTTTGAAGGACCCACCTTTGAGGTATTTGTTCCCATCCAGCCATTCATCTCTATAAGCGATGACCAAGAGTCGTATATTGAATCAAAGTTGGAGTTCTTTGTGAATAAGCACTTTTCCATAGCCATTTGTTGACCTTGTAAATATGTGGTTGAGGTTGGAAGTATTGGCCGGCATGCAGCTAGACATGAATATAAGGTGGATTTGGGACGGTTGTCAACAGATATTAACAAGTTTTAACTCAATCCTGGCATTAGTCATCTTGCTCAATATAAAATTGGTACTTTTGCCTTGAAGGATCCCATCAAAGGTCTTGAAGTAGTGGATGGATTTGGATGCAAGTTCTGTATCTTTTATTCACTATAAGAACCCCCTGTTTTAGGTGACGAGTCCTAATTTTTTAAGACGAATTTTAGGTGGTGTCAATGTTAACAACCCAAAATTTTTATGTCAACAAAAATGTAGAACATAACATCCATATTGACAATCCAATGTTTTTATGTCAACATTGATATTACGTTGAACATTTTTGTTGACATAAAAATTTTAGATTGTCAACATTGACATTACCTAAAATCCGTCACAAAAAATTAGGACTTGTCACCTAAAACGGGGGGTTCTTATAGTGATTGTAGAAAATTGTCCACCTTGAAAGCTCACCTTCACATTACTCATGAGTCCAATTGCTCTATCCAAGGTAGCCACAAAGCTTGCTTTGTGCAACGTTTATTTCACTTACCTGGGAATAATAGTTGGTTTAGAGTAAGCCAGCCTATTAAAAACATTGCCCATGATCCTCTTATTGATATAATTAGAAGAGAAGACGAAGAACGTCGAAAGGAGGCTCAAGTGGCATTATACAATGAATCAAGACAGTTACCTTTGTTCATCAAAAGGCTCAGTGAGGATCAATGTTTACAGAATTTGGATCAAGATATTGGTACAATGGCTGCCTTGATATCAGCACCAAGACAAGGAGATGCCCATTTCTTTCCCAACCGATTGCGTGAAGTTTGAATCTTTGATGTCCAACTTTCAATACAACAATGGCACAGCAGACCCCCAGGTCAAATCTACAAAGGCTATAGACACCTCTACGGATTATTTTTCACGATTAGAGCAGTCTTTTGAAGATTATGTAGCTACTCAAATCTTTTGATAGTGACAACAACGATGATGAAAATGACATACAGGTGATTGCACAAAACACCTGTCAGTTTTGTTGCATTCTGAATAGCATTTATGATTTTTTTCTGGAGTACTTTAAAAATAGAAAAATAATTTCTAAAAAATTTAAAAAATTTGACTAATGTTTACACCTTTAAGATGAAGGTGACCACCAAAGGAAATGCATAGAAAAATTCTCTAAGTTGGAGAATTAGAAAAGTGCCAAATCTCAAGAAAATAGATATTTTGGTGTTTTAATTAGTTAAAAATAGGAAATGAATTTAAATAAATAAAATAAACATTTTCCATTTGTAACAACTCTACGGAGATGGTCATTCACCAAAAAACACACCAAAATAATGTTTTATATGTTTTAAAATGTAAGTAGAAAGAACCTCACTTTGTGGACTTCCACACAACACAAAATTAATTATTTTTACAATTCCTTTGAACAATAGCTACAAATCTACTAGAAGACCATTTCTACCAAATTTCAGCTCCAAATTCGTTTTTATGGGTACTAAATAGTACTAAAAACCTCCAAATTGGCAAGTGTGACATATTATTGGGGGCTATTTTTAAATAGTAAAACATTTTTTTTAAATTCCAAAAAATTATGCAAGGTGTATGATAGTCATCAATACCTTGTCTATAAATTTCAAATCATTTGGAGTCAGATCGCAAAAGTTATAGCCAAA
Organism: Pseudisothecium myosuroides; assembly: GCA_951799445.1. Lineage (NCBI taxonomy): Eukaryota > Viridiplantae > Streptophyta > Bryopsida > Hypnales > Lembophyllaceae > Pseudisothecium > Pseudisothecium myosuroides. The sequence goes on along the minus strand of OX637287.1, from coordinate 54,878,735 downwards.
AAACTAATTAGCATGCATCGTGTGACAAAAAATAGTACAAGTGTTTTATGCAATGACCCATACTTTCTATCTTGGTTCCACTTGATGAACCACTACAGCAGTCTCTACAAAGCCTTTGGAATGGATTGCATATAGAACATGAAGATGGGTAGTTTACAAATGAACACATTGGCTTGTCCAAGTCTCATTGCATATAGGTTCTAAAGGATCTTTTTTTTATCCAACGGCCATCTCACCTTGTTCTTGAGACCTCTTTACTTGTATACCAGTTTGTTGTTTTTACAGCAATTCAACATCACCATGTGATAATAGCAAATGAGGTAATTCAACGCATTTCTAGGTTAATGTATTGGTGCCGTTTTCTTGTCCTCTATAAGATTGTCTACACTCCAAACCTAGCAATAGATGGTACAAACCAGGTTGAAGAATCTTTCTTGTTGTTTATTCAAGAAGGCTATTGAACACCTTTTGCTGCAATATTGGATGCAAAAAGGCTCATTTTTAAAGTTACAAAGAATGAGATGATCCTTCCAAATGTGGTGTGGGCCGGAGATGGAGAACTTGTTGATGGTGTTTATGTAGATATCCAAGGCATATCAAATATGATTCGTGAGTCAATCAAAGAGCTATACTGGGAGTTGAAAAGAGATTTACTTTTTGATATGCCTGAGTATCATTTGAACAAAGACAGGATACTCCAAAGTAAAATTGGAAGTGGAACAGAAGACAATCTCCGAGAAAATAGAGCTGGGTATTGGTTCATTTAGAATGAGAATAACCATTGTTCTAGTTACACCCTTGGACTTGTTCATCACATTGTCACTAATGCTACATTACGTTGCCACTTTATTGTTTGCATTGAAGATGCTGGTAGCAAGATTATTTAGAACCAATTAGGCATCTCTACTTTAAAAGCTTGTTTATGAGAACTTCTTCCAGTAAGGGCATCCTCAGTGTAGCTCGGTAAGCCATTTGACACTCAACAAAATGGATGATAAATAGCTTCTTCTGTTGGTTGGACAAATCAACTCTTCAAATTTCTTCAATGTATCCAATCCCTCAAAGCATCTTCTAAGATTAAATTTAGGTGGATTCTTATACATGATTACACTTGAGATGGGATCTCGTCAAACATTCTAAATAAGATGACTTATAATTGGTGCATAAACTACTTTTTGGGTACATATAGAGACTGTGATTAGGTCCCTTGAAACTGAAGAATTGATGAAAGTGTACTTTGTTGGGTACATATTACAAGTTGGACTAAGAATGCTTTAAGTCACTTAGTTAAGAGTACCCACCCTTAGTGGAAGGCCGGCATTAGAGCTTGGCACCGACTAACAACAAACTTGGTTGTAGGCAATTTTGAAACCTTATAAAGATTTTTGAAACTGGAAACATTTTGAAACAAGTATTAGCCCTACAATGTACATCACAAGCAAAACGATTCCTTACTATACAAACAATTATACAATCGTTTGAATTTCCAAGAACTTAGTATTATTTCTTAGTCAATTAGTAAATTCTCACTTTAGTGGTAAGCAATGTTCCTACACATTCTCTAATGATACACTCTAGTCGTTTGATGTTCTAGGAATCTATAGATATTTCTTACTTGGCAAATTCTAACTTTAGTAGTAATCAGTGATTTCAACCCTCTCTATTGATACATTTTGTAATTGGACATTCTCAATGGATTTTGAGAATTTCACATATTGTGTACATTTGATTTAACAAGTTTCACATGTGAAGTTGTAAATACATGCAACTTCATTTAGAAGCCCATTTTTCCTCAAAAATAATGTCATTTGAGAGGGTCAAGTGTATTGTTAGCTCTAGTTTAGGCTACATAAATTTATCCAATTAGGAAAGGCACAATATTAGTGTCTTTGCAAGAATATAATAGATTATAGATTTGCCAATTTTTTTTTTATTCTTTAGAATTAAAATACTAAAGGTTATAAATTTGCTAGACACTACTCCAACAACGATAGATTGTAGAGGTTATAGATTTGCTAAGCACTAATTTTATTTTGTGAAAATTAATAGAACACACTAAAGATTTCAATGCAAACTAATTTAAGTATATAACGAATAGTGCGTCATTTGTAAATTAGTGTCACATACTAATAGGATAAATTATTGACGTAGCAAACTAATTATAATTCCTAAAAATGGATCACTTGTCACATTTGAAAAGCCTAAAACTCATACAAAATCACTCAACAAATGGCTTCAATACTAGAGTGTAAATGGAACACCTATGGCAACAAAGACCATTCAAACCAATAAACATATAGAAGAACAAGAAATGGAAGAAAAAACTGTACCATGTAAACAATTTGGAATTAACCCCTAAAGGACCGGAGGGGTGTCTAGTGTCCACATTTCCAAAATTGTTAAGATCTATTATAAAATGCAACTTAGAAGAATATTTTAGTGATGATTTTAAAAAAATAGTGGTAAAATGATATTTATAGATCGCATCCATACGGGTAGATCAACAAAAACACATACCAATATTTTTCAATAACAATTGAAGCCAGAAATTGGAAATTCCTTCTAAAATCAATTGTAGATTGAATATTTATGATTTTTAAAACATATTTTTTCCTATAAGTTTAAAATGTTGACTTCTAATTATAGTGATTTTTGAAGATTTTTATTTGATTTTTTAATTCAAGTCATTTTTGAAGGGTCATTTTTTGAACTGAAAAAATTACTTTTTGAGGCTAGACCTCCCGATACCTTTTGAATTATAGAATATTTGCAAAGCAAAATCTACATAATTTGAACAGTACAAATGTTAAAGAACCAATATAAGAATCTTAAGAAAAAATTGATGGATGAAAAAACGCATTTCAATGAGTTTGGGACATGTTTCCGTTCATTCATTGTTCAAAATCTGCACTCATGGTCCTTTAGGGGTTAATGTAAAAGTACATTCCAAAACAAAAACTATATATTATTCTTGAATTTATAGTGACACTGATATACATCGCATACACTTGAATCACCTAGTTTCAACATTAACTCCTAAAGGTCCATATCCCTCAAAGGGACAACAGAAAGTTTAGGTTGGCATTGTAGAAGTCACTTTAGAATGGGTGTTTGTGAAATTTTGAAACAAGATGTGAACTTGCATGAACTTCATCAGAATATATATATAATTTTATATTAGGTGCCCAAGTCAAAAGTCATGTTGCTTGAAGTTTCTTCAACAAAAAGGGCAACTTTGAGCAATTGGTGAAAAAGAACTCATCTGTTTCCAAAATTTGGCATGTATATAAGTACCATGATATAATAGGCAATGGTAAAAAAAAATATGTGTAGTACAAAAATCTCATTTCATGAGAAGTTAAAGACTTCTGACCCCATCGAGCAAGGTCCAAAAAAATCCTTTTCTTCTATAAGCTTGCAATCTACACAATCAAATGGGCTGAAATTTTCCACATTCCCAAAGTAGCCATCTAGTACACTTTTATACAAATAAATTTCAAAAAAGAAACTTTTTCTATTGTATTTTTTCTCAATGCACTTAAACATGACAATTTTTGACAACTTCTTAAATGTACTCTCAATCTTGTAGGGATTAACTTCCAAAATTGACACCAAGGCAAGGATCAAAAATCAAGTTATATAATTATAAGCACAATAGTTGAAGCAACCAAAGAAAACTTGCTATTGGAAAAAAATAAAAACTTACATGGTCTTCTTCTTAAAGGAAGGACTTCAAAATAATCATTTGATATTTCCATGTGAATAGTCTTCTCAATAAAGAATCCTTAGATTTTGATGTTGCCAACAGAAGGATGTAAGGTGAATGGTAGTGCTACAATCATTTCTATGGCTAAATTTGCCAACCTTTGATTTCAACTTCTTCACAAAAACAATAGGTGAAGAAAATGCAAGAGGTGACTACCTTTATGAACACGTTCCCAGAGTCATTTCCAACCAATGCAATTGTTTTCAATCAATGATCAATACCATCACATACTCACAAATGATGACAAATTCCAATGAAGAGCTCCAGACAACAACATAGGCTACAATTGGTCAAGATTGCCAACCTCGTCACCAGTAATCACCACAAGAACACACGCCATTTTGAAAGTGGTGAAAGCGATTAGCATCCCTCACAACAATATCTCGTTCAGTTGCCTTTGAGATAAACTTGGTTGCTGTATGGCAATCTAAACACACTCGAAGGTTCTTGAACACCCGAATTGGCTGTCCAAGGGGTGTCCGCATGAGTCCGTAAGCAATAGCCAACTTCTCGCTATGGGAGCAAAGAGCAAGTTCTTTCTCCTCCTCCTCAATGTTCCGCAACACTAGCCGGGTATCAGGAATGTAGCCTTCGGCCTTAATTGTCTCAGTCAATCTCCTCAGCTCAGCATAGATCTCCTTCGCTTCTGAGTGAGAAGTATCCCCTACGACGAAGTCATGGACCTTGTTATCAACTTCAATCCAGCTACGCCCTGGCTCCTTGCGTATACCTCTCTCCTGCATCATAGTGCGCACCCACAACACCTCCTCCCACTTGCCAGCTGCAGCATAGATATTCGAAAGAAGCACGTATGCAGAAGCATCCTTCGGTTCCAACTTGAGACGCTCATTAGCGGCAAGTTTGCCCAACTCCACATTACCGTACGTTCTACAAGCACCAAGCAAGGCTCCCCAAGTTGCACCATTTGGTTCCACCGGCATGTTGTCAATCAAGAGCTTTGCTTCCTCCAAGTGTCCTGCTCGGCCAAGAACATCCACCATGCAGGTACAAGGCACTACAGTAGGTTCGATGCCATAATCTTGTGTCATAGCCAGAAAAAGTCTACGGCCCTCATCCACAAGGCCAGCATGACTACAAGCCGACAACACTGCAGCGAAGGAGATCACATCAGGCTTCACACCGTCTGCAATCATATTTTTGAACAATTCCAGGGCTTCATGCCCACATCCATGGTCTGCAAGTCCACCAATCATCACGATCCACGTGATCACGTTACGATCCTCCATCCGGTCAAAAACTAGCCGAGCATCATCCAAACTGCCACACTTCCCATACATGTGGACAAGCGCATTGCCCACACGCAAATCCGACTCAAGTCCCGCTTGGAGGACATGCCTGTGAACCTCCTTCACCCACTCCAAAGCCCCTGCGCTTGAACATGGATTCAGAATGCTCGCAAACGTGATTGCATTGGGTTCGAGGCCTTCCCTTTGCATTTGCATAAACAGCTCATATGCTTCACTGCCACACCCATGTTGTGCAAGTCCACCAATCATCACGGTCCACGTGATCACGTCACGATCCTCCATCCGGTCAAAAACTAGCCGAGCATCATCCAAACTGCCACACTTCCCATACATGTGGACAAGCGCATTGCCCACACGCAAATCCGACTCAAGTCCCGCTTGGAGGACATGCCTGTGAACCTCCTTCACCCACTCCAAAGCCCCTGCGCTTGAACATGGATTCAGAATGCTCGCAAACGTGAATGCATCGGGTTTCAAGCCTTCCCTTTGCATTTGCATAAACAGCTCATATGCTTCTTGCCCACATCCGTGTTCGGCAAGTCCACCAATCATCACGTTCCACGTGATCACGTCACGATCCTCCATCCGGTCAAAAACTAGCCGAGCATCATCCAAACTGCCACACTTCCCATACATGTGGACAAGCGCATTGCCCACACGCAAATCCGACTCAAGTCCCGCTTGGAGGACATGCCTGTGAACCTCCTTCACCCACTCCAAAGCCCCTGCGCTTGAACATGGATTCAGAATGCTCGCAAACGTAATTGCATTGGGTTCGAGGCCTTCCCTTTGCATTTGCATAAACAGCTCATATGCTTCACTGCCACACCCATGTTGTGCAAGTCCACCAATCATCACGGTCCACGTGATCACGTCACGATCCTCCATCCGGTCAAAAACTAGCCGAGCATCATCCAAACTGCCACACTTCCCATACATGTGGACAAGCGCATTGCCCACACGCAAATCCGACTCAAGTCCCGCTTGGAGGACATGCCTGTGAACCTCCTTCACCCACTCCAAAGCCCCTGCGCTTGAACATGGATTCAGAATGCTCGCAAACGTGAATGCATCGGGTTTCAAGCCTTCCCTTTGCATTTGCATAAACAGCTCATATGCTTCTTGCCCACATCCGTGTTCGGCAAGTCCACCAATCATCACGTTCCACGTGATCACGTCACGATCCTCCATCCGGTCAAAAACTAGCCGAGCATCATCCAAACTGCCACACTTCCCATACATGTGGACAAGCGCATTGCCCACACGCAAATCCGACTCAAGTCCCGCTTGGAGGACATGCCTGTGAACCTCCTTCACCCACTCCAAAGCCCCTGCGCTTGAACATGGACTCAGAATGCTCGCAAACGTGAATGCATCGGGTTTCAAGCCTTCCCTTTGCATTTGCATAAACAGCTCATATGCTTCTTGCCCACATCCGTGTTCGGCAAGTCCACCAATCATCACGTTCCACGTGATCACGTTACGATCCTCCATCCGGTCAAAAACTAGCCGAGCATCATCCAAACTGCCACACTTCCCATACATGTGGACAAGCGCATTGCCCACACGCAAATCCGACTCAAGTCCCGCTTGGAGGACATGCCTGTGAACCTCCTTCACCCACTCCAAAGCCCCTGCGCTTGAACATGGATTCAGAATGCTCGCAAACGTAATTGCATTGGGTTCGAGGCCTTCCCTTTGCATTTGCATAAACAGCTCATATGCTTCACTGCCACACCCATGTTGTGCAAGTCCACCAATCATCACGGTCCACGTGATCACGTCACGATCCTCCATCCGGTCAAAAACTAGCCGAGCATCATCCAAACTGCCACACTTTCCATACATGTGGACAAGCGCATTGCCCACACGCAAATCCGACTCAAGTCCCGCTTGGAGGACATGCCTGTGAACCTCCTTCACCCACTCCAAAGCCCCTGCGCTTGAACATGGACTCAGAATGCTCGCAAACGTGAATGCATTGGGTTTCAAGCCTTCCCTTTGCATTTGCAAAAACAGCTCATATGCTTCTTGCCCACATCCGTGTTCGGCAAGTCCACCAATCATCACGGTCCATGTGATTACGTCACGATCCTCCATCCGGTCAAAAACTAGCCGAGCATCATGAACACTGCCAGTATTTGCATACATGTGGACAAGCGCAGTGCCCACACGCACATCTGATTCAAGCCCAGCATGTCTTACATACGCATGAACTTCTTTGCCCCACTGCAAAGCTGATGGATCGGCACATGCCTTCAGGATGCTCGAGAAAGTAAAAGCATTTGGCTGGACCCCTTTTTGGCACATTTGATTGAAAAGTTCCATTGCTTTGTCAGCATGATTGTGCTTTGCATAACCTCCGATCATGATGTTCCAACTGAACACGTTCTTGTTCACAAGTTTATCAAACACTCCACGTGCATCCTCCAATTCTCCACACCTGATATACACGCTCACCAGGTTGTTTGCCACATATGTATTCTGCTCCATTTTACTCTGGTTGATGTAGTCGTGAACCTGCTTCGCGACATTAACTTTAAGGTTTTCCTCCTTCAAGCACCGTCTCAAAACTTCAACATACATAAACGAGTCGATGGCCATGCCTTGTTCTAGTCCATTCTTCAAATTACCAATTGCTTCAGTCGTGCTTCTTGCAGTTTTCAAGGACATACTACCGCCACCACCCGGTACAATATGCCTCGACTCTCTTGCAGTACTAGGCAAAATGCGTCCTCTTCCATTGTAGCCCTTAGATAGCCTGATTCATCAATGCAGTCTTCATAAAACCCTTAGAAAGAAGAACACTGATACACAAAGTGGAAAGGTTGCAAGACCACTAATGCCCTGTACTCACATATCTCAATATAAACAAAATTGCATCCATCCATTTGAACTCTTAATATCTCTCACATACATAGCAATTCTTTGAAAATCATCCCACTTTAAGTGCACCCAATAACCCAAAAGAAATAACAGAGCATATTGCACACACAAAAATCCTTAAACTCACCCAAAATCACATGTTTCTAGATGCACCTACTCTAGTCACTAGACAAGGCAGCCAACTCAATTCCTAAAGTTACCTGTCTCCTTGTCTTGTGTCTTCAAAATCTTTGGTGTGATAATCAACACGAGGGTGCATTTTCCCTTTGCTTGTCAAGCTGGCCACGGCCTTTACCCATGGTGGAGTTGACCAGCCATCTATCCAAAGCGCTTTCCTCGTCACCTTATGTCTAAAGTCAGGTGATCTAGGATTCCTCTGTAGGCACCACAACCCATGATCAGATCCTACAAAACTGTCTCATATTCATTTTGCATCTAACAATCAATATTCCAGGAATATTTGTTGATGACACTGCAATGATCTGAGCAGTGTTCACTCCACTCAATGACAGCAAACAACGCAATTTCATACTTGTTGCTTTACGAAGTGCCCACAAGTGCCCATGGCCTTGTACAAGCAAGAAACGTCCCGTCACTTGATGAGCCGAGTATTGTATCCGCTTTCTTTTATCTAGTCATACCTTGTCAGCTCTGTTGTCCCACCACTGCGTAGGATCCGCGAAGTACTCTTTCCAAAGTTCTTCAACCGACTGTAGTTCACCTGAATCCACCGCAACAAGCTTTACCCATGTCAGTCACATTCTCACCAGGAGAGGCAAACTCTTTCTGTGACGATGGGCATATGATACATACCTGAAGCATTGGAATTCGAAGGTGATCTCTTCCAAACTGATGAAAATGGTGAACACTGGATTGGTTCACTGCCTCGTATGTGAGAGGACAAGGGCAGGGATAAAGAAGGGTAGATAGGCCATGGAGACCTGAAGACTGAGATTGCACAGATATCCTGGGTACACAAACGTCAACACTCTGTTAAAAAGCAACTTCGTACCATTCAAAGCGCTCTTCCCATCAATACCGGGGTTTAGGGTTCGGTCAACCATGTTCATATCCGGTTACGTTTGGAAAAATGTGACAACCTCTATATCAAACATTGCTGTAAAGGAGACCTCATATTTCGACATATTTCGACACATTTCTTGTCAGCATGACCACTGTAGTCCAACCCATGTCACAAGTCATCCAACCGCTTAATTCACTCACCTGTGCACCACCTAGTCCACGCGCCGACAAAAAGCTTCCCTGTTCTCTCCTGCACTGCAATTGTTGTCTACAATCTAAATCCCACGACACCAATTGAGGTGGCAGTCCCATCACTATCTGCCTGCATTACAGAAACCAATTCACACTAACTGTTACTAAGAAGAACATCACAAAGAACAACGCCGGAATGGACCTCAGAATTGAACCTGTGGACAGAAACACATCAAATTGAGAAGAAACTACATGTGCGAAAAATCTGCTACTACCTCCAATCCCGAAAACCCGAACACATTAAATAAAGTCCACAAACAAAACCGCATACCTGACGCTTCCGGCGGCCAAATGAAGCAAGACAAGCTGCCCAAGGACGGCAAACCTTCACTGCAGCTTCACGAGGAGCAGCTCCGTCTACGGGATCAATCAATTGCTGAGGCAAGAATCCAACATACACCCATTGATTAGCATACAACCCCAGTCAACTGACTTGACTATTGAAAATTACCATCGCTTCAAAGAGGGTCATCAAAAACTTAGGTTCAAACTAAATTACAGTTCTCCTTTGATATGAATGACAAGACTAATTAAATTTAGATCGTTTGAATTACATATATAGAAGTATGCATGAAAACCTATCAGAATTGGTCATAACACATCCATGAACCGCAACAAGGGTCAAAACCCAATCCCCAACCCAGCCAGATCGCTCAATCTAGTTCCCGGAATGTGTTTTCGACTTGTCTCGTTCCCTACCAGTCTGACACAACTTTGACTTCCTCCCTGCTGTTCGAGCTGCCCAATCTCCTGCCTCATGGTGCACACGTGCACACCCCTATTCTGACATATGACGATACCTCGTATTGGGTGAATATGACAGGAATCAGCATATGTGGCACCGATTTGGCCATTTCCAGCACATCGTTCAAATGTGAAGCAAACAAAGGTGATAGCAAAGTCGCTTTCGACTCTGCAACACAAACGTGAGTTCTCAATCGGTTCGGTACATCTTACCGGCCCTAAATCCAGGCTGCTGCCACTGAACTCTGTTGCAGCTCACACCACATCTATAGTACACACTTTGAGCAGTTCTTTCTAGCTTTGTCGGGAATAAGTACTAATCCGGAAAGACATGAATCAGTGTTCTTCTCTTGCAGGCCCAAGCTTCTTTCAAGGTTCGAAGACTGGGAATCACGCAGTCATGAGCATTGAATAACTTATAGCTATGCTGATTGCCACGGACCGCAATATATCACGAGTTCCCAATTCCAAGTTGAATAAACTTCCTCAAGCGAAAATCCTAAACCCTAGTTCGCGAAACAGCTTATTTCTTCTTGCACAGTCTCTGAAACTCCCATATCTGCTCCTAAGCCAAAAAACCCAGGATGAATGCTATTTGAATTGCACTGCACTAATTGCGCAGCAAGATATCATCAATCAGCAAATTAATTACTCGCGCTCCACAAGCTCCGAAGGAACAAGCGCTACTCTACTCTCCTGTAGTAAGAGCAGGAAAGGTCGATACAACGTTTCTCCTACAACAGCTGGCATCTCACCTCCGTCCTACAATATCCATCACACTCCCACGAGCTCAAATTAAAATGGCTCCAAACCAACTGCCAGAGCAGAGAAACAAGTCAGAATCCCACTACAAATCCTGCACAAGCGGGCATTGCAGTACTACTTCCCACATTCAGTCATCCTAACACAACAGTACGAGAAATCTCCCTCCTTGAGCCCTCAATCCACCACAACAGCCATACGTGCACCCGCAACAGACTGCAGCATGCAGCACCCTAAGCTCGCGAGCTTGGGATCAAGGAGTCCTCAACCTCTCTCACCATGTCCATTCCTGCTCGGCGCTTGCTCTGGTCTCCCTCCTTCAGTTTGCGGAAACGGTAGTTCCGAAATCCTGATACCCTTGACGCTGCTCGTCTTATCTGGGCCCCGAACATCAATCGAAACAGATTACCGGTATTGTGCGGGTGTTGTTGCACTCGGCCCTCTTTAATATCACATCCTCTAAAGAATACGGTATAACAGGGTCCGTTCTCTCACCAAGCCTTTGGGAACACATACAAGAACGGTGTGATCGTGAGGCCCTGTCCTAAAACAGCAATATTAGTTTATTGATAGTGGATAGAGGGGAAATTAAACAAAAATAAATAGCAAGAAAATTGATAAAGATGATTTCATTTTAGGTGGCGAATGTTTTACTCCGTAACTATTTACATTAGTTGATCGCAAGTTGTTGCTAAAAAATCAATGAAAAAAATTCAACCATGTATTATTGAAAAAATTTATGTCACTTTGCAAAAAACGTTTTAAATATTTGTAGTAAAATCATGACTTTTATGCCGTATATTCCATTTTCATATTTTATGATAAGAAAAATTACTTTATATTTTTTCATATAAAAGATGATAAAAAAAAATGTTGGAAAATTAAGTACTTTCACTACATTTATATTCAAAGATATCTTTAGGATGGCATTCTTCACTAGGTGCAATAGATGTACCAATATTAGGTACAAAAGCTTGTTGTAGTAAAAGTTTTTTTTTCTAAAACAGTTGTAATTAAATTTCTACTTGTATTATTTCATACAAAGTATGATGGGATTTTATTCTTAGTTAAATTTAGATATTGACTGCAAACATTCAATGACTCAATTATTTATAAGATAAAATTACATTGTAACAAAGATTTGATTGTTTGTTGCAATATAAGTATAAATGCTAATGGGCTAGAAAATTAAAAAAATAATAATTTATGAAATACATAACACACTTAAATTTTGTACATCATTTATTTGTTCATTAAAATGAGTAGAATGTTTTCTAGTTGTTGATAGTGATTTAGTAAAAAAAAATGGTCATTTTTTAATTTATTAAATGATTTATTAAGAAAATTTCATGTTTTTTTATTTTTAATTTATAAAGTTTAAATGTTTCAAAATTTTAGTCTTATTTCCACTTAAATAATTTTCTTTTGACATCATTGAATTAATTTGAACTTTAGTTTTTTAATTACTTTAGTTTATATTTGACTTTGTACAACATTGTCGGTAATGAAAAATATTTTTATACTGTAGAATTATGTCATATTTTCTAATAAAAAAAATTTTACATTTTATATATACTTTAAACATTTTCTAACTTGATTATATTTTAGTTTACTATTTAGAAAAAGCTCCAAAAAATGACTAACTTTATTTTTAAAACTGCTACTCCCTCTGTCCCACTAAAAACCTCCAAATCAAACATAATTCGTGTCCCACTAAAAACCTCCATTTACTCATTTCAACCACCTAGTAAGCATTGCTTGTGTTGAATGATAGCTTGGGGGCAAATTTTGCATAGATTTGAAATCCAATCTGTCATACTACAATCTCTATTCTAGATCATGAATTTCTGATCCAAAGTGGCAATTCATGAAGTTGTAGTTCGTGAATCAAAAAGTGATGAAATTGTGAATTCAAAAGCTGGCAATTTCTGGATCCAAAGCAGCAATTCATGGTCAAATCAAAAAGCGATGAAATTTGTGGATCAGGAAGCTGCAGTTTGTGGATCCAAAGCTTGCAATTTGTGACTTTTAAAGACAGACTTGAGTCAATTGACTGTGAATAAAGTTCCTTCCATTCTATTCAAACTAGCTATTCTAAAATTTTGAGGACTGACTTGCCAACTTGCAATTTGCCTGTGCACCAGGTTTTTTGAAAACTCACAGTTCATGAACTACTGGCAGCATTCTCAAACTGTGCTGAAATATGATAGAAACCTCATGGATTTTTGTTTCTTAAATTACAGCGCCTCAGCTGCAAATTTGGCATAAATATGATAAATGGATTACTACTTCTTGAATGCATGTATTTTTGGTGCAAAGACTGAAAATATAGTTAATCCCTTGTAGGGAAGAAATTTGGAGGTTTTTAGTGGGATAGAGGGAGTATTTTTAAGATCATTTAAAATTGTTTAAAAAAAAATTGTATCCTTTTTAATTTGAGTAAGGCCAATTTCTATATTACATAATGCTTTTACTATCAAGATTTGCAAAATCATTATTATTATTTTCAATAAAAATGTGAACAATGTTTGTATTAATTTATTTTAATTTTTAATTTTAATAAATTAATATATTGAATTATTTGTTGAATAATAATATTAAAGTCCTTATATAAAGACATCTCACCAAGGAACAAAAAAGAAGTGGTTGTGAGCTCCCAATTTGTCATTTGGGACTCGTAGATTTTTTTTTTTGAAATTTGTTATTTAAAGTTGAAAAAAATATACAAAAAGCCATAAAAAGAGTGTAGAACCAAAATAGGGTTGTGTCATACCCATTATAGTATTTGATCTAATTTTGATTTTATACCTAAAATTTTTCTAAATTTTAGGTATAAAAATAGAATAAAAATCACAAGATAGCAAGATTTGTTGGATTTGAGTTATATAATTCTAAAAGGGCTAAATCCCACTGTTAATGTGGCAATTCATGGCTAAGTCGGTCCAAAGGATCCACAGCAAGGCCGCTAGGTTGGTTCCTAGAGTTAGATTTTGAAATTCCCCATTAAATCGATGAATTCCCAAAATCCCAATTGTTAGCATGTAGGAGCCACTAACGCAAGATGAGTCTGTGGAGGAATCTACTGCCTAAGGATGGTGATCTAAAATAAATCCCATGCCAGGAGTTCAACGGCGAAATTGATTTTTCAAGATTCCCTCATCTACAGAAGATTCCCACACCATCGATAATTCAAGGAGACGGCTAAGTTGGATATCTATTGATCAATTGTGCCAGGTACGGAAACGCGCCTCCATATCTTTCATGAGACTCCCTAAGAGGTCCCTTAAAAATTCCCGGCATCTTTCAACTTATAGAAGAACCTCTTCTGGGTGGTCAACCGTTCTAACTTCCAACAAAAATTTCTTGTAAATTATCCTGGTTGCAGTAAAATCTCACTAAAAATTAGAGTAGCTTGTTTTATATTAATAATGCGCTCCGTTAAATTTCACAACATTCTGATAGCGGCAAGTACCTGAACCGGCAAGATTCCTCAAGAATTAATCACATGGCGGGGTCCCTGTGACGTTGACCGGCATTCCGGGATCATGCGATAGCGAAACGAAGTCAACCAAGAGTCTTTTCCTACTCTTTTGTACCTACCAGAGACCCTAAGCTAGTTACTTTTTTCAAAATAGGAAACCCCCAAGATTTAGAAATTTACCACGACTTGATTTTTAATCTAAATTAGTCTACAATATATTTTTGGTCCCGGTAGGAGGACATACAAATATGGTATTAAACACGGCGATCTGAAGCCAACGATAGAATTCGTTTGACATTTGGAGTTAATCTCCAAAAGTTAGGATGTTGGTCTAACATAGATGGTAGATAGTCATTTTTTAGGGATTAGGATGAAAATCTTTGAGGATGAGGATGAAAATCCAAATTGATAAGGTTACCGTGAAGAATTTTAAAGGGAGGAGTGGGCCCTTGGAAACCTATATAAGGGTCCTCATTTCTCTCTCTAAAATCACCCCATACTTGTTTTGGGTCTGTAGGTCCAAGAACATCATATTCATTAAAATGGGAATTTTCCAAGGAAATGGGAGTTATTTCAATCACTACAACTCATAAATTGAAGAAAATTTGATCTCTATATATACAAATTATGCAATGCAATGAGATAAGAAGACCGCATGTAGAAGGAAAATTCCTAAATACCATATAGTCACTACAAGAAAATGAGTGTTTTATGACTGCAAAATATGACTGCGTTGAGTCATAAAATCTGAAAATATGACTCCGCCGGAAATCACTGTAGATGACTCGCAATATGACTGCGCCCAGTCATTACCGACGAGTCATATTTTGCACCAGTCATATTTTCAGTCATATGGGTTTGGGGGTATAATTAACCATATTTAGCCGTATTTTGCCAACATGGCGTATATATTGACTATCCTTGGAGGCTTGACTTTCTCATGACCTACCCGGGTAAATAAAAAAAGCCTACGTGGAATATGACTCTGGAATATGACTCTATTCAGTCATTTTTTTGGCT
The DNA here is from genome assembly GCA_951799445.1 of Pseudisothecium myosuroides. Lineage (NCBI taxonomy): Eukaryota > Viridiplantae > Streptophyta > Bryopsida > Hypnales > Lembophyllaceae > Pseudisothecium > Pseudisothecium myosuroides. Next base: position 54,863,533 of record OX637287.1, on the reverse strand, counting down.
GATGTGGAATATGACTGTAGTGAGTCATATTTTGGCTGACGTGGCATATGACTATGGTGAGTCATATTTTTTGTTGATGCGGAATATGACTTTTGTGAGTCATATTTTTTGTTGACATAAAAAGTGACTCTTGTAAGTCATATTTTTGTTGATGTGATGCGGAATATGACTTTTGTGAGTCATATTTTTTGTTGATATAAGAAGTGACTCTTGTGAGTCATATTTTGTTGATGTGGGAAATGACTCTTGTGACTCATATTTTTGTTGATGTAAAAAATGACTCTCATGAGTCATATTCACTACTCATATTTTTTGTTTATTTGATTTATGACTCCTACGAGTCATATTTTTGGCTAATGTTGTAGTTCACATAGAATGTTACTAGTAATATTATGATTAAATGTAGTCATATTTTCAAAAGTATAGAGTTACTTTTTGGCATGACTTTGAGCATTATGTGACTACAGCCAATCATATTTGGGCCAAGATTTTTTGTGAAATATGATTCAAGCAAATGATATATTTAAAATAAAAAGAGTCACATTTCTTAGATTTGTGTGAGTGGTTTCTAATTAGAATATGTGAGGTTTATAATAGCTTCAATCATAAATTATAGTCACATTTTTCATACATTCTAATTAAATGAACATGATACATTGCAATCATGCATCAATATGGGTTAGTAGCTAAATAAGAAACTTCATCCAATTAAAAATGAGTACTTATGATTTTTGAGATGCACAAGAGGCAATTATATTAGAGAAATAAACTACAAGAAATAATGTGATTTTTCTCAATGACATTTATTTGTCACTAACACAAAACATATCACAATGACACTCTATAAATGTATCTTTTCACAGGCGTATAGGACCTACATTCCTTACAAAAATGTAAAGATGTTGCCTCTTTGGTGTTGCAAGTAGCCTTCAATAACTTCATTCCAGCTTGGTGCCTACATGTACAATCAAGGAGGTTAATTTGTAGTGAATGAACAATATAGTTCAACCTTCAAAGTTTTAAGGCAACACAAAATATGAAGCACAAGTTTAAGATGAGAAAGAGCCATAACCACTATATCTCTAGAAATCGCAAATAAATAGGAAGAAAGAATAACAATGGTTATAGAGAGAACAAGAAACAATAGGAGGCAAGTGCTAAGAGGTAAGATGCAACAAAAAGCAAGAATGAAGATGCAACAAGAAGCACAACTTAAGATGCAAGAAATTGCAACAAATAACAGGGTTGCTAGCAGGCGAGCCTGTGAGCCTGTGAGCCTGTGAGCGGGAAATTTTTTGTGAAGAAAAAATAGATGAGGGACCTATGACCGTGGGTTTAGGGTGTCATGAAATTCAAGAGATGTGAGGTCATTTTCTTCAATCTAGAGGCTTTACTGAAAAATTATTATAAATATTATTTGCAACCACCGAATTTTGGCAATTTTGAATATATTCACCTCAAGGGTGCAATCTTAAAAAAAATAAAGATATACATTTAGGGTGAGTAATTAATAGGGGGTATCATTTTTTGATGATCATTTATTTTGCAGTCTATCAATATATATAATTTCGAATTTGGCTCATTAAAAAAGGGACAGACATTAATTGTAATTCCCAATTACCATGAGTATATCATATGTTATATTATTTTAATTTTTTTCACTACTTACAACTACAGAATTTTGTGTAGGGTTTACTATTTCAAATTAATGGGCTTCTTAACCCATTAGCGCTCCAACATGTACAAATTCATATCTAAATCTAAAAAGCTCTAAAAAATATGAAAGATAGTCGGTTACATTCCAATCCAATTTTGCTTTGAAGAATAGATTTATTGACAATATTTCAAGAAGTCTAAAAAATATATCAAGTAGAATAAAAACACAAATAATAGCTAACACTTCTTGGTAGCCTGAGTAAGTGGAGGCCATCTTTGACAGAAATGCCTGATCCAAGCCTATTTTCTAGAAAACAATAATGCCTGTGGAAACAACAAACAAAGTCTACAAATGCAAATTTTAGCTAAACAAAGAAGATTCAAGGAGTTATACAATTTGAAGGCTTTGTCATCAAGCCACAAAAAAACATTCACAGCTCTACGTTTAGATAAAAATTTAAGCCCAATTTGTGAAGACAAATCAATATGTAAAGTAGCAAGTACAAAGAATGTATGTAACTCATGCACTTAGGCTAGTTCAGCATACCATCGTCGGATCAGCTTTATATGAGAATTAGGTACATTACACACAAACCGAGGGAAATATCTCATAGTGCCGTCCTGAAATGTAATGGCTACAGGAAGAACTCCTATTAATTAATATGTTATGGAATTATGAATGTAAGCCTCATCAAAATATAAGTAGAGAACAATCAAAATGTTCAATAAGATATCAATAAGATAATTCACCAATACGTAGTTCTTATTTAATAGGGTTTAGGGTCAATTGTGCTAAATAAAAGCCTAGGCTAACTACACAAAATAGTGAAATTAGGTGCCTTAACAATTAGGTTGCCTTACATCATGCAAGTGACCGTATAAGCCATTAATGTCAACAAATATTTCTAAAAAAATTTCATTTGTACTCATGGAGGTTCATGAATCCCAATTACAACAATATCTAATTCAAAAGTAGTGTATTCTTGTACAATAACTAAATATATTTTTTTAGTGTTGAATGCCGACAAATTAGTGTGGGGCAACCTACTCTCACTATTTTGTGTACAACAAAAAATTCATGTCATTGGTAAATACAAGATCAATTCAGCTCTGCTGAACTAAAATACTGCGCTAAATAAAACATAGAATGCATGAGATCGGTGTTTCAAGGTTGGGTGTTTAAGTCCTGGGCTACACTACCGTGGCTCATTCACAGTGGTCTAATTTTGGAGGGACCATCCTTTATTCCTTGCATAGCAACTACTACAATACAAAAAAAAAAAGCTGCATGTGATAAATTAATGATCTTTTTCAAATTCTCAGATTAAGAGTGGTACATTAGTTAGATCATAAAAGTTTAATGAATTTAGAATAAGAGTACAATATACTGTAAATGTCGGTTTCAATGCCAGACCTTCATCCAGAATTAGGACATCTCTCCCATTAAATTCATAAACAATCTAAAATCTTAATTTTTCTTTTTCACTACTACATTCCATTTTTCCAAATGCGTTTGAGTTTAAGATACATCTAAGGACATTTTACATACCTCATATTATACTAATTGAAATCATTATTTTCAGCCCCAAGTTTTTTTGGGCCCTTCACATGTATTCATTCTTATATTACTACTTTTATCACTTATTGCATACTCCAAAGAAATAACGCATTACTCAAATGGAAAAAACAAGAACTACGCCCACGATTTAGCCATAAAACACACAAATCCAATCATAATCATAACTAACACACAATACAGTAACTCACGAGATATGTCAATCTTGTGAATCTGATTCGCAGTAGATTCGGTTGCTGAATCGTCCGCAGTAGACGACTTAGAAGTCTCTCTACCCTCAGACGCTGACCTATCTATAAAATTTAAAACATTCAAAGCATAGTTATTTTTTTTGCGTTTCGGTTTCTGGCAGCCAAAATCTGCAAACGCCGAAGCCAATTGTTGGGCATACACCGGAAGATCAAAAGTCTTCTCCGGACTGAATAGAAGACTTCTATTCTTCATCATCGCATCTGCTGCCATCACTCTTGTACGACTGCAAATGTAAATATTACAATGTTAGACTTCTGAAGCATGAAAATTACCATGCCAAGAAATGAGGGAAAAAATGGAAACTTACTTACTAGGTTTAGTTTTCCGAATAAACCTCTTGGGCACCACAGGTGCCGACTCGGGATCTTGTGATTCAACAACTGCCGGCGTTGGTTGTGTAGTGACTACGACTGGAACCTCCTTCTTCAAGGGTTCTAGGAGGGCATCAAAAATGTCTTTGTTTTCCTCCAAAGCCACAATGTGACGGCCTAAGTTACGACAAGCGAGAATCGATGCACCTAAAATTCAGAAATTCAGAAGCTTCAGTTCAATGACTCATTTCGCAAAACATCATATAAATTTTCAATAATAAAATGAAAGACTAACCTGTAGATGCGCTGCAATCAAATACCACATCTCCTTCAACGGTCGTGCCTTCAATGAGCATCTGTAAGAAGCGAGGGTCCTTCTCTCGACCCGCCCGCCATGGTTTATCACCATTCATCGCCATGTTCTCATCGAAAGTATAATTGTTGATCATGTCGTTCCAAACGAGGTCAACATTAGCCTTCTTCATCGCCATTGATCGTTTGAAACAAAAATTTGATTTCGCCTCATCGCCAAGATGCTTTATAAGAATACTGACGCCGAACTTCATCGTCTGCAATCATTGCAATCAAACATACGTCGGAATCTACAATAATAAGATACATCACAAAGTTACACTTCAATTTCAATATGCAACATTAAACTTACCGTGCAACCTGACTCAATAGCGGATGTCAACGGCAGACGGTTGACGCCACACAACTCCTTGAACTTCACCATCAGATATGTCTCTCACAATCCTGCTATATTACTCTTGGAATCTACACACCAAGAGTGAAAAACAATCATGCATCCGTCGTCTTGTAGATGCCGCTCGGCAAAAGCAAAAGCCGATTGAAGAGCCTCGTTCTCTTTGTCCGCGTTCCACGTCGGCACCTCATTCTTAGTTAACGACACTCCCGGCACGGGCAAATTATCTGGACAATCAAAAATCACAAGGTCCACTTCCGGAAACCGGTTCAGTACACCTCCGTACATGCGAGGCTTTCCTGCCGACAGTTGCAAAGATAAATCACAGCAAACAATTAATCATTCATCCAAATTTTTTTCATTTCTTTAAGCTCATTCATGAAAGGCTAAACAAAATAAAAAAATTTACCTTCCTCAAGAACTCCAGCACCTCCGTCAAGCAATTCGGCGGATCGGAGTCCATGTTCTCTACGACATCCTCAATGGAAAGATTCAAAATCAAATCCTCCATGTTGATCGCGTCATCATCAGCCAAAACAATCACCTGTGTCCCATGAGTGATGACTTCTTCAGTCAGCTGTGAAAGTGCCTTCCTCTTCATCCCGCTTTGAGATCCTACTTGCATCTGGGATCCTTGGTCCACCGTCGAAGAAGCAGGAACTGGAGCACCTCCATCGACTTTTTTCTTGCCTTTTGACTTGGCCTTCTCTTCCTTCTCCTTCTCCTTCTCCGCCAACTTCTCCTGCCGCTCCACTTCCTTCTTCTCCTTCGTGATCACCAGATTCACAAGCCGGGCTTCTTTCTTCTTGTCATTGATCTCCCTCCTTGCAATGGCCCTTTTCTTCTGCTTGTCAGTCAATGCTGCGAACTCATCAACCACGTAATCAATAACACCTTTGCCTTCCAAAGATTGCCACAATTGTCGCTCCGACGGATGAATAAAAGTTCCGTTGCAATCTAAGTACCAACCCCCACCACTCAGATGAGTTGTCGTGAAGATACACATCTGGGCTGGAGTGTACATGCCAACACCTGAACTGCGGTCCAACCACGTGCTCAAAAACGGAGGGAGGTCATTCCTGGCGATTGCACCTTTGGCTTCAAGCTCTAGCTTGAAGTACCTGCAATACAAAAACAAACCAATCATTACAAAACATTTGAAAAATGAAAATGAAAATGAAAATCCTAAAATTATTTTTATAAAAATGTATATGGTAAAATAAGCCATGAGATCAAACATTAATGGAGAATACTGTTTCTCATAATCCACAAAAATACTCTCGGCAAACTGTCAAAATATCCAATAAAGCCACCCCAAAAAAATGGGAACAAAAAAGAGAACCCAAAACGGGAGTACCTTCAAATACTTCAAAAACAACCGTCGGATCCGCAGGTGGTTTTTGAGGTACCTCAAGGTACTCCCATTTTAGGTTCTCGGGAAAAAAAAAAAAAAAAAAAAATTCCAATATATTGTAGACAAAATAAGTATGTCCTCACAATCTTAAGAATCACATAATTACAAAGAAATATACTATTCATTTTTGTTGACATACCGATATAACACCCTTCGAACGGCAAGATTTGTCCCTTCCAATGTCATGAAGTTGTCCCCCTTTTTGAACGGGCTGTTGCCTTTCAAGAACGGTCCGAAAGCTTGCTCCCAAAGCTTCCTCCGCCATCCCCCCAAGTACTCTACTAAGAACTCTGGCTGCTCCGGGACCCCATAGTTTATTGGAATGTTGTCTTGTTTGACAACATCATCAAAATACTCCACAGCAACATCTTCGATCTGTTAAAGCAACACATAGATTAACACATACAATTTATGAAATAGAGTACTAGTGTTTGAATTTTAAAAAACTTAGAAATTTAAATCATTACAGCACATAGTGACTCACCCCGGCGTAAAAAACGCATTTGTTCAAGAACGGCCCAAGATGACCCTCGGAAACGGGCCTTGGCGGAAACTTTCGAGCTTCACGAGATGGAAATGATGAGTTCCACCACTGCAAGAATTTCACCTTGTGAAAAGATGTAGTGGCACATGTCGCCACCATCTGTACTTTCTCCAGTGTCATCTCTGGAGACTCATTTGCGCTCCAATGCTTCTCCACCTGCCAAGAAATCCAATATTTGTTTATACCAATGATGATATGCAAATCAAAATAAAAACATATCATCAATCCATTGAAAATTGAACTGACCTCTTGGAGAAATCCAGCCCCATTACTTGGCTGTGCGCCTGACAAAAGTTTACCCATCTTCGTGATTAACGTTCGATTCTTCTCTTTTGCTGCGACCCGCATGGCATGAGCTACTCCTTCGGGAGTCTTGAGTTTAAATTCGGTTGTCTCGTTATATTTTCTCACACCCGCGTCCGCCGCCTGTGCAATCTCTTGCTGCAAACCACAAGCACCTTGTGAATGAAATAATACATGCAAATTAAAAGAGTAGATTATAAAGCAATATAATGAGAATAGAGAAGGCGACCATATGAAATGCTTACCCGAAAGAAAAATGAAGTAAATACTTCCTGAGGCATAGAATACCACTTTTTGCTCGGTTTAGCAACACATATCTTTACTTCTGAGGGCCTTAGCATCTCTTTGAATTTTTCGAAGGGAAGCTGACCGTACTTCTGAACCCGGTACAAATCATGTACCAAGTTCGTCTTCACGTGAGAGTCCTCCGTCGCCCTGCATTGTAAAACAAATGTGAGTCACTTCTTTCAAATAAAATACGCCACATGCAGGTTAAAATGACTACGACGTACTTTGAAATGCAAACAATAATGAGAATTGCATACTTACTTGTTAATATCATGCATGACTTGTATCACTAACTCCTTTTTTCCCTTAGTATCCAAGACGATGCAGTCCACCAGACAGTGAAAATCCGAGTTTGCATACTCGACCCTCGTGATATACCTCATCCATGCTTGAAGTCGATGATTTCCATCACAAACAAAGAACTTCAAGTTCTTCAAAAATCGCAATGCCGGCTCGGACTCAACGTAATCGTTGAATTCATCATTCCTCTCATTCCATATCGAATTCCAGCGATTCATTTCATCGCTAGTGAAGTGAGATGTCTCCCCGGCCTCATTGGTGGTTGACACGTAAAAAACTGCTGCTCCTTCACGATATCCAAACACAAATTCGGTCTCCAGTTTCGTGATGTCGCATAACAATGTCGTCCGGACCATTGGCATCGCTATAAGCCTGCAAAGAGGAATTTGAAGCCGGAACATCTTCGCCGGCTTCATTCTTAACATGTTGATAGTGGCAACAGAGTCAACCTTCTGAAGTCGACGCAGCTCGTCCTCCAACAATTCCTTCTCCTCGTCTTCTTCCACATCCGCTTCCATAAATGGTACCGCTTCCTGACCTACAATATCTGGCTGAGTTTCTTCACCCGTTTCTGGAGTTTCCAAAACTCTCTCCTCTTGAGTTTCATTTACAGGGGATAAATCCATCTAAAAGACAATACAAAACAATATGCGTTATAAACCAATTTACAAATCATCAATACAAAATAAGTTCAGAAATTCGTGGTATTGGGAAGCTCACAATAGCAATATATACCAAATAGATAATACTGAAATAATTACATGACAAATAAGCCAACTAAAGTCATGGCCATCACATACATATATCCATATAATATTGAAAGTAAAATAGAAAACTCTCTCTATGATGACTCTATGTCTACCGATTCATCTGAGTCAGAGCTCAGATGAATGATGACAATCTTGTGCCTCGGCGTACTAGTACTACATGCACAATCGCAGTACTCTTCTTGCAAAGGGCTACAAACGGATTCGGACACACTTGGTTCAGAGCTGTATTCAGTCTCTGAACTCTCCGGTGAAAAAACCGGCTGCCTTCCCTTCCAATTCCTTTGCCAACTAAAACGATTCCCACGTGGCCGTTTATTTGAGTTCGTAGAAAGATGTACAGGATCCACAATTGCCCCTTTGCTTACCAACTCATCCTCTTCCCCTTCCTCAACCTCCGAATCACTGGAAATGTCCATGTTTGTTCGAGTAGGAGTGACAGGCTCTGATTGCGCTCCCACCGCAAGAATTGGGACCCCGTCAAGAGGAGCAATTGGTCGATCATCCATGGAAGATGATGCTTGACCAAGATGGACACCCACTGCCTGCAAGTGCAAATGCAATTAAAAAGTCAAATTCACAACTTGTTATCTTCAATGTCTCATAAAATAAAAGCATGAAAACGAAATTAGAGAACAACCAATTGAGCATAATGTCCTTCAAAAAGAATTCTATAAGTTCATGTAAAGGAATTAGAAGTGCACTGACTATGATATGGACGGGTCTAGCCTCACAATCCAGTCCAAAAAATTCATATAGTAAATGAAAGGTACCAAAATCAGGGGTACCTCCTGGTACTTAGAAAACAGCCGTCAGATCCGACGGCCCTTCTCTAGGTACCAGGTGGTACCCTTGATTTTGGTACCCTTCATTGACTATATGAATTTAGGGACAATTCTTGAAACCAAACTTACTCATTTCCACACTCTAATGTCAATAAACAAGGAGTATTCCAATATAGGTATCAAATAAGAATATTAAAAATATTTTGAAATACAATGTCAAATCATGAAACCAATACAATATATAATGAAACAATATCTCATAGAATCACAAAACAAGCATTTTGCATGATGTCCTTCATTTGTGAGTGCTAAAATTGATAATTGTATCGCATAAAATTTAATATGATAACAACAAGTCAAACCTCACGTTTACTTTCATGACAAAGACATATAGTTCATGAAGGGTACCAAAAGCAAGGGTACCTCCTGGTACCTAGAAAAGGGCCGTCGGATCCGACGACCCTTTTCTAGGTACCAGGAGGTACTCCTGCTTTTGGTACCCTTCATGAACTATATAACTGTAGGATCAACTTCTTAAATCTGTGTAACTACTTTGCACACTGAAATCTTCATAGAAAAAACAGATACGAACAAAGATTTACATCCAGAAATTCACATATAATTCAAATGACAAAGTGAAACGAGAAATCCAATAGTAAATGCATAGAAATGACATTTTGAACAAAATTAAATATAATTTGATATAAAACATATTCATAAAAAATTTAAAGAAAAAATAAAATTGTCCAACCTCAATTCAAAGAATAATTTAAATGGATAGTAGACTAGTCTTTAACCCAGTAAGGACGCCGCGGACTGTAAGTGTCCGATGAATGACAAGGTATTCTCTAATGTTGGAAAGAACTACAACTATTCATCCTTGGAGTTTTTTGTGTAAAATGGAGAACATTTACAGTAACTTGACTTCCAATAAGTACTTTGGGATATTTTTATTCCAAGGACTCTCACGGTTATACAATGCATGACTTCCAGGGTCACCCCTCGCACCCGAACAGGGTTAATATCATTCTGACATTATAAGTGAAAATAATTATATAAAAGAAATGTTGAAACATTACACTAACAAGACAGACTTGCACATCGAGAATTACATTAATAAATTAATATTCAATAAATTCTCTAATAAATAACTATTCTAATAAATTACTATTCAATAAATAACTCCTCTAACAAATATCATAACTCCTCTAATAAATAGATATTCAATAAATAACTCCTCTAATAGATATAAGAACTCCTCTAATAAATAAATATTCAATAAATAAAAATTTTCGTTAAAAGTAACTGAATGATTAAAAATTATTCACAAAATAATCAAATCTTGAATTTCACTTGAAAAAAAAAATTCTTAATAAGTATTGAACTGTGATTATCATCAGCATAGAAATTTCGTATTAAAAAATTTTAGAAATATAATAAGAAAATAATTAATAAATAAAAAAACATTAAAAAAAACATTAAAAAAAAATGAAAAATCAATAAAGATAAAAGATAAAAGAATAAAGATAAAGAAAAAAGAAAAAAGAAAAGGATGTAAAAAATAATAAAGAAAAAGAAAAAGAAAAAAAGAAAAACCCCGCTCTGTCACGTTAACCCAATGACCTCAGGTACCCTCCGGGTACCAGAATGCGGGGTACCAGCTGGTACCCCCGGAAACACCGTCGGATCCGATGGTGTATCTAGAGGTACCAGCGGGTACTCCTCTTTCGGGTACCTGCACGATACCAGAGTTCTTGTCGATGAACAATTTGGCATGACGCTGCTTAAGTTGCAGGAGCGTGGACTAACCGCAAGTGGAAGACGAACGGGGAAGAGAAGGTTAAAAAACATGGCTAATTCTCTCACTGATCGATCGATCTAGATCCGAGACTGGATCCCATTCTATTCCTGGCCGTGATGAACGTGTGTTTGCGTTGAGCGATGTCTTGAAGCATCTCTCTCTGTCCAATTCGAAGCGTATTCACATTCTCTAATGGAAGTTACGGACCTATTAACAAACCTCTATACTGAAAAATCAGATAGTACAGAGTTCTCTCGGGTCGTTCATGACTCCGATCCATCGTGAGAGCTAGGCCCGGGACGAGAACAGATCAAGATTCATCACCGCGAGAGCAAGAGCAAAGTTCCAAGCAAGAGAAACAACAAGACCTAGAGCAGTAAGATCCAAAAAGCCAGAGATCATGAGAAGCTGAAGACCAACTAAGCCCGAACAAAATCAGAATCCACTCCAAAAGCAAGAACAAGAGGTGACCGAAGGGACCGGGAATCTTTGATCCAGGGGAGATGCAAAAAACTTCAAGCTAGAAGGTCGAACGATCCAGAGCCAATGACGACAGGAAGGCTGGAGACAAGGCAACAAAGATCAAGGACAAAGGCGAACCAGCAAGATCAGGTTGAAATTTTGATTTCTCTCGATTCATGACAATGAACATCTCCGATGAAGCCTATCGAATCTAAGCTGGAGCGAAGTTTAACTAATCCCGATCACATACAACTCATGACGAGAATGTCTGGAACAGCTCAAGCATGTATGTTCAGATTTGGAACAAGTATCCAGATCGGGAAGCTCTTGAACGAATCTTGGGTTTTCTTTACATGTAATTTTTGAGAAGACGAACCAGCAGGGGACCGATTCTTGGAGTAGCGGAAGCCACCCCAAGAAGTGCCGTCGGATCCGACGGTACTTTCTGGGGTGCCTTCGGCTACCTCCAAAATCGGTCCCCTGCCAATTCCAGCGTTAAAATTTTTTGATATTTTTCCTGTTCATTCTACTTCTACCTTGACAGACACTAAACTACCTTGTATTATCTCCGTCAATGCGTTTACTCTCGGCCTCTTCATCTGTAACGGTTGAGTTCAGTTTCTAGCGAGAATCAGAATTTCTGGTCACTTCCTCGTTAAATTCAAGACGACCTGTTGACCCCAATCTAATAACGCAAAGTACAAATAAGAACTTCAACGAGAATTTGCTAATCTTTCTTTGGAGCTAGCTGGCGACTTGGAGGGTGATGCTTCACTTGATTGCGCAACAGTCTGGCATCGTGCTTCCGAGGCGCTGCGAGTTTGATCGTGAACCGGGAATCAGAATAGCAAAAGCATTGGACGATAAGAAGGGGAAGGCGCATACCTCCGCAGGTGCTTGCAGGTGATTAGATATCCCTTCGACCTGGAGTTCAAGCTGCTGCCTTGGCGCTGAGACTTCCTCACGCGTTCGACTCCTGGTTGCTCTCTTAGTGTTCATCTCGCGCACCTGCATCTTCTTCGACATTGTGGTCAGTTGTCACGCAAGTCCTTCCGCAGCAAGATTACATTCGGGCTAAAAAACAACTCTGGCGATTTTGGGAGAGAGAATATTTCGAGTTCATGATCATAAAGGACAGGCTTCAGAAGGTGCATCGGCGGGCAAACGGAGCTGATCCGATTAATCAGGCTTCTTTCTCTGAAAAGAGAATTCGGATTTCCAGGGAATTCCACTGACTCCTGCTATTTTTCATTGCAGGGAACTATAGCTAAGTCCACCAAGAATTTTGTGCATGCTAATTTCATCATTTGGAATTTGAAAAAAATTCTCTCTTTACCACTTTGCAGGTGTCAAATTCTAATTTTGAGTGGGAACTTGCTACGGGATCTCTTTGCTATTGAGTGAACTCTGAAATCCTATAGGTTAATCCTCCACGTTGCAGTAATCAATACTGATGAAGGTGCTTAATTAGTGATGTCCGTGTTTAATATAGTCCATGCAGGTTTAATACAAGTCAAGGTCGGATGTTGCGAATTATTAGAATTACTAGTATTACTAGAGAAATTTGTAGGTTTTTTTAAATTGAACAATATCCTATCATAGAAGTTGTACAGGCAAGATTACGGTAACTAGAAGTTGAAGGAACTAAAATAACTGCAAGGCAGGCAAATGCGTTGAAAGGACCAAGAATGCGTTTTGCACCCAGAATCATTCCAGTTGGATCCATACATATACTGTACTACTATTTTCAAAGAGCTCCAGGGAGAATTCAAATCTACCTAGCTATATGTCAATTCCAGTCTTACAGTGCGTTATTGCAATCAAATAAGCCGATGTACAATTCAGTAGGGAGCTTTAAAGAGAATTTAATCTAGCTAGCTATCTGTTCATAGTAGTCAAGCTTAGAGAGTTATCGCGAATAAAAACTTCAACACTTTTCTAGTGACAAGTTCATAGTGGCGGTCTATCTTGGAACACCACTACAGATGAAGTGGCACGCTATTCTCTTTCTACATATTCATGATTTGCAAGTAGTTTTCCATTCTATCAGTAATATTCATGTATTACAACAATAATTACTCCTACTTCAAAGTCTATGGATACCAGACTCTACTATGGACGTCCAGAAAGCGCACATGGAGAATATGAATCTACTATCATTGAATTCATTCTAAACCCTCACTACAAACCATATGGAAGTTTCAGTAAAGCAGCTCAATAATGTGGGTGATATAATGCATTCCAAAGAATGGGATTATGAAGGAAAAAAGCTTACACTGAAGTCGATTTGTTGTCCTAAAACTTTCTGAATGGCCGTATCCTCAGTCACTTTACGCTGTGCATCTTCGCTTTGTTCTCCAACATTGTCTTCTCCGCCGCTACTTCCTTCTTCAAAATGAAGAGACTTCCGGAGTTCGCCTGCAGTCGCATCACTGGTTTTCGACATAACTTTCTTCCCTCGAGTCATCCTTGACCTCTTCAATGCCTTAAAAGAGGAGAAATACAAAGAACTACGCTTCTTCCTCTTCTTTGTGTGCTTCAGAGCAACGGAGAGTGAGCTTTGGTAATCTAAAAGCATGGGAGAACAGAAAAGAAAATGAGCACCCCTCCACAAGACATGTACTGGTAAACTTAAGCGACAAAATTGAAAAGACTCTTTCAGGGAGAAAGGGCCAACTTGTAGTCGTCCAAACGTAGTGTTGAGGTTGCTCAATAAATGCCATCTTGTAGTGGAGTACACATAGGCAGCCGCCTTGTATTTGTTAGCTGTGATGTCTGACACAAACTTTAATGCACCGTCAATCTTAAGAACTCTATATTTGGTAGTTGTGAAGCAACTCTGTCAGGAAATATATCTTGGGTCAGGCAGTGATGCATGTAATTCTAATATATCATTTGAATTTTTGGAACGCAACTGCTTAGAGTGTATGCACTTTAAAGATGACAGGCATTGTCGCCTCCCATAATTATGATTCTTCCAAAAATACTGACAAGGCAAGAATTAAGAGCATGCACCTAGCAAAGAATCTGACATAGCCGCCTAACCTCATTCTTTCTAAAAGACGGTCATCATGAAGGTAAAGGTTGGCGGCCTAGAACTTGGTACGTCATCATGCAATTTGAATTTGAAATTCACCTACTACATCATGGTAGAGTTCACCATGATTAATTTGCACTATCTATTTTTGAAATTCTAGTTTCAAATGAAGGTCAAGAGTTATGTTATACACACCAAAGCTCCGTTGTTTTTGTTTCTGCTTCCTCCATCGCATGTGTTGTAATCATGGCTTTCATTCGAGTAGATGGTCATGAGGTTCCATTAGTGTTTCCAATCGATGAAGGAGGGCGTGCTAGGGCTCTCAGCCACCTCCTTCATGTACGCTTTAGATTTGTGGAGTCCTCAATCTATGTTGAAGAAGAGAAGAATTCAGAGTCTGGGGAGTTACAGCAATCTATCCCAGTTGTGAAGTCGCTTGAAGAAGAAGGTCACTGTTGGTATTTGTCTTCCGATAATTTTAGAGCTTATGGACTTCCCTTGTCTATGCTAACTGTATCTACTGAGATAGTAAGCCGTCAGTCAGATAACTCCACAGTGGACATGCCGTACATGCCCCAAAGCGTTTTGCGTAGTCCACCTCGTCAAGTGTTTCCAGTCCTCCCAAGCACTGCAGTTTTGCGGACAGTGAAGGTTGAGAAATTGGATACTATCATAGAGTTATCTAGCAAGTCAGAAGGAGAGTCCCCGAATTTGACACTTCAGAAGGTACCTTCCGTAATTCCACATGTATCGCATGATATATCAGCTGTGAATAGTTTATCAGGAACCCCGTCAAATAGTCCAGCACAATCTTGTTTCTCGCGACCTCCAATGCATCCAACTCCAGTTGATCGAGTAAGTATAATAGAGTGTTTGAGCAGACTCGCCAGTATGCATCGCTCACGAAACCAACTGTCAACAATGGATCTGAATAGCATGAAACATCATCGTGTTCAGTTCCTTCCGGCAGTATTTGACGGGGACGTCATTTTTGAATTGCCTCCGTGTCGGTCATCTTCGTCTTCATTGGCAGCCAAGAATTTGGAAGGAATGGACAAGCGGTACGACGGACATCCTTGGTGCAAGTTGGTGACGACTAACATCAACAACTCTGACAATCTCAAATTTCGGAAGTCGTACTGCGCTGGTCATCTTATTTGTGAGTATCCAGAGTGTAATTACTTGAGGAGGGCTTCTAAGAAGAATGAAACAGAGTGGAGTGGTTACACAATGTTTCCCTTTGTAGTAGGGGAGAGTCCTCCCAAAGATTCTTCTCTAGTTTGCAAACTTTGTAGAAAATCACCTACGTGCTTGAGCACATGCGATGCTAGGATGTACTACTGCTATAGTGATAATCCGAAAATGAGTAGGGCTGCCATTCACTTTGGGGATCATGGTCACCCAGTTGCGAAAGGCATGTATAGAAATTCCACGGAAGAAATTTGTGGATTGATTGCAGAGCAGGTGGCCAAAACACCAATGGCCACCAACTCCGCAATTGCTCTTTCTGCTAGCAAAGAATTTCTAACAAACTACCTATTTCACAACGGAGAAGGAGAGAAGGAGCTGTTGAAGGGGGAGGAGCTGGAAGAGGTGATGGACCGTTTCCAGTACTTGAGCAGTCCAAACATACGCAATGTGATATCTTCATTTCGCTCAAACAACCGTGGAGGGGTCATTGACAGCATCATGACCATGAAGAAGGAGTGCAAGTTTGAATACATTCACGATAGCGTCTTCCCTGGCCAAGGAAAAGAGATGGTGTATGTTTTCAAGATGCTAACCGAAGGACCTGGAAGTGGAGTGGACCTAGTGAGGCGCATGCAACCCGGAGGAAATCTGCAGAATGCGTGGATGATGTTTGACCACGTGAAACGTGCGAAGGAGTGGACCACGATGGCTTGCCACGTGTATGATCCAGAGTACAAGAGGGTCATGACTATTTCAACATGTGACATGCAATCTGAAGATACCGTGATCCAGGTGCAGTTTTGGAGGTCTTTGAACGTTGTAATGTCACGACATGGAGTAGATCACCCGAACTTTAAGGGGTTCATGGCAGATAGTGCTATGGCAAATTGGAATGCTGTCCGTATTGTCTATGGATCTGGTTATGCCAATGATAAAATGGCGAATC
Source organism: Pseudisothecium myosuroides (assembly GCA_951799445.1). Taxonomy (NCBI): domain Eukaryota; kingdom Viridiplantae; phylum Streptophyta; class Bryopsida; order Hypnales; family Lembophyllaceae; genus Pseudisothecium; species Pseudisothecium myosuroides. Next base: position 54,847,194 of record OX637287.1, on the reverse strand, counting down.
GGGAGAGGACATGCTTGTTGCATTGGAGTAGTTCTCTTCAAAAACACACTCAGAAGCACATCAAGGAGGCTTTTCAACAACAGCACAATACTCTATGCAAGCAATACAAAGATGCAAAGACGATGGAGGAGGCAGAGATACGTTACCTTGCAATTCGGTCGTGGTGGTTATCCTCTGGAGCTGCCACTGAAGATGCTTTTCATCACTTGGACCATTGGCTTGCATTTTGGCATTTCAGATACCGGCAATGGGGAGGCTTCATGCAAATGGTATATTTGCATATAATTTAGATTCCTATGTTGCATTGTAGTCTTCTAAAGTAGTAGTGTGCAAAGAAGGTTTGTTCATATTTGCTTTGAATAATGGAACATCTTAGTCACCCCCCCCCCCTCTTTTTTCTTTTTCTTTTTCTGTTTGACCAAAAACAGGGGTACCTCAAGGGAGCCAAAATACTGCCGTCGGATCCGAAGGTATTATTTGGGCACCTTTGTAGTACCCCTTTTTTGGGTCCCACAGTGGAAAAAAAAAGAAAAAGAACATTGTGAATTGTATGTTTGTTGCAAATTTTCTCTGTAAAGAAAATATTTATGTGTATTAATCTTGTTCTAGAGATTGTAATGTTGTTTAATTGTATTGAAGTGTATGTGGAATATTTTTCTTTAGTGCATACTGTTTATTAACTTTAATGTATGAAATTGTTCTGATGAATTTTTATTTTTGGGATGGCTTTCTAGGATTTGAGTTTGGAGGAGCTGGCGGACATGCCATCATGAAACTTGTCTGAAACAATTCATAACAAGTGGCTTCAAATGTCAGGCAACCGTGGCAACAATTTGTTTGACGCAACTTGCGATGACAGTATCCGTGCGTGGACCCAGATGACAAATTATCGTGCTTACTTAAAAGGTCATACATCTGGATCTGGTCCATCTAAGGGGGAATTGAAGCTGAGAGCTGCAAGACAAAGCGGAGACCCTAAGAAAATGGCAGAGGCATTGAACACATTGCCTGGAGCTGAGGGTGTTGGAACTCGCATTTCGCATTTGGAAGGAAAAGAGATCTTTGGAAGTACGAAGAGGAAGTTGGATGTTCCCATTGGCAATGCAGGAGACTCACATCGACCTGACAAAATCAACTTTTCTCAACCTTGTGTTCGAACGAGGTCCAATACGGCTTCTGTGGAGACTTCTGAGGGGAAAGGAAAGCATATTGAGGTTCAGCCATCGAAGCATGTTACGATTGCATTCGAAAGTGACTGCGATACGTCAAAGTGGCACATTACAAGGATCAGTCATAAGTCAAATGCAAAATGTCAAGCTCAGCAACGGACATCAAATATGAAGTGCACTGCCAAAATTGCAAGAGGGCGGAAGGGAACCCCAGCTCCCACCTACCGTGGTAGAAAGGAAGATTATGGGACTAAACGAGAGGTCGTGGTAGACTTTTGGTTTTGCTGAGATGACATTGAAAGATGTGTGAAAGGTACAAAGCGCAAGTACGTTATAGATAGGCCTGAAGTGCCGGAAGTTTGGCCTGTTTTGACTGGGACCAACCTCAATCGAGAGGAGACATTGTATTTACAACATGCTGGTTTTCAACTCCAAGAGCGCCCTACATTGTCACCACGACGACTCTTCAATATGTCGAAGATATTTGAAAGTGTCTTCTATGATCAATTGCCGCCACAAGATGCAAGTGTGTATCCGACGGTAAGGAACAACCGAACTATACGACGGAATGCAAATGCACCAACTACAGAGCAGCGGAACAAGTGGGAGAGTGCTGGAAGGGCAAATTCTTGGAGTGACCTTGCTTCCTTTTCCAGGTCTAGGTGCAATAGTGTCACTAGAGACCGGGATAGACCCAAACAGAAATGTGTACCGAATTACATTGGGTATGTTTCCCTCATGCACATGTCCGGACTTTGTTCAAATGTCAGTTTCTGCTATTGGAGGGCGTCAAGCGTATGTGAATTGCAAGCACTTGTACTACCTGTACCGGTATTTCTGCAAGATGGACATCCATGATGACCAATTCATTCATGCACCCAGTTATAGCTTCAACGAATTGAAGCTTCTTTTACTTCGAGCAGGGATCATCAATGTTCCAGAGTAGAGGGGGCAATCGACATTCTTCTTTGTACTTCATTTGCATTGCATTAATATACTTTTGGTACAATTGAAATGATTTGGAGTATATGGAATAGAACATATTAATGCATTGGTTAAGTATAGAAATATGTGTCATTTATTGAATGTTAGGCAATATGGGGTGTGAATGACCAAGAACTACAATAATCACCCATTATCCAGTAATGGACGTATAATTAACAAATGAATTATTTAGATTTATCTTGTGTTCCCTTTCCCATTTTTCTCCCATTCTTTGTTCTTTTTGTATTCCTTTTTTTTCCCTTTTTTTTCTATTTTTTTTTCTTTTAGTTAGATTTTTTTCCCATTTCTTTTCAAATTTATTTCTTTAATTTCATTTCCTCTCCTTCTATGTTTTTCATATTAAATTTTTTTTTGGGAAAGATGTCTTACACGTTTAATAAAAATAAACCCCAATGACTGGTCACTCCTTTAGATTGGAGTATATTTGCGAGAGGTCCAAGAGACTAGAAGCTGATGGCCCGGGTTCAAATCCCGTGAGGCCCTAAATTATGCTAGTGGGCGCGTTCTCAATGTTGAGCTAAGTCTTAAGAGCTGATGTCTACAGTAGTGGTAGTGGAAGCTATGTATTGTCCATCTTTCTTTTTGTGAGTATTAGTTGCTCAATTCATTGTATTGCATTTTAGAATAATTTGTTATTGAGTATAGAGTAGAATTGTAGAGGATGAGCAAAGTCTGAAATTATGCATAGAACTAATAGGATCCTATTTCTTAGGAAATGGCAATTTTCAAAGTATAATAGTTTTATAACCCTACATCCACGGTCATAGGGTTAGCGGTCATAGGTCCTAAAACTTACTATAAATAGTAAGTTTTCTTCTATTTTTATGGAAAAATCTAGAACAAATTTTTTTTGGGAAATAATTCTAAAAAAAAAAATAATTCAAGCTCTAGGCTCACAAGCTCCACGCTCGCAGCTCACAAGCTCGCCGCTCCATGCTCGCATGCTAGCGTCGTTGCAACAAATAACAAGAAGAAGCAAGAACTAAGATGCAATAAGAAGCATTAGGAAGCATGAATTAATATGCAACAACAAGAAATTAAAAACAAACAACAAAGAAGCAACAAGAAGCAACAAGAAACAAGAAACAAAAACTAAGAGGTAACAAGAGGACACTAAAAGCAAAGAGCAAGAACTAAGAGGCAATAAGAGGCAAAAGCTAGTAAGCAACAAGATGCAAGAATTAAGAAGCAAAAACAAACAAGATCTAAAAGGTATTAATAAGAAGCAAAATCTAAAAAGCAACAAGAAACAAGAGCTAAAAGGTAACAAGAAGCAAAACCTAAGAGGCAACAAGAAATAAGAACTAAGAAACAACAACAAACAAGAACTAAGAGGCAACAACGAACAAGAACTAAGAAACAACAACAAACAAGAACTAAGAGGCAACAACAAACAAGAACTAAGAAACAACAACAAACAAGAACTAAGAGGCAACAACAAACAAGAGCTAAAAGAAACAAAAATAGCCAAATGGCGGCTAGGGTTTCAAAACCCTAAATCAGTGGCGGCTAGGGTTTTAAAACCCTAGTCATGCACATGACTAGCTCTAGTCATGTGACTTGTTCTAGTCATGCACATGACTTGCTCTAGTCATGTGGCTTGTTTTAGTCATGTACATGATTGGCTCTAGTCATAGAACTTGCTTCAATCATGCAACTAATCTGATATGACTATATTAAGCAAGTAGGTTGTTTTAACAATCAAATTTGATCCAGTGGACATATTAATAATATAACTCTACAAAATGCATGAAGGAGAGCTGCAAAGTCTTAAGCGCCCTACAATTTTGGCAAAAAAAAGATATATAAATAGATGCCATGCGTCTGGCACAATATCTACGTCTATGTACAAAGAGTGTGCAAGAGTGAAAATATTTGATAGAGGCACTATTTAAAAGCATCTTTGAAGCAAATAAAAGTTTTATGCTTTTATAATCTATATCCTTGTAAGAACATTCAAACGACCATTTGTTCATCTTTTGATTGCATTATGAGCGCACGTGCTTACAGTAAGCTTCAATCTTCATATGAACAATTTTGTGACTTCTGTAGGGCCTATGAAGACCCTCCATTAATGTGGCTTGTATGGCATTGTTGAGAACCTTTCTAAGAAAGAAACAAACTTCAATACATGACATATGTGAGTGTTTTTTTAATATCCTTGAGATAAAACATGCTCATCTATGTTCTTTGTTGTTGGACTCCAAATCTTAAGTTGGATATTTAAGTATTGTTCAATTGGCATTCTAAGCAATGAACAAGTATTTTCTAATAATAAAGTATAAGTGGTTCACATCTTAACTAAAATTGATACAAATTGCTAAAGTTAGAGGTTTTGGATGGTTTTGGCCCTGGAAAGATCACTATCGATTTCGAAAAAACTACATGAGTTAAAAAATAGGGTTCATTTAATTCAAAGCAGGAAAATTTTATGTAATATATAGGGCTACTATAGGGTCTATGAAATGCTGTATATGCAGTTATATGTAAATTAGGCTATGTAAAAACATCATGTAGTAGGAATTTTTATTAACAAGTTAGCCTTAACAAATAGAGGCCATGCAAATCTTTCACATTACGATGAGTATAGGCGTAGACAAATAATTTCATGTGGATGATGAATGGACATAGTCAAAAAAATCAACAATGAAGGGGTTTGACTGAAATTGTACCATGGTACTAGTAGCACTTGTATACTGATATATCAAAAAAATTAAGTGTAAATGTAAGACATTAATCAAAAGTGGCAAAACTTGTCACATTGCATAAATAGGGAGTTTTACCTTAGTGGGTTCAACGAACTAAAAATTATACAATACAAGGATAAAATTTATAGTCCATTTTACTCTAAAATTTGAAGTCGTATGTGTAAATCACACTCATATTGAATGAAATATTCATAGGATAATTTCAATACTAGGGATTCTAAAGTGGTCAATGTTACTACCCCCTGAAGGCTAAAGGGTATTTAGAAGAGGAAAAAATCCAAAACTGCCAATTTTTTATGCATTCTCCAAAATAAAAAAGTAATTTTTGTTTTTAATTACAACCATCAAAAATTGTATTAAATATTTAAGGCAATGAATTGAAAAAAATTCATCCCATTTGATCATGTGGATTGAAAGATCATAAAGTTTGAAGTAAAATTTTTTTTTTCATTCCTACAAACTAGGGTCAAGGAACTTGGAGCCTTCTTGGAGTCAAATTTTTAGTGTACACAAAAATGAAGATTTTGACTACTTATAAGTATATGATGTTAGGTTTACTCCGAAAAAAATTCAAAAGCAAATATGGAGCCTAGCTTACTCTAAATCAACCTGCAATGCAAGGAGGTTAAGTACATTGGCAATATACAAATCATTTTTTTGAGGATTTCTTGTGCAATGAGGGAGTTTTTTAATTTAAAATAAAAATGATAAAAAATTAGTAATAAACATTTGGAATATATGGGAAAAATTTCAAAAACTTTGACTGTACATATTGCAAGATAATAGGGCTTGAGATTAGAAGAAAATGTTTTTTCTCAAAACCACCCCAATATAGCTAACAAAATTTGACTCTTCCTAGAATGTGATGTGAGAACTAAATTTATTTTTTGAAAATTGTATGTCATATTTTATTAGTTATATAAATTCCAAATATCAATAGTTGATGAGAGTTTTTGCAAAAGATGCTCCAAAGATGTCCAAATTCACCAAGTTGACAAAAAAGTTTAGGGCAGGTGAAAATTAGATTCCCACTATTGGGATACAATTTTACATCTTGTGTCAAAATTTTGTGAACATTTGACCAAAATTAACTTCATAGGATAATGTGTGTATAGGCAGTTACCACCTCTTTTGAGGTGAAAGTGATAGTGTAAAACCATGCACAAATGCAATAGTAAGGTAGTCAAAGAATAATATTTGTACATGTGGTACATCATAAATTCATAATTGGTCGGAAATGATTTTCATTTCCTTATATTGCATCTCACATATAACACAAAACACGAGAAGTGTTTCAATGGTCATTATTACATTAAAAGACTATTGAGCAATCTACCGCAACTTGTAGCCTAAACGAGAACGATAGCTCCTTGCAAATGAAAGAACCTCAACTCAAATTTAATGCTCAAAACTTCATCACATTTAGTGCTCTCCAATCTTTTGAAGCCTTTTTGAGTCCAATTGTGGAGAAGTCCACAGAATTGTCATTCATAAAACCTCTTTGCAAATAAAAGGAAAAATCCAATCTTCAAAACAAAAGGCCAAATCCCATCTTCAAACAAAAGGAAAGCTTTTAATAAAGCAACAAATTCAAAATTGACAGAAAAAGTAGATCGTAGTTAATATCCATATGTGTCTATTGGTCATTGAGGCAAATCCTTAAATAAAACTTGAATATTTTGGAATTGAATTTCATTTCTTTGTTCAAGTTCATTGCAATAAGGAGAGCACATTTGCCACAATTAAGTTCAGTGGACTCCGTCGGCCCAACATTTAGAAACCGAAATTCCACAAAGCCACAATCAAACTCTAGCCAGCTGTGCCCAATTTTTGATCACAAGCACCAATAGCTAAAAAAATTCTCTTAAAAGATAAAGAATCAAAAGAAATAATGCATCCATGTCTCTAAGTCATTTATGCTTCAATCCAATTTTTTTTAATTCAATTGTTTTATAATTTTTTTAATAAACTATTCACAATAAAAAGAAGTTTTAGCCTCGTCGTAGCTACTTGAAACTGACAGAAATCCAAATTGAAAAAGATTGCTCGAAAGATTGAAGAAGAAAGAAGAAACCTCAATAGGAAAAATTAAGCCAATGAATCTTGTTCATGGGAAGCACTTGCTTGCACTCCTGGATGTATCCATTTGCAATGCCTTCAATCTTCAATGACAATGCCACAATCAATGTCACAATCCTTTCCTACCCATCATTATCAAATTTTGGAGCAACAGATAGCAACATGATGGAATTGAATACACTGACTAGGCCGCAAGATTGCAAGATTATATCACTGGAGACCCCATTCATAAGTTTCTTGAAAATTTCTTTGTTTTGGTTGCTTTTGAACTTTATTAAGACTTATGAAATTCAAAAAATCTCCTCAGTGACCTTATTGTACAATCTCCTCAAATCACAAGCGCAAAAATTTCTTGTCTTTATACATCATCCTAAATATTCACATGGAATCTCTCTGAATTCTCTGAGACACTCAAGCAATTGCATCAATTTACTATGAGGCACAAGGATATACATGTGCGCGTGTCTGTTATTCCGTTTGTACTGATGGTTTTTTCTTCAAGTCCAATCGCACGGCACTACGGGCATTGTTTTTTTTTTTAATCGCACAATTGTTGATTTTGCAAAAAGGGGATTATTTGTTTTCTTTTTGAATTGCATAGCCATTCATTTTTCAAAGGAAGGGGGGTTATTGTTTTCTTTTCAAATCTCACAGTTCTTGATTTATCAGAGGGGGGATTTCTGGGGCGAAGGGTGGTCTTCCTTCTTTTTACTTCATAGACAATTTTTTTAATTTGCATCGCATGATAGCGAAGGGTGGTCTTTTTAAAAAAATACTAATTGCATGGTTGCAGATTTCTCACTTGAGGGGGCAGGTCCAAGGCGGAGTTGCTTGTCTCTTTTTAAGAGATACTGTTCAATGGACAATTGGCCTTTAGAGGTTAAAAACTACCACTTGGTCAATAGCACTTGAATTTAATTGATCGCTGTTAGTTTCATGGTGTATACACTGTACACATATGTAATAGAGGGAAGGAAAAATTTGTGAAGAAGGATGGAGGCGGGAAAAAATTGGGCACTTAAATTTTATTTGTAAGATAGTCCCACTTAAAAAACCATAGGAAAGAATTTACAAAAACCATAAGGTATTAAAAATATGCCTCTCATAACTTTTTATATAAAAATATGATCATCTTAAATGCAATAATTAAGGTAAATAGCCCCACATCAAATACCCTCTTAATTGAGGTGTATACCTTAATTTATAAAGAGTGATCTCCCTAGATTTTGGTTGATTGAGGCCAAAACTCTAAACTTTCAAATCCAAGTTGAGAAATTCAAAAAAATTGTTAGCTTAAGTTGTAGGGCATTGCATACAGCCTATTCTAAAATAGTAAAAATCTTTATAATGGAATATTTTTAGCAAAGTATAGATGGATGAAGTTTTGTCTCTAATTTATTCTTCAAGATTTCATCCAACATTTTCTTCTAGCCTATAAGGATATAAATGAATTCATAAGAGCCGATGGCGATGGTGAAAACGGAAAAGGTTCCTTTTGGAGTCCTATTTGAAATGTTAATGGAATGTTCTACTCAAAGACTTCAGCAAATTCATCAAAATTAGATGTAAGAATTATTCAAAGTTGTCAACAATGAAAAATGAATTTCAATATCGTACTTGCACAACACACCAACCATTAAATCTACTTATGCACAAATTCAACAGGTGATCATGTCATGTGTTTGTTAAATAGTGAACCCTCTATATAATTAAAAAATTCAAGAATTTGTATATTTGAACCACTACATTTGAAGAAAGCCTCTTTCACCAAATATATATGTCAACCTCAAAAAAAATAAAAAATAAAAAAACAAAACATCTTTAACATGTATGCATTTTGAGACCTTTTCCCCCGTCCCTTCCAATATGGCGGCTGAGAATGACCCATCAATTGTCTCCTATTGTTATTAGCTTCATTTTTCTTTACTTCACTTGTAAATCCTACAAAAAATTGATTAATTAATTATAGAAAAAACATGTGCCACCCAAAGATATTTGATGCCAATTGTGTAATGGATACAACATCCAAAAAAACAAAAAAAATTTAATACGTATTTAATCAACTCACACTTACACCCAAAGGAATACAAGAGGGTCTTCTTAGATTGCCCACCTTTTGCTTGTGCCGCCTAAAAAGAAAAAAAATTACTACCAAAAAAATGTAACTACAAAATACACTAACAATAAAATATGACTACAAAATATGACTGAGGCAAAAACATGACTGCCCGCCCAAATTTCCCTTTGGCTGCCCCTTTCAAAAAATGTCACTACCATGGAGATATGACTGCAAAATATGACTCACCCAAAAATATGACTGGCAAATATGACTTGCCGTTCCCCAAACATGTTCCCTATGAAGTACTTTGGCGTTCCCAATGGGCGTACACTATATGCTTGTGAAGTACAATGGCAAAATATGACTGGTAGTCATATTTGCAGTCATTATTTTTCCCAAGGTCTTGGCTTCCAATAATATGACTACATGTAGTCGCCAGTCATCCCCAGTCATGTTTTTGCAGTCATAAAGCACTCATTTTCTTGTAGTGAGTATTTACAAATTACACTGCAATTTAGTGAAAGTAATGTTTGAATGTATCTATACATAATCACTCAATGTACAATCACTATGAAATGTGATTTTGTATAGCAGTTCAATGCGACCTTTGAAGAAAGTGACATGCTATTGTAAATAAAGAATTTCCGAAAAGGGTACCTCGGTATTCGAAGGATAAAATTTAGGTGCAAACTATAGGTAGCAACTAATTCCACAGAGGATATGAATTCAAGACCGGAACTTAGACAACTATAGAAACAAGTTATGTCATGCTCCTTGACAAGTACTCGTACACACCGTAGTGAGTAAACTGTAGTCTATAAGAGTATTTGCAAAGGAGATTGACATAGCTTGTTTCTATAGTTTTCTAAGTTCCATTCTTGATTTCATATCCGCTCTGGAATTACACTAGTAGAAAATAGGGTCCTGAATGACTAGTCCAGAATGACTGCAGCAGTCATTTTTTGTCCACAATGACTACAAAATGACTGCAAAGTGACTGCCGCAGTCATTGTGGACCAGTCATTTATAGCCTGTTTTCTACTAGTGTTAGTTGCTACCTACACTTGTAAATTTATTTTATCCTTTAAACACTGAGGTACCTTCTTCAGAAACTGTCAGCTACAACACTGTGTCACCTTCTTTCATAGTTTGGAACAATTCATGATTCCTAGTACCGAATTTCCTATTTTCTACAAAATGGTACAACGATCGGAATCCAAAACCCTAAACCACTCAATAACAATTAAATGATACACCCAAATTCTACATTACTGTACTAGAGATAGTAAGATGTCCTCCATGGTCTTCTATCTACATACTACAATTGCGATGTACTCTTCAACTTCTCCATGGCAGCAATGATCTCTGGCCCTCGATTGTACCCATTTTTTTCCTGCGAGGATGTTGTTCTCGCAATCTCCCGCCTTTGCGCCCGCAAAGACCTCTCTTCCCAAGCGTCCCATGGTTTGGGATTAAGAGAACTCAGTTTAATAACAATATTATGTGACTTGGATTGTCGTGTGGCAACTCCCAACGAATTGCATTGAGGCAAACGAGCTCTGGAAACTCTTGCTGCTATAGGCAATTCTCTTGAATCAAAATTTGGAAGTGCCAAACCATGCACACCATTGCCGGCATTGGCAACAGACTTAGCCACGATGTCACCGCCCTGCCAAGCCAACTGAAATCAGCAATTTGCAATCCAATGAGTTGACAAACACAAGTTCAAAAGCTAAATCAGAAAATGAAAACCTTTGTACCTCGAAGGTGGGGAGCACACCTATTTGTTCACCGTATAGCTTTCTTTGCGTCTCAGAATTCAATCCAAAGCGATCTTGGGGTGAGGTCGACCTTCGACAGGATTTCAACGGAGAAGGAGAGCTGACAGTGTTGGTGCGCTTCTTCGTGTTTGGTGGACTATCCACTACCCCATCATCGACAGGCATCGCAGAGAAGTCCATTGTGGATTGCGTCGTTTTTGCATAAAATATAATGTGCCCCACAGTACTCTCTGATATTGCAAACTGACCATAGTCTGAAAACAAATCATGAGAGGCAGTAGACTTGCCGCCACACTCAACATTTGAGAACGAATTACGAGGCAAAGCCTGTGGCAAAGAAAGGAATGAAATTCAGGTACGTACGCAATACAATGTGTTGTGCAATTGCTAACTTCTTCAATATCCACAACAAATAAGTACATATTATGAAAGGCAGCAGTTTGATAAGAAGATGTTGTAGCACTTATGAAGAGAAGGCAACGCACTACAGCACCTAAAAATCCCCATCTATGTCAGGTCGTGGACAATTTACGAACATCATGTCCTCTATATCAAGCTCTTTGCGCCTCGATCTGCCTGGCCTTTTAGGAGACACGTAAGGCCTACCACTCTTCTCTCTAAACTCATCAATGATAAAATTGGAGACCTCCAGTGCCCTCGTCAGCTCGTTGTACTTGCTTTGGTCGGGCTATAGAGCAAGGTGGAGGCCCCCCATATTATCGTCTCTCCGAAAGGGATATAGTTCACAAGGCCTCTCCGTGTGCAGTCTTCAAATCCAAGGGAGAAGATGATCTATGAGGATCGAATTTCTCGCTCCATAACCCTCACGTGACCACGTGTCGAAGAGCACCACATTCACGGGGTAGTTCATGAAGTGCTTCTCCGGTTTGTCGTCCACAATAATTGTATTATGTTTAGAGAAGCAAGAACCGCTCAAATTGAACAACTTCTCCAAGGGTTTCAAGAACAAGTCCTTCTCTGTCCCCCTCAATCTGAAGTTAACTAAACTTTTTTCATCTCTCGATCTGCACTTCATAACATTGCATTATTCTTATCCGAGGATATACAATGGTAGATCTAATTTATAGAACAAGTTCACGCAAACCAATTCAGCATACGACCTGTTCATGGAGCTCCAAACCGACACGTTGGCAATGGAGTTTAACTCCTGCAGGAACTTCCTCAAGTGTGGTTGACGAGTGACCCTGTTGATCTCCGCTGTCACGTGCCCTAGCTTAGGATCTACCTCACAGGGAGAGCAAACTCTCTTTTCATCTAAGTCATAAATTAGTTCCTCGCATACGCAAAGTAAGCCATTCAGATCCAGGACGACATTGAGCCATTTCTTCTTTGTCACCCTGGATGAGAATGGAGGAAGAACATGCACGTCCTCCTCACCTACAGGTATCCTTCTCTCACTGCTAACTTGTTCAGAATGAACAGCGACAATTTTCAACTCGTCAAACCCATGCGCACCCCGCTACTGGAAATCCACATAAGCATAACAACTAGGGTGAACTAACAACCACCAAGAAGAACACTAAAAATTACGTGTGAGGCAGAGCACTCACTGGATCCGCATCCTCGCGGAGTCGCGGACTGGTGAAGGGATGACTGCATCCGCCAAAATCGCCGATGAAGGAATTACAAGCTGGAAAATTGCGTCGTCCGGACTGCAGGCTTTGGCCACCTCCTCAGCTAACGACGAAACATTGTCGGGAATTCTTGGCAAATCAGGCCTTGTGGGATGCGCAGCACCTAAATCTATCACTGATTCCTCATGCGCAGACAACGACAGAGTGCACACATTCCGGGGACTAGACGGATGAGCACAACCAACAACCAGATTTTCAGAAGGAAGAAGGTCTGCGGCTGTACAAATCGTACACAAAAAGAACTTTGTGAGAAAAAATATATTTATTATAAAGTCTTGGAATGAGAAATACATTTACAATATATACAACTTCATAGTCTTCGCCCACCTATCTACCTGTAACTACGTAGTGCATCTTCAAGGAAATGACAATAGACCATTCAGAACATTCAACTCGGGTCGAGTTGAATGAGAGGTCAGGGAAGGTCCTGGGAACCACATGGCTGGGTGTCTGTGAATGGATCCGAGGCCTGCTCAGGCTGAACCTCATCCAACTCCTGGACCTCCTCAGACACCTGGTCCTCAAACACCTCGGCCTGGTCATCCTCAACGTCTCGCTCGTCCCAGCCACGTCCTGAAATTCCTCAGCGGCTCAGCTTGGTCATCAACCTCAGGAATATCCACCCCAGCATTTACATCCTCCGACACTATGGATGGTGATGTCGCTAAAGAACTCAAGACGTCTTGGATCAGTGGGGCCAGTCTCACGCTCTTTGCCCATTGAGCCTTGATTTGAAGTGAAGGACCGGGTAGAGCCTGCTGCAATGGCTGCACGGTGATATCCAAAATGACGCTCTGCACCAGGCTCTTCATGTACACCATCAACTCCGCCTTGTCCGACTCTCGTCTGATGTCAACCTGAGCCTGCCACTTCATGAAATCCGACGTGTTGATCTCCGCCGTCGCGTCCTCTCTCCTCCTCTTTGCTGGGACGCGCCGATCGGAAGTCGGAGTCACATTCACGTGATCCTCGGCAGATGCTGAGGACCCGCGTATGAAGCTCGACTCCTGTCGGTTACCCAAATCTGGGAAAGCGGTCGGGTGAGCAGCAAGGACAGCATCCATTGGATCAACCCATCTTTCCTCCTCCCTTTTGCTTCCTTCCAGGTTGACCACTGTGTCCAGCAATACCATCTCCTGAGTTGCCTCATGAACTGGAGATGTCGCCCTCTCCTTTTCTTTTCTCGAACGCGATCCCTTTTTGCCGGGTGTCGGCAGCGCCTTCTCGGGGTGGGCATGCTCGTCGACAAAATAGCTGGACTGAAGGAAGTCATCCTTATCCAAATTCTCCAATTTCACTGCCATGTCTTGAAACTTTCATGGAAGTCCGCGTCATCGATGGAAAAGTGGTCCATGCATGCCAGACATCTGTCAAATAATACATGATTCGGTACTGTAAATCTGAAGTTCAAGTTGGTCGACGTGACTCCCCCAACATGCGAAATCGGTCCCAAGAAGTAAGGTTTCAACTCGGATCGACTTGAATTTGGAAAACAGACAAAGCATGAGAAGTTTAACTCGGACCGACTTGAATCTAGAAAGCAGACAGTGTACAAGAAGTTTAACTTGGACCGACTTGAAATAATTATGCAATAAGTAAACTGACAAAGACAACAAACTAGTACATAACAAATGAGTCATACAACAGGATTGCCTGGACACCCGGTGTTTTCGACTCGACTCGACTTGAAAGCAACGGATATAGGACAAACAACATACCCAGGCAGCACACACAAATTTGCCTCCGGCGAAAATGGAGAGGACATCATTTCGAGAGTTGCAGAAGAGGTTGAGTACTTCGAGGTAGAACTCCATTCGGAGTTCCGTGTCATAGATTCGGTACTCTAGCTCGTTGTACGACCCCGCCTTCGACCCCTTGCCGTCCATCGGCACCTCAAATCTTCTCGGTATTGACTTGGGCTTAATCTGAGCACCTCTCTTAATTAGGAAGATGAGGTGCACGGGAACCTTGGCAGTAGAAGAATTCGGATTCAGGTCCATGAGGCGCTCTGCAGGCACGTCCAGGATGTACATTGCATATTGCAAAGTGTAGACGCCCGCCATCTTCCCCGTCCTGATGAATCCCCTCACCTGGTCGTCCACCTCCTCGTCCCCGGTAATCCACAGTCAGATCTGCAGATCTGTGAGGCAGGGTGTGGGCGCAAGATTATCCACCCTTGGTAATAAAGCGAACACCGACCAGGTTCTATGCTTTTATCCACTTTTTTAATATATAGGGGTGTTGTGAGCGCGGTCCACTGTGCCTTCCAAGCAATGGATCTTTTTTGCTAACGTTTCCTAAGTGTTGTGGATGGACAGCGAAATAATTAGAAATGCATGTGGTAACTCACAGGCTAACTGCAATGATCAGGGATAATAGTGAAATCCTAACTCCCTAGCTATCTATCCTATGTCTAGGGTTGACTGGGTAGTTGGCGTCATTTCTAACATCCCTAACTACATGAAATGGAAACCCCTATATTCCTTCCATGAACCCCTAAGACTATCTTTGTGTTTTGACTCTCCACCTGGAAGTTCTACTTCTAAAGACTAATCCTAAAGTTCAACTTTTACTCTAATTTCCAACTCCTAAATGTAATTCTAGATTTTGCTCCTTCAACTGGATTCTAAATCTTAACCTCCAAATTCGACTATAGGTTTTGACTTTTGACTATAGGTTTTGACTTTTGACTCTAGGTTTTTACTCCTAAATTAACTCTAAAATTTACCCTAAAATTTTAACTCTATATTTTAACTTTTAACTCTAAATTTTACTTTTTAAATTGATCCTAAGTTTTAACCTCTAGGGTTGACTCTACTTCTAACATTTACTTCTACTTTGAACTTTGATTTTTTACTATCTAATTGTTACTCCAAATTATAACTTCTAAATTTTACCCTAGCTTTTGACCTTTAACATTCACTCTAACTTTGAATTTCTAACTTCAAGATTTAACTCCTATTTCTACTCGTAATTTCTATCTCCTAAATTTATTCTAAAGTTTTTATTTTTAATTTCTACTTCCTACTCGGATTTTTGACTCCTAATTAACCCTAACTTCCTTTTCTAAACTACCCTAAGATTTTACTGGAAAATTCAACCCCCTAAATTAAACTTCCAACTTAACTCTACTTTTTAACTTTCCAAAGTTAACTCTAGATTTTGTCCTTAGAATTTTAATTCTTACAATTAACTGTAATTTGACTCTAGTTCTAACCGCTAATTAATCCCTAATTTTAATCCTAAATTCTATTTCTACTCTAAATCCCTAGGTTCCGTCTATAGTTCCCTTTGGATGAAATTTTAGTCAAATTCCTTCGTCCAACCCACTACTTAACTTATCCTAACGCGATCAATTTAAAGCCAAATCTTAAGTATAATATGTTTTCGAAAACCTCTATCCCAAATCTATAAACTTTTGAAGCTAAACTTTTACTTTGCACTAATCTCAGCTTGTTAATCACGCTTTAAGGCTGATTAAGGAAATCAACGCTAATTAGGGAAAACACCAAGGATTAATTCAAAAACTCACCTCTTCACTGCTGGTTTTGGAAATCACTTCGTCCACGTCCACGTATACATCCTCACGCTCCATGGTAATCCTTTGTTTTTGTTTGAATTTTTCCAAGTTCATCGCTTAAATTGAGAAAATATTACACCCTTGCACTCTAACTTCCTTTTTTCCCTTCCTCCTTCCTTATCTTTCTTCCTCTCTCCTTCTACACTAGTACTATTCCACCTAAGTTTTTATGAGTCTTACACTATGGTCTCAAACTCCAAGGAGGTTTTTAAGATGCCAACTATCCTCTTACACAACTTTGCCTTTGTGACATTCTAATCCTCTTCCCAACGGTCACCACAAATTCTCAAGATTTCTTTTCCTAAGCCGACCTAAGTTTAGGCCTAGGTCACTATTGATCGTCTCTCTCCTTTTTTTCTCTACTTCATCTCCTTCTTTCTAATCTCCCTCCATTGCTTGTGTGTGTATTTGGTTGGTTAGAGTGGAGTTTGCAAATGTTGTGTGCAAGTGTGACGTGGAGGCGTTGACTCTCTTTCTTCCCCTTCCCTTTATTCTTTTAATTACAACTTTGGAGTTTTGGAGTTTTGAACCTTTGGTCCCCATTGAGCTCCAACTGGATTGCTAAACTGGAGTATGCTAGATTTCTATACTAGAGTTATAACTGGATTTCTAAACTAGATCTATAACTGAGTTTCTAAACTAGATCTATAACTGGTTTTCTAAACTAAATCTATAACTGCGTTTCTAAACTAGGTCCTAATTGGTTGAAAAAAAATTTTAAAAAAAAGTTGGAACCCCGTAGGGTATCATCCCATTTTGGTCTGAATTTCAACCATGATGTATGTGAGTTTTGGTTCAGTCAACCAAGATTACAAAACGCCGGCCAAGCAAGGATGACCCAACACGTTAGGCCAGGCAGTGTACTCGCCACTGGTACCGGTTGCCGACTGGGCATACGTGTTACTGCTAGTTGGTATACACTGTATTGCTGGCTTGGTAACGCTGGTTATTGCTGGCTTGATATATATTGGTACTGCTGGCTTGATATACGCTGGTTACTGCTGGCTGGTATATGTTGGCCACCACCAAATTTTTAATCAACTCCACGGGTTCCCTCAGGAACCCACTTAGCAAATAAAAATTGGATTTTTGGAGAAAATTAGTGCTAGAGCCAAGGCTGCGCCGTCCAGGGGTTAGGCCCAAATTTGTGGAGTAAAACACTCGACTTATAAAATCACATATACAAGTGCTAGGCTTGCTAATTTGGCCCACAACACCTACTTCATGCTAAACCACTAATATCTTGGAAGTTAAACTTTAGACTTTTCCAAGAAGGTCTTGGAAACTAGACTTTGGAATGGGGTACCCGGGAGGTTCAAAGCTTCGCTGGCAAGTTGGATTTAACACCAACTCTAGGACTTGTGACACTCCGGGGGTCCGTAGCTCCGCTGTCCGAGATCTTTTTTAACACACACTCTAAGACTTAGAACTAGTTGTAGGTTCAAAGCTTTGCCGTCCTAGGGGGGTCCACACGATAAAGGAAACTTTAGAAGAAGACAAGGTTACACTTTAAAGAAAACACACAAGGTAAGTTCAAAGCTTCGCCGTCCCAGAGGGGGGTCCACTCAACAAGGAGAAGGTTAGAAGAGGACGTAAGGAAAATACTGGAAGAAAACACACGAGTTAGGGCCACGTGGCCATATAAAGCTCACACACTAAAGACCCCCCAGAGCGGCATCGCCAAGGTACGGTGGGGGGTGACTTTAGGATTAATACAACACCCAAAAGACTCTTAAGACACACAAGTTAAATCACGGGGATGCACAAGAGAGAGAGAAGGGCTCTCAACTCTCAACAAGGGTACACAAGAAGACACAAGGAGTACACAAAGCAAGATAGAAGGACCCCTAAGGACCTTCAAAGCTTGAAATACTACAATAACAGAGCCAAAAGTGCTTCAAAAACACCGTAGAGGTTTTTGGCTTCAAACGCCAAAATATCTAAAATAACTTGGACCCACGGACCCCAAAACAAGTATTGGGGGTATTCTAGAGAGAGAAATGGGGCCTTCATATAGGTTTCCAAGGGCCCACCCCTCCCTCTAGAGTTCTAAGGTAACCTTATCAACTTGGATTTTCATCCTCATCCTCAAAGATTTTCATCCTAATCTCTCAAAATCTACTTATACCATCTACGCTGGACCAACATCCTAACTTTTGGAGATTAACTCCAATCGTCGAACGGATTGCGCCATTGGCTCTAGATCACCGTGTTTCGTCCTACACTCTCTTACCCTCGTACCGAGGCCAAAAACCCATCATAGGTTAATTTAATTTAAAAACCAAATCGTGGTAAAATCCTAGATCTTGGGGGTCTCCTATTTTGAGAAGTGTGAATAGCCTAGGGTCTCCGGTAGGTGCGGGAGAGTCGGAAAGGACTTTTGTTGACTTCGTTTTGCCATTGTATGGTCCCGGAATGCCGGTCAACGTTGCGGGGACCCCACCACGTGGTTAATTCTTGAGGAATCTTACCAGTTCGGGTACTTGCCGCTATCGGAATGTCGTGAAACTTCACGGAGCGCATTATTAACATAAAACAAGCTAGTCTAATTTTTAGTGAGATTTTATTGTAACCTGGATAATTTGCATGAAATTCCCGTTGGAGGTTAGGAGGATTGACCACCCAGAAAAGGTTCTTCTGTAAATTGGAAGATGCTGGGAATTTTCACGTGACCTCTCAGGGAGTCACATGAAAGACGTGCAGGTGCGTTTCCGTACCTGGCACGATTGGTCTGTGGAGATTGAAACTGACCATCTCCTCGAATTAGCGATGGTGCGGGAATCTTCTACAGGTGGAAGAATCTTGATGAACTGATTTCGCCGGTGGACTCCTAGCATGGGATTCACCCTAGAACACCATCCTTGGGTTGTAGATTCCTCCACGGGCCCGGTCTTGCGTTAGTGGCTTCTGCATGCTAACAATCGGGATTTTGGAAATTCGTCAATTTAATGGGGAATTCTAAATCTAACTCTAGGACCCGACCTAGTGGCCTTGCTGTAGATCCCTTGGACCGACTTAGCCATGAACTGCCACATTCATGGTGGGAATTAACCCTTTTGGGGCTGTGTGACTCAAATCCTCCAAATCTAGCCACTTCATTATTTCTATACTATTTTTAGGCAAGGTTTGGAAATTCTAAGTAAAAACATAAATCTAGACCAAATACTATAATGGGTATGACACAACCCTATTTTGGTTCTATACTCTTTTTATGGCTTTTTGTATACTTTTATCAACTTTAAATTGCAAATTTCCAAAAAAATAATTCTACGAGTCCCAAGTGACAAATTGGGAGCTCACAACCCACTAAAATCAAACACCAACAAAAGCTCTATTGTTTTTCTAAAGTATGTATTTAGTAAGTAGAAACATTTTTTATTAAACATATATATCCCAAAAGTAATTCAAAGAAGCAAACAATAGTTATCATGAAGACTTGAAGACCAAAATGTATAATGGGGTACCATTCAAAATAGCGTTTTTGAAATCACAGGGAAGGAAATTTCACATTTGACAACTTTGACAACCTCCCGAGGATTCAAAAATTGATCTTTGACCATGAAACTTTTAACACAACATCATCTTTAAGTTAATTATATGTGTGCCAAATTTCAAGGCCAAATGATATATTCAAAAAAGATATTCAAAATCTACCAACATGGATAGACGTGAGAAATAATCACTATTGCCAACTTTGACACCCTCCCGAGGACTGAAAAAAAAAATTCATATGTAATTTTTGGCTTAGGACCATCTATATGTTGATTACATGTGTGAAAAACTTTAAGTCCAAAAGACCCCCACAAAACTAGATATTTAAAATCAACCAAAATGTGTAGTTGTGAGAAACAATTTTACTACTACCAACTTTGACACTATCTCAAGGGTTGAAAAATTGTTTATTTATCATGAAATTTTTATGATGAAATTATCTCTATGTTAATAACATGTGTGCCAAATTTCAAGTTCAAAAAATTCACACAAAAAAAAATATGCTAGTTCTACCAATGTGTATAGCTCCCAGGGAGATCACTATCAGTTTTTTAGAAAACTACATGAGTTAAAAAAATAGGGTCCATTTAATTCAATGCAGAGAAATTTTATATAGTATATAGGGTCACTATAGGGTCTATAAAATTCTACATACTCTATTATATGTAAATTAGGGTATATAAAAACATCTTATAGTAGGAATTTTTATTAATAAATTAGCCTTGGCAGATAGATGTTGTGCAAATTTTTCATAGTATGATGAATATAGATGTAGATAGATAATTTCATATAGATGATAAAATGGACATAGTCAAGAAATTCTACAATGAAGGGTGGTTGAGTGAAATTGTGCCACAGTACTAGTAGTGTATATATCAAAAAAATTAAGTGTAAATGTAAGGCATTAACCACAAGTGGCAGAAATTGTCACATTGTACAAATAGGGAGGTTTTACCTAATTTCTATAGTGGGTTCAATGAACTAAAAATTGTACAACATGGGAATAGAGTTTATAATTTGTTTAACTTCATTCTTTGAAGCCATAAATGTTAAGTTAAACACTCACACTTAATGGGATAGTTTCAATGGGGATTTTGAAGCATTCCAAATGGCAAACTTGTTATTTACCCTTAAAGACGAGGGTGTTTTGGAACAGGAAAAATTCAAAATTGCCCTTTTTTGATGCATTGTCCAAAATTAAAAAATAATTATTTTTTTTGAATTTCAACCATACAAAAGTGTATCAAATAAGTATAGCAATGTGTGGAAAAAATTTCAGCCCATTTGACCACATGGATTGAAAAATTATAACGTTTGAAGTGAGATTTTTTTTTTAATTTCTGCAAATTATGGCTAGTAAATTTCGACCCCTCCTAGAGCAAAAATTTTGCTCTACAAAAAAATGAATTTTTTGCAATTCATATATATATATTATTAGATATTTACATTTATCCATTAAAAAATTTAGAAGCAAATTTGAAGTCTAGCTTATTCTAAATCAACTTGCAATGTAAAGAAATTAAGTGCATTTGTAATACACTAGTCATTTTTTGATGATTTCTTGTGCAATGAGGAAATTTTTTATTTGAAATCCAAATATTAAGAATTTAGAGACAAATATTTGGAATACGGTATGTGGAAAAAATTCCAAGAACTTTGACTTCACAATTTGCAAGATAATAGGGCTTGAAGTAGAAGAAAATGTTCATTCTTGAAGCCACCCCAACATAGCTAATAAAGTTTGAAAACTATTTTTTTTTTATAATTATATTCCATATTTTATTAGTTACGTACATGCCAAATTTCAAAAGTTGATGAGCATTTTTGCAAAAGGTGCCCAAAAGATGTCCAAATTGCTTAAGGTGCCAAAAAAATTCAAGGCAACATTACTTTTGTTTCAGATACTCAATTAGAAAAAAAGTATATTCTCACTAAAGGGGTACATGTTCACACCTTGTATCAAAATTTTGTGAACAATTGACCAAAATTGATTTCATAGGATCCTACCTAGATTTTTAATTATTCATTTAATGAACAATTGGTCTTTAGGGGTTGAAAATAACTACTTGGTCTATTGAACACTTAAATTCTATATGTAAGACAGACCTACTTAAATTACTTCATGAATGAATTTACAAAAACTATACACTAATAAAAAAACAAGGTTCTGAATGACTAGTCCACAATGACTGCAGCAGTCACTTCTTGGCCGCAATGACTACAAAATGACTGCAAAGTGACTACCGCAGTCATTGTGGACCAGTCATTTATAGCCTGTTTCTACTAGTGATAGGATATTAGAAATATGTCCCTTATAGCTTTTTATGTAAAAATACGATCATTTTAAATACAATAATTAAGGTAAATAGCCCCACATCAAATACCCTCTTAACTCAGGTGTATACCTTAAATTACAAGGAGTGATCTCCCTAGAGTATAACAACATTTTTTGGTAAATCTTTTGACCTTGATCATTCAACTAGACATGTTGGTAGAGATAATATATATTTTTTTGTGTGAATTTCTTGAAATTGAAATATGGTACACATGTTATTAATATAGAGATGATTTTATCATAAAAAATTCATGGTAAATAAACAATTTTTCAACCCTTGCGATAGTGTCAAAGTTGGTAGTTGTGAAATTGTTTCTCACAACTACACATGTTGGTAGATTTTGAATATCTAATTTTGTGGGGGTCTTTTGGACTTGAAAGTTTTTACACATGTAATTAACATATAGATGGTCCTATGCCAAAAAATTCATAAGAAAAAAATTCAGTCCTTGGGAGGGTGTCAAAGTTGGCTATAGTGAAATTTTTCTCGTGGCTATCCATGTTGGTAGGTGTTGAATATCTTTTTTTGAGTAAATCATTTGGCCTTGAAATTTGGAATACATATAATTAACTTAAGGAAAATAATATGGTAAAAAATTTATGGTCAAGATCAATTTTGAGCCCTCGGGAGGCTGTCAAAGTTGGCAAATGTGAAATTTCCTTCCCTACGATTTAAAAAACGCCATTTTGAATGGTACCCCACTGTACAACTTCATTATTGAATCCACTTGGAAGGATGGAAGGCGCTTGGCTTTGGTTACTTTCTAAGTTTGCTTCTTGCTATAGAGTGTCGATCTTGTATACAAAGCTAAGGTAATGAACCTATAAAGCTCTTGCCCTATTTTGACATTATGAACAATTGTTTCCAAGTGCAATTTAGCCTTTTAATCTGATGTTACTAATTTTTTTTATTTACCCTAAAAACAAAGGGCTAAGACCATTGTTGTAGCTTTTTCTAGGTACCTTGTGTGCATTATGGAGATGGCTACCCCCACTGAGGACTACATAGTTCTCATCCGTGGTCTCTTATGCCTAATAATCAAAGCTCATGATGAAAACTCCTTGAACCAACAAGAGGTAGTAGATGATGTTCTATTGTTTACTTTCCGTTGACATGTTGTATCTATGCATGTGGTATCACCCAAGGAAGGGGTTGGTCTAACCGTGTTGTCTCCGGAGAGTGCTGACAAGTTGGACAGGCCGGTAGGAGTGAATGTTCATTTGAACGTATGACCGTTGCCAAATTTCAAACATACTTATTTGGCATTGAAGGTGTTTTTCATAATCCCCTGTGCTGTCATTCTACAAGAACTTTGATGCATCGACACCTCCGTTTCTTTTCTTACACGCACACTTGTCTAAACTCCTACAATTTGTGTTTGCCTGCCTGTCACTGCTGTTCCTTTTCAAGTGGGCATGCTCACTACGTACCATATTGTTGTTCATCTTTTGTGTTCAGTTTAATAGTTGATTCAATGCTCTACGTGTTTCATGTTTGTTTAGTAGGTTTTGATAGTTGCAATGGAAAATGTTAATGACAACGACACTGCCGAGGCTCATCCTGTGAAAAAAAACAACCACGAGCAAGACTTGCCCGACGAACTGATTGAGCAGGTTTTAGAACTCAAGGAGATTAGGAACTGCCCCATCAACTGATCCAACTTGAATTAGAGCCCAAGGAGACTAGGAAACTGCCCAACCAACTAATCCAACATGAATTAGAGCTCAAGGAGACCAAGCAACTGTCCAAAGGGACTACAAGACAAGCTTTATGACATGGTCTTAAGCCAAGCCTGAGTGGCATCTAGGAAGTTGCCTAGTATCTCCTTGCCATGGTTGTCTATCTGGACATGATGCTAGTTTTTCCCATCGAAATGTTCGTCAGTGCCGTGACGCATTGGGATTTATGTCAATCCATTTTTATTTTTTCTAGATGGTCCGTTTAGCAATGGCAAGTCAATCCAGTCAACGGACATGCCGTTTGGGAAGATGGATGGACCATCCAAAAAGGGTTTTTTTTTTGGATCTTGAAGGGTGCTAAGTTTGGATCTCGACATATCATCAATCCAACGGACATCCAAACGTGATAGGAAAAACCCTGCTTTTTGCGGAAATGATTCTCTCAGAAGAAGATTTTGATAAATATGAATGGTTTATGGGATGCATTAATACTTTGCTGCTTCAAAAATCCCCTCGCGAGCAAATGATGGAGCTACTAGCCAATGATCAATATGCGCCACTACGCAGTTACTAGACATGTAATTTTTTAAACAATTTGGGGATCTCAAACCTCTAATATACAACTCTTATGCAACCTTTTTTCTTACTTTTTGAGAAAGTGCCAAGATGGTGATCACTTAAAATTTGGTGAAGCCTTGTAATTCCATCTTTTGGACCAAAAAATATTTTTCAATCATATTCATGTACTTTTTCATCCAAATTTGGCAACATCATCCACATTTTCAATAGAAATGGAAAATTTTTGGCAAAAAAAGATTACTTTTATTTGGCAAAAAGTAAACATTTGTTTTGAAATGACCCTATGGTGCCAAAAAAAAAGGTTGCTCCCATCATTTTGGGTTTAAATTTGGACCTTATTCCTAAAGTAGGTATTTTAATAATCCACCAAATCTGTGAAGACATTCACATACTCCATCAGGGTGGAGACAGGACAGAAATTGCCCAATTAGCGGCCAATTTGCAGTAGTGCATCAATGTAGAGATTCTCATTTGTATTGACCAGCACCGACGGCAGTTCAAATTACAGATGACAAAGGAGATGGAGGAGAGCCGCGCCAACTGGAATGCATTTCATGGTCGGCGGTGAAGATTACGATGGACCCGTAGCTATAGTGCCCACCCCACCGAGAATTTCATTGTTTTAATATATTTTATTTTTTATTGTTCAAAGATTCCGAATAGGTTTAGCTGTCTCAAAGAACGTGCTTTGAGCTGAGTATACTTACTAAAACATTTGTATAGTTACTAAAACATTTATTCATTTATTGAGGCATTTATTGACTTTGTCCTTGGATTTGTGGTTTTGCACTTGTGGTTTTGCCGTGGGTTTCGCATTACTTTGTTGAATGATGAATTGGGGTTCTTGTGCTATTCGGAAGAGGTTTGTTGTTGTTGGTTGTGTTTGAGCAAAGGATTGGAGCTTAGAGGTTTCAGTGGTTGTTAAAAAGGGCGAGGTGAGTGGAATTTTAAATTGGGTAGGGAGCTATGGCGCTTCCTGGGTTGGTCCATGACAAAGGCTTGATCAGACTCTTCTTCCTTGTTCTTGTATTGACTGCGTGTGATGATTCAACCCAATTTTTATAAATAGTATTGTCAGGGAGGCTGGGGATGTGAAGTGCGATAAAGAGATAAGAACATCGCCCCCCATTCACAGGGACGAGGCTTGGGCGGGGACAACTAAGGAAAAGTGAGCCACCGCGGACCTGGTGAGGAACAACATAAGACCATTCACTCCAAAATGAGCTCTCCTAACACTAACTCCCCATTCCCGACAAGCTTTGACCCAAACTTGATGTTGTCGGGTTTGCTTTTAATTCCTCCAAGTCATTAATGAATTTGATTGACTTTGCTTGGGTTGTAGTTCATCTCTTATCTTTTTTTACTCAATTCGAATTTTGATTGGCTCTTTGTTATGACACCTCATGAATGCATTCATTTGTCTTCTTTTGGTGTGTTAGCTTCCCCATGAATGAATGGAGGAAGGAAGCAACCCGGGATCTACCGGGCACGGGCCAACCGGTGGAGATGCTCTCAACGCTCACTTGGATGAAGGAAGGAAGTGAATAGTGAAACTACGCGTTTGCGGGTGCCTGCCCGTCCGAGGGCAGCGGAGCTCCCAAGAACTTCTTCTTGCCTGGGGAGAAGCGGAGAGCAGCGGGGGAGGGGCAGGGCCGAAGGGGAAGTCGAGCCTGCAAGAACGAACAGCAGAGGGCGAAGTATCTTCGACGTTGAGTGAGAATGATGGGGGGTGGCGGTGGTCCTGCTGTCGAACTCGAAACCGAATGATCGCGCAAGCCCCGTTGGGAGAGCTTCCCTCGTCGCCAGCTTCCTGCTTTCCTCGCTCGCCGGCTGTGTGCTGTGTGTGCGTGTCTCTCTCGCTTTGTTTCGCTCCTTCTTTCTCTCTCTCTCTCTCTCTCTCTCGTTTCCTCTCATTAGGGTTTCCCGTTCTGCTGCTTCTCCTGCTCCTTCTCTGCGCTCGACGCTCCCAGCCAGCCCCATGATTGATTGTTAATTTCTCCTCTAGGGTTTCGTTGTCGCACCCAGCTATGGGAGCTCCCAAACAAAAGTGGACCGCGGAGGAAGAGGCGGCCCTCCGCGCTGGCGTCGAAAAGTATGGACCTGGCAAGTGGCGTGCAATTCAGAAGGATTCGAAGTTCGGGCCCTGTCTCACCTCCCGCTCCAATGTAGACCTTAAGGTAACCCACCTTTTTCCCCTTTTCTCTCCCTTCCGCAGAGCGGTGCTTCTTCTGCATTTCCACCTTTGCCACCACTCAACTTACTCTCGGATCGTCATATCATCCCGGCCTTCAACCTGTTCAAGTCAATCGCCTCCAATTGAAACGCGGCGTTCTCCTACGCTCGGAGCCCCAGAGTTTTGCACTGAAGCATGTTGCCGCGCCCCCCAAACTTCCTAGCTTGTTCTTTCTTTTTCAAATGTTCTTTTAGGGTAAAGAGTCCCTGTTTCGTCGGTTACTACGGGCTCAACATTGAAGCTCACTTATTACCTTATGCATTGTTATTTCATTGTGCTTCTTTGTTCACCCTACGATCTTCGCCGTGCAGTGGTTACTCTACTCATTGCGGTTTTAAGCTTGATCTCTTTGTCCTCTACTTCTGCCACTTTTCGCCGAAAACAGCTTCCTTCTGTCGCTACCGGGAGCCGATTTGTTTGTTTGTTTTTTCTATCCCCCAATAGCTGTCGTTTGGTAGCATCGCGTCGATGGTCCCCGAATTTGCTGGTTCGTGTAGGCAACCCACACCAACGTCTTCTGCGTGGAAATTGGGGGCTGTGCTTAGAAGCCGAGGTCATGTTCGGTCTTCATAAGCGTTCTGTCCGTGAAGTGACGAAGTAAGCTTTGTATCGACACTTCGGCACTGACCTTCGCCTCGGTTTTATTTTATCTGATATTGGGTTTGTTCTACTCCCTATCATGGCTTCCCTACTTCAACTATTTTCTTGTCTTAATTGAAGTACGTACACCTTCGTTTTCGCCTTAGGTTCAGGATTCTGAACGACAGTCGGTTAACATATTTCAACTGACTTCGTGGTCTCCCGACAATTGTGAAGACCATCCATCTCGAACTTGCCATCATCACTTGAGGGACCGCCATAGAAAGAGGCCGTCTTGGTTGTTTGCTACAATGGACAAGTTGTTAATGTTATTAGCCTGTTTTCACACCTAGTGCCTACTTTCCCGAGTCCTTCAAGAGGTCATCGATTGGAGGGTGATCCTGGATATTTTTCTCCTTTTCACTGAAAATTTCGAGTCCTGATGGTGCGGACCAGGTTCCGGAAAACGACGATGAGGACATTGGCGCAGTGCGCTGGCGACAAGGAGGGTATAAATAGGATAATGTTTATATTTACCTGTATTTACATTTCACCGCACTGAGTCCCTACGTACCCTGGACCGGAAAGCTTTCCCTAGTATTGTGTTTATTTGGACTTGGGGATCGTACATTGACATTTAGTACTCTTGCCGTATTCCAGTTTTGGATGGAAACGAGTGTCGAGCACTAGTGAAAGTTTCGGGTTTCGGGAGTTATTGACCATCTTTTGGTGACTGCTGGATGGTAGGATAAATGGCGAAATATGAGTGTAAGTGCCAATGGGCTGGGTTCGGCAAGGAAGCCCTTGACTTCAACCGGTGGACAAGGGATGTTGACCTTGATGGAGGATGCAGTCTCGGTGAATCCTTCGACTGTTTTACCACCTGGAGATGACCCGTATGTGGTGAAAAGGGACAGTGCGGACACGTCTGGAGATCGCAAGTCACTCGGTTCTAGGTAGTATTTGGTCCCCTTATGTACTTGCTCCTAATGTGGTCAAGGTTATGATTCATGTTTGTTACTGCCCAAACCGCTGAACATGCAATGCCATTGACGTTTAGTAATTCTGATTTTCTCGTATGGCAGGTATGATAACATGGTCTTTGAAGCAGTGGTGGGGTTAAAAGAACCGTATGGCTCTAGCAACGCCTCCATCGCTAGCTATATCGAGGTAAGGTGGCATTTTCTGGTGGACTGGATCAATCCTTTGTTTACACCCTATTCCGTCTCTTTTGAGTTCATTTGATTTCTCAGTAAGCGTGGGTTGCCTTCTGGAGCTAAAGTTTGCGAGTTACACTTTTACTTGGAAATCATCGTTTGTATTTCATTATTTTCACGTTATTAGAAGGACGTACTTGTAGCCACACTGTGTTTCTCCGAGCCATGGCTGGATCCTCCCTTTGAGCTGAGCTTTGTTTGAGAATACTGGTCTATTGAGTCTGCTGTGGCACGTTGTCAGTGGCGATTTGATGAGCCAGACCTGTCCGAGGTCAGTCGTGTTTTGGTCACGGTCTATGGTCATGTGAGCATTGTGAGGAGACGGCACTGTCTTCCACTCTGTCTCTTCTTCCCTTGTGAGACTTCTCGCTGGCTTTGGCGATCGTACCGTGAATACATCTTTTGTTTCTGTTTACTGGCTTCATGTCTTCCTGGACGTCTGAATGGGTTTTCAACCCGATCAGGAGAGTTTCGTGTGAGTTGCGGCTTTACTGCTGACGATGGCACTGGAAGTTGTTTCCACGATGTCGTTTCTTGTGAGAACTTGGGATTTTAAGTTATAGGAGTTAAAAATTATGAAGAGCAGGTTGATAATGACTCTGGTTCGGTTCACAGAGCAATGACAGCGGGCCTCGTCTAATCATGAATTTCTTACTGCCAGTTTAAGGGTTTTCCAGGTAGACAGTCGTAATGAAATGCTGATTAATGAACTGTTGGATTGATCCAGGAACGGCATGCAGTGCCTTCAAATTTTCGGAGGCTGCTCACAACCAAACTTAAGTCATTAGCTCTTTCAGGGAAGTTAGTAAAGGTCAGCTGTTCTTCCAAGCATGAAATCATGAGTCGAGTCAGGCTTGGCAGGTTTCCCATTTTTGCATGCAAGTAGTGTGGTTGTTAGGTTGAAACGAACTGATCTGTCAATGGACGATGTAGGGACTTTATAGAAGTATCACTTCCGACAGTGTTCGTGAACTTCGAGCTGCTGCTTAAAGACGAGACCTTTTGAAGGAATTTTTTTGTCGGACAATGGGTTTTCTGGTTCTCTTTTCTGTCGAACTTTTAAACTACCTGCAGAAATCGCTCTTATGCTTTCTGTGTGTCAGCAGGTGCGGCAGAATTACAAGATCAATGAAGGTAATGAGAGCCCATCACCGGCTGTGGAGGAGCCTGAAGCGCGCGAGAGAGAGAATGCTGTCACAGTCGGTGACGGTCGTGTACAGAAGGGCTCCCGTTTGAGGCGGCAGGAGGTTCACAGTGATGACAGCAACAAGCCGCACCCTTCACGCTTTCCTAGAGATCTGTGGGATCTTCGAGATAGCTCAAAGAGAACAAGGCCTGAAAATTTCAATTACAAGAAGCCTAAAATGGACATTGAGCATCTTGCGAAGGCCAGAGCGAAGACTGCTGAGGAGGCTGCACGAGCAGCTGCTTTGGCCGTTGCTGAAGCCGAAGCTGCCGCTGCTGCCGCAGAAGCTGCGGCCCGCGAAGCCGAAGCAGCCGAAGCTGAAGCTGAGGCTCTTGAAGCTGCTGCCGAGGCAGCTGCTGCAGCTGCAATCAGGCCTCCAAAGAAACGTATGTGCAGCTACTGTGTTTGGCACTTTTTCTCCAATGTTTAGGGCACTCGGTTAGTCGTTTGTCGGAAAGTCTTCATTCTATCTTGTTAGCAGCATTTCGTTCACCATGTACTCTGCCTAACATTGATACAATATTGACTGTTGGTGCAACAGTGCGAGCGATGGCAATCATGCAGGAGGTTGCTGTAAATGGGTAGCCGAAACTTTCAAAGCTGCGTGGCATGCGAAGGGGCAAGGGCACGTATGTTTACCTCTGTCAGATATGATCGGGTCAACTACAACCCGGTTCCGACAAGTTGTTGATGCCTGGCAAACTGTATTGTAGACCATCCGGCATGTTTATATAGAAGCCAGCTAGTTTAGGTCAGTTTCGTTACTGAGAAGTGGACACGCCGACTCCAGCTTTGATATTTACAGCTTTGAGTTTTGCAGGCTTTCTGGCTTTTCTGGCTCAGCATTTGTATCTTACAAGATTGTGTACTTTGTGAAGGCTGTAGGAAGGACAGCGGCTCTTCTTGATGTAAATTTCCGATTCAATCCTTCTTAGTTTCTCTTGACAACAAGCTCAGTGGTGCTCACGTCCTTAAATACAGACAGTATGCTTGATGACATTATGTTTGACGTGCGAGTCCCTCGATGTGCTAGTTTGCTTTGAAATGATTTTGGAGTAGTGTTTGTAACAGTTTCGAATTTGAATGAAGCTCTTGATTTGCTTCGAGAATGTACGCTTTTGTTTCAGATTATGGAGTAAGAGTCGTGCATAAATAATTTGTCAAGGTAATATTTTTTGAACGCTACTTTGAGTAGAGTTTTGACATGATGTCAATGTTATAAATTTGCAATTTACTCAAATGAATTTGGACACGAAGAAAATAGCATGCTAAGAGCATTGTTTGGAGAAGCACTTTTAATTGCAGCTTGTTGCCACAACTTCAGTGCCTTTGCATGTTTGCCTATTTGACTATAATCTGCTTAACAGCTCCAGTAGGACCTGCTCTAATCGCTAGGACCTTGACTTTCTATGCGCTTACTACGGATTCACCACCCGTTTTGCGTCACCACCCTTTTTGTTCGGGTACAAGGAAAACCATGAATGTAACTCAATTTTGATTGAAATTATTACTGGCATCTTGGTCATTCCTCTCATTGAACAACACTACGCTTTAAATACGACCCTGTGGCCTCATTGTGCGCTGAGCCATAAACCTCTGGCAAAGTTGTAATTCGCCCTGAGAGAATCTGAAATTCGAGCAGGCATTCAAGCAGGCATTCTCCATTGGCGGAATTCCAGATTCTGACTGGCTGTAGTCGGTTGCGTTTGCTTCTTCGAGGGATCCAATGCGGGTAGCTACATCAGCAGTACACGACTTTCATCGTCTAAACAAGTTATTCATGTTTCCTTGACAAGTGCCGATCGTCGTAGGAGTAGAGAGTGAGAGATGGCGGTTTTGATGCAGAAATTAATCTCGTCGAACTATTCTATAGCCGGTTGCAATGCACTCAGCCGGTTATAATGGCCTTGAAGTCGCGATGTCGTCTGGTCTCCATGTCTCACACAGCTTGCGTGTACCACTGATGCTTTTGAAAATCGTCATAAACATTAGAATGTACCACACCCACCACCTCCCAAATTCTCCATCACAGGGGATCGCTCACCACCTCTCTTGAAAGTGCACCCATCGTAGAAATTGTCACCGAAGCGGTCAATGTCGTAGTAGTATTTTGCAGGCCAGGGCATGGATCAGTTCCATATTTATTAGCAAATGTTTTTTTTCTTTTCTACCTACTCTAATAAAATCGTTGGACTTGTTTGGGGTTCTGACAGCCTAGAAGATCCGTAAATTCTTTACATTCAACAAAGTCTTTAATATGTTAGATAATACCTTTCAAACATAATAGTTTAAATGTATTATCTTTGCTAGGATTCCCTTTACTTATGTTATAGTAGTTTCTCCCTAATGTTTAGAGAATTGTTATTGTATCTAATTCAAGCTTATCATATTCATACTTATTCTTAGAATCATACAAAACTTCCATTTTAAAGAATTCTTCAAACATACATCAAGGGTTTATATTTCTGTATGTGAAATGACCATTGATTCCCTACTTTATTATTTAATACCCAAATATTTTTTGAATTATTGCATGTGTTTACTTACATCTATTAAGAAGTGCATTGTTTTTACCAATTTCATCTAATTGGTAATAATTGCAAGCTTCTTTGTAAAGACTATAATATTGCTTTAAAGCCATCATTGAGGAGGCTATGGTCTCATTTAAATTTCAAGAAATATGAAATCACATCTTCCATAAAAAGATGAAATTACAGGTTGTAACCACTTTGCCTGGATCTTTTAGAATAAAATTGGCAGTTGCCTTAAATGTAAAATATTGTGTGTGCACATGCTGTAAATGATCTAATCTTTTAATAGATGTTTATTCTTTCGTGCAAATTGCAAAATCCCAACGTATCCTGAGAATCTATTGTGATGTTCCATGTCAAGTAGTTGTAGACTTATGTGGCCATTTTTCCACAAGGTTGAGTGTAGACTTTATCCTCGTCTATTGTAGCTTCCATTCAGTCCATGACTTGTACCTGCTAGATTGATATTTGGTGTAAATCAAGTTCATATTTTCAGCTCAATCAAATATTTGGAAAAACTTAATTCTGTGCGCTAACTAAAGTTCAGAGCTCAAATTTCACCAAAACTGAGACACACTCTTTCTTTCACTTTATGGTTAAGCAATTTGAGGTTGTTCTTGCCACTCTCCTTGTTTAATTGGACGCAGGGTTCAGTCATCCAAGTTAGTGTCTCATTCAGAGAAAATGTGGCAGTTATCAAACATAGCAATTTGATTATGTCAAGGAGACCTCATACTTGGATGACAAATGTTGCAAGCATGAGTTCAAAACAACTGCTATCTAGGACACCAATTCACTCACTGGTGCACCCGCTTCACACACCCAGGGAGGTCACTTAGTGTGTATATTAGAAACCACGTGAGATTTAATATAGGGTACTATATATTTATTCTACCTAAAATTTATAAAAAAACTATATCTAATATAGAGTGTGTAAAATTACATGTAGGGTATTATAACTAATATAGGGTTATGTTTAATACCATGTATTAGATTTTACGTAGAAAAAATATAGAGGGGCAATAATATGTGGGGGAAAATCATTTTGTAGAATGAGTATTTAATGTCCTTAAAGAAGAGATGGACAAAAAATTACACATTATTTGTCCTAAATTATCCATGAACCTTGGATGAGGGGCTCTAGTTTCCTTTAGAATTTTCTGTAAAGTCCTTTATAGTCACTTAGAATTTGAAGGATCTATCATACGTTTTGCTTTAATATACTCTTATTTGTTCATTCCAAATAGTAGAAAGGTGTAAAAGAGCTTGGTGGTCTATCATTATTAGGTGTGTAAGGGCTTGGTGGTCTATACTTGTTTTTTATATTATAATGTAATGTCATCTATCCTTTGTTGATTACTTGCATTCATTGTATTCATTAGAATATATTGTAGATGATTAGTAGTAAGTTGTTTGACACAACTAGAATGCATTGTTTACAGTCTGTGAATGTATTTGTTTGGCCACAATACATCGTCTAAATATAAATTACTTTAGTTTTTTGTAACCATAAAAAAATGGATTGAAGAAGAAGTGACAAAAGAATAAAGAAAAAATCGATAAAAAATAACAATAGGAAAAAAGAGTCATACAACACCTATTAGTTCTAATTTTTAAATCTAATATAGGGGCCAAAAAATTGGACTCCAAAGTGCATTATAAAAATATATGGTGCTATAATAAATGCCAATTTAGAATTATTTTTAACAATAGGGTATATTATATTATGAAATATTAGAAAAATAGCCCCCCATAAAATATCCCCCAATCTCACGTGTATACTAAACCTCTAAGCTAGTGACTCCCCCGTGTTCACACACCAACAAAAAGCTCCAAGATTCTCGCCCATAAAGCAAATGTTGTGTGCTATCCAACTCCCACGACACCAATCAAGTAGGTAATCCATCGTTGCCTCAGGAGCTTAAACCCTAACTTCTTTCAAAACCCCTCTCATGTTTTTGATGCGTGTCTGTATTCTTGTCTCAACCAATTAACAACATGAATTCTACGAACAAGTGACCATGAAAACAAACAAATAAGACAAATTGAACATTTCGCAAGTCTCCAATGTGTCTTGTTTAGCGATTTCATATCTCTCAAAAATTCTGAAATCCAGCAATATCAAAATTGCTCCAAACAAAAACCTCAATCAAAGCAACAACAAGCAAATGCACCAGGCTCAAAAATGTTGGGTGCAGTAGAGAGACTCAAAAGAATGTTCCGTACAATTCAACAGTGCGAGATGATATTTCAATTCATGATCCTTAAATTTCATATCTCCACAGATTACAATATTCAGCAATTTCTCTGTCTCTAGAGTAGGACAAGAAGTTGCCTCAAGAATACACTTTCTTCATTATGTACTTTTTATTGATTCTATGACTCTTGTGCATGTTCTCACAATGCAATTACTGCAAATATCGTGCAGCTTACAGATTTCGGTCTTTCAAGAGTAGGCCTTATCAACAGCACGGACGATCTATCAGGCCCTGCCGCAATTGCGACTATGCTTATGGAGGAGTCTGAGAAAAATCAGTGCCTTTCTCCTAAGCACGTCCATCAGGTCACGCAATGAATAACGATAAGAAGTACTATATTGAGAGTTTCAAGTTCTCCCGAAAAATTAGGGTTTTCCATTTCGCTACAAAAGTTCGCGATATTCACCAGTGCGATCGCAAAGCAAGTAAAAAGATTCCGCAGGCACTCTCCAGCAGCACGTCTTGAATTCAAAATCATTGGAAAATCTTAGCATCGGTCTCTCACCCTAAACACACATTTCACACCAAAATTGAATCAAGATTCAAGTCTCAAAGATGAACGTAAAGCTTCCAGACACTTTGCAAGCCAAGATTCTGTAGGCTTTCCGACTTGAATGTTTCAGGGCACGCCCGAGAATTCCAATCTTCTTCAGAGAAATTGCACGTTTCGAGACTTTGCAGTGCGAGCATGCGAACGCCGTTTTTCCCAGGATATCCCCGAAGTTCCCAGTGTGGGGAGCGTCACCCTTTTATGTAGGGGACCTTAATAAAAAACAAATCACTAACTAATTAGACCCTAAAACCCCATCTTGCATCCTCCATGCATACTGCAAGAGAACGGTATAGCCCTAAAACCTAAAAACCACTTTGTTTATGCCTACATTTTTGCTAATTGACATTTCTATGCTATAATTACTAAATTAGTTATAGTGCACATGTTAAATCTGTTACGCGTAATAAATTTTGTGAAATTCTAACAGAAATTAGCCAAAACAAATAGCAAGAAACTCAATATAACTCCCAAAATCTCCCCAAATCCGTCCACTTGCAACTTCTAAAGAAATTTGAAGAAATCAAGGCCAATGATGGGTTCTTGCAATAAATAATATTTTTCTCTTGATTTGCTCAATGGCTAAAGAAGCCATTTAAGGACCACCTCATATCCTTTTAAGACCTAATTATAGGATTCATTTGAAGAGGACCGTCGCTTTTAGAGTAGACTAAAGGAGCCAATCCATTTCCAACCACTTAAGCAATTACACATATTTAGAATGTAGGTTTTCTGAGTGCAAAATTTTTTCTATGTATAGAAATAGAGTTTGGAAGGATTGTATATTTTTCCAAAATTTTATTACCCAAAATGTAATTACTATGAATTTTTTAGTGGAAGATTCTCTTTGATCTATAATGGTGATATAGACCTTTCTATTTTTGACCAGAGGCTGATTGCAAAATTGACCAAGGGCTGGTTGCAATATTGAGAGCCTTGCTACCAATTATAATGCGCCACAACTGCTCCGGGAACTAAGCTAGAAAAGAAGTAGCGTGTAGATTGAAAATGGGTGGGTGATCAAAAATCAATTGGCTCCCTTACCTTACTCACTTCCCCTACGTTTTCTTGTAGTATTAGCAGGCGCATGGGACATGGGAAGCCTGGTTGAATATTTGGGCAGCTTCATATTCGGCAAGGATAGCTTGAGTTGTGTGATTGAAATAAAACCTTTGTATTTGGCGTGCTCAAGGTAATGAGGCCCGGTTTATACTTGGGTCCGGATTGAAGGCCAATCGGAACTCTCCAAGTTTGAACCAATAGGATCACTCGATTTCTTCAAATCCGGCTCAAGGGCTTTATACTTGGAGCCAAATGGAACTACAACTCATCCTACGTGTCACCTTAGGTGGCATGATTGTGGCGCCAAACCATCCGGCCCCAAAGGAGCAATTGGGACGAGGTTTTTGGTGGCCTGAACTCCCATTTAGGGCCAGATTGGGCCCCTCCATTAGATTGTTCAAATCTCGACTGTCTGTGAATTTTATTTTATTTTATTTTAACCCCTAAATGCCCAAGGCCTGTTTTGAGCTTCCTGGAATTTACTCTAAATTGAACAAAATGACAACATTTTGATAAGTTGTATCAATTTTTTTTGAATTGTAACCGTATAAATTCAAACTAGACATGTTAGAGATCTCGTAGGAAAAGAAAACACAACAATATCACTTATAAAGTGAAAGATTATAACGTTTGACCATGAGGGTGCTAAATTTGCAAAAATCTTTCAATCTTCTTTACACGAGTCAAATCTAAAAAGTTGGTGACCAAAAAAATATGAGGTTAAAGAGCCTAACATGTATAACCCCAATCAATTTATGGTTTATTAAAATCTACTCTAGAATTTTTTTAAATGAATTTTGAATGTGATTTTTTCTCCAAGATCTAGTATATTTGAGGCTCATTTCTAAGAGCTCTCAACACTACGGGAAGTCAAGATTGCACTAGGTACCCTTGCACAAAATCGTGAATAGAAAAATCACTATTATTTATTTTCAAGATTGGATTTGCGATGCTAAACCTAAACTTCAAGAAGAACTTTCTAAAAATATAAACTACTAAAAATAGCAACTTGGTTAGGCTTTATTTAACCTCGAAGTTTTGCAAACACCAGATTCTGGTGCCTTGAGCAGTTAGGGGTTAACAAGCTCCTTCATCTCTTTTGTTTCTCTTCTGGTATGTGCCTGGCTTTTGCTCTGTCAAAGATTCCTGATCCGGTCTGTCAAAGGATTTTTGACTGGGCTCTCACTGATTATATTTTTAATCTAGTCTGTCACTCACTATAATCAGTAATTATGTTTTTATTTCGCATTGCAAGGATTGGCCATAGGCAAATAAAGACAATGGGGATATTGGCGATGAAAAAATTCAATATTTCAAATTTTATTTTTAAAATTAAAAAAAGAGACTTTTAACTTAATAAAAAGCTTCAAGAAAAATAGCAGAGAATAAAGAAACCATTCTTTCTATTTTATGGGCAACTTCATTATAAAAAAATGGCGGTATTTCAAGTACCATTTTGATATTGTGCCATTTTCATCATGTAGGACAGGTATAGATTTCAAAATGGCCATTTTGAACTGTTTTTTTGCCATTTTGAAATAATATCGCCATTTTAATGAAATTGTCCATTTTTCCATTTAAATACTCCGCGGATAAAGTCCACATGCTTGACACCTTGAGTGACGGATCAATATCTGGATCCATTTCTTTTTCCAAAAAATAATTAAGGGTTGCTTGTATAAACGTCAACATAGAATTGAAAATAAACTTAAAAACAAAGAACAATACTAATGACACAAAAACATTTTCATTCTTCTTTTTCGTGGCATTTCATGGCGTTTGGACCTATTGTGTGAATTCTTGGATTATTTTAAATTAAAAAATTAAATTAAAAAATGTTTTATTTTGGAAAAAATATTACTTTCACATTGCATGTTCAAACGCCACAAAACAAAGCCGTTGCACCCCGTCTTGCACTCCTTTGTGCATAAAGTTTTCTATTTGTATCAAAAACGCAACCTCTCACAGACTCACACCACAACAAAGCCCTTGCAATCCTTTGTGTATAAAAGATATTGAATTTTAAAGTTTTTACAAATTAAAAACTAGGAAGGAAAAAGAAAAGGTTTAAAAAAAATTAAAAAAATCTCTGTTTTATTTTTGAAATAAAATTAATATGAAGAGAAGGGAAACAATGGAATTAAAAGAAAAAGGGTTCAAATAAAGTTAAAAAATAATTTTTTTCCATTAGAAAAATAAGAATAAAAATGAAAAGTTTCAAAAATGTAAAGAAATTCATTTTCCCATTTTTGAAATAGGAAAATAGGAAGAGAAAAGAAAGGTAATTTTTTTTCTTAAAAACTCTTTTTTATTTTTGAAATAAAATAAATAAGAAGAAAAAATAATAATAAAATAAAAATAAAAACTTTTCTACTTGAAATAGGAAAGAGAGGAAGAGAAAAAAAAAACATGCATGTTTTCATATTTTTTTTAATTGAGCATTGCAAAAATCCAAGAACACATAAATTGAAAATTGGGCTTTAGAATCCGGCCCAAGTGCTTTACATTAACTTGGGCCAAATGGAAGAATTAGGGCCGGATTGAGGGCCGGATTGAAGGCAAATCCGGCCGGCCTTCCATCCGACCCCAGGCCCAATATAAAGCCGGCCTGAGTTGAGGGCGTATACGTTGGAAGTTGGCACACTCTTTCTCTTGCCAAGTCATTCAGATTTCGCATGCAAGTTCCTTTCAATAAATTTTTTTTCAACAGTTTTGAATTTGAATCAAGCTCTTGATGTGCTTCAAGAGTGGATGCTTTTGTTTCACAGTATGCAGGTGACGATTCATGCAACTAAATTCTATGGAGGTTAAATTTTTCCAACTTTGAAAATGCGTAAATTAAATTTGAATCCAATGGCGGAATTACTGAATATACGTAATATTCAGTGGATCAATAGACTTCCGATTCGATTTAATGTATTTTTAATTGCAGTCTTTATACGTTCAATATCGTGTTTTTTTACCACAAGTGTTTTCTAGTGAAGCTTTGGCTTGGAACTATTGATGGAAGCTAATGATTGTTATCTCAATTCCTATCAGCAATTGGATTTTGGGTTAGTGGCAAAACCGGCAAATTGGTTGCAATTGCGTGCTCTCCGTTGAGATTATCATTGTAAAACTTTGTTGGGATTGACGAGGAAGAAATGCAAGAACAATTAGGAGTTTCTGAATTTTTTTCAAGAAGCAGGTGCAAGGATCGGGCATTTGCGTCCTTACTGCTTCACGATGTTGGTGAATGCTCTTAGAACTTAGAGGTTTGACCTCAGGGTTGTGAAATACTATTGGAGAATTGGCACGCTTAGTTTGCAGCATCTTGACTTTTGGACCCTGTCTGATGTATGCTCGAGGATAAGAATATCAAATTAGTGCGTTACTCTGCATTTTCCAAACACTGCAACACAACTGGAACTCAATTTCTATCAGAAATGATTGTTTGCGAGGGGGGATATTTGTGCATTTCTTGGGTGAGTTCTACCTAAGAAACTGCATTTGGAAATTGACTTTTTGCCATTTTGGTTCAATTGTGGTAGTTGACTCAGTCCGCTTCAGCGACAATTTCTACGATGGGTGCACTTTCAAGAGAGGTGGTGAGCGATCCCCTGTGATGGAGAATTTGGGAGGTGGTGGGTGTGGTACATTCTAATGTTTATGACGATTTTCAAAAGCATCAGTGGTACACGCAAGCTGTGTGAGACATGGAGACCAGACGACATCGCGACTTCAAGGCCATTATAACCGGCTGAGTGCATTGCAACCGGCTATAGAATAGTTCGACGAGATTAATTTCTGCATCAAAACCGCCATCTCTCACTCTCTACTCCTACGACGATCGGCACTTGTCAAGGAAACATGAATAACTTGTTTAGACGATGAAAGTCGTGTACTGCTGATGTAGCTACCCGCATTGGATCCCTCGAAGAAGCAAACGCAACCGACTACAGCCAGTCAGAATCTGGAATTCCGCCAATGGAGAATGCCTGCTTGAATGCCTGCTCGAATTTCAGATTCTCTCAGGGCGAATTACAACTTTGCCAGAGGTTTATGGCTCAGCGCACAATGAGGCCACAGGGTCGTATTTAAAGCGTAGTGTTGTTCAATGAGAGGAATGACCAAGATGCCAGTAATAATTTCAATCAAAATTGAGTTACATTCATGGTTTTCCTTGTACCCGAACAAAAAGGGTGGTGACGCAAAACGGGTGGTGAATCCGTAGTAAGCGCATAGAAAGTCAAGGTCCTAGCGATTAGAGCAGGTCCTACTGGAGCTGTTAAGCAGATTATAGTCAAATAGGCAAACATGCAAAGGCACTGAAGTTGTGGCAACAAGCTGCAATTAAAAGTGCTTCTCCAAACAATGCTCTTAGCATGCTATTTTCTTCGTGTCCAAATTCATTTGAGTAAATTGCAAATTTATAACATTGACATCATGTCAAAACTCTACTCAAAGTAGCGTTCAAAAAATATTACCTTGACAAATTATTTATGCACGACTCTTACTCCATAATCTGAAACAAAAGCGTACATTCTCGAAGCAAATCAAGAGCTTCATTCAAATTCGAAACTGTTACAAACACTACTCCAAAATCATTTCAAAGCAAACTAGCACATCGAGGGACTCGCACGTCAAACATAATGTCATCAAGCATACTGTCTGTATTTAAGGACGTGAGCACCACTGAGCTTGTTGTCAAGAGAAACTAAGAAGGATTGAATCGGAAATTTACATCAAGAAGAGCCGCTGTCCTTCCTACAGCCTTCACAAAGTACACAATCTTGTAAGATACAAATGCTGAGCCAGAAAAGCCAGAAAGCCTGCAAAACTCAAAGCTGTAAATATCAAAGCTGGAGTCGGCGTG
Organism: Pseudisothecium myosuroides; assembly: GCA_951799445.1. Taxonomy (NCBI): domain Eukaryota; kingdom Viridiplantae; phylum Streptophyta; class Bryopsida; order Hypnales; family Lembophyllaceae; genus Pseudisothecium; species Pseudisothecium myosuroides. The sequence goes on along the minus strand of OX637287.1, from coordinate 54,806,601 downwards.
TCCACTTCTCAGTAACGAAACTGACCTAAACTAGCTGGCTTCTATATAAACATGCCGGATGGTCTACAATACAGTTTGCCAGGCATCAACAACTTGTCGGAACCGGGTTGTAGTTGACCCGATCATATCTGACAGAGGTAAACATACGTGCCCTTGCCCCTTCGCATGCCACGCAGCTTTGAAAGTTTCGGCTACCCATTTACAGCAACCTCCTGCATGATTGCCATCGCTCGCACTGTTGCACCAACAGTCAATATTGTATCAATGTTAGGCAGAGTACATGGTGAACGAAATGCTGCTAACAAGATAGAATGAAGACTTTCCGACAAACGACTAACCGAGTGCCCTAAACATTGGAGAAAAAGTGCCAAACACAGTAGCTGCACATACGTTTCTTTGGAGGCCTGATTGCAGCTGCAGCAGCTGCCTCGGCAGCAGCTTCAAGAGCCTCAGCTTCAGCTTCGGCTGCTTCGGCTTCGCGGGCCGCAGCTTCTGCGGCAGCAGCGGCAGCTTCGGCTTCAGCAACGGCCAAAGCAGCTGCTCGTGCAGCCTCCTCAGCAGTCTTCGCTCTGGCCTTCGCAAGATGCTCAATGTCCATTTTAGGCTTCTTGTAATTGAAATTTTCAGGCCTTGTTCTCTTTGAGCTATCTCGAAGATCCCACAGATCTCTAGGAAAGCGTGAAGGGTGCGGCTTGTTGCTGTCATCACTGTGAACCTCCTGCCGCCTCAAACGGGAGCCCTTCTGTACACGACCGTCACCGACTGTGACAGCATTCTCTCTCTCGCGCGCTTCAGGCTCCTCCACAGCCGGTGATGGGCTCTCATTACCTTCATTGATCTTGTAATTCTGCCGCACCTGCTGACACACAGAAAGCATAAGAGCGATTTCTGCAGGTAGTTTAAAAGTTCGACAGAAAAGAGAACCAGAAAACCCATTGTCCGACAAAAAAATTCCTTCAAAAGGTCTCGTCTTTAAGCAGCAGCTCGAAGTTCACGAACACTGTCGGAAGTGATACTTCTATAAAGTCCCTACATCGTCCATTGACAGATCAGTTCGTTTCAACCTAACAACCACACTACTTGCATGCAAAAATGGGAAACCTGCCAAGCCTGACTCGACTCATGATTTCATGCTTGGAAGAACAGCTGACCTTTACTAACTTCCCTGAAAGAGCTAATGACTTAAGTTTGGTTGTGAGCAGCCTCCGAAAATTTGAAGGCACTGCATGCCGTTCCTGGATCAATCCAACAGTTCATTAATCAGCATTTCATTACGACTGTCTACCTGGAAAACCCTTAAACTGGCAGTAAGAAATTCATGATTAGACGAGGCCCGCTGTCATTGCTCTGTGAACCGAACCAGAGTCATTATCAACCTGCTCTTCATAATTTTTAACTCCTATAACTTAAAATCCCAAGTTCTCACAAGAAACGACATCGTGGAAACAACTTCCAGTGCCATCGTCAGCAGTAAAGCCGCAACTCACACGAAACTCTCCTGATCGGGTTGAAAACCCATTCAGACGTCCAGGAAGACATGAAGCCAGTAAACAGAAACAAAAGATGTATTCACGGTACGATCGCCAAAGCCAGCGAGAAGTCTCACAAGGGAAGAAGAGACAGAGTGGAAGACAGTGCCGTCTCCTCACAATGCTCACATGACCATAGACCGTGACCAAAACACGACTGACCTCGGACAGGTCTGGCTCATCAAATCGCCACTGACAACGTGCCACAGCAGACTCAATAGACCAGTATTCTCAAACAAAGCTCAGCTCAAAGGGAGGATCCAGCCATGGCTCGGAGAAACACAGTGTGGCTACAAGTACGTCCTTCTAATAACGTGAAAATAATGAAATACAAACGATGATTTCCAAGTAAAAGTGTAACTCGCAAACTTTAGCTCCAGAAGGCAACCCACGCTTACTGAGAAATCAAATGAACTCAAAAGAGACGGAATAGGGTGTAAACAAAGGATTGATCCAGTCCACCAGAAAATGCCACCTTACCTCGATATAGCTAGCGATGGAGGCGTTGCTAGAGCCATACGGTTCTTTTAACCCCACCACTGCTTCAAAGACCATGTTATCATACCTGCCATACGAGAAAATCAGAATTACTAAACGTCAATGGCATTGCATGTTCAGCGGTTTGGGCAGTAACAAACATGAATCATAACCTTGACCACATTAGGAGCAAGTACATAAGGGGACCAAATACTACCTAGAACCGAGTGACTTGCGATCTCCAGACGTGTCCGCACTGTCCCTTTTCACCACATACGGGTCATCTCCAGGTGGTAAAACAGTCGAAGGATTCACCGAGACTGCATCCTCCATCAAGGTCAACATCCCTTGTCCACCGGTTGAAGTCAAGGGCTTCCTTGCCGAACCCAGCCCATTGGCACTTACACTCATATTTCGCCATTTATCCTACCATCCAGCAGTCACCAAAAGATGGTCAATAACTCCCGAAACCCGAAACTTTCACTAGTGCTCGACACTCGTTTCCATCCAAAACTGGAATACGGCAAGAGTACTAAATGTCAATGTACGATCCCCAAGTCCAAATAAACACAATACTAGGGAAAGCTTTCCGGTCCAGGGTACGTAGGGACTCAGTGCGGTGAAATGTAAATACAGGTAAATATAAACATTATCCTATTTATACCCTCCTTGTCGCCAGCGCACTGCGCCAATGTCCTCATCGTCGTTTTCCGGAACCTGGTCCGCACCATCAGGACTCGAAATTTTCAGTGAAAAGGAGAAAAATATCCAGGATCACCCTCCAATCGATGACCTCTTGAAGGACTCGGGAAAGTAGGCACTAGGTGTGAAAACAGGCTAATAACATTAACAACTTGTCCATTGTAGCAAACAACCAAGACGGCCTCTTTCTATGGCGGTCCCTCAAGTGATGATGGCAAGTTCGAGATGGATGGTCTTCACAATTGTCGGGAGACCACGAAGTCAGTTGAAATATGTTAACCGACTGTCGTTCAGAATCCTGAACCTAAGGCGAAAACGAAGGTGTACGTACTTCAATTAAGACAAGAAAATAGTTGAAGTAGGGAAGCCATGATAGGGAGTAGAACAAACCCAATATCAGATAAAATAAAACCGAGGCGAAGGTCAGTGCCGAAGTGTCGATACAAAGCTTACTTCGTCACTTCACGGACAGAACGCTTATGAAGACCGAACATGACCTCGGCTTCTAAGCACAGCCCCCAATTTCCACGCAGAAGACGTTGGTGTGGGTTGCCTACACGAACCAGCAAATTCGGGGACCATCGACGCGATGCTACCAAACGACAGCTATTGGGGGATAGAAAAAACAAACAAACAAATCGGCTCCCGGTAGCGACAGAAGGAAGCTGTTTTCGGCGAAAAGTGGCAGAAGTAGAGGACAAAGAGATCAAGCTTAAAACCGCAATGAGTAGAGTAACCACTGCACGGCGAAGATCGTAGGGTGAACAAAGAAGCACAATGAAATAACAATGCATAAGGTAATAAGTGAGCTTCAATGTTGAGCCCGTAGTAACCGACGAAACAGGGACTCTTTACCCTAAAAGAACATTTGAAAAAGAAAGAACAAGCTAGGAAGTTTGGGGGGCGCGGCAACATGCTTCAGTGCAAAACTCTGGGGCTCCGAGCGTAGGAGAACGCCGCGTTTCAATTGGAGGCGATTGACTTGAACAGGTTGAAGGCCGGGATGATATGACGATCCGAGAGTAAGTTGAGTGGTGGCAAAGGTGGAAATGCAGAAGAAGCACCGCTCTGCGGAAGGGAGAGAAAAGGGGAAAAAGGTGGGTTACCTTAAGGTCTACATTGGAGCGGGAGGTGAGACAGGGCCCGAACTTCGAATCCTTCTGAATTGCACGCCACTTGCCAGGTCCATACTTTTCGACGCCAGCGCGGAGGGCCGCCTCTTCCTCCGCGGTCCACTTTTGTTTGGGAGCTCCCATAGCTGGGTGCGACAACGAAACCCTAGAGGAGAAATTAACAATCAATCATGGGGCTGGCTGGGAGCGTCGAGCGCAGAGAAGGAGCAGGAGAAGCAGCAGAACGGGAAACCCTAATGAGAGGAAACGAGAGAGAGAGAGAGAGAGAGAGAAAGAAGGAGCGAAACAAAGCGAGAGAGACACGCACACACAGCACACACAGCCGGCGAGCGAGGAAAGCAGGAAGCTGGCGACGAGGGAAGCTCTCCCAACGGGGCTTGCGCGATCATTCGGTTTCGAGTTCGACAGCAGGACCACCGCCACCCCCCATCATTCTCACTCAACGTCGAAGATACTTCGCCCTCTGCTATTCGTTCTTGCAGGCTCGACTTCCCCTTCGGCCCTGCCCCTCCCCCGCTGCTCTCCGCTTCTCCCCAGGCAAGAAGAAGTTCTTGGGAGCTCCGTCCGCTGCCCACTTAGTTACTGTTTTCATTCATCCAACGGAACGTTCATCCCTTAGTTCACTCTGCCGTCACTTACTTCCCCCTCCACAACATTGTACAGTGCCCTACCAAAAGTTCTTGCACTGTCTTTTAGTTCCCATACAAAGACCTCCATTTTCAAATGTTATTTTTCAAAATTTTGGTGCAATTCATGCATCATTGCATTCCTATGTAGTCCCAATCATGCATGCCAAATTTCAACTTCAAAAAAGCAGAACTCCATTTTTGGTGAATTTTTTCATTTCATTTTCGTGGTTTTAGGTGATCATTTATTAGAAAACATTGGTAATGAATTTTTTTAATTTAATTTTGGAGACATATAGGGAACATCCATACACACATCTTTCCTTCAACAAGTATCTCCAAAAAAGTTTCACAATTCCTTCTAGGAAGAGTTCAATGTAAGGTGTCATATCACCAAACTTTGTGAAATAGGTATCTTTATATTTTAATTAGATTTTGCTACCTAACCTCTACACTATATCTAATTTTGTACATCTGAGCATGATGGTACAATTACCTTGCCAAAATCTAATTATGATAAAAAGATATCTATTTCCCAAAATTAGGACATTGTCACCCCAACATTGAAATCTCTATAGTGAAAATTATGAAACTTTTTTAAGATGCTTGTTGAAGGAAAGATGTGTGTATGGATGTTCCCTTCATGTCTCCGCAATCAAATTTAAAAAATTCATTACCAATGTTTTTTAATAAATGATCATCTAAAACCAGGAAAATGAAATGAAAAAACTCACCAAAAATGGAGTTCTGCTTTTTTGAAGTTGAAATTTGGTATGCATGATTGGAACTATGTAGGAATGCAATGATGCAAGAATTGCACCAAAATTTTGAAAAATAGCATTTGCAAATGGAGATGTTTGTATGGGAACTAAAAGACAGTGCAAGAACTTTTGGTAGGGCACTGTACAGTACAGTACAGTCGGGTACTGTAATCTTACAACTGACCGATTTGAACCATTCACTTTTTTTTGCATAGCATAGAAAAAGGAATGGAATTTTTCAAATTGCATAATTGTCACTCAATCCTCACACAATTCCAATCAAACATACAAAATTTCAGTTTCAGAAATGCAAAATTACATTTTCGGTGAATTTCTAAAGTTAGTTTTCATGGTTTTACATAATATTTTATTGAGAACAATTGGTGATGAATTTTTTTAATCCAATTGCATAGTTATGTAAAGAACATCCGTACGCACATCTTTCATATTAAAAAACACCCTATTAAATAACAAAAATATGATTTATGAAGAGTTGTATGTTAAGTGTCATATGACCTAATTTGAAAAATTGATATTTCTTTATCAATTAAGTGGATTTTGGCAAAATAATTGTACCATCGTTCTCTAATGTATAATGTCAGTTACCATTTGAAGGGCAAATAGAAAAATTTAATTATAATAAAGAGGTATCTATTTTTCAATGTTAAGTCATATGACACTTCACATAGAACCCTTCATAGATCATATTTTTGTTCTTAACCCCTAAAGACCAAGGCTTTTTTTCCATCAAACAACACTTGAGATTGCCATTTCTATTGCGAAGAGCAAAAAACTTTAAAAATTGTTTTTTTTGCATATCCAACCTTAAGATCGTATACTGGACTAGTATAAGTATGTATGGAAGAAATTTCTGAAACTTTGACCGCGTGGATTGCAAAATATTTGCATCCAAAGTGAAGAAAAAAAGTTTTTTTACACCTTCTATGACTAGATTTTTTGGCTTTGAATCTTTTTAATTTAAAATTTTTGTACTATTGATTTTGATTTTTTAACTTTTTTTGTTGCATATTTGAGTTGAGAATATAGGAAAAAAAGTTTAGGAAAAAACCCCTTAATTTTCACTCATTAAAAAATTATTAAGCAGAAGTAGGTTCAAAAATGAAGGAAAGCCAAAACCATTAATAACTTTAAGATGGAGTTGAAACATAATAATTCCAAAGGTGAGATTTTTCTAGAAAGAAAATTTAACCATGTCCAACAAATTTTTTTGGAAAATTATAAAAATTGCATTCAAAAATGAATCCTATAGGTTATGTTTTCAAGAAGATGCTTAGATTGCCCGAAAAACTAAGATTGTCCATAACTTTTTCATCACAAGTCCAAATTGAATGAATCAAAGCTTCGTGTGTAGACAAAAATATAATATTTTAGAAAAAAAAATTTAATTAATTTTGACTTTTTGTGATTTTTTTTGGCTGCCCGCCGATCTCTGTTTTTGGTTCATTGTGCCATAACTTTTGCTCCCGGGCACCGATTTAAATAAAAATTATGTATCCACAAAGGTCTTGCAAAACTACACAACCTCAAAAAATCCCAAAATTTTTTACTACAAATTGAGACAATAGGAACCTACTCGGACCCAAATTGTCCCCCGAGGGAACAAACGGTCCTTTAGGGGTTAATAGGGTGTTTTTTCATATGAAAGTTGTGTGTATGGAAGTTCCTTATATATCTGTGAAATCAAATTAAAAAAACTCATCACTAATTGTTCTCATTAAAATATTATGTAAAACCATGAAAATTAACTTTAGAAATTCACCAAAAATGGAATTCCGCTTTTTAGAAACTAAAAATTTGTATGCTTGATTGGGATTGCGTGGGGATTGAGTGATAATTATGTTTACCAAAATATACCAATTATATTGCGCATTGTACAAAAAAATGTGAATGGCTCAAAGCGGCCGGTTGTAAGATTACAGTACCCGACTGTACGTATATAAGAGCATTCCCACTGTGGCCTCAGCAGCTCCTGACGGGCCCTTGCAACTCTTCTCTCTCCACCGTTGCACTTGCAGCAGCCCCTTTCGGAAGCAGCCACACCAAAAATCCAAGCAGACACTCAACAGTAGTGAGCCACTTTAGTGACGGGCAACTACAAATTTTGGAGAATCTCGTCGTCAAACTTTTGTCCAAGCATGGACTCGCTTGGTCGTTTTGGTCGTAGCAGGGGTCGCAACAGGGATGAGAAGAATTACAAGATGACATGTTGCTCGCCGGAAAAACGTGGAGGTAGGGTCATCACGTTGCAAGACGTAGCAGAGTGAGTAACGATGGGGTCTGCCACCCATAGTTGCCCTTCACCGCGTTAGGGCCCACTCAATCTGCTCTAGCGCGTCATATGGAACGGGCACTGGTGGGAATGCTCTAACTAGACAATGGTCCTCCCCATCGCTAGGTACCTTACCTTGGAGGAACTTTTCAATCAATTCATATCACTTCCCTCCGGCTTCTTTCCCTTTCTTCATTGAGTTGTATCCCTCTCTATCTCTCATTTGCTTTCGTTTATGCTTAAGGGAGCTAATAGAAGTTAACCCCTCAATGCCCGAGGTACCAAATATTGGTGTCCACCATATTTTGAAGTTAAATAAAATCTCACCAAATTGCTATTTCTAATAGTTTATATTTTTGAAAAAAATCCTTTCAAGGTCTAGTTTTAGCATCAAAAAATTGATTTTGAAAATGATTGATTATGATTTTTCTATTTAAGATTTTGTGCAAGGGTGTCTGTTGCAATCTTGACTGTCCATAGTGTGGAGGGCTCTTAGAAATGAGCCTCAAATACACTCTAGGTCTTAGAGAAAATATCACGGCATTAGAAATTCATTTAAAAAAATTGTAGTGTAGATTTTGAGATGCCGTAAATTGATTGGGGCTGGTCATGCATGTTAAGCCCTTTAACCTCATATTTGTTTGGTGACCAAATTTTTAGATTTGACCTGTGAAAAGAAGATTGAATGACATTAAATCACTTTTGCAGTTTTAACACCCGCATGATCAAACATTATAATCTTTCAATCTATATAAGTGATATTGTTGTGTTTTCTTTTTTTATGTGATTTCTTACATGTCTAGTTTGAATTTGTATGTTTACAATTCAAAAAAATTGATACAACTTATCAAAAAGTTAGCTTTTTGTTCAATTTAGAGCAAATTCCTAGAAGCTTAAAAAAGGCCTTGGGCATTTAGGGGTTAACTTGCGGCCAAATGAACATGGAAGGAGAAGTAAAAATAAAGCAACTTTTGGTACTATAGTCACCTTCCGTAAGTTTACACATTTTCTATTTCAAAGCTTAAAACTCATGAATGCTATTGGCAGTAAAAACTCATCTAGAAATTACATCAACCTTCATGAAATTGGTAGTTTTTTGATGAAATTGAGGATGATAATTTTTTTTGAATTTTTTGGAACAATTTTATGCATCATGAACTCTATTGTTCAAAACAAAAAATATGATCCTAAAAACGCATTGTACAATTGTAAAATATAAATTGAATTGTATTGCCATATTCAACAAATATTTCAAATGCAAGGGCATTAAGATATAACAATGGTCCATATTGCGCCCTATACTCTTTCTACAATGACTTATGCAATTCCATGCTCTCAATTTGAAAAAACAATTCAATTATTGTGAGAATCAACATCATTTGCATGTTTGTGAAATTGTTGACATTTTAATTTTTATGAATGCCAATTTCCTAAAAATTTTGCATACAACAATCTGAAATGTTATTTAACAACATGCCAAGGCACAAAACAGTTTTTTTGGAATTCTAAGAAAAAATTGACAATAGATAAAATAATTCCAAATTGTGCCAAATTTTAAACATGGCTAACTTTGAAATTAATTTTCTTTCAAATTACAACTAATTTCTTTTTCAAACTTCCATGGTAACGTGTATTATGTTGCACACTACAACTTTAGTATATCCACTTTGGGACTTTGTCCATTAATGCTTATGGTATAGTTGTTTGAATGAAAACATTTCAGATTTGTTTCTAGTTTTGTTAGTGGCTGTAGGTGTACCATAAATCAACATTAAGTTCATATAAAATAACCCTTACAATTTATATCTTCAAGACAAGAATGTAGATGTAACAATTTATTTTGTTAATGATCATTCTGGACATACTTACCTTATAAGTCCAAGTAGAAAATATTGCACTAGTATAAAATCAGTGTGGAATCGGTGAAACTTTGCATCAAGATTGCTACTGAGGTCAATTTTGGACCCTAAAGCATTAAAGTAGGAGGGGCATGTACCGTCCATTTAAGAGCATATTAGCTTAGGATCTCTTCTATGTTGATCAAAGGATTTTCTAACAAAATATTCAGGAAAAGAAGAGAGGGAGACACATCCATGACAATTTGATTTATAATTCTAAACCAAAACTAAGTTAGATATGATTTTCTAAAGTCTACAGTAGTAGGGTGCTATCAAAAGCCATAAGAATTGCCATTAACCTTTAAATGTCCAAGGCACCAAATTTGATGTCAACAATACTTTGAAGTTAAATAAAACCTAACCAAATTGCTATTTTTAGTAGGTTCTATTTTTGAATTTTTTTTTTAGACGAGCTTTAGCATTAAAAAATTCAATTTTGAAAATGAATGATTATAACTATTCTATTCAAAATTTTGTGTAAGAATGTTCATTGCAAATATTGATTTTCTAGTATTGAAGGCTTTTAGAAATGAGCTTCAAATACACTAGATCTTGGAAAAAAAATCATATTAGAAAATCATATTAAAAAATTGTACAATAGATTTTGACAAGCTACAAAATTGATTGGAGTTATGTATGTTATTCCCTTTAACCTTATATTTTTTTGGTGACCAATTTTTTAGAGTTGACATGTGAAAAGAGGATTGAAAGATTTCAAACCACTTTCATAGTTTTAATGCCCTAATGATCAAACATGATAAGTGATATTGTTGTGTTTCCTTTTCCCATATAATCTCTAATGTGTCCATTTTGAATTTGTACAATTACAATTACAAAAAAAATTAATAAAACTTATTGAAATGTTGGAATTTTGTTTAATATAGAGTTCAAGAAGTTGTACGCGAATGGTGCAATGGGCATCCCCAACTGAAGGCGTGCAAACCTTAATCTAGAACAACATGGTGCACGTAATTGCCTATGAAGGCACAAAGTGTCCCACCACTCATAACTCCACAATATTTACACTGAAATTTTATCTATTTCATCAAACTGAGTCGCCAACCACTCATAAAACTATGTAACAGTAAACTCAAATTGGCATGACTAGACTATGTTTGTTTGTTTTGGAAACACATGGACCGATTCTATTGATAGAGGAAAAAGTACATGACTAGACTATTTTTCATTCCTGTAGTAACAATTCACGATTTAATAGTAGGGCAGTTCTTAGAGCACAGAGAGAATATGGACAGGCTACCTTAGAGGCTCTTCCAAAGGCAGGGCCCAATAAATGCACATAACCAGTGCAAAAACATAGATTCTAATCCCTCAAACGATCTGCTGTGTACTACTTTCGAATGTATCCACGACTTCCTTTCTGAACACAAATTAATCACATCTGCAAGAAACTCTCATAAAACTTTCCAGCCATCAGAAATCCCCACGAAACTCTAAATCTTCGAGCAAATGTTAAATGCTTTTGAAACAACAAGAATGCATCGAATCCCAAAACGCATAATTCCAAAAAGTAATAAAGTTGACAAGAGGTCTGGGAAAAAAGGAAGACACTGAGTAATGTGCATTACGAGGTTGCCGCCAGAGCAACCCAATTTCCACGGACGTCAAATTTGGAGGAGGCATTCAACTGCGCAGAAAAATCCCAATACATTTTCAGACTCTAGTTTGAAAAAGGAGTGAAAGCTAGCAACTAGCTGAAAAACAGTGCGAAACTAAGGAGATAGACAAGCAACTGAACACGAACGACCGGGAATGTGGCAAATGATGAAGTGCTCGGCGAGTACCATTTCTACTAGAAAGGAAACAAGGGGCTAGGAATATGGAAGTCCAGAATAGCGAGCAATACCGTTTCAACCAGCTGCTTCTCCAATGTCTTCTTGTCAAAGATAACCGTTCCCGACGTAACCAAAGGTAGAAGCTCTTTAAACAATTCCTTTACTTTAATACCTTTCTCAGGAGCCTGCATGACCAACGAAGAGTTGCTTATATAATAGAACGACCAACATATAGAACGACTAGACTGTACGCTTGTTTGCACAAGACACCTGCAGGAAAAATGACAAAAATGCATGAAAATTCCAGTCTTACTGACATTGTCAGAGCAACAAAATAAAACGTAGGAATGAAAGACACTTTTCTTAAAATGAATCCAACACCTGGCATATAGATTTAATTGTTTATAATATTCCCAACAAGATCAGGGTCATCTCTTGCAAATACTCCGGCTATATTCAGTTTCTGAAAGCAAAAAAATAAATAAAAATTCAACATCAATTTCACCTTTAGAAGAACTCTGGTTGTGAGCTTCTTCCATTTGACAGCCTTGCGAATATGAGATAAGCTTGTAGCAGACTTCTCAACCTCTAACTTTTCTACACCTCGATTCTCGGAACTCACGATACACTCATCCGCAGATGCATCCAGAAGCTCCTCACCTTTTTTGATTCTCTTTCTCTTTTCACCTAATTTTTTCTCTCCTTCATCACCTGCAAGAGGTACGATTACACAGCAAACACACCATTATTGCAATATTAACTGATCATGGTCCTGAAGAATATCTCCACTCGAGAAATCAGATGAATTTTTACCAGTTTCTCTCAATTTTGGAAATAATACTTCTATACAGGCCTCACTGTCGGGACGAAAGTCTGCCCTTCTGACTTACTACGCTCAGCTCCATCTGGAGTCCAGATCGATAACTTGCTCCAATTTCATTCTAGTTCATCACATAAGTACCTGCTTTTCTTTTCTTCAAAACCCACTCCTCCCCTGTGACAGTTGGTAATGATTTTCCATCCTCAACTGGTTCCGAACCATTTGTCTCAGCTGATGCTTTGGATTCGGAGCCAATTCCATGCAAATTCGATGCAGGAAGATCTCGCTCCAATACTAGAAGAGAGTTGATCTTCGCTTGAGCAGCCTTAGCTTTGGCGCGGTGTTTTTTCCCTAGAGAGTGGCCCTCCAAGGTCTCGTAGCTTGTGGCATTCACTTTGCATAAACTATGTTCACAAGTCGGAAAAAGATCAAAATTTTTAAAAAACCTCGCGTCAGCCAATATTGAAAAAAATTTAGAAAACCAACATAAACGGGGCCCTTAACAAGGACAACGTGAATTAAGTGAAATTAGGATTGCAAAAGAATTATCTGAAAAAATTTAATCCACTAGTCAATGACAGATTCTGAGAAGTGTGGGAGCCACCAGGAGAAGAATAGATGAGGGATTGGACCTGCAGTTCCAAGGAGCATTAGTGGATAACCCGATGCTTAGGTCTCCGTCGCCAGTTCCAAGAGCGCTTTTGGGCTTTTGAAAGGATCCCTTACTCCCGTCTTTCGGTCCATACTTCTCCTGCATCCAATCAAATTAAATTCGGTGCCAATACCTACTCAAGTACTCGACGTATGCCCGTGACTTCCCCTCTCAGCGAGCGGATCTCCAGCAATAGAAATACCCGTGACAGAAAAAATAGAGCATATTGGGCAAGGATAAGATACAAGTCGTTGAGCTTATCATCTCTAGTGCGATTCGCGCCTGATCACTGGTATACTAGCGCAATCCAAACAAAAAGAAGAAGCACAGAGAAGAGCGCACTTACAGTCTCGGAAACGCAGGAGGTGTGCACTTGGACGCTTTGCTGATCAAAGACGACGCCACAATCGATGCAGGAAAGCTACAATTAGCGCAGGCAAGAACCATCACCAGGATCAGAATCGAAGAGCACAGACGAGCAGCCAAAGTAAGCAGGACAGAGAGAACAAAGGTAAGGTACAGGAGCCGCGTGCGAAGAAGAGAGGAGAGGGAGGAGGAAACCTTGCGGGCAGCACAGCCACGAAAGTGATTCTGTAATTTGGGCTTCTTCAAGTTCTCGCCGCAACTCTCACACTGAAACCAAACCATGATCCAGTGCCAACGGAAAGCGGCAATGAAGGGGAGAGGAGGCAGTAGTAAGGTATCGGAAGGACAAAGGGAGTGGGAGAGGCTTGAGGCCAGGAAGCCGAGCGGGAATAGAAGTCTCAGGCAAGCTAAGCTTAACTGTGCAAAACCAATGTTCTGCAGCACCAGAGGTTTAAGCAGCTACACTACAAAGGTGATTTGTCTTCGTAGACCTACCCCAGGCAGGTTTAGGGTTTTACTTCTCCAAGACCTTCGGTAACCACGAGAAGAAGAATGAGGGCACTCACAGGAGGCCGTTGAGACACATGCTCGTGCAGTGGGGGTTTTTTCATTTTGGAGAAGGAGCCACTTGTTTCTTCAATACTCATGTGATACTTGGGTGATACTTGGTGATATCTATATGAAAACTAGGTGATATTTAGGTAAAATTTGACTAGTGGTCTTCTGACTTTTTCGACCCCCCAAAATGTAATTTTTTTCTACAAAAAATAGCCAACATCTGCTGGCAATAGCCAACTAGGAAAAAATCCTGCAAAAAATACACACTGTGCTCGTGCCAGTAAGTCAAGTGCCTTGGCAACCATCCCTCATCACTAGCTTTTCATTTCTACATAAGGCGAAAATATCCAAAACCATCCGTGTACCCATCCTTGATAAGTAAACTTATATTGAAAGTGTCTCCAAAGTGCAATTGTCTAAATTTAGATATTATTGGAAAAGGGTCAAGAAAGCTTAAATTCAATAGAATTTGTCTAAAATATATACAATGGACTGCAATTCCATGTAATTCTAAATTCTAATTCCGTGATTCATTTTGTTTTTTTAATAAATTTTATAAATATGAAAGAATAATTTAAAGAATAATTCATTTTGTTTTTTAATGAAAATATAGGGTTCAATTTGTGGTGCTTGACGTAAAGCTTTGGGATTTGAAGCTACACGACAAAAGCATCATAATCATCCACTCATTCCGGTGCCCTAAATCTTGAAAATGCCAATGGTGTCATATATATCCAATTGTCAATGTTGATTTGAAGCCCATCTACAATTTCTAGCAACATTTAGGATTCCAATTTATTTTTTGGAAAAACACATTGTTTTGACTCTTCTATGGGCTTTTCAAAAGTCCATAACTACTATTTTAAGATCAATATCAAATAAAACAATATAATTTCTAGGTGCCTCAATCTACACTACAATACATAATGAGTCACTAATACAATAACAAGAATATTCTCTTCATTAAAAAGACTCTTATAAAATGCTATATGGAGTTTTCTAAATCCAATTTGCAACTTTAAAAGTCCATGGCTCTTTATCTAAAAAAGAAACCTTCTAAATAATTATGTGTTTGCCTTTGCATTCAAGTTGAGATTGTATGTTCAAATTTATAACTACAATGGTGAAGTGAATTATCTACAATGTAGCTTGCAGTGCAAAGGACTTGCTGAAAAATACACTGTGACATGAAAATTGGTCCACTCAACCGTGCAATCACCCACTACTTAGACTTTGAATAGTTAAAAATTTATAATTTGAATAGTTAAGAATTAAGAATTTGAATAAATTAAAAACTTAGATTTTGAATTTTGATCTTTAAAGGACCAAGTAGCCCTTTTGAGGAATATTTAGCTAGTGGTTTTGGTCATTTGTTTATAGATAGATTTTCCATTTGTTTCCTTTGAAAATTTTGTAAAAGATGTGGTCAAGAAGTAACTTGAAGGAGTAACAATTTTCATTATTTCTAATTACATCTTTAAAAATTTGTTTTATGATATGTAGTTTTTTCCACTAAGCACACAGGCCTGGTAGATTCAAGAAATACACTTTTTGAAGAAATAGAAATTTGGAATTGGTTTTTAGCAAGAATAATATTCTTGTACAAAGTTTTGAATTGTTACATTTTGATTAGCAAAGTAAAAATTATGAGGATTCTCTACATCAATGTACTGAAATGAACTTCAAAGTTCTTTACTAAATTGAATTTTAAATATTTTTTGAAAATTAAAAGATAGGATGCAAATTGTGTATTACAACATTACACCCATTGGAATTGGAATTCTTCAATTCCATAATAGAATTTGTTAACATTTAGTATTTTAAATCATTTTCAATTTTTTTCTACTTATTATTTTTTGTAACTGAAGCATGAATATGAAATATTTTTTGTTGCAATTTTTTATATGTATTTTCAACTTATTTCTTCAACATATAATAGAGAGTTGTAAGTTGTACGATCTACATACAAATTTTGGATAAATAGTTTGAAAGATGAAATATAACCATTTGGGAGGAGTTAAAACGTCTGCTTCTTTTCTAAATCCAAGCATCATGATCTTGCAATTGGTAAGGTTTCTTATTTAATCCCTAAAGGACCATTGTCCCTTCGGGGGACAAATGGGATTTTGGGCTGGTACCTACATAACATTCAGTAGCCTTTAGAGAGGCTGCCTTTTCCTCTGTGGAGTCCTCATCCACAAAGTTCATCCTCACATCATTAATGTAAGCTTCAATACTAGGATAGGGGCAATACATTTATGATATGCTCCATTCTTTTTGCTAATTCTAGGACCAAACATACAAATCAACAAATAATTGTGAAGAAAGATGCATTGCCAAAAACCTACAGGATTCATTGTGTAATATACCAATGCAATCTATCCATTTGCCATTAATAACTTAATTTTGGTTTTCAATTGAATAGAGCTCTTTATATACACATAGGGTAGTAGTAGGTAGAACAACCCGTGTGGAATAAGTAATTTAGAATTTGTAGTTTCTCAACCACTCATAGTTAAGTCAAAAGTATGAATTGTGTTTGAAGTAAAATTTTAGACCTCATTTAAGCATAGTAGAATAACTTTTCTTAAAAAAATTTGAACTAAGAAAAGTTGGTAAATGAAGATAAATTTCATCTCCAAAAATCCATTTGAAATTTTAAATCTTCAATCAAAAGTTATGGACAAAATTCAGAGAGGGGGTTTAAAAATGTCAATGAAAATGTCCATTCCAACCCCTTTCTAAAATTTGTCCATAACTTTTGATTGGAGACTTAAAATTCAAAACAGATTTGTTGAGATGAAACTTAACTTAATTTACCAACTTTTCTAGTTAAACATTTTCTGAAAAAAGTTATTCTACTATGCCTAAATGAGATCTGAAATTATACTTTAAATACAATTCCTACTTTTGACTTAATTATAAGTGCTTGAGAAACTACAAATTCTAATTTACGTATCCCACGTAGGTTATTCTATGTCCTACCACTCCATGTGCATATAAAGAGTTGTCTTCTCACTTCCTAGTACAATTCAAAAATGGACTCCAATGCAAAGTGAGGTAGTTCTAACATTGAAACTAATAATCTCAATGAATTCATTAGCATTTTGTTTTTAGTTTTATTTGAAAGTTTTCAATTTGCCACTATTTGCAGTTTATAGTTGCGATGTGGGTACCAAGTTAATTTCTGATAGTTATTGACAAGTATCCCCATAGCTACTGATTGGATGCAAAATATTCTGCACCATTTCATCCCTTGGATGAATGGTGTAGAATATTCCACACCATTCCGTTTGGGGGAGGGCAGAACCAATGATTGCTACTGAATGTTATGTGTGGGCTGAAATTTTGTCTTGATTTTTCGAATTTTTTTTTGAAGATAGAAAAGTTGATTAGCTTCATGAAAATATAATTTTTTTTTCAATCGGTGCCCGGGAAGAAAAGTAATGCCCAAATAAGTTCAAAACAGGGAAGAGGGGGCAACAAAAAAAAATTTGCAAAAATTTGAATTAAATTTTTTTCTTCTCATACATTATATTTTTGTCTATCTAGAAAGCTTTGATTCATTTCATTTGGATTTGTCATGAGAAAGTTATGGACAATCTTGTTTTTTGGGCAATTAGAGCATCTTTTTGAAAAAAATAACTTATAGGATTCATTTCTGAATGTAATTTTCATAATTTTTTAAGGAAAAAAGTTCCACACGGTTTAGTTTGCTTGCTAGAACAATCTCACCATTGGAGTTAGTGCATTTTAATTCCATCTAAAAGATATTAATAATTTAGATTTTCCTTCTATCTTGTACCTACTTCTACTTAACAATTTTCTTAAGAATGAAAATTAAGTTTATTTGAATTTTTTCCCTAGACTCTCAACTCGATTCTTCACTAAAAAGATTTATAGCTCAAAACTTTGTAGTGCAAAAAATTTAAGTTAAAATGTTCAAAGTCAAAAAATTTAGTCCCATAGTGTGTTGAAAAACTTGTTTTTTCACTTTAAATGCAAATATCTTGCAATTTGTGCGGTCAAAAAATTTAAAAAAAATTTCCATACATTTTCATACTAGTTAGGTATTAGATCCTATGGTTAGATGTGCAACAAAAACAATTTTCAATTTTTTTTACTTTTTGCTATAGAAATGGCAGTTTTGAGTGTTTTTTGGCAGAAAAAAGGCCTTGGTCCCATAGGGGTTAAAAATTTCAAGAGGATATATTGTATCAAATTAAATACAAGCTAGATCCAATGGTTAAATTTGTTGAAAAAATAAATAGATACCAAATTTTTATTCTTGCTTTAAAGATTAATATGTAGAAGTAGTTATGGGCCTCAACATATGAAAGAATTATTGAGGTTAAATCCTTCAAATTTGAATAATTCTATTCAATATTTCAATTTGAACTTGGAACTATTCAAATTTATTGAGTACAAAATTAAAGACTTTAATATAATCAAATCATTTGAATCAAATTTGAATTAGATTTTGAATTTAAATAGAATTATAATCAAGTTCAAAATTTAATTTAAAATCAAATTATATTGTATAGAAATTTGATTAAATTTCAAACTCTATATTTATACTTTACAAATGATTTCAAAAAAATTCAAAAAAATTCATTAGATTTTATAAAATTCTAAAAGATTCCAAAAGATTTTACAAAAATTTGGTGATTTAGTTGTTGTACAAATAGTATGACCATTTTGTTAGCTTATGCAAAATGAACAAAAAATTGTGGAAACGGTCATTACAATATTTAGTTCAACAATTTATTTTTTGTTGATTTTTTGTTGATTTTTTGTTGATTTAGACGTCATTTTCTAGTATAGGTAAATTGTATTACATTTTTATCTTGGTTGAGAGTTTTGGCGCCTTGATCGCATCTTAGTTTGGTCTCCTATAGTGCTCTATAGTCAAAAATGTCTCCTTTTAGACTTTGATTACTTAATTTGTTGGTTCTTCTTGAGGTTGAAATTTTGAACAAGTTTTTTTTATTCATTTCCTAAGTATGGTCAATAAATCTACAAGACTTTCTAATCTAGGACCTATTTGGAGTATGCTAGTCTTAGAAATGAACCACGATTACTTAGGACTAAGTTTCTATCATTTTAAGCCAATCAATTGCATGCATGGATTTTTTTTATATGTATATATGCTATTTTGATGAGACCTTCTATTTCTTAAATTTTGGCCATCATAGAGTGCAAATTCTACCAAATGGTTTCTAGTTAAATTTTTCTAAGCCCCAAGTGCTACATTGATGTTCTAGTAGGTGTAACCCACCTTCATGTTAACATGCTTACTTGAAGATTTTTTACATTTAAGAAGACACTTTTGTTGGGTAGATGATAAAGTAAAGAAAATATGAGCCTTGGTAAAAATTCTTGGTCTTATAAACATTCACTGATATTGCTTTCAAAACAGTACTACGCAATGTTTGTGTTCCATTTGGAATTTGTTATTTTAATTATAAAAAGATTTGGTGGACTTATATTAGAGTTTTATTTTCAACTTGTCTTTACATATCTTTACTAGAAAACTACCACTACTTGTTATTTAAACTACCTCATCCTTTGATGTTAACAGAATGCACTAAATATGAGCCTTCAATTATTTTGCTCTTCAAACTGCATTGATACCAATGGCATCTTTCAATTCAATTGGTCATTCAACATCCTCATTTGGAAACATTATATGGTCTTAAAATTGCAGCGTCTCTTTCAATGCAAGTCAATTTTCATAAAGTTATCAATATTGTAACAAAGTGAAAGTTGTAATCCCTTCCTAGATTGGTTTATAATTAAACACATAATGCAATACAATGAGGAATTATTTCACAAAGTTAACTATATGATTATTAAAATCTCATCTATATATGGTGTGGGAATCTAAGTAAGAGTTCTATCACAACTACACTTGAAGAAATTGAATGAAAGTCATAGCTTGCAAAAGAAGAAAAATATACTCCAAATTTTGCCTTAGCAAAGTACGACATCAAGAGGCCTAAAAAACTAGTACATCTATGGAAATCATGAAAATACAGAAAAAATGACAATGGTAATGGGGAGAATAAGAAGTGCAAGGTAGCAAGATGCATGAGCAACAAGAGCCAAAAGGCAAAAACAACAACTGAAGGTATTGCTCTTGTTGCAAAAAGGGAGGTGGCCAAGGTTTTTGTAAGTGGGACACCCTAACCAAGAGTGCCTACATCACAAAGTTTTTTATGGCTACTCCGTGAAACTATATATGACTATTCTAAAATTGAGCTTATGAGTGATCTAAAACTATTCTATAACTATCTAAAACTATTATATAACTATTAGACAAGTAGTCAACTGCACAATTATTGACTTTAATTTTTTTATGACTATATACTCAACAACTTTCATACAATTGACATGTCACTTGTATAGTTGTATATATATGTAAATTTTTTTTTAAAATCACAGAAGTTATTTGAAATTTACCTCAAGTCATTCTTTTTATAAAAATAAAAGATTGATTATCTTTTTGGAATTCAATGACACTTTAGAATCCACCAATTTCAGTTTTTGATGCAACATTAGCATATGCAAGTTTTGATTGATTGCCACAATTCACATTATGGTTGGCTAGAGATGTTGAATTCATTTGTATTTTCAAATTAGGCCTCACAAGTTTTTATTTTCTAAAGATATGAGCAGATCCGCATGGAAAATTATATAGCAAAAATGACAACAAGTGAGACCAAAGATATCATTGTCATCAGGCATATTTTGTAAAAAATAGTTTTAAAAGAAGATGGCAAAAAAATTGGAAATTTTTGCAAATATTTTTTATATGAAAAAATATTTCTATTTTTAGTATTTGTCAAATTTTATTTTCTAAAAAAATAGATTTTTAGGAAGGATGTTTCAGTCATTAGAAGAGATTTGGGGGCATTGGAAGGCCATTTCAGGCCCGTTCCCCATTCTGTTCTTGATGCAGCAAAGGAACATCGGGCGATGTTAGAATCCTAATTACCAAAAAAAAATTGCTTCTGAAATTTAAAAAAAAAGGCAAAAAACAAAAACAAATATGACGTGGCACTCTCTCGACCATGTCGGACTGCGCGTGTGGCACAGTTCCCAGGCTAGGAACGGCCTAAGAACTCGCAGTCTTCTACACCCCTCAAATCTCTTCTAATGGTTGTTCTTCACTTGTGGTAGAGGACATGATAAACATTTTCATTAGCATTAGTGTAAATTATAACAAATGGCAACTTGCGTATAACAAGTTGTAATTAAATAAAATAAAATAGCAACTCAAGAATAAGCAAAGTTCCCAAATTGTAGTCGATTCCAACATGTTTAGAGTACCAGTATACAATGGTTTACCACTACTCACTTTCTATTGAGTCACAACTTCAAAACCCCGTATTAAATTTTGATTATAAGTTATATATACAAAGTCTGTTGTAACCAAAACTACAACACAAGATAGGAGATAAATATAGAATAATACCTTCCAAGTTTCACTATCAATCTTCATTATCCAATAAACTTGAAGCCCGCAAAGAAATCCCTCTTGAATGGTTGCCTTAGATTTTGGACCATGATCTCCGCTATCTCCATAAATGATCTAGATTTGAAACTTAGTGTGATAGTA
Source organism: Pseudisothecium myosuroides (assembly GCA_951799445.1). NCBI lineage: Eukaryota > Viridiplantae > Streptophyta > Bryopsida > Hypnales > Lembophyllaceae > Pseudisothecium > Pseudisothecium myosuroides. The sequence continues at coordinate 54,785,375 of OX637287.1, read as the reverse complement.
ATTCATCTTGTCAAAAACTTAGATCCCAAATCTTGCTTTCCATGACACTAACCTCTAAGCCTTGGCGGCTAATTCCCCAACAAACCTTAATGTCCCCTCTAACTCTAACCCTAACTATTAACCACCCTTGTTAACAACCAACAAACTAACATAAATTCATATACACATCAAATACAAATAGATACCTATTTTCAACTAGTATTCGACAATCCACATCACAATACCCACTGCTTATGGGTACATGGTTAGAATAGCGGGTATTGACTAAGAATTCTCTCAAAGCATGTACTTTGCAAACAACAAATTGACCTTCCAAATACAATATGAATTTTTTATTGGCTTATAATAAAATTGGATATTATTATCATTGGAAGTGCTTCGAACAGTACTTTCAATAAATAGAATAATATCTAGATTTTGATAGACTTTGGATGAACAAGATAAACCATTTCAAAAGCAAGCTTAATTGCCCACCAAATAGAGACCTTGACAAGTCAAGCCAAATCGTACCAATAATATGTCAATTTGGTGGAATACATTTTATTTTTTCACTGTCCAATTTCAAGTTTCCTTACATCTATTCAAGGTACATTTTGATGTGCTTACAATCATATTACTTCCAAGTTTTAAATCATTGTAAACCAATGAAAAGATACATTAGAAGAGATTTGAGGGCTCTAAGAGCCTGCGAGTTATCAGGCCCTGGGAACCCTGGGAGCAGTAATCTGACGTGGCCAAGACTATGCCACATCAGAAAATTAGAAAAAATATTTTTTAATTATTTTTTATACTATTTTTAATATACATATAATAATATTTTTAAATTATTTTTATATTCTGACTGTTCCCAGCTGCAGGAACAGCCTGAAATGGCCCTTTGCAGCCCTCAAATCTCTTCTAATGGCTCTATATTTGGAGGGCCTGCATGCCAGCTCCGTTGTGGATGCCATGAATCCGGCTCTCAGCGAAACCCTGCAAGAAGCCGCTGGAGACTACATGTCATTGCTGTACTGTACTTGAATGCTGGTTATTACGGCAGTAGGTGAGAAGCCATTGGGAGATTCAAGAAAAGGAAAGGAGGCAGAGGCAGGGCTAGTTACTGTATGTTAGCGAACTCCTCTCAGACGAGAATAAGGCCGGGGGGCATGCAAGCGAAAGAGGAGAGGGAGGGAGGGAGGGAGGGAGGGAGGGAGGGAGGGAGAGAGAGAGAGAGAGGGAGAAGGAGAGGCAGCCACTGACAGCCACAAAATTTTGTTAAACTTACAGCTTGGGTGAGCTAGGAGTGACTAAGCTTAATTAGGGAGACTTGTACAGTACTGTACAGTTCGGTAGTCCGTCTGTCGGTCTTGTTGTTATTGCGGCTGCAGCAGTCAGCCCGGGCGCAGGTGGTGTGCTGCGCTGTATGTATGTTTGGTGCAGCTAAGCTATCCCTCCCTCGATCCCTCCTTTGCATTTGTTTTCATTCTCCCCCGGCTGCTGCATGCGCGCGCGCGGTCGCTCCTCCCATGGCCGTATAGCTAGGAGCTCTGCTTCCCCTGCCGCTCCAGGTAATATCTTTTCTCCTTCTTCGTTCTGTCGACCTCCACTTCTCTTCCTACTGTCTTCTTTCTGCCTTGAGTTCTCGAACCGTCCTTTGATCTGCAACCCTCCTTTCCCTCTTCTCGATCGATCTCGACCCTTCCGTTTCGCTTGTATGTGTCCTTGCCTCTCTGTACGTGTTCCTTATCATTGGTCACCCTCGCGTTCACTGCACCTACAGGGTTCAAGCCCGCAAACTCTCTCTCTCTCCCTCTTCCTCAACCCTCTCCGCTTGATTTTCCATTTGATCTATGCATTGCCGCCAGTGAACTCGACCAAATTTTTGTCTATCCTCTTCAGCGTTAGTGCTACGCCAGGGTCCTGCTCGAAGGGAGACTTGGCTGCGTGGCTATTGAATGGGTTCAATGTGGCCACTGGCGCGTTGTTCAGCATGCTACCCCTGCTGTGCTTAGCGAAACCTCAAAAATCCAGTGCACTGAAAATGATCAGCTAACGAGCTTGAACTGAGCTAGCAAGGCGCACATGCGTCACCCCCTTGGTTGACATTCCGCGAGATATCCATTTGTTTGCTACAACGGACACCCAACTTGCTAGCGATGCACACTTTAGTGGTCTGCCCGTGTTTGCCTGCTTCTACTAACTCTGCTCCTTGTTTGCCCTACTTTGCTCCTTGTTTGTATTCATTTCTCAAATGTACGTTGCCGACTTATCCAAATTTTGAGCACAATGTGTACACTGTTATGAGGTAGAGAGTGTGAAGCAGGTCGGCAAGTGAGCGCTTCCGGAGGCAAGCTCATAATGCAATTGTTTTCAATAAACAAACGTACTGAAAGTATCTCTAGACTATGAGCTTCTCCATCATAATGTGTTTATCGTTGTTTTTTACGTTGATAATTCTCTTGGTTTTGAAGTTGTTACTATCGCCCGATAGTTCGAAAACTGCGAACCTAGCTCGTCCACTTCTTAATAATAGTCGTTGTTGGCTGTTGCCTCGGCAGAAGCTACATGCGAGGAAGTTTGAGTAGGACGTTCCTTGAAAAGCGAGCCAATACACAAGGACAGAGCCAGAGCCCCTCGTAGATTGGCAGGACCCTCTCGTAGATTGGCTGCTACTTAGAGTGGAGCACAGCGGGTGAGCTAGGTTTCACCAGTCAACTAATCCCAAATGAAGGCTGCCCTCAAGTGTTCATTCGAATTTATGACTAATTAATTCTCTGTATCAGTCTGCTGAGGGCTGTGCGCAATTCCTATAAGACTTTGCGTCGGTGACTTCGAGCGTCCTTCGGAATCGGCCGCAGGGGTTTGTGAGCATGATCCCAAGGAAACGTGGTTGTGGCGGTGGTGATTAAAAGCAGATCCGTTAATGTGGGCGGGAGATCGAGAGGATGAAGGGTTGGTGCTGTGGACACTGCAGACTGCGGTGGTCTACCCTGCTTCTCTTCTGTAAGCTTGTCTTTCTCTACATGACCCTCTTTTCCAAGTTTCACTTACGTTAGACTCGGCAAACCCTTCACAGAAGCTACTGGTTCTTATTTTGGTTCTTATTATGTTTCTTCGCATCGGCTGGGTTGTCGCACATACTTTGTACGTCCCCTAAACCCTGGAAGGAAGGGCCCATGACCACTGCTTTCAAGCCGTACTGAGGGTCCGTCACTCTGTTTGCTGCCATTTTGCAACTAGATATGAAAGAAAAATTCTAATTTATTTTTCATAGATGAAGTCATACGTCTAATACAAGGCAATCAAAATTGAAATTATTGTGAATTTTTTAAGAAAAAGTAAAGAAAATTCATATCAAATACATAATATACTCAAAAAGTCTGAAAGTTTCACATATTATAGTGTAAAACATTATGGTATAAACCAAAGTTAGCATGTCACTCTAAAATTAGAAAATTAACAAACCTTGGTTATGGGCCTAAAGTTCATACTGCTATGAATTGTTGAAATTTGTGATCTTTTTTTCAAAATTTCTCATTGTAGTTGAAACTACATTTGATAAGCTTCATTTCTTTAGCTGGACTCAAATTCAAAAAATATCATTCTTATGGGTAAAATTCACATCAAGAGTAGATAGCAAGAAATTGTCAAAATATACTACAAAGGTGATCCGTGGATCAAGCATCTTCTTTTTTAGAAAAGTCAATAATACCATAATGAGGGAATTTACAATACTATACTTTAAAAATGAGCAACTTCCAAAAAAAACTATCGGATGAAAAAACATTTTTTTCCATCCCACAGTCTTAGGTGAAGTCATTCAAACGGACACTTTCCGCAGCAGCGTTTTAGGATTAACGATTTTGGAAAAAAATTCTGAACGAAAAGGCCGGATTAAGATCGGATTAAGGTCCTTTCTGGTTTCTCAAGTTCAGGATTAGACTGTCCCCCTCTACATATGTAGCTGGATTGTGAAATAACGGATGCGAGATTGAATTGAAATGTATAGCGACTTAGACATGCGGATGCGTGCGCAGTGCTATTCTGCCCGTTGCAGGGTGCGTTCTCGATTGGTCATAGTCAAGGCTACAGGAGCCAGGTTGGCCAGCATCTGAGTCAGGCTTACTCCCCTTCTCCCTCTCAGTTGCCTAGTTCTCCTGCTCCGAGTCTTCTCATTCCAACCGCTTCTCCGATTGTGTTTTCTCCGAATTATGAACCCAGCGAGGCCCCCTCAGGGTTCATGCCCTTTGTGGCCCCTTCTCCGCTGGAGATCCCAGTCATCACCAATCCAACTACACCAGAATTATCAGGTAGTCCCTGTTTTCTACTTACCTTGTACCCTTACTATGGCTGCTGCCCTGAATCACAAGTAGGAACCATGCTGAGAAGGTTACAGCTTCAGTTGGTAGTATATGAGCTTAATGTGCTAGCTAGACTGCAAAGCATTATCGTCTTTCTCACAGTGCCTCTTCTGCTTGTGGAATAGGTTTGTGTCCTTTTAATTTCACAGCTTTAGAAGATACTCTCATTCGAACTGCTGGGGATTGCCCAGCCCCTTTGGCACTCTATGTTGGAAGTGTCATCTGCTGCCCCCAACTCGAAAGCCTTTTTCAGGTCTCCTTGGGTCTATACAGCATAGATTCAGGCAATCTTGGGCTCAACAGAACAGAAGCGGCTTACTGCTTTTCAGACACGGAAAATCTTATGGCTAGTTTTGGAGCCAATACATCTGTAGGAGATCTTTGCGCTGCCCAACCTGCTAATCTTACCAGCGGTCTATGCCCAGTCACCAAAGTTAGCCAACTTCAAGATATTGTAAACACTACAATGTTATTGGACGCATGCCAATCAGTGGATCCTTTGAAGGAGTGTACCGAGGAACCAACTTGTCAATCGCAAATCACATATGTGGCGTCTCAGATGGCTGGTGAGCTTGTGGACAGTTCGGGCCATTATAATGGAAGCATCGCGCAACCAGGTGGTAAATCTTCTCTAACTCCAGAAATCGTGCCTTGTTTCAGCATTTCAAAAGTTCCGCTATAGTTTGGGAGGCTGACCAATCGAACATTCGGCAACTCCTAATTTTGGTACGGAATGTACAGAAGTAGACTTCATGACATCCGCTGAGAACTTAAACAAGTAGAATCGCGAATTTGCTAGAAGAAGAAATTGTCACTCAGACAACCATTTATTTCACCACTTTCTTAATAATTTCTCATAAATAATATCTCTGACATAACACATTGTAACTGGCTTACAGTCTGCTTGTTTCCCTATTTGTCGACTTTGCTTGCTCTCATTAAGTGCCCTGAATTTGTGAAATAAGCAGTTGAACAGCAGGTGGTCGTCGACTGCAAAAATATGGTCCTTGCATGGTTGGCAAGTAAGCTGGGTCCGACGGCAGCTAACAACATGTTACGCAATCTAATCAGTTGCCGTGTCAACAAAGGTACGAAGAACGGATCTCTGCAGTAGTAAATGCCTTCTGGACTTTGTTACAGATGTGGTTTTTTCTAGCTGAGGCGTGTACGGTTTCTAAAGTTGCTAGTACTCTGCAAAGCAATGCTACAATCTCTTAGAAGCGGGCAGGCAACTGCAGCAGTGAACATCACTACGTTTTGTATAGGGCTTTCGTGTGCTTGCAGATCGAGACTCATTTGGATTTTGGACAGAATAGGCCAGTTGTAGTTTTTTTAGATGCTCTGACTGGTTTGGACATAGGAATTTTACATATTTGGTTTGTTCTTACAATGTCCTCTCATTATGCTCGTGCGTTTCTGAAACTGGGTTTCTCTTACCTCCAAGCCCCCTCTCTAGATGAGAGTCGGGGGCTCTCCAGCTTAAACGCGTCATGTTGTCTTCACTTCATTTTCATGAGCTAGGCTGATGGTTGCCACCTGTGCTAATAGCTCATAACTACCTGTGTTTGTTTGCAGAATGTCCTCTGGAGTTTGGAGATCCCATGCCTGTTGCCAAATCATGTGGCTGCTCAATTATACCGTCCAATATCTCTTGCTGTAGGGCCCTTGAAAGTTACTTACTGGAAGTGCAGCAACAGATGCTAATAACTAATTTGCAAGCGCTGCGCTGCGTGACACTCTTGGCCTCCGTGCTTCAAAATATGTCCGTCTCTGCAGATATCTACTCCCTCTGCGGAATTGACCTCAAGGATTTTTCTCTACAAGGTTCGGTCTTTTCTCTGTGCGTCGTGCTTTTGGACTCTTCGAGATATGTTGCCCTTCAGGATCTATCAATTAGCTGAATTGCAGGTTTTTGTATAAACCAATAATTCAGCAGTCATGATGATTGAGGGTTTGAGTTCTTTCATTTCCTTGTACCAAGTTTTAAAATCAGCGTTGGAAGTTTTTCGAAGATTTTCTGCACGCCGTAGCAAAGTAGTTTATTTTCCACATCATTTTCCGGGTGAGATGTTATATTCTTACCTTAACAATTATGTCTCGTATTGTAGAACTGAAGCTTCATACGTAATCAATTCTAACGATTTGAATTGTCCTGTGTCCATATATACTTACCGCTTGCCAAGCAGGAGTGGGGGGACAAGGTATAATTTCAACCTGACTGTTTGTCCTTTGCCTGGTTTGATTCACTTGAAGAATCATAGAACGCGTGCTACCATGAGTACCACGTTCATACTCTATTTATTGCATGCGACAGACATACCCCAAATTCATTTCACTTCCAGTGGCGCAGTGTAAATGGAGTGCATGAACATTTAATGTGTTGAAAGAGGTGCAAGTTTATGTGGAAATGATACGTGCAGGTTGTTTACTTTCAAGTTTACCTTCCGACATTGTGAGCAATGTCACAGGCATCGACTTCACCTGCGATTTGAATGACAACATAGCAGCTCCGTGGATCCGCACTCTTGACACTAATGCAGCGCATTCAATCTGCGGTCAACGTAAGTACCTAGTCCTTGGTGAGTTTATTTGATGTTTTGGCCAAGTACGACATTTAGGATTAGGTGTATTATGTCGTACGACAGGTTCCTATGAATCGAGGTCCGTGCGGTACATAATGTATTGTGCTGATGCGCCAAATGATCCGACCAGACACTTGAGAGAATGTGAATTAATGGGGCCAGTGCACTTACATGTGTTTGGACTCCCGATCTGTCATTCCCGCTGCCACTGAAGCAAGCTGGGCTGATCAGTGTACATTAAAGAACTCGGAATCTGTTCAAGTGCTTCCAAGATGTTATTTGTAATTAGTAAGAGTCCAAATTTAACCCCTTGAAATGTGATCTTTGGCATGTCTGCGCAGCCCCAGTAGCTCTTCCAGCACTTCCAGAAACGTCAGGGGCTTCCCTGTTTATTGGTAAGTTCAGTTCCAGTAAAAAGCAATCTTTGTGACTTACCATTTTGCCCTCTTTGTGTCTTGTGAAACGGTCCTTCCGAAGTTCAGCTCTTGCAACATCAAGAGTGAAAAACAGATGAGTATTTTAGATATACCATCTGAACTGTTTAAACACAACCTGAACTGTTTAAAAGTAGAGAGTTCTTCATTACTCAGGGACACAAAGTTGAATCTCTTGTAAGTATTGTTTGTGAACGTACTAGAAATTTGGAGCTGACAAATATGTTTGATCAACTGTAGGCAATATAAGAGAGAACATTCTCATCATGGCGTCATGCGTCATGTTTATCATAGCTATGCGGTGGGAAGTAATTAAAAGCTAATACCTCTGAAACTATTCCTGCAACTACAGATCATTCTTTATTTCAACCAAACAAAGTTGGTTAGCACAGTTTGTTCGGTAATTTGGGCTCAGAGAAACATCTTCAATAACGTTTTTTTGGCTTGTGGGGCCAGTGCTCTGCTCCTATGTTGTAAATCTCCAAATACAAGCAACAGTATCGATCAGTTCTCGTAGTTGTATTTTCTCAAGATGTCTAGGCAATTACCACCAATCTGTCTATAGACTTCATCAGGGGGCATCATTTGAAGCTCTATAACCTGTTTTTGAATGACTTTTCTTATGTTTTGTGTAAGATATCTGCAGATTCATTGGCATATTGAATTATAAAGTGTGCATTAACCTTTCAATGTACTCATTTGCAAATGGAGTTTTCTTCGGAAAAAAATGAGAATCTGTCTGGTTATGTGGAATTAGGGAATTTTGCCTAGGATTCAGATTAGGCATTTTTCCTCATGGTCCAGTGTCCTATGGGAACCCAATTGTAACCATGGCTGTGTGCTAAACTCATTGGAGAAAAGTAGGAAGGGTTGTTGTTTCAAATAGCTTTGGAACAAGGACTGGATTTTCAGTGCACATAGAGAACTTATTACAAAAATGATCATTTTGAAGCAAGTTTTGTTATGAATTCTAATGAAATTAAAAACATGTATATAAACTTCTCAGAACTTTGATGTATACACGAGCTACACCTTCTTTTATGTCAATTTGACTCAAAAAGTTGCATTGCAAAAATTTAGTGATTGAAACCCTTCTTTCAAAATTAATTCAAATTAGCTTTTAAATAGAAGTTGAATGTAAATTAAATGACAAATAAATAGGAAAAGTGTAAACAAGATGAATTTCTTATATATGGCCCTTGTATTTTTAGTTTACTTTTAAATCCGATTGGTTGACTAATCTAAGTTAAAATTTAAAGACCTAATTCATTGTTGGAATCTTTTTATGTTTAAATTATTTGGATTTAGGGTTTAAAAAGAATTTTAATAGTTTGAATTGATAAAATAATTTCATATCCCTTCGATTGTAGATGAAAGTTTCTTTTATCACTGAATTATAAAAGCAAGTATGCTTTTATATAATATACACTGCTAAATGAGAATCTTCTCTGATTTATAGATAAATGTATATATTTGACTTTTGAAACCCATAGATCCCCCAATAAATCCCAAAATTGAATGTCCATCATTCTAATACTAAATACTATTATTTGATGCTAGGAAAAATTTACAAATATAATGGTGTTGTACTTATTTTTTTGTTTGTTTTTTAATGCATTGACGTGTATTCCAAAAATGAAATTTGTACATGCCAATCATTAGTAGGCTTGAAATTTCCATTTAATCAAATAGTGTAAGGTAGGAGGCTGCTTAATTGTGCATGTTAGGGAAATTGGCGAAGCTGGGAGTTGCCCTATTTTCCAGAATTTTTTGAGGCAAATTGAAACTATTAGAAAATTTCAAACTAACATTGCCAAGGGCGTTAGCCTTGCTCATAGGGAACGATAGTTAAAAATCAAAGAATGCCTCTTTATAGCTTAAGTTCGGCTTGAAAGTAATTACAACGGTGCTTTAATGTAGGTGGTTCGATTAAGCCTTTAAAGAGAGTAGTTAAATGATAACCCATTGTTAATCAGAAGTCCAAGAATATCATTACTTGTATTATTTTTTTATGCTCTGGGAATGAAAAAGACTATAGCACCAAAGTACACCCATGAGAGTATCCATACCGCTTAAGTTTGGCTATTTGTTTTGTTTTGTTTGTTTGTTACGTTGAGACCTCCTGGACCATGCGTCCCCCGGTGGCGTGCTTGGTACCGTTGGAAAGCCCTCGGCGAGGAGGGGTGCACGAGCTTGGTTTCATGGTGTTTGGACTCACGGTGGAAAAGTTATGGATTTCAGAGTTCTTTTTTATTCTTAAAAATTACTAAATTATACTAAATTATGTATTTTTTGAACCATGTGTCAATTTGTCACGTTTTGGTACCGTTGGAAAGCCCTCGGCGAGAAGGGGTGCTCAGGCTTTGTTTCGTGGCATTTGGACCTATGGTGGAAAAATTATCAGTTGTTGAGTTATTTTTTGTTTTAAAAATGACTTCTATTTTTGTTTTGGCTGTGGCAATGGCACAAGGCTACACTAGTCCATACCTTAAGACAAGTTTTTTTTTTTTTTTTTTTTTTTTGTCACGGTAAGATCTCCCGAACCATGCGTCTCTCGGGCGTGTTCTTGGTAATGTTGGAAAGCTTTTGGCGGAAAGGGGTGCACGGGCTTGGTTTCGTCGCATTTGGAGTTATGGTGCGGAAGTTATTGAATTTCAAAGTATTTATGGATAAAAAAATTAGGAAACTACTTTTACTTTGATTTTGGTCATGTTCTTGGTACCATTAGAAAGCTCTTAGCAAGGAGGCGTGCACAGGCTTTGTTTTGTAGCGTTTGGACCTACTATGTAAAAGTTATGGATTTTTGAATTGTGGGCCAATGGCACAAGGCTACACTAGTCTTCTTACACTTTAAGTTTGTTTGTTTGTTACGTTGAAATCTCCCGGACCGTGCATCTCCCAGACCGTGCATCTCCCAGTGGCGTGCTTGGTACCATCGGAAAGCCCTCGGCGAAGAAGGATGTACGGGCTTGGTTTCTTGGCGTTTGGACCGACGGTGGGAAAGTTATGGATTTTTGAGTTATTTTTAGATCTTAAAAACTACTACTACTAATAAATTATGCTAAATTATGTATCTTTTGAACCGTATGTCAATTTGTCACGTTTTTGGTATTATTGGAAAGCCCTGGACGAGGAGGGGTGCACATGCTTTGTTTCGTGGCGTTTGGACCTATGGTGGAAAATTTATGAATTTTTGAATCATTTTTTGTTTTAAAAATGACTTTTATTTTTAGTATGACTGTGGCAACAAGGCACACTAGTCCATGCCTTAAGTTTGGTTGTTTGTTTTGTTTTGTGTGTTTGTTACGTTGAGATCTCCCGGACCGTGCGTCCCTTGTTCACGTTCTTGGTACCGCCGGAAAGGCCCCAACGGGGAGGGGTGCACGGGCTTTGCTTTGTGTCGTTTGGACTGACGGTGGGAAAGTTATTGAATTTCAAAGTTTTTATGAATCAAAAAATTAGAAAATTATTTTGACTTTTGTTTTGACTGTGGCAACGGCACAGGGCACACTGTAGAATTCTGAAGTCAGCAGACTTCAAAAAAGGAATTCTAGATTCGGAATCACTCAACCTTTTCAAGAACATAGTGCACAATTAATGGCCTGCAACATTTGAGACTCTTACCTTGCTGGCAAGTTTGCTTGCACAGGATTGTGTCACTTCAGGATAGAAGAAAGACGAGCTTACAATTTTCTTAAAACTCATGATGCGTCAACCACTTGCAGTCGAGAAAAATGACATCGCAACATTCACCAGTCGCTGGAATCGTCACTCTGAGAGTACAACCAATAAGCAAGCATTTGTATTCATGAGCACCGTTGCAGGACGTACAGTAAACGCTACAAAACATACTGAACAAAAGAATTTATATTACAAAAGCAAAATCTTTATACCAAAACATTCAGCTCTGCAGGCCGGTAATCAAGAAAGATGCATCTTATAAGTTGGCGAGACTCAGCCAGATTGGCAATAGCTGAACAGAAATGACCTAGGCCTCGGGCTTTGCGATGGAGGCACGAGACGCACATTGCTTCTCACAGCGATGATCACGTTGCTCCTTAATACGAAGAGCCAAAAGCTTCTGGTACTTTGATGCATTCCTGGGATTATTAATGAACAGGATCGAGGTATGCATGTAAAACTTGTATTTCTTGTGGAACAATTTTCTTCAGCACGATATGAGTTTGCACAAATGTACAGCTCGTTCAATATGCATAACAAAGTGGGAAGGCATTGTGAATTATACGTAAGTTGTATGTAAAATCTATTCTTGTACACTACCAGCCGTATAAGTATGAAATGGTATGTTGGGTCCAAAATGGGTCCATCGGCCTGCGACCGTTCCCAAGAGACGTAGCTTTTACGAAAACATGCGACCTTCCAGGCGAGACACGATTCTTGCAAAACCAAGTGCACGTGGTAGAGCTTTATTTCTACACTTGGAGCATTTCTGCAAGGCACTACTGGTAGTTGTGGTCTAGAGATGCTTAGAGTTTGAGGTTGATTCTTTAGTTAGTGGCTCATGATCTAAGCAGCAAAGTACCAATCCTCGTCTCCGAAGATCGTGAGGTTGGGCAATCCAGAGAGAATGAAGACCTCTCCGACAAAACAAGTGACATCGATGTTGCGGAACACCATGCTGCATCTGAAGCAGCGCAAGGGTGTCAGCTTGGCACAAATTCGCAAGCACCTGGAAGTCAACTACTCCACGAAGCTGGACAGCACCAACAAGAAGAGACTGACAGCTGCTTTGAAAGGCCTCGTGCAAACTGGCAAGGTGGAGAAGACTCCTGCTGGGGTGTACAAGCTGAAAAAGACCGAAGACAACGAGGGCGACAAAGCGGAGGTGCCAAGCCGACACCGTCGCACTTTCCCCAAAGGGTACTGCAAGACCCACGTCCGATATCACAAAAGTCACCACCGACGCCGTCGAACTCACCGTCGCCGCCGCTCCCATCGCCGTCGCCGCCACCACCGACGCCGTCGCAAGTTCCCTAAAGGCTACTGCAAGACCCACACTCGGTACCACAGGAAACGGCGCTCATGATCACGTCCACTCCCAATCTCTTCTGGGCCTAAAGGAGAGTCGCACCAAGTGTCTTTGAGAATGTTACATTGCGTGCATCACGCCAGAGATAAACTTATTCCATAACTTTGTAACATCATAGATTATTTTTTATGAAAATGTATGAATATCATACGACACAAATCTCAGTCTGCTTGTGCAAATTTCTGGTAGTATGTTATTTTCAGTCCAGTCCAGCTCGGCAGGGGCTTGCAAGCAGTAGAGAGCAGTGGATGGCAATGATGGGTGCACGGGTTCTCGATCCATATTCCCCAACTCTCTCTACTATCTTCCGAATTGATGCTATCTGTTGATGACGGTCGTTGCAACACTTCACCTCGCGTGACAGGGCCAGACTAGCCAAAGTAGGGCGTGCTGAGTGCATGAAGTAGTAAGACGGTTTTGAGGTTGGAGCAAGAAACTGTGCTGAAAGGCACATATGGCTGTTTGACTAATCATACACTCATTTTAAGAATCATTCAAGAAACACCCATTTTAGAGACGTCCTTCCATGGAGACAAAGACTGAACTGTCAGCTTATAAGAAAAAAAAGTTTGGTTTCACAACCACCAATTTCTCAATCAAAACTAGTAAAACCCCACATTTGTTTCTTTTCAAGTTAACTCTCTGCTCCATAAAATGTTTGTGCCGGGGCGACCCGACGTTCAGCCACATGTGTATCAAACTCAACCCTGAACCATCAATTTTGGCCTTCAATTTTTCGGCAAAATGTGTACCCAGTTGACTCCCTGATGAATAAGCTAGAATATCCAACCCTGGGTCCCAGCTGCTAGGCTCTTACGGAACTCCGTTGCTAACTTGATACCTGGAAGATTGAAATAATAAATGCTAGGATGAAAAATCAATTTAATTTTCTCCTACCGCAAAACTCCTGACCACTGATTTGAGGAGCGGCGAGTACAGGCAGATGATAACCGATGATGGTCCATATAATTGTATTCATAAATAAAAAAGTTAGATTGCTATATATATATTGGTGATTGGCAATCACAGAAGGGGGTCGGAGATCGAGATCATGCATGGATGGGTGCAGCTGCAGGCCTAAGTAGCTTATATTTGGAAAACTACAGATCTGGCATGTTAGTAGTACGTATGTATGTTCGTATGTCAGACGAGGGTGTACTTGTGCGACGGTTTCTTGCCCATGCGCAGGAGAAGCTTGCGGCAGTAGTGCATCATCCCCCGGGACAGACCCCCAGCTCCACCTCCCTTCTTCGAATTCGAGGACGCCGACGACGCGGTCGCGGCCGACGCCTGGGCTTGCACGGGCACCACGGGCGGCCGACATGAGCGACAGAACGAGGAGTCGTAGCTGCTGCCGGGACTGGGGCTGTTGCTCTCCAAGATCCCACCCGTCCCTCGGCCCCGCCCACACGACATGCACTCCAGATCCACCCCCGCCCGCGCTATCCCGTATTTCTCCGCGTACTCCTGCGCCATCGCCGCTATGGCTGACGCCTGTGCCGCGCCCTCCCGTACCGACTGGCTCTGCATCTCGACTCTCCCCTCCCTCGAGGCCAGCTGGTCCAGCTTCCCAGCACCGCCACCCTCACACACAGTCCAGCCCGCGGGGCCAACACCTGGACAGCGGTCGTAGCGCATCGACTGCACGCCGGTGGCTCTCTTCGCATTCGCCGCGGATCTCCCCGTCCCTGGTTGCGCGTCCGACCCTTCTTCCCACAAATGGCAGCTCAGCTGCAGCGGATCGGTGGGCAGCCGTCGACCGGATGGAGCTGTTGCGGCTGCTGCCGCAGCAGCAGCAGAATAACTAGTGCTACATCGTAGCAGCTGGGGTGGGGACCATCCGGAATCTTCATCCTCTGGGAAACCCGGCGGCACGAGAATGAGGCCACCTTTGCCCGCGCGTCCACGATGTTGATCTGTGTGGATGGATGCCATGGGGGAGAGCCGTGCAGCCGGTTGACTGAGAACAATATCGTGCATGGAAGAGCTTCTCCTGTGGGTGAAGTGAGTCGTGTGTGTGCAGCAGGACTCGGTTCTTGTAATCCCCATGGATCCCAATGCTGTTGCAGCAGCAGTAGCTACTCCCACATTACTACTTGTCCGACTGTGGTGGATGCCTCCTAGCCCTGCAATTCCAGCGGACTGAGCTGCACGCCTCGTCCACTTCCCAGCTGCAAATTATCAAATCCCCAAACCCACAAACTTTAAAACCATTACAGCTGAATTCCGCAAAAGTCAAAATACAACAATTGAAACACGCACGTGGCTCGCATTTTAACTAGGCCTTGCCTGCGATCTAATTCAATTCTTCTCAGCAAAACTTTCAGCTACTCTTGGATCCAGATGTGAAATTCGTACTGTGGCCAACTCTAGGCCATCAGACCGGGTGAGAAACCAATTAGAAGCAATCCGGTCGATGAAGAGTTCGCCCTAGCGGCGGCATAGCTTACCAGAAAAAGTGGAACTATTACTTGCAGGCCCGTTACTGTCAGCGTCCGTTCCGATCATGAAATTACTCCTCGCTACCCAGTGAGAACTGTTTACACCTCGTGGCAGCCCGGGGTCGTCCTCATGCTGCGTCGCCCTGAGAGAGCTAAGCTTCTTCAGAGCTTCAGTTAAGACTCTGTGTGATGCAGACTTAGAAACATCTTCCGCTTGGGCGATATTGGAGCTGGCAGGTACGGCAGGCCCGTCCAGGAAAGTGGAACTATCACTGCTACTTCTTTGCGACTTTGGAGCAGTAGTAGTGCCGAAATCGTCATCCAAGTTGACCGCGGTGGGCACTTCAGGGGGTTTACTACCACATGGCTCACTTTGCTCTGTGAATGAGGAGCTGGACCTCAGTCTAGCATATTTCTTCATGTTTCTGGCCAATAAGTCTAATTAATTCAACTCTACACTTAACGTCATTCCCCGCCCATGGACATGTCATCACTATAACTGCGGCCAAGCCTCGGACTCTTCTAGCTAAGCTGATCACTGTTGAATCACGCTTTCCACGATTTCCAGCTACTTTCAATTCAGTAGAAAGAAAGTGAATCTGGTAGGGCCTGAAGAAAATTTGAACAAAAATGAATCGTTCCAGGGCTCCAGAACAAAACTATGATTTAGTCACTGTGCCACAGAGCCAGCAAGGAGCTACTGTCAAACAACGCAGCGGCACAAAACATTAAGGAGCAATTCAATCACAAGGTTCGCACACTATGAGAAAGATGGCATGCAGAACAACTACGCATATCAACCTGAAACCAATCAACCGCAGCAGAGTAGAGCCACTGAAACCTAGAATTCGGATAGCACCGCACGTAGAATGTGAACTACTTTACAAGGAATGCAGGAAGAGAGTGGTTGCCGCCGTGCAAACTCTACCAAATCGTAAAAGACGACGAGCTACTTGTGCCAAGGGAGCAGCTGATTGCGCAGGTAGGCGAGGACATGAGGTTCAAACGTTGTCAAGATTTGAATGGCACTGACGCAGAGGGAAGGAAGTCAAGCAGCTCGGGACCGCACTTGGGTGATGATGACCCAATGATGAGTCCCTGTTGGGCTGTGCAAGCGGCTGAGGTATTTAACACCTGTGTACCGTCGTCTGCTTGGAGATTTGAAAATCATAGAGCGTCGGCTGGGGACACATGTGGCGTATTATGATGTGATTAATGTAAATACAAGCCAAGGACCCGTTCGCGCCATACAACCGTCAAGTCATTCATGGGTCTAAGACTGTGATCCTACTTACTGACGTGTCGTCGGACTAGGCGAGGTCCTGGCTCCCTTCTGACGACGCAGCAAGCACACTTCGAATTCATCCAATTGGCCTCTAAGTTACCATCACCAATCCTGCAACTGTTCCAGTCCCCAGCCTGCTCTGACACGACGACATCGCAGGAATGCTCATTAACTTTTACGTTCCCGAGTGACATTCTGTTGACCAATTTCTTCTGATCTCAGCCTATTCCTTCCGATCCCTGCCTATTTCTTCTTCGAGTTCCATGAAGTTTACAATGGCCAGCTTCGTACTGTAAACATGCAATGAAATCCTTCATTTAATCAAAAAGGAAAAAAAAAATTTACATTTTACAACAAGTTTAGCCACTCATGCATCATAGTATCCAGTATCCATCAACAGAGTTATATCCCCAGAAGCGGTGGTTTCCACGCATGAGCGACGGCAGTGATGGTACGTGGTGCTGACGCAAGAAACAATCCTCACATTAAGATTTTCGACATATGACGGAGATTTGCGTATTCATTAGTTACCTGTGCCGACTGCCATGTTTCTCCAATGCAAAGAAATAAAGTGCACACATACAGTAGTACAGTATACACACCGAACCTGAAATTGAAGATGGTTTCCTCTAGAATAGTTCCAGAATGATCGACGAAGTACGTACGTGGTACAGTCAGTCCAAAACTACCAAGTCCACAGATAGGTACCAGGAGAAATTTTGGGATCTAACACTCTCATACTACAGTGCTAATGGCTTCATGAAATAATTAACTTACAGATAAGATCTTTGTCTGCATACTTATTCTAGTCATCGGGCCCTCAAAGTGCCACCTATTCTAAATATCATTTTACACTGCAGACTATCACATCCGAAGTGACATGTACAACTCTATCCGACGATCTAAGTGTACCTGCTATACTGCACCCTGAATCGTCGCCCAAGCGTATGGAAGAAAAACCACGGGGCCGACCCAATGTTGCCCCCAAACGCCACTTGGTTACGGGGTACCTCACCACAATGACCGTTACCACCTGTTCACAATTAACTCTAGCGATGGAGAACTGACACGGCCCGTAGCATGATAGTGTACATGGGCCACAATTTATTGACCAGCTAGAATCCACCAAAGCAGACCCAGTTGTTGATGGAGCAAAATGAAAGAATGTCGTAGCCTAGTAACTAGTTTTGCACAGCCAGCCTCTTCAAGTGCTCCATAAACACTTGCAAACTAACGTCATCAGTAAAAATAATGTCTCCTCCAGGTGCAGGCCCATTGGCGGAGTTATATGTAGCGGAAGGATTTAATTTCGCAAGCAGAAAACGAGCTTGTGACCCATGTTGGTCACACACAACTAACCTTGGGACAGGGAACCTCTCCTTGATGATGCCCTGGGCATCCTCTTGCGGTGCTTGCAGCAGCTGAGCAAAGGCTTCATGTTCTTGATGCTTGTGATAGCCTGCATTCCTCCACTGCGCTATCGTCATCCCATGAAACACAACTACACTGAAGTACGCGTCTAACAGCAGGATTCGATCAGCCGCAATGGATGCCACATCCAGAAGTGCAGGTTCGGGCGGTGAATTGAAAGAATAAGATAAGAGCGAGGGTTGGATCATGACTAAAGAGTTGGTGACGGTCTCCCGATACAACACCATTCGAAAATACGCGGTTTCATCAGGGCTGTTGTTGAAAACTTGAACAAACTGAGACCGTCGCAAATTGAACATAAACTGAGGGAATATCGCAATGTTCGGAGCAAAGTTGAAGGAATGTGGATCATCCTTTCGGTAATCCCCAAACTTGGAAGCTAAGCGAATGAGCGAGCGGTCGAGCCACCGCGTAGCATCAAACCCGTCTTCTAGTTCCATTTTGTGAGAAGCTAAACGAGCCATGACCACAGCAGCGGCTTCTTGATCGAAGTTGCCCACGAGCTCCTCCACGCCACTGCTCGAGGCAGATTCCACCCATCTCCGAGTAACAGTGGTAACACGAATGCGCATGTCACCTTCGTGGTGCTGATAGAAGGTGAGAAACTGAAGGAAAAATTGCTGCCCAATGGGAGTTGTGGGTCCAGATTGCGACGTGGGGCTGATATCGTAAAATACAGTCAATGTAGTATTGCGATCCAAGCCACTCAATTTCCAAGCGCTTGTACCACCTTGGCCGATCACGGTGTCAGAACAAGCCACGCCCTTCTTCTCCAGGGAGGCACAAGGACCAATGACACCCTGGACCTTAATCTCCTTGGAGCAACTGACCTCAAAGATGCCATTGAAGGACAGCTGAAGGGCATGATCGCCGGCCTCAAACACCCGTTTAAACGAGTCCTTGAAGACCGGATGGCCAAAACTCTCAGCTAACACCACTAAACCGCCCGTTCGCTCAATCGCCACCTTCATCTCAGCGATCCCAACCTGCATTGTGCACCACGGGAGGAGAGTCGTCACACAGCAAGTCCTGGCAGCAACAGTGAATCATGATCTAGGATTTTCATTTCATTTGGGAACTATCCTATCTCCCACAAGTAAACAATCGGAAGCCAAGTTCGCAACCCATCACCACCTCTATGCCACGAATTCGCCCGCTTTGGAAACCACCGCACTTTCATCAGATCACCGATGAAACGGTGGAATCAAATCAATGGTGAAGACCTTGAATTGATGATGAAACGTTTGAAAGAAAGCGACGCAAGATAAGAGATACATCCGGGAAGTAGACAAGCGGAAGCGACGCACGCGAAGGCCCCCAATTCTCGAAACCCCACAGCCTGAAGACACGCTTCAAACAAGACTATTCCTGAAGCTGGAAGAGATCAGAGAGACACTCACTTGATCAAGAGCACAGGCAAAGAGATCCAGGACGTGGCCCTGCACCACCAGCTGTTTCGCCAATCCTTCGTAAAATTTGACGGCCTTGTGGTAGAACGGCACAGCATCCTTATCGATATCTTTATGCGACCGAATGGGATCGGAAAGCTCCTTGGAAACAATGGTGCCGGATCCCACAGTGCACGGGCCACCCACAAAAGCCATAATTCGAGCTCCAGTGCCCGGGACGCACGCTCCCAGGAGCCCTGCCGCCACAATCAAGGCGGTGCCCGTGCACCGAGCAGCCCGTTGGTCTGACGGGAACGGCCACGCATCTTTCTGCAGCTCATCCAGCAGCGTATTCAGCGTGAATTCGCAGTCCGATGCCGGCAGCAGAAACCTATTGACACTGGACGCCGAGAGGCCCTCGCCAATGCCCGCAATCACTCCTACAGACTGTGGGGGAGGGGCTCCGCGTTGCAAACCCCCTGCCCCCCGATTGGTGAGGCCCAGCTGTTCCAGAATTTGCTCCTTCGTCACATCCTTGGAGCCCCGAAACACATACGACTTGGGGCACTCCGGAAACCCTAGCTCGTGAACCTGCACCTGCGCCCCAAACGTGATCAGACCCACCAAAGAATTCTCCGGCACCAGCGTGAGCGCCTGCGAGAGAGATGTCTTCACATACCCTAGCTCCTCCTCGATCAAACACGTATCCAGCAAGAAGAGGAAGACGGGGGGCAATCCGCGCTCGCCGGACATCTTGTACTCGACGCTGGCGCATTGCGGATATAGCTCGCCGGGCTGGTTGATGGGCGAGATGGAGGCGTACTGCGGTGGGAAGTGACAGCGCTGGTAGCAGAAGGGGCAGATCCAGATCTTGGCGTCGAAATCCACGCGACAGAAGGGATTCAACACCGCGCGGCACGTCTTGCATCGAAGCGGAGGATAGGTCAGCACGTTCACGGGCGGTGCCTGCTTGGCGTCACAGCCGTGTAACGGAGTCACGATGGCCGCGAAGGGCACGGCGCACTTGGCCGCCTCTATTTTCGAGCTCGGCCACGCGTTCCACGGCATGCGCACGCCCGTGGCCGCCTCCACCTCGGCAAATTCCGCCATCGCCACCCCCGCGTGGCGACGAGAGGGCCTCGCGTGCGGCCGAACCCACACAACCCTGGGTTGCGTGGGGCGGCGCAACGCTCCTACAAGCAAGCAAGCAAGCAGAGCAAGCGCGGGCGCTCACAGCGCCACAACGCGACGACGACGATGGGCACGACAACGCACAGTCAAAGCGACACAACCAACACAGGACCAGGCAAGCGACGGGGAGGGGCCAGGGCAAATTGAAAATCCCCAAAGGCAGCAGCAAAGAAACACAAAGACGAGGACGACAGCGGCGGCGGCAGCAGCAGCAGCGGACCCAAACTGACGACACTAAGTGAAGTGAGGTTAGTGCCAGGCGAAGAGCAAAGCAGAAATAGCAGCGAGCGGCCACTGAGGCAACCAACACCCACTTAACCGTGGGCGTCAGGAGGGACTCCGGGGAAGGTCGGAGGGGACCAAGTCCTCTGTTCTGAAAGCTAAGTTACTGGACTGTAGGCGAGGCCACCTCGGCGCCAGTCCAGTTGTTCAGGGCGTCTCAGTATTCTAATAGTATAATATAAGTTATAATATTAACTTAAGAGAAGCCGGTTAGTAACTTAGTGCAGCTATCAGAACTGGACGATCGAAAGGCGGATCAATAACTTATTCCCTGGGAGAAGATGCCAGGTCGGTCGGTATGTCGCACGCAGGCAGCTTGCCAAATACCTTCAGGAGTTCCGGCTTCAGTTAACCTGGGACGGGAGGAGGGACGGAGGGAGAGTCAGACCTTACACGAGTGGACCCGGACCACCCGGTCCTGTCGACAGCCATGATGGTGAAGCGTAACTTATAGACGGAACAACTCAGAAGCCAGGCAGCCAGGCAGCTTTTAACGACGGAAGGAGACACCGTGTTGCGGCTGCTGCTGTGTCGTCCATCCAGGCCGTGCACTGCCGGGCCATGCCGTCTTCCAGGAACTGCTGAAGAAGCGTTCCCTGATGCTAAGTTATCCTAACTTCCAGGAACAGCTGCAGAAGCATTCCTCTGTGCTGGCTGGCGCCCTTTGGTTATACTGTATATACCCTCTTGACAGCTGTGCGGCTGCTGCTGTTTCTGCATCCTATGCAACGCAATAAACAGCTAGGGGATCTCCTCCTCTCCCTTTCAGAATGGATCCCCTCTCCTCCTCTCTCCTCTCCTCTCCTCTCCTCCCATGCCGCTGTTTCGTGTCTGCGTGCTTTGCAATTTGCTTTCTCTTCGCTTTCGGCTCCGGCTGCTTCAGTCCCCTTCCTAACCTTAGTTTCTCCTTCCTCTTCCTCCAGTCTTCATGATCTCGTCGGCTGACATTCTCGTCCCTGAGTCCTCATGTTTTATTCTTGGGTAATACATCGCTATTCTGTGCATTCTCCTATCTACTGCACCAGTTTTAGCATGTTACAGCAGGCACGAGAGATTTCTGGGTTCCAGAGATATCAATGTTTATACAACACAACATACCAGTCTCGTATCTGAAGCCATCGAGCAAACTCGGTCGATCTTTTTTCATTGAATTAGGAAGGGAGCCCATTCTAGCCCCTGAGCCAATAACATAATCCGTACAATACACCAAAATGATGCTAGACTATACTGGCAGCTCCTCCTCAAGTTAATGGAAATATTTATCATTTCCTGATAGGTCCATCATCGGAGAAATGTACTACACACTGACATGGGATTTCCAAGAAGGTCCTACGCGTGTGAGACCCTGTAACTGCACATTGCGAACGACAAATCAACTACCAGGAGAACACGAGCAAGCTACCATACGCTACGGCGTCATGGACGTCCAACTTTAGTGCCTCCATTTCTTCATGTATCCTTCCTCCATGGGAGGCTCTAAAAATCCGCGGAACTGTGAGCCAGCAACACCAAGAGCTGTTAGTACATATATTTGTCCTTGATTCATATACCACTTGAATGCATGACACTAAATCATCACAGCCATCTTAGCGATGCTAGCGACTTGTCCAGATAAGGCTTGACCAAAGAGAGCTTGCCTCAGTATTACAATGCTCCCTATCCACTTCTTGCACAACTGGATCCTTTCAAAATGGCCACAAAGAGAAGTACCTGACTCCCATCAGCCAGCCAGCGTGCACCATAGCCATCAGAAACTCGTATCTCAAATAAAGGGATGGGAGCCAAATGAATATTCATCCACACTGCGTGGGTCATCAGGTGATGTAATGTGCTTTCAGCGAGCTTGTTCTTTTCAGCTTCTGCGCGTGTTCAAAAAGAGAGCACGTGTTAAAAGTTTTAAAATTAGAAC
Source organism: Pseudisothecium myosuroides (assembly GCA_951799445.1). Lineage (NCBI taxonomy): Eukaryota > Viridiplantae > Streptophyta > Bryopsida > Hypnales > Lembophyllaceae > Pseudisothecium > Pseudisothecium myosuroides. The sequence continues at coordinate 54,763,042 of OX637287.1, read as the reverse complement.
GTTTACAATGAACAAACCAACTTAAAGGATGTTCCGCATACAACAAATGGATATAGGGGACAACATGCACATGAATTGTGTGGATAGTATCGTCCAAGACAGTCAATAGGACATACCCGTCCCAGTCATACTTCCCCACCAACCATCGAGGCTCCGTGGCGCATGCTTCGCAAGCGCTCGCGCCCCCACAGTTATCCGGCAGCCTGCAACCTCCAACCCTCCCAAATTTCCTCTTTTTCAACTTGACCAACACAAACTTTGCTGCCATATGTTAAAGAGAAAAGAGAAAGATCACTAGCAAAATTGTTCCAATCGCCTGATCCACATGCCGCACCCAAATGGAGTTTTTCTTCAAGCTAAAGAGAGTAAATTTCTTCTAATCCGATATAAAGTACAATATGAATACGGTTTAGTAGCGAAGAATTCTTGAGTGCCTTCTGACGTGCCTTTCGTTTTAATACTTGCAAGAATCAGGAGTAATAATGATACGACATAACAAAAAACTTACATCTGGATTTTGCAGGGCTGAGAATGAGTCAACGAGGAGTGACATAGGGGGTGGCAGCGCTTCTTCAACAGTACCAATTGTAGTTCGCATGCCTAGTAAGGCTCTTACTCCATCTATTCCAAGAGCCTGGAACACCGGCATGGGTGAGACAAATATACCACACCCAAAAAAAGACAATGAGTTCACATAATCTATAAGCTCGAACGAGGAGATAATCTCAGATCCAAGAGGACAAGTCGGTAGTCTCTCAGATTTAGTGTTTGAAAGAGACGAGGGTAGGAGGCTCACATTAAGGATGTCAGATAAGAGGTCAACAGGATCTTTCTGCGCAGGGCGAACCACATGAATACCTAAGACTCCATTTGCGTGCTCCTTAGCCTCTGTGTAAAATTTCCTGTAAACCTTCACGCCTGCCACAAGGACCATGAACAGGTCGTACAGAGACAGAAGGCATCAATATTCACACAACTGAAAATGACGACTTATTCCAGGATGTTACTGCCTGGCAGTCCGTCATCAATTAAATGAGGAACGTTTGTTATTTCCTGATGGATCCATCATCGGAGTACTGGTACACTGCGTTACAAATATGACAGAGGTACAGTACGGTCAAACAGTAGATCAGTGCTTCTAGTGACGTTGAAGAGTTGGTTGGATAAGTTTAGTAGGACCTACTACCTTCACTGATGGAGTCAACTCCAGGTAGGACTTTAGGCAGACCTTCTGCCTCGATCATGGCTTGGAAAGTTGGATACCAGCAAACTTCCTGTAAAAAAACACAATGAGGTACTACCAAGACTGTGATGCACCAACTTTATTGTGCAGTCCTCGTGATCTTTACAAATTCAAGATCTTGTGTGTCTTCGGATGACTATACGACGATACATGACACTATCATTGCTCTGCGACCTCTAAATCAATACGAACAAAGTAGAAAGCGAGGCGAGCAACCAAAGCAGCCCTCTCGAACAATGAGGTTGAACGACTTTCCAGTAGTGAGGAACAAGAGGGAGACAGTAGCTCAAATCGCAAGAAAAGATCACACGAGAACCACGCATGTTTGAAGGACTTGGAATGTCCGAGGGGCGTGAAGTTCAAGACCTTGATTTGGAGGAGAAAGCTCTCGTTCACTAAAAGCAAATCACCACAGCGCAAGCTGCAAAATGCAGAATATCCACATCAAAATCACGCTATAGTGCTAATCCCAGTGTGATAGCTCAGAGTGAAAATGTAAGCCTAGGTTAACAGCGACGGCATAACATGGAAGTGCCACATACCGCCTGTATGAGTCCGTTGCACAACGACCTTCCACAACTTTGTGCCCATCTGCAGCCACATTAAGTCCCCGGTGTCGTGTCAAAAAGCATCATATCAGCAGCAGTAGCAGCAGTCATCCGCATTGCCCCTTCTACACTCTTGATAGGCCCGACGGTTCAATTGAGAACTTGAAGATTATTTCGGTCAGGAGCTCTGCAAACATGACGAGTAGGGCAAGCCAGAGACTCACCTATAAGAAGAGAAGAGTAGGGCTCCTGCACATTAAGCTGAAACGCGATTCCTTGAAACAACTGCACACAGCAAAGTCTCAACAAGGATCAAGAATCCAGTAACACGGCAGATGCAAAGAATCAATCATTGCTAGACGACTTGGGTCAAATGGTGCCCAGAGAACATTCAATTGCCTGGCTCGACTGAAACTCAGCTTGTGAAACCTCGGGGTGGCGAGTCAATCACCTCAAGGAGAGCAGAGCCCTGGGTAACGACTCTGTCAGTCCACTCATCCAAGCGGGATTTCCAAGACTCATCCTCGTCGATTCCGGCAATGGGCGCCAAATTGCGTGGAAAGTGACCTCCACGGATCCACCTGTACAGGGTCGCAGCTAGATGCGCGTACAAGGGATGCACGGGCAACCCCTCGACGATTGAATTCGAAATGCCATCTGATCCCAAAGAGGAAACACGGTTGACTCTCCAGGCAAACAGTCGAATCGTCCATCGAAGCATGCTACTGCATCCGATTTCCAGAACCCCACATCGCGAAACCAGCAGCATTTACTTATTTACCCTTCAAGCGTGCACTATCGCCGAGGGAGATTGAAATCGCTAGCATTTCCCGAATTTTCACCAGAAACCCTAATTCTTTCTCGGGCACGAAGCACTTGAATCCGTCATCGAACAGAAAGCCAATTCACCAGGGGAAATTGAATTTCAAAAACACAGCGACAGACAGACAGACAAACTCACAAGCAGACAGATTTTATGTTTGTGTACCATGCAGGAGGATGTCTGTCACGAATGAAATGGACGAGGGATCGAATTGCTCAAGCTCACCAGGTACAGCGCTAGCGTCGCCTCCGCTCTCCGCGCTACCGGTCAGGTGTGGGCGCGGGTGCAGCAACAGCCCTTGACAGAACGGAGAGGGCAGAGTGAGGGTCCCTGAAAGCACCAGCGAGTGGCAGAGAGCGGTGAGGCATGGCAACGGATCACAAGCTGCACGGGGGGAATCAGCCTCAACGACTGCCGCGTCCATATTGGCCACAACACGTACAGTAGTAAGTTACCTTACAGCGATCGAGCTGCCTGGGGATACTGAAGCTTATTATGCTCCTCTTCCTCTTCCCCTTCCTCTTTTCTCTCGTAGGAAACTTAACTGCAGAAGAGCAGGCCCAATTCAGAAGCAGCAGCCGGCCAGCACCTAAGGTAGGAGGTCCATAAATCGCTTATTTAAGAGCTGAAACTGATTTTGGGGAGGTGGAACGTCTCGAAATATTTTTCAGTAAATTTTCCTTGAAAGACAAGAGAAATTGGCATCTAGTCCAAGTTGTTTCATATTTTTTTGAGCTTTCTAGAATTAGTTATGAAATTTTGAAGTTGAAGTGGCATAGGGCTCTAAAATCGCCCACCCCCTAAAATGTACATTGTTTGTACAATGCTGAAGGCTATGAAAAAGCAACATGTACAAGCAATGTACATTTGAGTAGGGTGGGCAATTTTAGAGCTTGTGCGATTTCAGAACCTCCTACTTTACGTAACTTCCAAGAGGACAGGAAACGGATATAGTGGGGGTAACTTAACCCCTAAAGGCCCAAGGCTTTTTTTCTGCCAAAAAACCATCAAAACTGCCATTTCTACAGCAAGGAGTAAAAAAAAATGAAAAATGTTTTTTTTTCACATCTAACCGTAGGATCTTACACCTAACTAGTATGAGAATGTGTGGAAAAAATTTCAGAATTTTTGACCGCTCAGATTGCAAGATATCTGCATTTAAAGTGGAAAAAACAAATATTTCAGCACATTGCGGGACTAGATTTTTTGACTTTAAACATTTTGCACTTAAAATTTTTGCACTACAAAGTTTTGTGCTTCAAATATTTATAGTGGAGAATTGAGTTGAGAGTCTAGGAAAAAAAAAATATTCAAAAAAACTTAATTATCATTCCTAAAAAAATTATTAAGTAGAAGTAGGTACGAGATAGAAGGAAAATCTAAAACATTAATATATTTTAGATGGAATTAAAATACACTAATCCCAATGGTGAGATTGTTCTAGAAAGTAAACTAAACCATGAGAATTTTTTTTTTGAAAAATTGCAAAAATAGCATTCAGAAAAGAATCCTACAAGTTATTTTTTTCAAGAAGATGCTCTAACCGCCTGAAAAACAAGAATGTCCATAACTTTTTCATAACAAATCCAAATGAAATGAATCAAAGCTTTCCAGATAGACAAAAATATAATCTACTAGAAAAAAAATATTTAAAAAAAAAATCAAATTTTTGCCAAATTTTTCTTGCTGCCCGGACTGCCCAGTTACAAAAAAAAATAACATATTTGGCCATAACTTTTGATTCCTATTTCCAAATGTCCTGAAATTTAGTGCATATGAAAGATATTCCTCGTGCCCACCTTCTATTAAAATTTCAGCTTAAAATATGGAAATCTCTAGTCACACAGACCTGCCCGGACTGCCCAGTTACAAAAAAAAATAACATATTTGGCCATAACTTTTGATTCCTATTTCCAAATGTCCTGAAATTTAGTGCATATGAAAGATATTCCTCGTGCCCACCTTCTATTAAAATTTCAGCTTAAAATATGGAAATCTCTAGTCACACAGACCTGCCCAAAATTTCTATACAACCAAAAAATGCATGCCGGTCCTTTAGGGGTTAATTAGAGCATCCCCACTAGTTGTTCTGTATCCCTAAACTTGAAGTTTCAAAGCAGTCAACCTTAACTCTTAACTTTATACAGATGAGATCTCACCAATTCTCTATATGAGCCTTTGGATACAGAACTGGGTGTGAGTTTTACAGATTTATGTATATTTTAGGGATACAAAACTTAGAAAAAGATTGGTGCAATAAATTTTCTGCATCTCTATTTGCACTTGAGGTCCTCTCCCTAAACCTTTAGGGATATGGAACTTGCTGGTGGGGATGCTTTTAGTCATACCTTCTTCAGCAAGCAGATTTTGTAGAAGAATGAGGAGTTGGTGAAAGAAAACAGGAGCCAATGGGACAGTTAAGGTGTGACACCTCTTTTGTGTCATTTGGAGGATTTTGCAGAAGAATGGATTCACTTGAACTATAAGTATGCAAGCTAGCTTGCAGAATCACATGTGTCGCAAGGAGCACCAGACAAAAAAAATCGCTCATGAAGGCTTCATGACGCCCATTATTCACTTCCACAGGAGAATAATGGATGTCACGAAGGCTTCGCAGAAACAATATATTCCGTCAGCGGCCAACCAACCCTAACCTGCCAGGTGTCCATTCTTCAAAGAATGGATGGGGAGCAAATAAGGTGTGACTACTCCTAGTACTGGACATCGCATCCGAAAGCCCCTTGTCATTGGCATATCATTCATGTGACTTTGGATGTATGAACGTCGGTATGAACTTCAATACAAAGACATCAATGCGACTTTCATGTGGCGTTCAGAATGATATGAAATTTTAGTGACTTTTTAAAAGTTGGGTAATTTTACAAAAGTTGCAATATTAGGATATGGAAACCTTGTCTTTAAATTAAATTAATTTTATAAAATTCAAATATTCAAAATGTTCAAAAATGATTCTACATTTGAAATTTTTTTGAAATTGTGGAGTAATGTTTAAAAGATATCAAAATTTCAAATCATAGGAAGTTCATATGAAAGTCACATCGAGCATAGTATTGCAGCAAAAGTCACATGAATGTCATATGACAATGACAAGGTTGGTTTAGGGGATGTAGAGATTATTGAAGAGAACGAAACTTGCAAAAGTACGGAATTGTGACAAAGTAATGATGAATTAAGATATTGCAGACATGAGTATTTTTTGTGTGCATATCAAATAATCTACTCACAATTATCCCCTACAGAACCAAGGAGTCCACTTTGGATTTTGAAAGAACTCGTGCAAGTTTTGTTGACTTGATAATCTAGAATTTTTGCACGAACTTTTTTAAGATGGATGCTAATCCTCCTATCCTTTTTGTGAAGCTTTGTTTAAGGTCATTTTGATATATATTGCAAAAAAAATTTAGTTCTTTTTCAATTTCAATGTCAATTCAAAAAACTATCAATATATTCTTAAATTTAATTAATTATTATTTTTTGGATTATATGTATATGTATATGTATATATATATTGATACCTACCTAAAAACATTTAAACCATTCAATTCTAATATTGAAGTGACAGTTATGAGGAGTTTTATTTTGCAAGCAATGAAGGTAGAAAAAACAGACATAATTGTTGTTTTAAATCAATTTTGAATTTTTTCAAATAAAGAAATATATATAGGGTACGAATTGTTTATTCAAAAAAATTCACCATTGAGATTGTCAATTTTGACTTCTTGTAAAAGTTATTAGCAATTTTGTTTTTCTTTCATTTAGTACCACCTTCCACTTTATAATTTTTTAAAGCCAAATATGAAATTTTATTTGGCTAAAGTTTTTTACATATATTTTCAACACATTTTTCAACACATTGACTAAAAAGCACAAGTTATGGGGGATATGTTTCTTTTCCTGAACATATTGAAAGACTAAACTTCACCTTTTGGAAGGGTTAGAAACAACAACACTAGCATGTGAGCATGAAAATGCAAGCCTATGAGCCTTGAGGGTATGTATAAGTAGATATCCTACAACCATTTAAGGTGCTTATAGTATAAACACCTATATTACAAGTATCTATAATATAGGTGTATATCTTGTAATCATGGAAGTTTTTATAATATAGACACCAATAACATAGGTATATAGTCTTCTAGGGTCATGTTTTTATGATTCTAGGCTCACATAATAGCAGTTGTGGAGTTAGAAAAGACTACATTTAGAAGTTTAGGTACATTGAACTTGCAATTGGTGGGATATTCACTAAAATTTTGGGCGAATGTGCTTGAACGAGTTAACTAAAGGATTCTACATTTGAATTTGTCAAATAAATAAATATAGATGAAGATTTTAGCTTTGCTTTGGGGATGAGAATTTTGAAGCAATTTTGGACCTCTAAACATGAAAGGACTTTAGGATTTTACAATAGTACCAAACCTGCACTAGGGATATTATTGGCTTTAGATAGAAGGAGAGAAGGCAAGATTTGTATTGATACAAGCTGAGGTCAAGGAATTCCAACTCTTTTTTAAAAATTGGCCTAGAAATTTAATATATAGATTGTGAAAATTTTAGGCAATATAGGAACTTAAAAATAATTGACTTTTAGCCCAAAAATTTGGAAATTCATTACAGACATTATTCAAGAAATTTCAAACAACAAAATTGAGTTTATATTTCCAACCGGCAACCTTTTCAACCAACTATGTAGGATGACTAAACATAGCAAAAAAAACAAGCATGTGATTGGGCCAAACATTTGGATTTGGAAATGGAAAGGAATCTTAACCCCAAAAATTCAAAAAGTCCTCTTAGGGGGCTTTTGAAAGTTTAGGCAAGTTTCTATTATATGAATTATTGGCATGATTTTTTGAATTTCTTTTTTTAAGATACAGAAAAATTAATTAGTTTCTAGAAATATGATTTTCATTTCAATGAATGTCTAGTTGCAAAAGTTATGCTATCCAACCAAAAAGCTAGTAGAAAAGGCTGGTAGTAAAAAACAACTCAACAACTTGAAATAGATATATTTATATATACATACATCACAAAGTTTAGAATTTGCGGTTTGTCAACAATTATCATGTGGTTATTGTTGTTTCATGGGTTCGCATGTTAATATACAATTTAGCGCATCATTATGATGCATTACTTTATAATTTATCGTGTCGTTACAATGCATTACCTGCAACTAAAAGAAATGCATTTTAACGATGCAATAAATTGTATATTAACGTGCAAACCCATGAAACAACAATAACTACATGATAACTGTTGACAAACCGCAGGTTCTAAACTTTGTGATGTACATTTCTAATTTATTTCTTGTGGATTATATTTTTACCTATGGAAAGATTTGATTCATTCTATATAGATAAATACCTTGAATGTTATAGAGCATCCTATTTTATGAGCAATTTTAGCAAATTTTGAGAAAATAATGTATTGGATCCAATTATGAACTTAATTTTCACAATGTAGGACAAGAAGTTCCACATGGTTTATTTAGCTTAAAAACAATCGTACTATTAAGATTAGTGTATCTCAATTCCATTTCAGAGCTATTAATAATTTAGATTTTTTTCAATCTTTTTCCTACTTCATTTTAAAATATTTTTAAAGAATGAAATCAATATTTGTTTTTTTGAATTTTTTTTCCTTCTAAAATCTCAACTCAATTCTAAGAAAACATAAAAAATTTAATTTAATATCTGTAGTACAAAATTTTTAATTTAAGAGGATTCAAAGCCTTTAGATCTTATTCTGCAAAAGAATTACACAACGTTAAGAATCCTTTTCTTTGCTTTAAACACTTGTACCTTGTAATCTATATGGTCAAAGTTCTCAAAATTTCTTCTAGACATTTTCATACTAGTCTAGTGCAAGATCCTATGGTTGGATATGCAAAAAAAACAAATGTTTACAATTTTTGCTCTTGGCATTGGAAATGAAAATTTAGAGTGTTTTTTGACAAAAAGTGGTTGTAGAAATTTAGGGGTTAAAGGGATGATTTACCACCCTTCTCTAGCGCTCAAGTTAATACTGTCTGTAAAATTTGACCATAGTCATTCACTCCAATTGAATATAGCTAGGAACTTGGGGATCGAAGTGAAGACCCACGCAAGGCTTGATCCATGTTGATTGCAAGTGTAAATATGAACAAACAAGAGCCTTAGTTTGAAATAGACAATACTCATGCCAAATGAATTCTATTGCTCTCAATTACAACAATTGTGTTGCAGATAAGATCAGTTGGCGTTGGGGTACATGTGTGATGTAGTATATTATCGACGTCAATCTCATTGAGTGCATCATCAAAGTTGGACAGCTGCCTACAATAATTGCACACAATTGAAACGTGAAACGAGCAATAACCAAAATAATATACTGGAGTATTACAAGCCAATTTATTTAACTAATCAAATAATCATGCTAATTATACGATCGAGTATGAAAAATAAGTGGGTAGGCGATTGATTGATGAGCAAGAAAGGCTTGCTAGGGTCACTAAATCACAAAGTCTAGATGAGTTGAACCCACGAGGCTGGGCCGGGGACATCGTTGTGCACTGGAAATAGCATGTAATACCCGGTAGGCGCAACTGATGCATGCGGCGGCGCTATACTGGCGATGGTGTATTCGTTAACGCCAGTAATTCTCACCACTCCAGCCGTCAACACTAATTGTCGTTGTCCTTGTGAGAAGGAGTGGGTTGCCCATGGAGCATTGCCAAGATGAAATTGGAATGCTCCCGTAGCCATAGTCGGCATCACCACCGTCACTGAAAATGCAGTCCCATATGCTATCTATTACCATTCCACACAATCAAGCCTGTAGTTAGCAATAGATTTGATGGTCCTTTTGACTGTGATTGATGCATGCTAGGATTTCATAAAGACTTGTTAATTTGTATCCTAAGTTGACAATTCAACCAATTGTGAAAAATATATAATTATTAGCTAAGTAGGATATGCATGCATGATGGATGGTGAGATAGGTGTAGTCACCTGAGTAGGGACGACTTTCATGCTAGGACGCTCAGCATCAAGAGTGGTGTCTAAGTACAGTGGCAAAAAAGCCTCGACGCGCAACTCCGTGGGGAATGGCTCCACGAATGTGTAGAATTGATGTGAATTGGAGCCAGCAACCAAGATTTGACCACTAGGAAGTAAGACTGCTGTGGAGTGGTACATCCTGGGGATGTTGGATGGTGTTTGGACTTCAAAGGAGCGTGTTTGTGGGGTGTAGATCACAGGGTTCAACACGGGGGTGCTGGCCAATCCCCATCCCGCCGAACCTTGTTGCGCCCCATTAATAAGCAACACACGACCATGTGGCAATAGGAGCATATCTCCCATCACTCGCGGAAATGGCATGTCCAACATTGTCCATTGTGGATCGGTGGCTGTAGCTTCGAGTAAGCCACACGTTGTAGAGGCCGTATATTGCATTGCGGGATCTGAGTAGGCATTGTCATTGGCCCCTCCGCAGACCATGATGGTGGCTATGCTGAAATTGTCGACGTTATCTAGAGGCAACATTACGGACGAGCCTTGTGTGGGATAGTTTCGTGGCTCTCCTTGGAGAGTGGGATACTTGCGCACAATGTTTCCCGAATTGGGGTCGAGCAAAATGGAATCTCGACGAGCGAAGATGAAAACGTTGCCGGAGGGTAGTAAGTGTAAGAATGGATATAAATTTTGGTCGTCGCCAAATACTTTATGTGTCTCCTGCAAGAAGGGCAACACCACTTGTCCCATTGGTCGTGCTGGTACAAACTCATACGAGAACACGCTTTGCCCTCCTACCACCAAGATGGAGCCATCTGGTAGAATCTGGTTGCTAGCATACCATCGCCGTGTTTGTAATGCAACATTTGAATCCTCGACCCAATCGCACGTGCCCCCTACATGCCAATCGAAGATTTTCCAAGATAATTGGTCTGTTGCATACTCAATCAAAACTAATTGAAATTGCAAGTAGTTGTTAACCTCCAACGTTGATTCTAATAATAGGCAGAGCACTTAATTAATTTACATACACACCTGGAGCACAAGGTTTGAAGTAGCGGATTTTGTTGGCACCATCGAAATCTCCTCCAGTTTGCACAAGGGTGCCATCGGCGCCAAAAGCCCCTGAACTGCACCATGTATCTGTTTGGATGGACAAGGGGCGCACTGTGTTGGGCCCTGGCGTGAATTCCGCTGAGTGTGCGTAGCAATCATTTTGCGATACCTGAAAAATTAAATTAGCAACCATAACAACTACTTCACAATATACATAATTATGACTAAACAACATTGGTTTGCTCATTACTACACATGCTAGTTGTATGACTCAAGAAAATAATTATTTCTTCAATTCAAATGAATGATATTGATCTATATGTTAGTACAATTTGTTTGTAGGAATGTGGATCATCAATCATTACAGTACACTCAAAATGTAATCTCTTTGCACTACTTTCAATGAATATCTTATAATTTTAAAACTCTTTATTTCATTAGTATTTTAAAGCTTTGAAGTATGAACAATTTTAGTACATGATATTAGTGTTTTTTTAGGCAATTAAATGCTCAATTTCCTAAAAAAAATGGGCAGCTGAAAAAAACCTATAGAAAAAAAATAGGATAAATCTATTTAAAAATGCCAAACAATATTGATGGCCCTGCACACTGCTGCCACAATGTATCCAAAATCTCATTTCATCCATTGTGCAGTGCCAACGTCTACAAAACTTGTGTATAAAAATTACATACTTAAAAGTGGCCTCCTTCAATTCAAACCCCCAAAATGAAGGTGCCAAGACTTCTTGAAAGAAAGGCCACATAACCAAAAAAAATACTGCATGATATATACATTATGCTAGCCTAGCAAACACTAAATTAAATTATAAGGGGCTTTATTGGAATTTTGAGTGTGAAAACTAAGTAATTGAGTTATATACTGTCTCCTAGCACTTAATGGACTCCAAAACTTAAGAAAAATAGATTGTATCTGGAATTCTTAGCTTAATTTTTTTTTTGTAGATAAAAATGTAATATGTAATATTTTTATTTTTGAATAGTTAAAAATTAGAAATAGAATTATTTTTCTTTTGATTAATATCCATAAACAAAACTTTTTGATGATTTCAATTTTTGAACTCAATTTAGTGTGAAAATCCTAAAGTGAGTTTCATAATGAAATTGAAGTATAGAAATGGGCATTATTTGCCATCAAAGTATTGTGATTATTTGGTCAAAGTACTGTTAATTGAAAGGTCTCAAAACTTTAGATCTTCAAGACAGTTAATTTATTTTATCAAACAAAATTTTTGACCTTTGATTCACATGTACCTAAATTTAAGAGCCAGTCCCTTGAATTTTGTGAAAGTGCCCCTCGAACATTTTTTTTAAGTGGTTTGAAAAATGAAATTTGGGTCAATATGTACTAGATAGAGTGCCACTAAAGTGCAAACAATGCACCAAAGACTTGTCCCAAAAACTACTGTAGTGCATCGTAGCTTGCCATTGCCCACACGCATATCTACTGTATGTCTCCATTACTTAATTAGGGCTGCGAATCATATATAATACTGCATGATGGACTTGAACGAGCTGCTGCAGCTCACCATTTCGGAGGAGCTGATTCTGCAGACGCCATTGGCGAGCTTGATGTGAGATGGCCCTACATTGGTCCTGTCGAGGAAGATGACTGTTCCAGTGTGCAGGACAGCGGTGTGCATGGACGCTATGCCGGCGTCGTTCAGCAGCATCTGTACATACGAAACATACCTGTGAGCAGGGTTATATGAATCATTCCCCACAACTCAATATCGGATCAGTCGCCTATAGTTACCAGCTTTATGAATCCGTACGTGACTAGCGAATGACACCAGTTTCATGAGCGGCTATCACAGACCACTGCTGCATTCATAACTAGCTAGCTCCAGTAACTATTAAGCTTATTGCCACACATACATATACTGTAACGGGGATACTGGTGACATCTAGCACCTGGTCGAAAATTAATACGTCGGAATGACTTAATAAATACTGCAGATGCTGCTGCTGCTGCTGTCCTGGTCATTTGGACATGTTCACTTGGATTACAAAGAAAGGAACCTAACCAACCTTCCAGCTTCCTGGGGCAGCCATAGCCACATGCATTTGAAGAAAAAAGGCTGCAAGGCCGAGAAGAGCACCCATCCTGAACTTCGAAGAGAATGAGCTGGTGCCCATGTATCTTCGCAGCAAAATTTCGATGATGTCCCTACAAGTATCAGAATCGTCAATACCCAACAAAGTTATTATCTCCACACGGTGAGCATTATTATCTTATATATCTCCCGTCTCTGGAGCAGGCTGCATAACTTGCTATCAAAAATATATGAGACGCAACTATGTCACGTAATTGAATAGCAAGGTAGGTAGTCATTGCGATTTTATGTTCTTGCTTACCGGTGAGCCTGTATTCTTCAGCTCGGATTCTGCGAACTGGTATCTGGTTTGATTAAATTAACTAGCTGCAAAGTTGATGCACGATAGGTCTCGAGAACTGTTCGTCTAGCTTTATTCTGGTCCAAGAGGCTGCAGTCCTTTGAGACTTTAATTTGATATATCCTCAATAAAGAGTCCTCTTCACCACGAGAATACAACTAGCTCTTCTGAGTGTCTAGGGTCGTCGAGCATCACATGGAGTGAATGGAGCCTTCAACTACAACCATAATTAAACTTTTTGCAGAAGCTGCTTGAAATTCTTGTTCAGAGCTGAAGTCATCAACTTAAGACTACTCCTGGCTTGAACGTGATGAAGCTTCTTTAGCGAAGCGGATGCAAAGATGGCGCTCGACCCTAATACCTACTCTACGTCACGAGTTTAACACCCTCCTTTGTAATCAAGGACGGGGCAAGGAGAGATTGGGACTCAGTCAATGTATCATCTAAACTATCAATATCTCACTATCACGTAGTAGCAGCATCACAAAATCGATCTCGGACAAAGCTAGGGAGAATACACATATATTTAGACTCGTCAGGAACTAGAGTGGTAAAGATTGCGGTGGTACATCCACTGGAAATTGTCAAATGCACGCAAGGGTTTAGGTGGGGAGCATCCAAATGAAAAACCAAATCAATGCTTCAATACAAAGAAGCTGCAGCGCTAAATCGATTCACTAAGAGCGAGCAGAACCAGCCGCTAATAATTCGCTTGCAAGGACTCACGAGCAGCTTCTCGAGCAACTGAGACAAACCTGGCAACACGAAGCCAGCGTGCAGCAGGACTGGGGAGCAATCTAGGATGACAGTAACAAAGTAGTAACAGTCACTCATCGGAATGGGATATGAGCAAGTTTGAGCGACTGTTATCTTGAGGATAAGCGCTCTTTGAAGGTCACTGTTGCTAGGCTGGAAAGTGTCAACAGACTTGTGAAAACCACACAATGAGACGTACACAACAGCTATCTAACTTACTTGCAGTGGCTGGTGTAGCACAATGAGTGACAGCCTCAGAGGTCCACTTGATTTAGAACTTAGCTTTGATGTAGCAAGCTAGCAGATACGATTCTCTGATTAATAATCGTCAGCGAAATCAAAGAGTTGAAGGGCGGGGAGTGGGGGACTCAGAAGGCAGCACTACTACAGTAGTACGTGTCTGCAAGGTGCAGAGAGTGACAGGTTAATTAGTTATCATGGTCTATGGTATGAAGAGCCAATGTACAGTGTAAGTATGGTATGAAAAGCCACGCACCTGGCTCTAAGCTTGCTCTTGAGCTTTCTCCTTCCAAGTTCCAACTTGAGTTAACATAACGAGAGTTGGCCTAGTACCAACTTAACCCGGGAACTTAACCGTAGCCAGTACTACTTTTCTATTAAGATAAGTTCACGAGACAGCATTCTGGAATTCTGAGTGGATGGACACAAATTTCGTTTTCACTATGGGGTGGTCATGCAGTAACAAGATGCAGCTAGCTTATCGCTGATTGCAACTCGGGTTGCAACTTAGCAGATTGAGTTTCACCAAGAACCTGAACATTGAACATTTACTACGAAATGAGGTTAAACATAATTTATACCAGTTGTCACCTGCTAAATGTAAGCAATTCGAGACCCACCTGTTGGAAGCAGTTGATACTTCAAGAAAAGGACTCTGGCCTGAAGTGCGTCCAACAGTACTACGGTATTGCGTTTGTCAATTGCCAGATTTCTTTGGGTGGCTCATATCAAGTGACAATTGATACCAGCGCAAGCAGTTGCGACATCCGTATCCTTGCAACGGAAATAATTCATTGAAGAAAGAAATCAGTTCACTTGCAAGTCATGCAGCACGCAGATAAATTCCAGTTTCTAATTAAATTTACGTAGAAAATTGATATAATTCACTCTGGACGGTACCAGAGTGTTTATCGTATGTCCATCCGCATGTGTGAGAAACTAAAGCCCTAACTTGCTTAAGTTCGCTTAGCAAGAGAGATGGGTTTGAACTTTGAAATGAAATGTCAACCTCTGCAGAGAAGGACTGCAAGTGATATTAATGGATGCTCCAGTGCAGTGTTGGGAAAATTTTTGGAGTTCCCCCGGTTCACTTTCTCCTTCCAAGACATGGACCAGTTTTTCTTCAATGGTCACTGGTTTATTTCCTACAATATCAATTTCTCACCGGCCAATGTCCTCCACAATCAAATTGACACCGGTTAAATTACTCTATGGTAGTAACAAGCAAATTTCAACTGACCAATATTGCATCTTTGGTTTAAGAGCAGGTTTCTTCTTATATTCAGGATATTTGGGAGAAATTTGACTACATATTTAGTCACATATGGTCCAAATTTGCATTTCAATTTGGCCAATGGATGTCCAATGTGGCTTCATTGCACTTCACAATTTTTGATAGTCCAAATTATATTCTGCTTCTTTTTTCCAAAAATTTACATTTGCTAAGCAAGTTCAGCTTTTAATGTTTTGCTCTTCATGGACATCGCTTTCATACAGGTTCAATAATTTAGGGCAATGCAAAGCATTGTCCAATAATTCTGCAAAGCATTGTTCTTATCAAATGAATCCTTAATTCTAAACTATTATTTTTTTCAGGATTTCAAATATTGGGATGTTGTTACTAAGGAGTGGCTTGGAAGTATTTGCGTGTCGGTTTGGCTTCATGCTGCAATTGGTGGAGGGGTATCATTGACTTAAATTATTTGGCTTTGTTGTCTAATCTTCACAAAGAGGGAGAGGACTGTAGGAGGCGCCACAACTTCCTCAAAACCCTAATCCAAGTCCAATCTTCCAACAACTAGGCCCTCACCCCCCAAAGGACGATAGGTCCCTTCCAAAAATTGGTACTTTATCCACGTCATCCGGATATTGGCCTCTAATTACTATCTCATGAAACTGAAATCCGCCAAATATTCAAAGGGTGCAATTAAAATATCCTTTTATTTTCTTCCTTGCACCTGGTTTTTTCGGACACTACCAAATTCCTTCTGGTTTTACATCCTTCGTCTGCAAAATGCAACAGGATTTTTTCCCAATTCCACCGGCTAACTTTGAACTTGCTGTCGGTGTTTGTCGGTGTTTCCCGGCCATTGCTCCAGTGCCTGGAAGGGGGACTGGGGGAAGGTTATCTGAAATAATTAATGGCCAGAGTGCTGGGTCTGGGGCAGCCCAACTTACTGCTCCACCTCGCTCCAACAAGAACAGTTGAGTGGGTCGATCATTCAGGTTGCAAGCGCACTGTCAGGCAGAGGTGGCCATTAATTCGCATGCTGTCGCACCGAATACCCCAGACTTGGACCGTAAGGTAATGGGCAAGCTGACAATTAACTTAACTATTGATGTGCAGACTGCCTTATATAAAGGATATCTGGCACTCTGACCTAAATCGATCACCTAACGCTCAGTCTCCCGACCATGCTCCCTGTACAATCTCCGTCATTCAATTCTTCAATAGCAGAACCATACGCGCACTACGAGAACTTGTCCTGCACTCTTTCATCCAGCAATGGCGTCACACCTAGCTGCACCCCTGGTAATCCATACACAGTTTGACCTAGCTACCCAGTGCGTATCACTTAACATTAATATTTATGAAGTGCGCTTGTGAGGGCAGTGCCACGGTGCTACTTACAACTCAAATTATATAGCACAACTAGCTTGACGTTACGATATAACCTGCCTAGTCTGCAGTTGACATATGATCATATGTTCGGTTGACGACGACGCTTCGACATCAAGAGTCCGACGTGATCATTATTTGATGATTTTCATTCCCCAATTGGTGACTTTGTTGTAAAAGGAATTCCTATTTGAGCAAGAAAATGTATGATCATTCGCTCCTTGGTTGAATCAGTGATGGAGGCCAACATCGCAGTTATTTATAAGCTGCCGTGGAAACTGCGGAAAGCTCACAATGTAAACCTGGGCACCAATTGAGTACCACCAAGTGACAACACATCATTCAGGAGTGCACATGTCATTTTTCACAGAAATTTCGTTCAAGGACTACTTTAAGAATATAATTCAGCTAGAATGGATAATTCTAACGACAACACTGTTAGTAGCTCCGGCCATGCTGTCGGAGACCATCCTGAGGAGGAATGAAAGGGATGTACAAGTCTGCACGTACAAAATTCGTTCGGCAACAAAATTCTTTGATACTGTTACCTATATCTATCTATCCATCAGGAATGGTTGAGAGAGGCAGGGCACAGTTATTTGACAAGAGCATCCATTGAGAGAGACAATGTAGCAGTGATTACAAAAGATGTATGTGCAGGGATGAGAGGATGCAAACCGGCTTGTTTACCTGAAGCATCATCCGCCATACGTTCGTCGGTGCAGCTAGGATGCCGTGCAAATGTAGAAGAAAGCAGCCATGGTCGTGACTCCGTGCGCTAGCAGAGGAGGACGACGCTCGATCTACGCAGGAGTCGATACAATATAAATATGATAGATAGATGTGACGATCGATGAAGATACGTGGAGATCAGAAATGACAGTCCGCATCTGAAGAGAAAGGCAGGCGGCAGCCGTAGACACGAGAACGGCGGGATCGACACCTCTGGAAATCGCGGTGGCGACCGTTCACTCGGGATCGCACTTCCAGATTTGACTTGATTTGATTTGTCTCGCAACGGAATGGTTAGCTTAGCTGCTCGATCACAGTTAGCGACCCCGGCTGTTCATGCCAGCCCGGAGATGGCGGCGCCACTAACTTGTCTTTCAGGCCCAAACCGGGGGCGGGAAATTAAATTACGGATGCATCCAGCAAGTTAAATTAAAGCGACCATGCCCAATCCCAGGTTGTAGGCTTCGATCGAGATGCCAGACTTGGCGTCTCAGTCAGTCAGTCAGTCAGCCCGCGAATCCTCGCCCGTCTCACCCTATATATGATCCAAACCGACCCAGCTGTTGACATGCGAGAATCCAAACCCTCTGGACGTTACATATCCGGTGGCTGCCGTCCTATAAGTCAAAAGCTGCTTGAATTTCAGTTTTTCAACAAGAAACGTCCTGACCCCCACTGTGATCCACCCCTCCGCCGCCTCCCCTGTTCACTTGAGCATTCCCAGCTCTCGCTCTCCCTCTCTCTCCCTCTCAGATTCTGCTCTCTCTTCCCCCAATCTCTTCGAGGTTCCCTTCTCGATTTTGATTCTGCGTGTACCACCTAGCGTGCCTGCCTGCATTGCGCGGATGGACATGATAAAATTCTCCTGGGTCTGCGAGAGTCACCATGAACAGATACTGACAGACCCAGACATGAAAACAACTGTGACCATGTCCAATATGTGACTCGATCTCACAATGCAAGACTCCAAAGACGCGATCACTTCTCACTGCTAGCCTGCACAATTGATTTCTCCCGGGGCGGCAAACAGCCAACGAAACAAGAGTGAGTCGTCTAATTAACCCCCCCAAAGCAGACGACGCAATACCAACCGCCCTAAATCATGGTGAACGAAGCTCCGGCGGGCATGGAGAGGGCGCCGAGGTTACCGTTGCCCCTCCCGCCGGGCAAGATGCACACGGTGCCGGGTGCGAGGATCGGCAAGGAAGGTCCCATCCCTGGCTACACGGGCACCATTCCCGCGTACAGGAATCACGTGATCGGCCATGGCTACTCCGATGGTGCTCGGCGAGCGGCTGCTCTCACCGACTCCCTTCGCCACAACAAAGTGGACACCGCCTATCACCTGGTATGTCACCCTCACCATCTCCATTCCATCACCCTCGACCCCAAGCACTCATGCAGGCTCAAGTCACTCTGCTTTCTGGCTACTTGCATAACTGAAATTGCAGGATCGGAACTTCGTAATTTAATTGAATTCCGGCCTACCAGCAACGTCACGGCGGAGGCACGATCGATTTCCTTAATTTGGCCATGGCGGAATCAAATGAATGAATTCGTCTTGTTTGAGTTGCGTATTAATTGGCCTTTGATGAGTGCTGTGCTGCATCCTCTCCCCGTGCAGAGTACCGAGAACAAAGTCGAAGGACGAAATTTCTTCTACGCACAGCTTGCCCACGCTGGCGAAGTGAACGACCCCGCGCCCATTAGATGGCAGGCCAGCAAGCGCGAGACTCCCGACGACATGAAATATTGCTCCGGCACCCTCGACATCAGAACTCTCAGGTCCTTTGCTCGATCGATCGATCGCTCGTACGTAGAGCGAATAAATGCATTGGCATGCATGCATTTTGTAAGTGCCAGTAGATTTGGATTCTCTGTCCTCGCAAGGCTGACGCCAGCTGGCTGTATAAATATATTATTCCCAAACGCCTGTAATCGATCGGCGGCATGCATGGCACGTGATATGCAGGCCCATTACAGGGACCACCAAGAAATACCCACGGGAGACCTCAATGTCTATGAGCATGAGCGTGCTGCCCTACACGAATGTCAAGGTTCAGACGAAGAAAACCTTTGAAGCATTCAAGGATGACACCTTGGAGGTCATGGAAGCCCGCCACCATCTCAAAGGCTACACCGGCCATGTCCACGCCTCCCAGGTATTAACAAATCTGCCTGTCTGTCGGTCGGTGTGTCTCTCTGTCTTCCCGGACGGGTTAGCTCCAGCCCGGAATGTTGTTTTACCAGTAGCTCATGTGTTTGTGTACGTTCGTATATAAGATTTCGGTACCCATTCGACCGCGTCAAAGATCGAGTGCTGTAGATTGACTTGAATTGGTGACTGACTGGGGCGGATTGTCCAACCTGTCCATGCATGCAGCACCTATTCTCGCAAACATTTGGCAAGACCACGCGACGCCTGAAAGGATATCCGCCCGACACGCAAACGTCCAAGGACTTCATTGACTACGCGGAGAACCGCCCGCTGCGGGTGAACGAGTTTGAGCTGAAGCACCCCATGAAATTCCACCACTTGCAGTTGCTCAAAACGGGCGAGGGCACGCTGGGCCCCCTGCCGGATGGAGCTCGCTGAGACGACCCTCAAGGCTCAGTCGATCTTCTTACACCTCTCCATCTCCGAATTAGTAAGGGCATACATTCCGAACTGCTCTCACGTCCTCTGATGTCGACGGACATTCCGGCCCGATGACGCCGCAGCGCAGCTGCAAATATGCCGGCAGCTCTTTCAACAAGTAACGATTGCGAGCAATCTCCAAGAACTACATATAAATTATTTCACAACGTCACAATCATCGTACAGCATCATGAAACGGATACATCAATGTGTCAAATAATGCCAAGTGCGCGCTGGGAGGGAGTAACCGATATTTCGTTCAAATGCCGGTATTCCACAAATTCGTTTAGACCGTGCGGTCTGAAATCTATACCTGTCCTAAAAATGAATGGAAAAATGGCGTATGGAATACCGCCATTTGAACGAAATTTCCCTTGAGTTCTTATCTACAAATTTTGCTTTAAGATAAGTCACATGTGGTGTGTGTCTGTCTGGACCTCATCTTTTATGGAATGAGTACTTGCAGCAGAACATTCTGAAGTCTGAGAAACGTAAGTCTTTGTGTAGGATTTCGTGTGAAAAATGCAAGCCTCAAGACCGTGCGTATGTGATCACGAACATATCTATCCCGATGGCATTCCGATGGATCCACGATGACCTTCTGATTAATTATTCATTTATTCATTTCGTTGCTGTCTGCGGGAATCGTAGAGAATTTTTTTGATTATAAGGCCTCCCTAGTTTACAATCAGATATACCAACACCTTAGTTTACCAAATGGGAAACCAGGTGAGCGGGATCATTCTCGCTGTGAAAGGAAAATGCATGTTAGAGCGGATTGTGCATCTTCGTCGCTGAGAAATTGAGTTGTCGTTGAATTTTACTTCATATTTTACAAAAGAAATTGTTCAATTTACGAATGTGAAATTATTTGTACAGTATCTTTTTGTGACAGTTTGTGCCACAATGAAGTGTAATTCTTGATTTTTAATCATTTGCAAGGCTTTGTTGTACAATGTGTTTCTATTTAATAAAATGAGATATCCCCAATTCGTTTAATAAAAAATAATTAAATCTTTAGCATTAGAATCCCTATGGTGCCAAAAGTGGCTTATAAATGATTTGGTTTCTAAAGTCAATGACATCCAGACACAAGTGCCAAATACTGGTTCTCTTTCACTTTCACTTTCTAGGTTGATTAGATGTTCACCAAAATTGTCTAAAGATGAAATTGAAATTGAAATTGAAAAAATGATCATTGACGTTCAAAACCAAAAAGATATGAAGTCAAATAAGTAGCAAAATCAAGAAAATTGCAAGAGTTTCATAAGACATGTGTATTTCTCAAAGAAATATAAGAAACAAGTTCAATTATGTGTTGTCTTTAAAACATTGAATTCATCTAAAAGCAAGAAATTGGAGGGTTTCAAGCACTTTGGGCTTATAAGGGTAAAACATTGCATTGGTAAGTACTTTCTCAATTGTAGTCTAGCATTTTTTAGGGATTTTAGTGCACAACCCCTAATAATGAAGTGCAAAAGAAAAGAAAACTTTGAGTCCAAAGTGACAACTTATTGGCTCACATCAGTATTCCGCCACTTCAAGATTGAATTCAATTTTAGAAATCCATAATTGATTCTCTACAATTCAAAATGCCAAAGAAAGATGATGAAGAGACCTATCTAGGAAAAATATTAGATCTTGTATTCCAAATCAAATATCAATAGAAAATAGGATTCAATCGTCACCTAGGGTTTATAAACCCTCTAATCTACTAGATTTTTCTTCTCCTACATTCTCCTAACCGTTGATAGCTTTTCTTTCCACCAATCTTAAAAGAGCCAATAAAACTCTGCATACTTGAAATGTCTCTAACCTTAAGGACAGACAAAAAGCAAGTGAGAAAGAGAAGAGAACAGGTCCAAAAATCCTAGCCCTAAATCTTAGTCTTTATCTTCCTAGATTTTGTTAGCCTAATTTTTATTTTTTAAATCTTATATTAATTTTAACAATTTTATCATCATTTTAACAATGCTATATTACCTCTAAACTATAAATTTCCTAAAACTTTCTAAAATTTTCAATATTAACATTAATCTAATCCTAATTCATAATTCTAAGTAGAGTAAACACATCGTTTATCAATTAGATCCAAAAATTGGACAATGACCATCCTAATTATCAAACAAAATTGCATATTTTGCGAAGATTGCAACATTTTTAACCCGACACTAGGAAACAATGAGTTTCAACTTGGATGATATATTGCTCAAATTTAAATGATTTTTGAACAAGATGAGATGGAATACGATGGGAATAAGATTCCTTGTCACTGCACTGTCCGGTGAAGAATTGCTAGGATTTTTTGACAAGATTTTAGTCTCATTACCTTTAAATTGCAATAAAATTTGTAGGAAGAAATCTTTATGCACTTTATTTTTTGAAAGTAAATCTTAACCCCTAAAGGACCACCTTGCTGATTTTGGCCAGGTACATTTGACAAGAGATTTGCATATTTTAGGCTGAATTTTTAATAGAAGTTGTGGACAAGGAATATCTTTCATGTGAACAAAATTTTATGACAATTGGAAATATATTTCAAAAGTTATGGCCTAATATGTTACTTTTTTTTGTTAATGGGCAATCCGGGCAAATTAAAAAAATCACGTTTTTCAAAAACAAAAATTTGAAAATATTCTTTTAGATTTATATTTATGAGGAAAGCTTTTAATCATTCCATTTTGATCAATAAGTCAAAAGTTATGAGGAGTTTTAGTTTGCGGGTAGTTATAGATTCTCTACTCTAAAATAAATTTTGAAGTTGTTTATTTAACTCAACTTTCAATATTTTTTGAAAAAAACAAAATCATAGGATGTACATTGTTTATTACAACATTAAAACCGTTGGGATTGGCATTTTTAAATTCCATAATTAAATTCTTAACAATTTAGTATTTTAAACCATTCTCCACTTCGTTCTACTTACTATTTTTTTCCTATATGTTGTACAATTCCAAATGATCTGAAATTTTCAAGCATGTAGCCAACTTGCCTTTTAGAATGAATCTAAAGAAGAACCATCACCATGGACATTTTTTCATTCCACTGTGATCTTGTAAAGTGCAATTGCCCTGTTTTTTGTAGGGTATATAAAAGGCTTTCTGCCAATTCAAACACTAATATCTTCAAATCCGCATGGTGGAAAATTCTAATTTTTCCCATAGCTTTTTAAACTAGCGTTCTACAAGATCCTATGTTTACGTATGTCCAAAAATGTTTTTTTTCCAAAATTGGTACTTGTGCTCAAAATGGCAGTTTTTGAGCGTTTTGAGGAAAAACATAGTCAAGGAACTGAAGGGTTAACACAATATTTGATAATCATGCCAAATTTTAGAGCATACAAACTGTCTCTTTATTCTTGTGGAGAAATATTTGAATTTTATTTGTGTGGTGATTGGCAAAATAATATTATTCTAGTAAGTGAGCCTGAAACCAAACTGAAGATGGTTTGGAAGTCTCAGAAACCATAAAACTTTTAACTAACCATTGGATCTTTGTAAATATTAGATTCTTTAGAAGGTTGTCCAATTTTCCAATCTCAATAAAAATTGAGAGAAATCAAATCAAATCCGGCGCTTCGGATGCCCCAAACACTCAAAAGTACCATTTTGAATTTAAGAAAGCTTTAGGGGTTAAAGACAATTTACCATTGGATTCTTTCTAATATGTGGCCGTTTGAAGTAAAGATTGGGCATGGACAAATAATGGTAGCTATCCAAAATGAACTGGAAATTGAAATGGCATCAGATGTCTGAAGTTCTAATTTACACCTATGCTTGTTAACCCCTAAAGTTCCTATGACTATGTTTTCAACCAAAACGCTCCAAAACTGCCATTTTTAGTCACAAGTACCAAATTTTTGAATTTTTTTTCTTTTTTTTTACATATGTAACTGTAGGATTTTATAGTATGCTCACTTGAGAACACGAGGTAAAAATTTCAGAAATTTTCACCAAATGGATTGCAAGACATAAGCATTCAAATTCATTGAAATCATTTTTTTGGCCTTGCAAAAAATAGGGCAGCTGCACTTCACAAGCTCATTTTTCTATGAAACAATGTCCAAAATAGTGGTGCTCCTTCGGATTCTTTTTCCTAAACAAGTTGGCTACATGCTTAAAAAATTTCAGATAATTTGGAATTGTACAACATATAGAAAAAAAATAGTAAGTACAAAGAAGTAGAGAATGATTCAAAATACTAATTAAATTGTTAAGAATTTAATTATGGAATTGGAAAATGTCAATCCCAATGGTTGTAATGTTTTAACAAACAATGTAGATCCTATATTGAAAGTTGAGTTAAATAGATGACTTCAAAGTTTATTTTAGAGTAGAGAATCCATAACTGCCCACAAACTAAAACTCCTCATAACGTTTGACTTATTGATCAAAATGGAATGATTCAAAGCTTTCCATGTATATATAAATCTAAAAAATCAATTCAACTTGCCCGGCTAAACAAAGGCAACATATTAGGCTATAACTTTTAACTCATATTTCTAAAAGTCATGAAATTTAGTGCACATGAAAGATATTCCTTGTCCACACCTTTTATTAAAATTTCAGCCTAAAACAAACAAATCTCTAGTCACATGTATTGCAAAATTTTCTATGTTGCCAAAAAATGCATGTTAATATTTTATGGGTTAAACCATAACCTTGCCTAATCATATGCACAGATGCACTTAGGGTACATTCGCACTTGGTGTTTGGTAACATTGGATATTAAAAGATAATACCTCTATACAAAGACAAGAAGGCTTTTTTTTTTATGGAAACGCGTTTATTGCGTTGGTTTGGTTAAATTGAGTCATTGGAAGTTATCCAGCGTTCAGATATGCGAAACAACTCCTCCTGTTGTGAGGTCTTACTCCTTGGAAACTGCAAAAAGCAAACCGCACGTAATTCAATGGCCCAATGAACCAAGAATGGGAGTCCCATTGGGCGTCTGACCTTCGATGGACTGTGCACTTCCATTTGTGTTACCACAATATGAAGAAAACTGATTTGGTTACAATGACAAATCCATTTCTTGAGCACTTTGAATGTTTAGTGATTTTGTGGTGAATTCTGCTTTCTAAATTATGTAGGACATTTGTCCATAAGTTGTTTTGTTGAGTTCTCCCTTTGTAACGCAAAATTTTGCGTTTCAACGTTTCAACACAGAATTTGACAAGTAAAATGCAAAATTTTGTATTATAATGCAAAATTTTGCATTACGACGGGAAAACTCAACAAAACCGATTCCATACTTTTTGTTGAGTACAACGCAGTTTTTGACACGTACAACGGAGTTTTCTTCTAGTGCATTTATTCATATTGAGCTATTCACTGCAAAACGTTTACAATGTTATAGATGAGAATTCAAGGCGCATATTGGTTTCTGCTGCTTTCTGTAGCATCCTTTGGCATGACTTTGTAAAGTTCAGCTAACAAGTTTGCATTTTAAGGGAGTGAACTCAACTTGTTGTGCTTCAAGCATTTTAATTTATGTACCAATGATTTTTTGGAGAGATAGAAAGCTGTGAAGAAGAGCAAAATCTGTGGAGATCAAAGTTGCTTCAATAAAGCAAATTCCTAAAAGATAGTGAAGTCTTTGATGTGAAGCATAGTAGATACAATGTCCAAAAAATTTCAACATGGACACAAGGAATTCCATAGAAATTGGAGGGCTCACAAGTTGTTGCCCTCCCCACAGCCTTGAACTATGCACTCTATTGTTGCGAGGACAAGGGTTTTTGTTTTGTTTGGGTGTTTAGCAATTTCAAAATATTGTAAGAGCTTGTGAAGAAAGTGGGCAGAAGACAAGGTATAGCAACAACACACTTTGATGTAGAGAGTCAATTTTTGAAGGGGGTGACTATCTCGTAGCAGATGTACTCAAATTTAATTGGGTTGCCTGCATGCTTGAAAATCCGGTTCACTTTTGGCCACTTTTTGGTAATTGTGGCTCCCTAAGAGAGACCGGTGTTTTGTAATTGGCCAAGAAGAGATCCATTACATATGACTGCATAAAAAATTCTGAAATCTTCATTTCCAAAAAATTTCCAACTGTTTGTTAACAACTACTTCTTTGAAAAGTAATGGTCATTAATCCCTAAGTGCCCTGGCCCCCCAAATGTTGTCTCCCAGAATTTAGTTCAACAGAAAGTCTTCCAGATCTTGGTTGTACTTCCCTAGAATTTGCACATGCGGTTTGGAGAGTACAAAGGTAATGCTACGGAGTGGGGCCATAGGTTTTTGACGTGGTACATCGGCGTGGGGGCCAGCACTTTGTTGCGTCATACAAAGAAAAACAATAAGTGAAGGATTCAAAACGCGCAATAGGCACCGGTCTCTGTTCATGCCCCCTCTTGCAGCTCAGGAATTCATACCTAATGTGGCCAATCTTCTATGGTAAGCCAACTCTGCAAATTGGCAGAGTGTTAGATTCCTTGGTCCCAAGCACACTCCTCAAAATTCAAATCCACATTCCACTTCCTTTGACTCAAGCAAGTTCTCAAAGTGGGCCCCCCACACACATTACACGCCGCAATAATTGCCAACGGTACTTTGACCATTAGAATCTTCCATTTTAGACAATAAAAACTTCCCAAATCTTACCCGCAGCTACGGATCCTAACCCTGAAGCAATTTCAATAGTCCAAGGAAAGGATAGAATTTGAACAAATCAATATAATTTTGAGGTTGTCATTTCTGAAAATACAAGTTTGACTACATAGATAGGTTTTAGAGCCTACATTTGGGAGGTTTCCCCCAAACTCCAAGGGACCCCAAAAGATGCTAAATCCACGGATTACAAATGATGGAATTGCCTTTCTAGTACATTTGGTAATTCCTATCTTTTTTGCTCTTGATATGAATTTTAGTCACAAAAATGTTTTTTTTAAAATTTGAGCCTTCTAAATTTTGGAAAATTCCTAAGATTGAATTTTTTATTTCCATTTGAATTGAAGGAATATTGTCAAAATCAAATGATTTTTTAATTATAAACTAGCACAAAAATTTATTTTCTACACTATAATATAAATTTGTGGTGAGATTTCCAAATATTTAAGTTTATTTTGTATCAGATATGAAATTTTTCACTTTTGTTTTGAAAAGTCACAATAATTTCAAATTTTCACAAAAAGATTTAAGTTTTATAACTTATAGAAGACACATGTGATTTTATCTCTAGGAAAAAAATTCATAGTTACAAATTGAGTCACAAAATAGACCAAAGAGAGGAAGATTTTAAAATTTGACCAAGTGGTCCTAGGCTCTGTCCTTTAAGCGTTTTTGGTAACTTAATTTCTATGGAATTTTCATTTTAATTAGTTTAACTCCTGAAGTCCCAAGGCCTTTTTTCCATCAAAAAACACTCAAAATTGCCATTTCGATTGCAAAGAGCAAATAATTGGATAAATATTTCTTTTGCAAATTTAACCATAGAATCTTATACTAGACTAGTATAAAAATGTATGGAAGGAATTTCAAAATTTTTGACCATGTGAATTTCAAGATATTTGCATCCAAAGTGAAGAAAACGCTTTGAATGGCTTTTTAACTTAAATATTTTGAACTACTGATTTTGATTTTCTAACTTTTTATGCTGAATAGTTGAATTAAAAATTTAGGTTAAAAATTTAGGAAAAAAAACATAATTTTCACTCATTAAAAAATTGTTAAGTAGAAGTAGGTTTAAGATTGAAGAAAATCTAAACCATTAATAACTTTAAGATGGAATTGAAACACAATAATTCCAATAGTAAGATTATTCTAGCAAATAAACTTAACCTTGTCTAACAAAAGCTTTTGGAAAATTGTAAAAATTGCATTAAAAAATGAATTTTGTAAGTTACTTTTTCAAGAAGATGTTTAGATTGTCCAAAAAACTAAGATTGTCCATAATTTTTTCATCACTAGTCCAAATAGAATGAATTAAAGCTTCAAATGTAGAAAAAACTATAGTATTTTAGGAATTAAAAAAAAAAAATTATTTTGACTTTTTGTGATTTTTTTTGTACTACCTGCCAACCTCCGTTTTGGCATTTTTGGCTTATAGTGCCATTACTTTTGCTCCTAGGTACCAATTGAAATAAAAAATATATATCCACAAAGCTCTTGCTAAACCGCATGTCTTCAAAGAGTTTCAAAAACATTCACTACAAATTGGGACGATAGAAACCTACCCAAATCCAAATTGTCTCCCAATAGCCTCAAGGGGATAAACGGTCCTTTAGGGGTTAAATCAATTTTTTCTTTATTTAGGGACAATGATTTCTCTATCCTTTATAATTTTAACCCCTAAAGGACCAAAGTCCCCTCGGGGGACACTTGGGATTTCGGGCAGGCTCGTGCGACCTGAAATTTTAACTTGATTTTTTGAAACTTTTTTTGAAGATAGGGAATCACAGTAGCTTTCTAAAAATATAATTTTTTTTTCAATGGGTGCCCAGGAACAAAAGTTATGGCATCCTAAAGCAAAAAAGCAATTTGCCGGGCAGAAAAAAAAAACACAGAAAAATGATTTAAAATTTTTTTTTTCTCAAAGATCAAGTTTTTGTGTACATTTGAAGCTTTGATTCATTCTATTTGGACTTAGAATGAGAAAGTTATGGACAATCTTGTTTTTTGGGCAATTTAAGCATCTTCAGAAAAAAACACTTATAGAATTCAATTTTGAATGCAATTTTCAATTTTTTTCAATTTTTTTTTTTTGAAAAGGTCAAGTTTGTTTGTAAGAACAATCCCACCGTTGGGATTATGTTTTTTTAATTCCACCTAAGAGCTATTAACAATTTAGTGTTTTGTTCAATTTTGGACCTACTTCTACTTAACAATTTTTTTATATGTGAAAATCAAGGTTTGACATTCTGAAATTTTTTCCCCGACTCTCAACTCAAATGTTCAACATGTAAAATTACAAATTTTTGTTGTGTAGTGCAAAAAAAACCCACAAATGGCCGTCAAAGTCATCTGAAATTGCAGAAAACAGTTCAAAAAAACTTTTTTTCCCAACTTTGAATGCTAATATCTTCCAATCAAAACGGTCAGTTGTCTTAAAAATTTTACCACATAATCTAAGACAAGTGAAGTACAAGATCCTACGGTTAGATTGTAAAAAAAAAGTTTTTTTTGATTTAGGGAGTGATCGCAGCAGAAATGGCAGTTTTCAGTGGTTTTGGAGCTTGAAAATGGCTTGGTCCTTTAGGGGTTAAACAAAATCTTGAATTTGTTCAAGAGAATCATTTCTTATATACATGAGTATAGAACCAAAAAGTACCTTTGATTATAGAAGGTATTGCTTTTGATTTTATTGATATTGACTAGTATGTAAGGTGGGTACACCCAAAATCACACCTTGCCTAAGCTGCCATCACTGCATAACTCTTCAAAATCAATATGTATGTGTATTTGAAACAATTTTAGAACATCTACCAAAAAAATATTTTACCCTTTATAACTTTTGCATACGGTAACCAAATATGTTTGTTGGTGCATTGGAACCTCTTTTCACTTGCCAACAAGAAAATATGAAAATTATACTAGTCTAATAATAGAAAATAGGCACAATAGTAAAAACTAAAAAGAGACAGTTTGGAGGGTACCCACCTTAAAGTAGGGTGCTCTAAAAGCAACCTTGCTTTAAAAGCGTCCTCTAACAAAGATACATATTTGCACTTATTAATGCACCATTAATGTACAAATGGTGTACATTTTAGGAGGGGGGACACTTTTAGTAACCACTTTGTTTCCACTTCAAAAATTTGTAACTAATTCCACAAAGATCTAAAAATTATGAAATGACTTAGGTTAGATGTCAATATCATTTTTCTTTCACTGAAAGTTTGCTGAAAAATGTTTTCAAGAAGCCAAACTCCTTTTTACAATTGCAAATCAATCCTTAAAAGGTCGCTTTATTTTAAGAACAACCTACATTACTTTCAAAAAAATAAGACTCTGGTTGCTGGCATGATTCATTTGAAGGTTGAATTGGACTATAAGAATCCAAGAAATGTATGGAATTACATTTACAGGGAATTTCATTAAAATGACATATATTATACATCATTTTCAAACTCTGTGGTCTAAATTGTAAAAAATGCCATCTAGGATAGGTGTACATTTCAAACCGCACAATCTAAACCGTAAAAAGTGTCAAAGTTGCAGAATGGTGCCCTTTTAATGAAATTCCCCATATATCAAATTAAGATGTGAAGGTCAAGTTCCAAGTTGAAATATATGTGCCAAAACATTTAATGCTCACTATTCTGAACATAGTTTGTACATTAATAGAGTTAAACGCTACAAAATGGTAGCTTCTAGAATTTTTTATTGGTGTAGGCGATCTCAAAGAAGAGTCAGTGCAAGGACTAAGGTTTTGGAAAAAATGGGCACTAGTCGCTGCCTCGCAAGGTGAAGATGCATTTCAATGGATTCTCCTAAAAGACTCCATATTGGGCTGGGAACGGTACGACTTGATCTTTTGTAGTAGAGATGTATGTACAACTGCCTCATCGTGTTGTACTTCATTTGCGTCAAGACAAGCTTCTTCATGGCATGGCTAAGGCAAAAGGCGTTGCTTGCATTGAGTGTGTTGCCAAGGCCACGTCCTGCCACAAATTTTGTCACAACTAGAAGTTGAATGCAATTTTGGGCATACAAAAAAGACAAACTACATTGATTTATCTTATTAGTGAACCATGGCATAAAGTCTATGTCACTAGAAAAAAGAAATTGGGACCTTCAAGTTAGTACAATATTAATTTTTCACCCATTGCAATTCATGCCATGAACGCTCACAGATTAGTGCATATGGGAGACTCTTGGGATATACATAGAGAATGTTCAGTTACAGTACAAGTTGCAATTTGAGAGGGTTGAGT
The DNA here is from genome assembly GCA_951799445.1 of Pseudisothecium myosuroides. Taxonomy (NCBI): domain Eukaryota; kingdom Viridiplantae; phylum Streptophyta; class Bryopsida; order Hypnales; family Lembophyllaceae; genus Pseudisothecium; species Pseudisothecium myosuroides. The sequence continues at coordinate 54,732,085 of OX637287.1, read as the reverse complement.
ACAAGGATTATCTTCACTGGGCAGGTGTTGAAAAAAAAATCCCCAATTAAGCTTTTATCAAACATAAGTGCAGTGGGTGGTTTCCTTCTTCCGTGCCCACACATAAATTTTTGTGAAAACTTCTCTGGTCTAAGTTGTAAATACATGTTGGATCGTCCTGGATGGCTGGCCACTCTTTTAAGCCAAAGAGTCTTTGGGCTTGACTTCATGGCGACATTGATTCTTCATCGCTACTCGTATCACAAGGCAGCCTGACCTTGAGTCAAACTGTTCGAGACAAATCATCATGGTTGATTTGCTTTGGATGCTTCTCAACGTGCGCCCTGCTTCCTTAGCTTGTGCTTTGCCACTTGTTAGGCGGAAGCTGCATCCATCCTTGAGTGGGTGCATGGCAAGCTCCAACAATCTATTGGATCCTGATGGACCTTTTGTACTCCTCTACTGTCATTGGAGGATTTTGTCTGGAAACTTGTTCTTATATCGTTGCACACATTGCGCAACTGGTAGCATGGTAGGCCGCCCGCACATGGTCGAGTTGCAGTCTCGCCCGGACATTTGAATTGTCAAATGAAAGCTCATTGCCACTCTCAATCCAGTCAAACAGCTTGAGCGTCTAGTCGGTATGCTTTTGCCGCCCATGGTCGTGGCTATGCAGGCTTTTGAAGTGCATTTTGTGATGCCGCTTCCCCTGCTTCTATTTGGAGAAGGATAGGCTGTGGTTGTCAGACGAACGGGACTGCGGTCTGTTGTTTCTATCTTGCGCGGTTTCTCTTGAGGTGATTTTACTCGAGAGATAGAGTGATGCCCAGGCATTCAAGTTGCTTCCAAGGCAACCTATGATGTAGAAGCCTTCTTGTCCCTATTTTAAGTGAAGACACAAGGCATGTTAGCCTTCAAGACCGGTGTCCTATATAATGCGTCGATGGGCGTCAAATGCACCTCTGAGCAGGTGGACTGTGGATACAACTAGCAGAGATGATTTGGTCTGTGAAGTGCAACATGATTTGCGGACAAATTTTGACTTCTGAAAAGTGATTGGCTACAGTCAAAGATGCCATTTGCTAGCAGCAATAAAATGGTGTGCCAAAGGTATTAAGCTTTGCATATAAGCACAGTTATGATGCTTGAAGGGAAGGCTGAACGGCTTGATAGGGGTGCGCAGTCTAGAAAGACCTACAATGATAAGTTTGCAGGCCATGCTCATTGTTGTTGGATGCAAAGCAACAAAGTAGACGAGCCCACGAGACTCAGTGGCGACTTGAATCCAGAAAGACCATCTGTTGCAATGAAGCAGCTATTCAAGGCTTTAAGGCTAACTATTTAGTAAGCCATCAATGCACTTTACAAGTCATTTTCATGTCTACTGCTTAAAGGCGCTTTGAATTGTGTACATGTTAGATTTGAAAAATGTAATTGAAAGCATCAACCTCCTCCAGGGCTGAAAGGCAATCGGATCTTGGTAAGAAATTGTGCGGTAGGGCCTTTCTTCACTCATGCCACCTTCCCATCACACCTTTTGAGTGAGCAGCTAACCAAAATCGCAGGCTACATCTCTATAAATTGTACATGAATTGAACTACAGAGTTACAGGATCTCAGTGCTCATTCTTCCAAGCGACAGTGACTTGCCCATCTTTTCAGAGTTAAGCTTAGGAGTTAGCACCATTCTTTTCCAAGTAGATGTTTTGCAAAATTTAACCAAAGTGGGACCATGGGGAAGTTCGATGCGATGGTTGGGAAAAAACGGCGGCTAGTTCAAAATTAACTGATGGAAGTGGGAAAAACCAGTTGTATTTTGGAAATGAATGATGTAAAACCGGAAAAAAAACTTGTAGGGCCGGAAACCAACTGGTGCCTCCAAAAATTGGACAATATTTTACCTCTTCCATCCAATACTTGGCGTATTTCAACCACCATGGGAAAATTTACAATGGCTAATACCCGATTAGATGAGGGTCAATTGTCTTGGGTATCTACCTTCCAAATAGTAGCTTGTAAGCAAGAGTTTTTTGCTTTCAAGCTACAAGAAAGTACAAAGTTTTTTGCAGTTATTTTAAAAACAACTGAGATCTCTATAGGGTATATTTTAAATGTTGGAGTTAATAATATAAATCACCTATATTCAAGTTACCATAGCAACACTTTTTTGAAGCATACTGTATTACAACTACTATACATTTGTACATAGGAATGATCCATTGATAGTATATAATTTGTAAATCTACACAACGAGTAGTCTAAAAAGGAGGAAGAAAACTCACATGAAGAGCTTTCATTTTCCATCTACAAATAGACAAGTTAATGAACAACATCTCATTTTAGGTTGTTATTTGTTCATGTGCTCCAACTCAGATGTATGACAAGCATTGGGCGGTTTTCAAGGATACATTGGGGTGAATGCACGAAAGACTAGCTAGAAAACATAGCGTTTTCTATAGTACTCATTTTTTTCTCGGGAATGCTGTATAATTAGAAAAAAAAAATTTAATCAAAAAAATTTGTTTAATGTATACACCTTTAGGAAGAAGGTACCGTAGGAAGGAAAAACATAGAAAATTTCTCTAAGTAGGAGAACTAGAAAAGTGCAAAATCTCATGAAAATAGGTACTTTCACATTTTAATTTGTAAAAAATAGGAAAAACAATTTTTAAAGAAACTAAAAATTGGCCATTTGGGAAGACTTTATAAGGAAGAGATTTCACCAAAAAAAGATCTTGAAACCATTTTGAATGTTCAGAACTGCGCGCGCTAGGGAGCCTTGTTAGCACGCATGTGGAGGACATAAAATAATATATTTTAAAATTTCCTTTGGTAGAAATATGACTTTATACTATGGAAATAGACCATAGAAATTTCAGCTTTAGATCATTAAGTTTGTGTACTCACTAGTACTAAAAAAACCTAAATTGCAAAGTGTGACAAATTAACTAAATTTAAATTTAAATATAAAATTATTTTTTAAAATTTCGGAAAAATAAGTGATTTGAACACTATCAAGTTGGTCATCTTCAAAAAAAAATTCAAATACATTGGCTTCAACCTCCAAAAGTTATAGACGATGCCAACTCCATCACTTGAAGTGTGACGCCAAATAGGACCGGTCTTTCTTGCATTCACCCATTGCTTAAGTCAGACTTAGTCAATATAATGCTATTTGTTGAGGTTTCAATTTTTTTTCCTATTGTATATGATTGTATGTTTTATTAATATGAATTGTTTGATATATGATGTTTGTATATGTGTTGTTTGTGTAGGTTGTGTCAACAATAGTTAGAGTACACATGTTGTACTAGTCAACCCTAAAATTGCATATAAATTTTTGAATTATTATAGGAACATGTTTAAATGCCTCAAATTTTAGTTTTAACTACCATAGGTGTAGGAAAATGGATGAAGGATAGAATTAGACAAAAATAGGACACATTTATTGTAAAATAATAGCTAAATAGCCCTCAAAATAAAAAGTTTTGATGCACATATATATGGATTACAAGGTATAGTGAAGTACTTGCCTACTCAAGTGGTTTTTTTGGTCCAAAATCTTGTCCAAAACATCAATCAAAAGCTTCAAAATCACATGATAACATCAAATTTGGATAGAATCATGCGATTGGCTTTAGAAGGACCAATCTAAGATTATAATAACATTTTAGAGGATGTCATTGTCTTGTGGAAGAATTCCTCTAGGTTTTATAATTAATATATACATCAATCATGAGCGATACGTTATAGGGACAACAAAAGAATCAATTGAAGAAGGTTAAATCTAAACTCTTTTGATTTCATACCACTATCCTCAATTCCATATTACATGGGTTGAGAGGATCCTCGGCTTTCAAATGGTGAAGGGCTAAGTTGCTAGGTTTAGTTGCTAGGTTTAATTCCTACCAAGGACGCAACATTAATCCTGGAACAATGCCACAAACCAGAGTGCGGTCCAATGGATCACAAAGAATCCTCTTGTATAGGGTCATTGCACAAAACACTTTGACTATTTGTTGCGTTTTGCATTTCCGGTCAATCAGTACTCAATAAGTACTACAAGTATCATGAGTACTATAAGGAACATGGAACAAAGAAACGTGAACCGTTGATCTTTTTCCAAATCTTAAGGGCCATCATCGACATGTGTATGTCCAATAAAAATGCCACTTAACTAACAATGACTAAAGATTTGAAGCCCAATGCAGTCCACGTGGAGGATACATACTATCCAAAGTTGGCCCCATTGGTACTATTTAGTATTGCAAAGAACCTTGCAATACTATTTTCTAGAAGAGATTGGAATTTCCGCTAAAAAATAGGCTGTGGACATTTTCATTTAAAAAAATAGTGAAACCACTTTAAAAATTGTGGAAAAAAATGGCCATTGTATAGGACTTAGTAGAGAGAAGTAGGCCTAAAGAAAACACATAATTATCAAATTTTGTTTTCCGGAATTGCATGCTCAATGAAGCACACTTTAGGACAAAGCAAAGGACACTTGAAGCAAGGTTTGCAAAATCCCTCTTTGCAAAAGATGTATGTCGCTTATATAAAGAGGCTTACCAAAGCTCGACTCAGAATTTGCTTTATTGGGTACTCAATAATATTGAACACCCCCCAAACTAAAAGTGTGATATTTTAAGAAAATTTAGTCAAACCTACTAAAGTAACTCAAAAAATTTCAAAAATTTCAAACACACTAACAATTTCCAATAGAACCTTCGTTGTGAATTTTGTGTTCACTGGATCATTTTTGAAATACTTATGCCACAAAACCACTTACACTTACAACATATAACGAGAAAATATTACGAGTGTTTCATGCAATCACCATGTAAGACAGAAGTGCCATTGTTCATCAATTGGAATTTTGTGCAAAAAACTGAAAAGGGAGATCTTGCACAATAGTTTGACATTTTTTTTTAAAGTACATGATTCACAGTGTATCAAGAAGTATGATTTCCACGGTTACCAACCCGTCCTTACAAGGTTAATTAGTACTTTCATTTTAGAATTGTATTTCAATTTAATTATAAGAATTTTGCAATCTAGCCGATGCCAGTTCCAATTCAGAGGAAATTGGCTGGTGAGAAATTGGTTGTTCAGGAAATAAACTTCTACATTGAATAGGGGTATTAAGGGGACCCATACTAATTAATCGACATGGCACACTATATAAATATTTATCTTTTTTGTACATCAATAGTTATTGAAGTGTCCGGGGATTGTACATCATGTTTCAAACATCTATAGTTTTCCAAGATAAATCCCTTCAATTTTTTGGTCCCCTTAATACCCCTATTCAGTGTAGTTGCTGCGATTAAGAGGATGCAACCGGTGACCATTGAAAAAAACCCGAGAACCTCCAAAAATTTCCTGAACACCGGTTGCATGACGGTCAGCACAGGTCAACGCTGAGAACACGAGTCAACTGAAGACGGATCCAGCGGCGAAGAAGCTGGGATCTCGGTAGCTCATAGAAAGCGACCTCTCTGGTTGGCGATCGAGCATAGTCGTCCGTGCTCAGTTGCTTCAGGCGCCTTCTGGAGTTTCGGCAGTTCGAAATCTTCGTCAGTAGGGGCGTCAGGGTTGTCTTTGTCTTGGTTCACCTGGTTTTCACCGGGAAATAAGGAGAGCCACCCTATCATTCTTTCTACGCATTGCTTGCATTGATTTATTGCCGTAACATACGCTCAACCAGTGAACGTTGGCGACGAAAGCGATTGTCGTACATGTCTGGGATTTCGTGGACCTGCATATAAAAGCCAGATCGATCACCACTGCAACAGAACACTGAAGCTGTTTGGATCCTTCGATCTTTTGAATCCAGCCTGAGATAGATCAGACGATGGAAGCTGCAGCTGCAGCGACTACCATGCGGCGGGTGCAATTCTCCAAGTACCACGGCGGAAGCCAGGCTCTCGAGGTGAGCTCCGCGCACAACTCTCTCGCGTTGATAGATTCATGCCTCGATTCATTGGTCTAAGTATTTTCGTGGGATTAGCAATGTCATGTACTAGTGCAGTACGTGCCCGATCGAATGTAATTATTTCTTTTATCCGTTCACCTGTTCTGCGCAATCATCTTTTGGACTGTCGAAAAATGGTCGAGCGAGCATGCAGTAGGGAAATTTGCATTCACCGCTCTCTTCAAAAGAAGCTCACGTGCACCTTGATGCACATGAACTGTTCGTGAAGCTAATTAGAAGAAATTGTAAATCTGCGGTTCGATTCATGGAAACATTGGTGATGGTGATGATGATGCATGATGGAATTGATTACAGTACGGGTTGGGTGGATTGCTGGGGTGGCGCGCATGCAGTTCGTGGAAGTGCCGATTCCGGAACCTGGCAAGGGGCAGATGCTGCTGAAGGTGGAAGCCGTGAGCGTCAACCCGGCGGACTGGCGCATCCAGGATGGGATAGCCAGGCCTCTCCTCCCCCTTCGCTTCCCTTCTGTCCCCGGCACCGACGTTGCGGGGGAGGTTGTCAAGTTGGGGCCCGCGGTGTCAGGATTCTGCCCCGGCGACAAGGTCATCACGTATCTTCATGTTTTGGTAATTAACCTGCTCGATCTCGATCTCTCCACGTCTGATTCAGTTCATCCACCCAAGTTCCCCTCCTCGATATACCGCATGCATGCATTCCAGTTTATAATTTTCAATGAAAAGCTCGCTTACCCATGCCAAGTGCAAATGCGTATATGTACGTGCGCTGGTAGTTCTTTTTTGCAAGCCATGTACATGAAGGAAGGAAGTATATATTGCACCACTAATTAAGCAATTAACTAAGTGATTCTCAATTCATGATCCAATACGTCGTCAATGCTGGCTGATGTGATCGAGTAGAAGGGGGGCGGCTTCGCGGAATACGCAATTGCATCGGCAGCAAGAACAGTCCATCGGCCCTCGGAAGTGTCTGCGGCCGAAGGCGCTTGTGCCGTGGTGGCGGGATACACTGCCCTGCAAAGCGCCAGGCAGGCGGGCCTGAAGAGCTTCGCTGGAGGCAGCGAGCACCTGAACGTCCTCATCCCCGGCGCCTCGGGTGGCGTCGGCGTCCTGCTGCTGCAGCTGGTGAAGCTGGCAGGTGCGCACGCGACAGTGACATGCGGAGAACGCAACATGGAGCTCATGCGGAGCCTGCAAGCGGACGAGGTGCTGGACTACCGCACCCCAGAGGGCGCAAACTACGCGAGTCCGTCGGGCAGAAAGTACGACATCGTGCTCAACTGCGCGCACTTTGTGCCGGTGTCGAAATTTGCGGAGCAGATGCAACCGAGGGAAGGAAAAATAATCGACCTGACGCCCACGCTGGCGGGCATCCTGGACATTGCTCGGAACCGAGTGCGCAGAGCCCTGGCGAGAGGGAGTGGAGCGCAGTCGGAGAATTTCTACCTCTCAGACAACTTGCAGGATCTGGAGACAATGATGGAGTTGATGGGCGCAGGCAAGTTGAAGGCGGTGGTGGACTCGAGCTTTCCGTTGAATCGCGCCCGGGATGCGTGGGATCGCAGCATGGGGCGCCACTCCTCCGGCAAAATCCTCGTCTGCCCAAACTCCTCGATCTGAAGCCGCAGCTGCCCCGGAAAATTTGCTTGCAAATGCAGGTCCCGGCGCTGTGTGCATTCTTTTCGTTCAATGAGAGTTTTAAGTTATAATTGTTGTCCGTCAATGGTAGAGCATGGTCTAAGGAATCGAAACAATTTTCGGCTCATGATCATCTGATTAGAGCCCCAGTCGTAGACAGTGATTGCATGCGAGCAGAATTCCCGGATTCAAGGACCATGCTTCACTTTATCGTCGAACGTAAACCTAGCTTCACTGTGAAAGGTGGTTAACGTTCCCCTTCGGCACTAGGCCTTCGGGCAATTTTCTTGACAGGATTTTTCTTAATGCATGAAGAAGCTGCTGCTGCAGTTCAGACCCAGTTACTTTCAGAATCATAATTATATGAATATGCAACTTTAATTTGCCGTTTCGCGTCCGTTACTCTTGGTGAATGTGTACGTAGTGGCGCACGGAGTGAAAATTATGTCGCTTCGTTCGAAGTTTGCTGGAAGTTTGGAAGTTTAGGGTTTGGGGTTTAATGATGGAACCATGAATCTCAAAAGAAACTGTCTTGAGCAAAAATACATGATGTTGTGGCGCGTAGCCTTTGCCTTGGGATGTGCTAAGCTAAGCTAAGGCTTGTCATCAGCACATTTTCCAGTTTCGAACCTTCAGTGAGCCCCAGGTGTGTCTACTTGCGTGGACGGATGCCATCCATGCGGGTGTGTCTTGGCCCTGATTGATCAGTCTTCGAATTTTGTCCCTCGGACTGCAAGTGCTTGTAAGTTGTAGTTGAAGGCTACCAATCTTTCAAAGGAAAACAAGAAAAGTAAAGAATAAAGTACCTGTGTACATCATGAGGTTGAGGAATTCAAATATTGTATTGATATCACAGAAAACTCACAGATCGTAAAATCTGATTGTGTTCCTCAACCCGTTTGTCTCGAGCGGGCAGGCCTGCAACGTTTTTCAGCAAACATGTTTCAATACATGTTTCAATTTGGACAAAGCCGTTTAGTAGAACCGTAAAATTTCTACTTTAGAATCACGTTTTAGTAGATGGCTTACTAGCCTGCACTGTGCCCTTGCCACATAGTATATTAAAATAAAAAGTTAAAGTAATTATTTTCTAATTTTTTAATTCATAAAACATTCAAAATTCAATATCTTTTTTGCCTATCTTTTCTGTTGTGAGTCGGAACACCACAAAACAAAGTCCGTGCATCCCTAGACCCTAGTTTGTTGCAGTGTGAGAGGTTCCGCTCTTCATAGGAATAGAAAGCTTTATGCACCATTATCAAAAATGCGGCTGAGGGACTCATGTTTCTTAGATTTCAATGTATCAAACAAACAAAACAAAACAATCTAAATAAAAGTAAAAATAGATTCAAGGAATTCCAAAACACTATTCAAAGACCCATCAACAAACTCAATTCATATAAGGGACGATCAAAAAATGGACTTAAGGGTGATTGCAAGAAACACTTGTACTATTTTCTGTCACACACTGGGTGCTAATTAGTTGTTTGGCCATAACTATTGAGTTTTGACTTTAAATGACTAAAAATTCATAGACAAGGTATTCATGACTATTATACACCTTGCTTAATTTTTTGGAATTTTCTAAAAATGTTTTACTATTTAATAATAGCCCCCAATTTTATGTCACAAATGCCAATTTAGAGGTTTCTAGTACTATTTAATACCCATTTAAAAACGAGTTTGGAGCTGAAATTTGGTGGAGATGGTTTTCTAATAGACTTGTAGATACTCTAAAAGAATTCTAAAAATACTTAATTTTATGTAGGATAGACGCCTACAAAGTGAGACTCTTTCTACTTGCATTTCAGAACATGTAAAAAATTATTTTGGTGGGTTTTTTGGTGATTGAACATCTCCATAGAGTTGCTGCAATTCTGCAAATGGCCAATTTATTTTTTTTAATTTAAAAAAAAATCCTATTTTTTATTAATTAAAACATTGAAATATCTATTTTCTTGAGATTTGACACTTTTATAGTCATCCTACTTAGAGAATTTTTTAATGAATTTCCTTTGGTGGTTACCTTCATCTTAAAGGTATATACATTGGCCATATTTTTTAATTTTCTTAAAAATTGATTTCCTAATTTTAAAGTACTCCAAAAAAAATCATAAGTACTATTGTAAAATGCAACAAATAATACAAGTGTTTCTTGCAATCACCCTTAAGGTGCCTTGTGATATAAGTTCTTGCAGTTTGGAAGATGTCCACATACGTAAATCCCTGTTTAGAAATGTATTGATTTTTTATTTTGCGGGAGGATTATTTCCTGTAATCCCCTCGCAACGCATAAAATCCGTGTAGTCACTGATTATAGAATTTTCATTCATTGATTACATATAATTTCATCCATTTCTACACAAGCATTACGTCGTCCAAATTCCTCATTTTCAGGAATCCAAACAATTATTAGGCATTCCTCCTCAAGCTTTGCCCTCTTTGTCAGCAAAATGTGCCCTCTTGAATTGTACCACAAAATGTTGTTTTAGCAAAAGTAACTTAAGAAGTTGGTCAGACGTTGTCATTCTCTGCAAGACATTAAATCATCCATTTGAAATGGGCCTATGCTGATGTGGCTTGACGTCACATCTACCTCACTTTTCTTCAAAACTCATTCATTATTGGCATTTAGAATTGACAAGACAAGCTCTTTATGTATATATAGGGCAATGGGAGGTAAAATAACACATATGGGATATGTAAATTAAAACTAGTAGGAGCTCAACTGCTTATAGTTAAAAAAAGATCCTAAAATCCTAACCCGTTACCTTAAACCCTATAATTGTCGCCTTGCGAAGGACGTGAGTAGTCATTGTTGTCCTTAGTTTTGTCAAGGGTATGGTCCTACAAGGTCGCAGTCCTACCACCTGTGCGCTCTGTCAGGTCCTATAGTCTAGGCCAGAGACTATACTAGGCCACATTGAACGGGCCCACCTTTGAATGGAGGATTTAGCGTTTTGCTAAATTTTCATTTAAGTGTCCTTTAAAAGCGTCATTAAACCATCTGCATACTTAACTATAATTGACTGATTACTAATTTTTTGAGATTTTGGTTTTAGATTTAGCTATATGACGATTCCAATAGTCTATGGAGCTTCCACTTTGAAAATTCATAGAAATTACATGCCATATCCGAAAAATATATTATGCTAAATTACTTATTTTGATGGTTTCAAGTGTTTCCACCTTAGTAAATTAAATGTACGAATTGGTGAAATGGTGAAATATATTCCACTGACTTGTGAAAGGTCATAAGGTCATTGCAAGAAACACTTGTACTAGAACATTGTTACAAAAAGAGTGTGGAAGCTTTCTTCTGCAATAACTTTTGAAGAATGATTTGCATTAAGTTGAAATTTTTATTGGAGATGTCTGTCTTGAGTGTAATCATGTTTCATATTTTTCAGAAATTAAAAAAATATATTTTATAATTAAAAATCAATTAAATTAATATGCCATGTTTTGAGTTTTAAGGGGGTTTAGTACTATGGAGTCCCTAAATTTAATGATCTAGAGTCAAAATTTCTATGGTCTATTTCTATAGTAGGAAGTCATGTTTCTACCACGAAAATTTAAAAATATTTTATTTTATATTCTCTACGTTCATGCAAATAGAGTTTCCTTGCGCACGCAATTTTGAACACTGAAAATGGTTTCAAGCCATCACTCTTTTGGTGAAATCTCTTCACTGCAAAGTCTTTCCAAATGGCCAATTTTTAGTTTTTTTGAAATAAAAATCCAATTTTATAAAAAATTAAAAAATCCAAAGTATCTATTTTCTTACAATTATGAATTTTTCTAGTTCTCCTACTTAGAGATTTTCTTTAAAATATTTTTCTATTTTTATAATACTCCCCCAAAACTGGCCGAAAACAACCAAAGTAGAACAAAAACAACAAGTCTTTCTTGCAACAACCCACGATTGTAGCTCATTGGGCAGCTAGTTATTCTTCCGTCACACAAATTTGGAATAATCTTGGAGCAAGCTTAGAGGCCTAAAAACATCTTTGAACATGTACATAGACTTGTACAAATCCACAAGGCAAAATTGTTAGTTACTATTTAGTAGCTTTGCAATCGCTTTTGCAATCACTCTTTGCCTATAGTCATTTATACATCAATTAATAATTGACTGAGTAATAGGCACAACATATATGTCACCTCAAGTTGCAAATACCACAATGACATTTGCAATGTAAAATGGATGGAAATTTGTTCATATATTACATAAATTGCATCTTTGTGATGTACTTGACATCTTATAGTCAATTTATCATTGTCAAATAGCTCATATGATGTGCACTTTTAATCCGGTACTAATAACATAGGCTGCAATAGTTAGTAAATTGATTAGGATACGTAGTCTTAGTGAGGTGGTTGCAAAGGACATTGTTTTCTTCTAGTGCTATAGGTCCCTTGGTAATCCGCTACTAGTGTCTTGGATGAATGCAAGAAATACTTAAAGCGTTTTGTCACACCCTAGTTTTTGATTTTTTTTTTGGCCATAACTTTAGTGTTTTAGCTCCAAATGACTCAAAATTTATAGGGAAGCTACTCATAACCATTATACACCTTGCCTAATTTTTTTTGTAATTTTCAAAAATAATTTACTATTTTTAAATAGCCTCGATAATTTCTCACAATGGGTGATTTAGGGGGGGTTTTGTACTTTTTTTAACCCAAAAAAATGTATTTTGAGCTGAAATATGGAGAGAATGGTCTTCTAGTAGACTTATAGCTATTGTTCAAAGGATTTTTAAGAATACTTATTTTTATGTGGTGTACAAGTCCACAAAGAGAGCTCCTTTCTGCATTTTTTTCAAAGGTATGAAACATTATTTTGGTGCATTTTTTGGTCAAAACCCATCACCAAAAAGTTTTCTCAAATGGACAATTTTTAGATTTTTTTTAAAGAAATCCTATTTTTTACAAATAAAAATGTCAAAAGTGGTATTTTCTTCACCAGTTTTAGGGTGAATTCTATGTCCAAAATTCTAATGAAGAAAATACCACTTTTGACATTTTAAATTGTAAAAAATAGGATTTTTTTTTTAAATCTAAAAATTTTCTATTTGTAAAAAACTTTTTGGTGATGGGTTTTGACCAAAGAACGCACCAAAATAGTGTTTCATACCTTTGAAAAAAATGTAGAAAGGAGCTCTCTTTGTGGACTTGTACACTACATAAAAATAAGTATTTTTAAAAATCCTTTGAAAAATAGCTATAAGTCTACTAGAAGACCATTCTCTCCAAATTTCAGCTCAAAATACATTTTTTTGGGTTAAAAAAAGTGCAAAACTCCCCTAAATCACCCATTGTGAGAAATTATCGGGGCTATTTAAAAATAATAAATTATTTTTGAAAATTACAAAAAAATTAGTCAAGGTGTATAATGGTTATGAGTAGCTTCCCTATAAATTTTGAGTCATTTGGAGCTTAAACACAAAAGTCATGGCCAAAAAAAAATGAAAAACTAGGGTGTGACAAAATACAACAAATAGTACAAGTGTCTTGCATTCACCCTCTTATAGTGTGTAGCTACCTCAAAGTTAATACTAAACTTTAGATAAATAAAGCCCCATAAGATAGTGGTACCTCAAAGGTGAAATCAAGGATTTAGAAGAAGTAGAATCTATTAATTTGGAGATATATTGTGAAACATTAGCTAAAACTCTTATAATCAATGAGTTGTCCAAGGCAAAATATGATTGCAATTTACAAGTACAAATTGGAAGTATGTCAAATAACTTCAATTAAAGAGAAGTTAGTGAGAAATGAAGTCACTGATTTGGAAAAATTACGTATTGAGAAAAAAGGAGTTACTAACTTGGTGAACACTATGTAGAATAGATGATTGGCATTCAAGGCTACCTCATTGTTGATAGAAGTTAGGTGAACTAAATTTCCTTTAATTAATTTAATTTCAATAGTTTTGTCTTTCAATGCATGGCTTTCTCCAAGTTTGCTCATTATCAAGATTGACATCATTTGGCCATTAAATTTGTTTTTGATGGTAGATGGACAAATGATAAATTGATATTTGACTCAATAAATTGTTCTTGAATTTTTGGCAAACCATTTTTACATTTAATTGTAGATTTGGTTGTTTGATTCTATAACTAGCAAAATAATTTGGCACTTCTTTTTAATAAATTTAAGATGAAGCTGCTAGAATGCTAGTTAGGTATGATATTACATCACCTTCCTAAAAGCTCCTTGTGATTTATCCTAAACCATCTATTTGAAGTAATTCATTTCAAAAATAATAGATACATTCAACAATTTCAATTGACATTGCTTTGGGTGACAAATGGGCTCTTTGAACAACTCTTTACAATTTATGTTGGGCATTGCCCAATTAGAGGTGTACAATTACAGAGAATGTCATCAAAGAGGGTTGAGTGTAATGAAAATAACATAAAATTACATGAATTAGTCTACAAATTTGAGTAAAAAACATCAAGTACAAAAAATACAAACTTGATTACAACCTCTTTCAAGTGAAAAAATACTAATGCAAGAAACTGATGATATATGCACACATGCAATGAAATGATACAATGCTAGCAATTTCAAGCTTGAAGTTATTAAGCTCTCATAACTAACTCTACAATTACGTCAAGTTAGGACCTATGAGAACAAATAATTTCTACTTGTTTTACTTTGCATAGTCTAGTTTAGTCCTCTCCAACAAACTTCTATTTCTGCTAAACATGGGTTACAAAGTCAAAAAGACTCCTACAATAACTTTAGTCATATTTTATAATTAATATGATATCACTTACAAAACTAACTGTACCCCAAAAAATACTTTTTCTTGTACAAGTTCATTTTATAATATATTACCAATTATACCTCTATTTTTTGTAGCATTAGTTGATGTCTTTTCTATTTCCATCCACTTCAAGCTTCTTCATCACATTGGTCAACTTCAACCTTCTCTTCTTCCAGCTATCCATCTTGTTTCCTCTTCATCTCCTCATGTTCTTCCTTTCCTTTAACTTCTCCTTTGTCATCTTCCCCACCTTTTTCTTATTACGATTAGCAAAGTGACAATCCTCTACTCCCAATTCCAATCTACGACAATCCTTACTAATAGGGAAATCCAAAAGCTCCCATTTTCAGACTTTAGGTTGAGCAAAGCAAACCTCCTTGGCACCAAAGTGCCACCATACCATATTTTATATTCATTATAGCCCAAATCAACCACAAAGTAATCTTGGAGAAAAACGCTGATGAATACATACTCATCACAAAACAAGGCTAGCACATATGTTTCTAAAAAAAATATCGCATTCATATGGTGTTGGGCTTGGATCATTAGTTTCAAATAACTCATCAAACAAATCCAAGGATATAGAGCAAACTTCATCCCACCGTTTGTTGGTGCCTTCAAAGAGCTGATGGGCTTGCAATTCTATAGTGCCAATATTTTGGTCCCATTGAGATGATAAAGCATACAAACATCCATCCCAACAATCCAAGTCAACAGCTAAAGCATTAGAGAAAAAATCAGCCCTCCGGAGTACCCTGAAATTTACTTTTTTTTTGCCAAAAAAATAGTTTTTCCCCTATTTCCGCCCGGCAGAAACTGCAGCAGAACTGGCGCAGGAACCAAAAATTACTAGTAAAATATATATATATATATATATTTTTTTTTTATTTTTATTTATTTTAATCTTAAAAAAATTATTTTTTAAAAAAAATTAAAAAAAAAAAAAAAAAAAAATCGTGATTTCGGCGAGCAGTCAGCCAAGCTGACTGCTCATCGCAGGACAGTACTGGAGTGACAAGCCAAGCTTTTTAATAGCTTGGCATGTCACTCCGGAGCAGCCCTCCGGAGGACTGATTTTTTCTCTAATGGAATGCTCGAAGGGACATTGGAAACTACTCCACACACTTGTTGCCAAATCATAAGACATGATGCATGGAATCTCATACTTTGATGCGTATAGATTGCCATTGAAACATATACTACCATGTGTGGAAGATGAGAAGACCTCTAATTTGGTCAGCTCGAATGGGAGGGGTTGGACTTTATGATCCCAAACTCTAGTGATAGAATTGTAAATAGAAGTTTGTGTTGTTGTTGATCCGATTTCTAGGATGACCAGTCGAAAGGTATTGTCAAGTTGGTTCACTACCAAACCCTCTACATTCCATTCTCTGCCATATGATTTTAGTCTATTCTTATACAATGGAGGTAGTTTATGTTGCATCCTTGGGTAGAGATCAAAAATTGTAAAAATCCAATAATCATGCCATTTATCTTCAGCATCGACTAGAAATCCACCAGCATTCAGCATTCCACTTAGGAGGGAGGTCATAATTGACCCAATTTGGTATAGAAACTTGCAATTGGTGCCATTCATTAGAGACCCGGTCATACTCCAAAGAGATTTGCCAAATGCCATATGGATGGACTAAACAAAAGAAAATTTATAACTGAGAGGATTTACATTGGCCTCCAAGAATTTCTCATCAATAGCCCTTGCATTGAAATCTTGGCACACAAGGCACAGCTAGAAAAACTCTTGAAATGGCAACTTTGCAAAACCCCTCTCCAAACCAATATGATGTTGTAGGTTGCCCCACAACTTGGGATCCATCTCTTCCGTGGGGCCAAGGCTCATCATGGGAGGGGAAGGATGCAAGTGTGAATGGCCTAGTGACTGCATTTAGATGTGGATTGCTTCCAAGTCTATGTGCAATTTTATAATAGGGATGATGTAAATCATTCAACGCCATAAAATACCCTAGCACTTAATTCCTTGTTGGGACGAAGAAATCTTCAAAGAATAGAATCTGAAATCATTGGATACAAGACACGAGTCAAATACCAAAAAAATGATTCAAATTGTTGTTGGTGAAGGAAAACACCTATATAATATAAAAGTGTTGGTTTATCCACTATTCACTATATCAAATTCAAACAAAAACATTATACAACTCAAGAACAATACAAGGATATAACATTGATTAGCACCTTCTTCTACAAAATAGTTATAAAACTTGATCCTAAAGAACTGAGGAGTTCTTTCTAGATGACTATCAATTTCTTTGTATCTAAAACTAATCAGGTAAGAAATAATGATAAAATGTAGATTGAAAAAAGAGCATCATGTTTGATCAACTTCATATTGAGTTTGATTATTCATTTTATTCAACTGCCATGGATGATGTGATCCCAAAAGTGTAGAGCAATCCTTTAGGGTTCAAATTTTCTAAACACAAATTCAACAACAACAATGACAGGGTAGAGTCTCACAAACACCAAAAATGATGCACACAAAAATCAAGACAAAAATAGGAAACAACAATGTTGCAGGAAGTACCCACTAAGTACATTCCCATACACAAGGTTTCTTTCAAATCAAATTACAACAAGAAACAATTGATCATTTGAAGCCAACTTCAACAACAATGTTTTGGAGTACTCACCGTGCGCTTTGAAGTCAAAATACTAGCCAAAAAGAATCAATCACAACTCTTACAAAAATGTTGGAAAAAAACACTACAAAAATGTAGAGTCCTCTTTTCCTTTCAACGCCTATCTCACAAAAATCTTTAGAGAATTAAGTTTATTCCACACCAAAATACCACCTAGCTAATCATCCTTAACCTAAGAGTGCAATATCCACAATCAGAGCCGTAGCAGTCATCAAATGTAAGCTTTTTGCCACAAAACCTAAAGTCCATACAAATCCAATTGCATCTAAATCTAAAACAACTAACAAAAATAAAGAGATCTAAAAGCTTTAAGAAGAGCAATCTAGAGCTCTATAGCATTCAAGCCAAACAAATTAAGCGCTTGAGATGTACCTTGTAAATTTTAGATACGCCTAAATCTTAAAAGTCTTTTAATCCAACAAGTTGGAAATGAATTGAACCGCATGAAATCACCACTTAACATTCAAGCTAGCATCCATAAACATCCAAGACATCAAATACTATGAAGACCAATCAAAATATATCACAATGCTTTAAAACAACAATGCTGCAAAGAACACTCACTTAGCAAATTTTCTAGTCATACATTCTTTCCATTCAATTCCAGAGACAATTGATCATGCGCAAAAACTAGCCAAGCTCAACAACATGCATCATCCCGTCCCAAAATAGAGAATATTGTTAAGAAATTCTACCTGATGGAGGGATGCAATTGATTCCAATCACTGGAATTGGGGGACAGTCGTGCATCGTGCAGTAATACGCTTGTACTTGCCCACGTGCAGATGGAAACCTAAAATGGACACAAACGTTTGAAACAATTATAAATATAAGTACCCACTCTCTAGCGGTCTAGCCTTGGGTCCTTTTAAATATGCAACCACACCATGCCTATTGCCTTCTATTTTTATATTATTAATTATACTACTAAAATCATAACTCCCTCTG
This sequence comes from Pseudisothecium myosuroides, assembly GCA_951799445.1. Taxonomy (NCBI): domain Eukaryota; kingdom Viridiplantae; phylum Streptophyta; class Bryopsida; order Hypnales; family Lembophyllaceae; genus Pseudisothecium; species Pseudisothecium myosuroides. Next base: position 54,714,116 of record OX637287.1, on the reverse strand, counting down.
TAATATCACAAATGCTACCATTAATAATAGGGGCTCATGCTTGCTATGCTACGCATTCATTGTATCACATATTAGTAAAATTTTGATATATTTGAATAAAATGCATGATAACGATTTCAATAAGTCTTTGAAATAATTAATTTTAATATTTTGTAAAAATACTTTCAATCATGCATACATAAAAATAATATTTTCACACAATATTATATTACAGAAATAGAGTAGTAGTTTGCAATCACCTCTGTAATATCACTTTTACAGCTTTTATAATTTCAAAATTCTATTGCTACTACCAAATGATTTGAGAAATTTATTCAATTGAAGTGATTTTGAATTTCACACAATTAAGTTGTTCATGAAGTTTTTGAAATTTACAAATTTTTCTTTTCAATTCACCAAGTTTTGGGGTTGCCATTGTTCGTAACAATTGAGTCAACTTTTGAATGCATTACAATAAATGTATATCTTTTACAGTATTCACCATTGCATATATTTCATTCATCATTCAATAAATTTCTATTGTACGTTTCAATATATGCTTACTTATAAACAAAATTATACAAAGATTTTAGTAATTTTTATTTGAAGATTTATTGAAATTTTTGTTTTGCATTTTATCTAATATATTAAAATTCTAATAAAATTCTAATGATGAATGCGTAGCATAGCAAGCGCCAACCGCTAGTGTTAATATAAAAGAACAATAACTAAAAATATATTGACCATTCACAAGGAACTTCTAATGTGAAGTAGAAAATGTTATCTTGTCTTATCTCAAACATGTACCACTGTAGCCTAAATTACAAAGATTTGAAACAAAAGGCACATGGACATGCAATGAGACCTATATCCTACTTCAAAGAAAATAGTTTGGCGTGTGATGTTGCTACAACCAAAATAAAAGTAAAAATAATTTTCTAAACCATAATTTTTTTGAAATTCAATATCTTTCACACTGTAGGTCCAAACGCCACAAAACAAAGCCCATGCACCTCTCCTTGCAGAGAGCTTTTCAACGGTACCAAGAATGTAACTATTGTAGGGGATGCATGGTTTTAGAGATCTCAATGTAACAAACAAACAAACAAACTTACAACCTAACTTAAAATATGGAAATTTTGATTCTCCTTTGGACTACCCTCTAGAAGGCAAGTGAATGTTGTTTAACCCCTAAATGCCTAAGGCACCATATTTTGGTGTCAACTAAATTTTTAAGCTAAATAAAAAATCTTATCAAAATCTTATTTTTGATAAAAATTTTAGTTGGATATCCTTCAAAATCTATTTTAAGCATCAAAATGCAATTTTGAAAAATAATATTTGTGTTTTTTTCATTGAAGATTTTGTGCAAAGATATCCATTGCAAATCTTGATTTTTTAGTGTTAGAAGTTGAATTAGCTGATGGAGATGAGCTTCAAATACATTGGATAAGGAGGAAAAAATCACATTGAAAATTCAATTAAAAATAATTTAAAAGTTAGACTTTGAGAAGTTGTAAATTGATTAGGGTTATGCACATCATATTTCTTAGCTTCATATTTTTTTTTTCCATAATCTCAATTTTAGATTTGACATGTACAAAGTGGATTGAAAGACTTCAAATTAATTTCACAATTTTAACACTTTCTTGATCAGACATTTTAATCTTTTAATCCATAAGCAATATTTTTTTTTTCTAAGTGATCCATAAGAAATCTACTTTGAATTCATATCGTTATAACTAAATTTTTTTTTGACAAAACTAATCAAAAATTTGTTTTTTTTGTTTAATTTTGAACTAACTCCAAGAAGTTCAAAGATGGCCTTGGGCATTCAAGGGTTAACCCCTAGATGCCCAAGATACCAAATTCTGGTGTTGACAATACTTTGAAGTTAAAATAAAACCTTACCAAATTATTATTTTTATTAGTTTGTATTTTTCGAAAAATTCTCTTTGAAGTCTAGTTTTAGTATCAAAAATCCGATCTAATTTTAAAATGAATGATTATGATTTTTCTATTCAAGATTTTGTACAAGGGTGTCTATTGCAAATCTTTAATTTTATAGTGTTGATGGTTCTTTGAAATGAGTCTCAAATACACTAGATCTTGGAGAAATTACAATATTAGAAATTCATTCAAGCAAACTATAGAGTACATTTTGAGAAGTTGTAAATTGATTGGGGTTATGCATGTTATATCCTTTAACCTTATGTTTTTGGATGATCAATTTCTAAGATTTGACATGTGAAAAGAAGATCAAAAGACTTCAAATCACTTTCACCATTTTAACACCCTCGTGATCAAACATTATAATCTTTCAATCTGCAAATGATATTGTTGTGTTTTCTTTTCTAATGTGATCTCTAACATATCTAGTTTGAATTTGTATGGTTACAATTTTTTTAAAATGATATGGAGTAAAATTTATCAAAATGTTGTCTGTTTGTTTAATTTAAAGCAAATCCGAAGAAACTCAAGAAAGGCCTTGGGCATTCAATGGTTAAGGTGGGAACACCCATTCCCGCACTTGTCCCCATTGTTTGTTCCTAGACTCATCCAAAAAAGTCCCTAGACTTTGGTGAATGTGTCCTCCACATTCTTCATTTTGATTCATTGATACATTTGAATGACACTTACATAATTGTAATTTTTGACTGCTGATTTTGACAGTGTTCAGAGTTGGGCACACCTATAAGGTAGGCACACCCATTCCTGTCCCTTTAAGAATTTCTGCCTCATGTACTAGTGGTGCACATTTTCTTTTTAGAATGAACACCATTGGTACATGAGGATGGAATTGGGTGATGGGTGGGAATGAGTGTGCCTACCTTAGGACAGTTTCAATGGTCTAGGCAGCCAACACTTTGAAAAATCATAGAAATTACATACAACATCCAAAAAATCTTTTTTTTAATATCAATATTCATGATTTTCACTCGCTAATACTAGAAAATATTAGTTTTTGAAAAAGGTACCTCCAACTATACTGAATTGCTTATATTGACGGTTTTGTGTGCTCCCACCTTAAACCCGGGTTAACTTAATCGCTTTGACGGCCTTGCCAACGGCCGGTGCGGCCAGCCGTCAGGCCTTGCGCACTTGCCCACTTGCCCCCGGAATGTTGCCCTGGAGGCCTGGATGTCCCGATCTGAACGCAGCGTCCGTCAGTCGTTGCGTTCCTTTCCGTTCCGGGCAGGCTGACAGCCGGCTTTTATTTGAGTTGGGCGCCGTTCCCATGCACGCACTTCGCTGCTGTCTTCGTCCGTCTTAGCCACCGAACACCTGTCGTGGCAAGGAACGAGTGGTTCGGTTAGTTGTCGCGGACTGACTGGCTGGTGGGCTCATGGGACCGACGAGAGTTGGTCAGCCAGCGATGTCCGTTCGTTCGTCCGTCCGTCGGAGGGGGGCAATCAGGGTTCACGACAAGGGAGAGGGGAGCTCCGCTCCGGTCCGTGCGGGGCTGCCTGCTCGTCGTCATAAGTTCGTTTCGCGCCCGAGCTACTTAGCCAGCCAGCTAGCCATCGGCATTGGTATCGGCATCGTCGTGTCAGTATTCATCCACGCCATAGCCACGCCACTCGCAGCTGTGGCTGCCCAAGGTCTCTCGCTCGCAGAACTTAGTCGTAGTAGTCTAAGCTTAGTTCGGGTAGCTTCGTCCTTCTGGTTCCCGCTTCGGCGCCGTCCACTCTTCCCGTCCCTACCATGCTTTGCGCTCGCACAGGAATCGTCAGCGACGCCTGGGCTTGTGGCAACGGCTTTGGTTGACGTCGCGGTGGCTTCCATATCGTCACGGGCGGCGAAGGCTGGGGGGCTCTATGGGGGCGAGCTGGAGCACCACGACGACGCTCGTCAAGAGCCGCTCGAGGTGAGTGCGACGGAGATTGCGATTCTGGGATATGGTTCAGTTTTGCTCAGTGGATGGATGGATGGATGGATGGATGGGGGATAATCAATCGGGAGTTGCGCACGAATGGAGTGGGTTTGGTTCCGAAATGGGGTAGCCTGACTGAGGGAGAGTCCATAGGAGCACATGTCAAGTGGCTGAATTTTGGAGTTGGAAGTTCACTTTTAGGGTTTTGTTTCCTTCTTAGCTGGTAGGGTATTTGCTTGCAGAAGAGTTTGAGAACTTGACTTAAAATTAGGTTTAGCTGGGTAGATTACGATTATGACCAGGGAACGCAGAGTTGGAGAGGGGTCACTTTTTTGAATATCTACATCTGAAAGGAATTTTATTGAAAGTAGAAGAAGTTCTGATTTCATTGACTATGCTGTTCGACTGTGTCTTGGGTTTGGGGTTTGATCGAAGGTTTGTTTTGTATTGGGAGAGAGGTATTTGTGAAAGAAGTGGTAGCATGTGAGCTAAATTAAGGTACAGTTCCGGCATTTTTTTAGGTTTTTAATCAATTTAAGGTGTGTCGCTGTGGATGTGTGCATGATAGCAAGCTGGAAAAGTATAGGATGTGAAGTTTGGAATGTGGTGCAATTCGGGGAGGTCTGTTTTTTACATTTCGGGTGAAGCGGTTGTGAACAATGAACAAGGGCTGGGGACTTGGGGATTTCTTTACTGTTACAGCCCGTTTCCTTGTTTCATATGGTCATGTCCTTCCAATAGTCGAACTAGCCTTAGATTAGGTTATGTAGGAGTTTGCTTCGGGAGCTACACGTTACTGAAATTACCTCTTGAATTCTCTTGCAGGAGATCGAGACATTTTTGGTGTAATTGTTTAAAGTATAACGCGCTCTCTGCTGCGGGGTGATTTTGGAGCTATCTACGGACTTAGATTTGGTTGTAGAGATGGATACATGCAATTGTGTGGAGCCGCAATGGCCTTCAGACGATCTTCTGATGCGGTATCAATACGTTTCGGATTTTTTCATCGCTTTGGCATACTTTTCAATTCCTCTGGAGCTGATATATTTTGTGAAGAAGTCTTCCATATTTCCATATCGATGGGTGCTTGTACAGTTTGGGGCTTTCATCGTCCTCTGCGGGGCGACGCATCTTATCAACCTGTGGACTTTCAGTCCCCATACACGGACTGTGGCTGTAGTGTTGACTGTAGCTAAGATTTTTACCGCCATAGTGTCTTGCGCTACCGCACTGATGCTCATTCACATCATCCCAGATCTTCTTAGTGCAAAAACTCGGGAGCTTTTCTTGAAGAACAAGGCTGCAGAGTTGGACAGGGAAATGGGGCTAATAAGAACTCAAGAGCAGACGGGACGTCATGTTCGCATGCTGACCCATGAAATTCGGAGTACACTTGACAGACAGACAATCCTTAAGATTACCCTGGCAGAGTTGGGAAAGGCCCTGAACCTGGAAGAGTGTACTTTGTGGATGCCAACCAGGAATGGTCAAGACTTAATGCTCACACATTCATTACGGCAACTTGAGCAAGGGCGTATTACAGTTCCCACGCATCACACTGTAGTAAAGCAGGTCTTTAGTAGTAATCGAGCCGTTATGATTGCTCCGAATAGTCCAGTGTGCTTAATCAGATCCCGCCAAGGTAAATACACGATGGGAGATTGTGTAGCTGTGCGGGTGCCTCTTATCCCTCTGAAGAATTTCCATCCTGAATGGGCTGAGACTCACTCAAAGCGGGCTTACGCGTTGATGGTCCTAATGCTGCCTTGTGATAGTGCACGTAGGTGGCATGTTCATGAGCTACAACTTGTGGAGAATGTGGCAGACCAGGTTTGCGGTTTCTCCTTTTTCTATCTTGTTATTTGGTCCCTAACGTCTTGTTTCCATCTGTATCCCTGTTTGAGAAATCTGATTGGGCATATTTGCGCATAGTATGAGAAATTGGTTGGTGCTAATGGCAGGCTTTGTCAATCTTTCGAAATTCTTGAATTTCATAACTTCATAATAATATGACAAGTTTTCCCCATACAGGTGGCTGTTGCTTTATCACATGCAGCAATCTTGGAAGATTCTATGAGAGCCCGGAGCCAGCTTGTGGAACAGAATGTGGCCTTAGACGCGGCAAGGCGTGACGCTGAGACAGCCATCTGTGCCAGGAACGATTTTCTAGCTGTTATGAACCATGAGATGCGTACTCCTATGCATGCCGTTATTGCGTTGTCTACACTTCTCCAGGAGACGCAGTTGACGCCTGAGCAACGTTCAATGGTAGATACTATCCTAAAAAGCAGCAACTTATTAGCAACCTTAGTCAACGACGTGCTCGATCTCTCTCGCTTGGAAGATGGGAGCTTGGAGATGGAAGGAAGAACTTTTGTTCTTTCAAAAGTCTTTAAGGAGGTTTGTCATGTCAACCTTAAATCATCTGTACTACAGGTCTATTGGTTACGTCTGGTCCAGTTTACAGGATGGGCTTGCAGATACCTGGTTGACTGTACTGAAGGTCAATATTCACATCGTCAATAGCTACGGCTTTAAGACAAGATGGAACTGAATGTAACTAACGTCTGCATCAACATTTTGCGAATGGATGTGCAGGTTATGAAATTGGTTGCGCCGATAACCTCAGTGAAGAAACTTAAGACTGAAATTTCTTTGGCTTTTGACCTACCTGAGTATGTGGTGGGCGATGAGAAACGGCTCATGCAAATTGTTCTCATTGTGGTTGGAAATGCCGTCAAGTTCACGAAAGAGGGGAGCGTTAGTATCCGTGTTCTGCTAGAGAGAGATAGGGCTGAATATCAAAGAGAGCCTCACTCCTTTCGGGAGCCGCGCTCGCAAGCAGATCTACGTTCTCAAAGGGATTTTCAGTCACAGAGAGACTTCAACCTATCACCGGGAGAGCAAAATTGCTACATTAGGGTTGAGGTACAGAGATTTATTTTGTCGCTTTACTGGTTAGCAATTTTAGGGATGGCCGAAAGACTTATTAGCGCAGATTTAATTGGCGCTGAAGTTCAGCGGGTTGTGAAAATCGTTCTATTTTGTTAGATAGTATGTTTATTGAGCTAGTTAGGATGTTCAGTTTACTGATACGAGTTTCGACTATGCTGACCGATTTCTTGCATGACAGGTGGTTGACTCTGGCGTGGGTCTGAATCCCTTGGACATCCCCAAACTATTCAACAAGTTCCTGGATGCTGACTCATCCTCTACCAGAAATTACGGAGGAACAGGCTTGGGCTTAGCAATTTGTAAAAGGTAAATCAGTCGGACCCTATTTGCATCTCCTTATCGTGGCCACATTCGATTCAAGTTTCTAGGTCTTCTACCATGGTTCTGTGATCTGGTGATCTCGTGATCTGGAGTCAAAGGCTCTGCTCTAACCATTATGTGGCAAAATGAAGGAGCTGCCTTGACTGAGCGTGATCTTGTGTAGTGTGCCTATGCGCGTATATATCGATGGTTCTCGACTCACTGCAAAGTGTGGAGCTTCTGAAAAGTGGAAAAACTATGTGATGCTACAGGTTTGTGAACCTCATGGGTGGAGAAATATGGGTTGAGAGTGAAGGTCTTGGGAAGGGAACCACTGTTACATTTATTGTGAAACTTGGCCTTCCTGAAAAACCTAGTGAACAAGACAGGCTAACCACACCATCACCATCATCAGTTCATTCTCGAACTGATCTTAGTGGGGTGAAGGTCCTTGTGACGGATGACAATGGGTATGTTTTCTGTACCATGTTTTCGGCTTTCATTTTTGTAGGTCACACGAATGGCATCTCACATGCGTTCCTTTTTGTTTTGGGGTTTGCTAAGTGGTGTTGACTGTTCATAGTATTAAATAACTATGTTGTGTATGCGAATACTTTTGGTCAAGATCTGTGGTTTTCTTTTAAAGTTTCGTAGAACCTAACGTTGTTGAATGGGGTACGTAGCTCACCTGTGGGTCATGCATTTCCTGATATTTCACTTGGACTCCTAGACTAACTTCAAGTTTATTGTACAGAGTAAATCGAATGGTTACCCGAGGGTTGCTTACGAGGCTTGGTTGTGACGTCACTGTCGTCAGCTCTGGCAGCGAATGCCTGCAAGAGATGTCCCAACCAGGACAAAATTTCCAAGTGCTGCTACTGGATGTCCTCATGCCTGAAATGGATGGCTACGAAGTATGTGTTCGCATTCAACAGAAATTTGCTCGACATGAGCGGCCTTTAATGGTAGCTCTAACAGCAAATACTGACAAGGAGACTGAGAAAAAATGCTTGGACTTGGGCATGGATGGTGTGATCATGAAGCCTATTTCATTGGAGAAGATGCGGATGAATTTGTCAGAGCTTTTGGAGCGGGGCTCGTTGACGCCTGAAACACGACGAAAAACATGAGTAAGGTCAAGTTACTTTTATTAAATATCGACCAGCATCTTGCAGTTCTCTTTGAGGGGTTGTTATTTCAGTCTCGAGCATACTTTGCTTCTTCCAACCAAAGTGAACGCAGCATCGGGCTTTAAATCCCTGTCAAAGACTGCTAGTATTCTGGAGTTAAATTTAAGTGAATTGTTGAGCACTTGTGAAGATTCTATCAAGATATGGTAGGTTTGTGCAGGTTTCAGTGAGAGAGTTTGACCACTAGAGGCTACTCTCTGTGAGGTTGAGAGGTTCGGCTTGTGAAGGCAATGATCCAGAAGTCTGTTAGCATGAGCATTACATGATTGTCCGACTGGGACTTGTCATCTGTATGTTTAGATGTGATCAATTTGTAAAATCCGGTGGTATTTGTGTCAGGTCTTCAAGTGACTGCCTGTCGGTGCTTTGTTAGAAGTGTTAGGCTCACAGTTGAAAGAGCTTGAGCACTTTACGACAACCGTTGTTAGATGATCTCCAGTGGTTGGAGATTAATTGTATCATAATCACTCTTCGTAGGAGTTGGAAACTTACAAACTAAATTATTGTTGGGAACTCTTGTTATTTGTACCTGTTGGAAAAGCAGATAGTTCTTGTTCATAATTATTGTATTTTATTTATTTTCTGTTCTTAGTACACCCGAGCTATAATGCATCGAGTCACATTGGACATGCTGAGCCTACCCGGTAACCCGGCTGAGTCAAGGGCTGGCCACGTGTGTCTCCCTAAACTGCAACTTGCCCTTCTTGCAGAAAATTCCAAGGATGAACATTTGCATTTATGTCTTATATGGATGGATTCTCTACCATCCATTGGGTACTTAATGTCTGCAAAGGTGTTAACCCCTAAGCGTCTGGATTCATCTCCAAAATTGACAATTTGAGAAAAACCATTATAAACTACAATTTGGAAGAATATTTTGGAATTGGTGTACAAATGAAAGCTATAGTTTTTGATTTTTAAATTCTATCTGTATGGTTAGATCTACTAATGCTATTACCAATCTTTTTCTATAAATTTTGAAAAGAAAATTTCGGAATTCCTTCTAAATTCAATTACAAGTAAACTATTATCATTTTTTGAGTAAAACTTGTTGGAATGCATTTGAAATAAGGTTCTCTTCATATGGTGATTTTTTGAAATTTTTGTGACCTTTACATCTTCAACCTCATTTTTGCACATCTAGTTTTGAACTAAAGTCAATGCAAATTGACCATTTGACATACTTCCGCATTTGTAATTTTAGAAATATATATATTCTAGTAACACCAAATCCAACCAATGGATAGGACAACAACTTAATAAAGTATCACCAAAAATTAGGATGACTTTCATCCAAGCAGGAATGAGACAGAAACAAGGATCTGAATCTGTTCATCGTCCAGAAAATGGACGTCGGAGCGCTCCAGGGTTAAGGTATTCATACACTTGGATTAGCGTTCTTTGTTATTCATAACTCTCTAATATTGTAGGTTGTTGTTATGTAGGTTAAAATCTTCCAATAGTCTTTCATAATGCAAGGAGATATGGGCAAATATCTAACGTTGTGAAAATGGATTCAATTTATTGGTTCACTTGTTTGAAAAGTCATTCATTGCTAGCATTTGAAATTGAGAAGACTATATTTTTGAGTATATATGGGGGGGGGTAAGAAGTAGAATGAACAATGTGGGATATGTAAATTAAAATTGTAGGAGCTTAACCGCTCCTAGTTAAGTCAAAAGTAAGAACTGCATTTGAAGTAGAAATTTTGACCTCATTTAAGTATAGTGGAATTTTTTTTTCCAAAAAACTTCGAAGTCAGAAAAATTGGAAAATCAAGTTAAAATGCATCTTCAAAAATCTATTTGATATTTCAAGTCTCCAATCAAAAGTTATGGACAAATTTCAGCGAGAGGTTGGAAGGAATATTTTCTTTGACATTTTCAAACGTCTGCTATGAATTTTGTCCATAATTTTTGATTGGAGACCTGAAATATCAAACAGATTTTTGGAGATAAATTTTAATTTGATTAATCAACTCTTCTTAGTTCAAAGTTTTATGAATTTTTTTTATTCTAGTATGCCTAAATGAGGTCTGAAAATCTACTTTGAACATAATTCCTATGTTTTGAGAATGAATTGTCAAACTCTCTTCTTCACATTACCACATATCCTTTGAGGATTCATGATGAAAAATGGATTTCATTATAAAAATGACGTCCCCACCCTTCATTCCCACAAGTGTCAATGAAGTATTTTTTCATTTTGGTATCAAAATATTTTTAATGGTCAAATGATATTGGTATCGAAGCTTACTTTATTCTCCATGATGTATGGATGAATTTTGTGGATGAGGACTTTGGAAAGGAACGGGTAACCTTTGTGATGACTATTTAATGTTATGCCTTATGTCTAAATGATTCATAACTTAAGATGATCTTGTTTATGTCAAACCAATGCCAAACCAATTCAAAACAAATGGTTATTTAAAACCTTGCACCTCTCCATCTTTGTGAGAATTATTTTGATTTTATGACTATTGTTATAAAACGCCATGTATGTATGTACCTTTACAAGGTTAAACATCTTGATTCATTAACCTTGAGTTGCCACCAATGCCAAAAATTGGCATTTGGATGGCTTTAAAACAACCGTTGTCTAAGATGAAAGTGCATTTCTCATTCAATCCTTAATTAGGAAGTTGTTTGAATGGTCTTGGAAATTGCCTAATTGAAGATTTAATGATTTTTTTACAATAGAAGATGATAAAAAAAACAAGCTCTATAATGTGATTAGTTAAATTGTTGCTATTTGTTCTTGATCTGAATTTTATCAATAATGACATTTTTTGAATTTAAATCCAACTAACAAAATGAAGGTCATCAACTTCAATTTGAAATTTTGGAAAATTCCCAAGATTGAACACTTTATTTTGAGCTTTGGCTCTATAACCATGTTCATATTTTCTAATTATAGAATGATATCAAAATTTGGTTTACACCTTGATGTCTTACATTGTAATATGAATCTTGGTGAATTTTTTTAGTTTTCTTAGGCTTATTTTTGTATTTGATATGATTTTAAGCTTATTTTGTATTATATATATTTTTTGATTTTTGATTTTTGATTTTTCTTATTAAATTTTTTAATAATTTCATATTTTCACAAAAAAATCTGAAATGTTTTCTTCTCATAGTAGACATGCAGGCTTGTTTCTGAAAATTAAAATAGAAAAATTTCATTCATATGCAGTTACAAAATAGAAGCATACCTTTGAAAGAATTTCAAGATCAACTCCGTGGTCGTAGGCCAAGTGTTTTAGAATTAAACCTATAAGGACACTACGGGCTTAAAAAATGCACCTAGCTACCGGTCCAATAATTGGAGAATTTTGTTGACTACCTTGGTTATGGAAGCCACATCCTTCCAGAATTAAAGAACGACATTAGACCATCAAAATTATATAAACAATATTTAGTCATTCCTCTCTTCCAATTTTTCAATTACCTCACTGCATAGAATATATGGTCTAGATTTTTCTTATCTCACAAAAATCCATGACTATAGTATAGGGGTTCAAAATCTAGGGAATGGCCAAATAGTTTAACATATTGTGGCTAAAGTCACCTGTAATTTAGATTTAAGTGGGATTTATCACATAATTTCACAATTATAAGACAATTCATGTAGGGGAGGCAATTCATTCTTGATTAGTGCCTCCATTCTAGCTATGTAAACTATTCTCTTTCCGTGAACAATGATTAATTATGGCATGGTTCTTGACACAATTGTGGCACATAATGATTGGCTACATCTCTCAATATTGTAACCATCCCTTGTCAATTTTGTTTTCAGCCCATAGTCGGAAATAATAAGCCTTATATCATTGGTATGGAAAGAACAGAATCTTCCGCTGAAAAATTCACAGTAATTGTATTTTGAGAAATGAAAATATGGAAAATTATAGAAACCTTCCAAACTCTATTTCTGCACATAGGAAAAAATTTCCACCAAAGAAAGCCGTCCTTCAAATATATGTAATTGTTTAGGTGATCAGAAATAGGTTGCCTCCTCTACATTCTTATTTCCAAAAGTATAATTGGATGGATAATCCATTACCAATGCTATTGAACGCATGACTGCTGTCCAGATCCTACCTAGTATTCTAGATTTATTTATAGACAATTTGTCAGGTTTGACCACAATTTATCATGCACATCTCCTTAGACCTAATGCAATAACAAATATTATATATGTCTATAAAAAATAGAACTTTATGCACAAATTCCTTAATTATTGGTGGTTTCTTTACAAATCAATTTGTCACAGTCACTACTTAGCTAGCCTAATCACTAGTTAGATGAATAGCAAAACAGTCATAGTCCTATCAACAATTTATCTTTAACTAATGCAAAGGCATGAGTGTGTGTAAAATGTCCTTCAAAATTGTAGAAAAAATTGGATAGGCTTAACAAATATTTTAAGGGTGCACATCTGAATTCTCTTTATCACATACCCCACTAAAATTCTCATCATTTCAAGCTTGCATTGATTGAACCTTTGACGACCCCCCCTCCCCCCGCCCAAAGAGTGATCTATATAAAATGATAGATTGAACGAATTGCTCAGTCTTATAGTTTCCGTTGATTGAAGAATCTGCTCATTGAAGCTCGAGTGTAGAAGTAGTGTTAAAACTTTTTTAGTTAATTGGGGAATGCATTTGTGGATGCAAACTGCGCATGTGCGCAATGCAAAAGGTGTCTATATTGGGTGTTGAGTAGGCCTTGGAATTCCATAGCCAATCACAACCTCTGCAGATCTGCACGCACTTTCCAAATACGAACTTGCAGAAGATAATTGACCTCTATTTAATTCTATTAGATGACAATTCTTGATTTCAACTTGCCAATTTTTGAGATTTCCTCATCAAATATTAGAACCACCCCTACTACAATTTAGGGACAATCAAACACAAAGAAAAATTGAAGAGAACACTCTAATGAACTTATTTAAAGTCCTAAGATCATCATTATATCCTAAAGCAATGTCATTTCATTTTTACACGATCCTCACTACATATGCTATCAACTATTTTGAATGGTACCAAGAGGCACCAAATCCATTCTGAGCAAAACCAAACTACTTAAAGAAATTTGGCACACATTAATAAGAATACACGTAGATAGGTTTAGAGACTAATGTGAGAATTCTTGGACCACACAATTCCTATGAGCACATTGCAAGCTTCAATATTGTTGCATGAAGGTAAAGATGTCATTTATATCTTGCACACAAATCACATTACCACACCATAGCATTAAACAAAGCACAAACATTAAAAAAAATGTTTTTCTATTTCCAAAATATGCACAATATTATACATTTGCACATCATTTGCCAAACAAAGTCAGACATTAAGGTCCCAATATAAACATGTTCATGATTTGACCTCTACATTTCATGCCCATGTTGTTTACCAAAAAAATGAACTGTACTCAAACTGTCTAAATTGGTGTAAGATTCCTAATTTGATAAACAACTTGGTCAATTAACTCCGACATAGAATTTGCTTCTACTATAGCATTAAGTTAACCCCTAAATCCCTAAAGTCCTTCGGGGGACACTTGGGATTTTGGGCAAGCTCATGTGACTTGAAATTTTGGCCTAATTTTTTGAAACTTTTTTTGAAGATAGGGAATTGAATTAGCTTTCCAAAAGTATAATTTTTTTTTCAATCGGTGCCTAGGAGCAAAAGTTTTGCCATCCGAAGTCTTAAAAGCAGTTCGCCGGGCAAAAAAAGAAAATTAAAAAATTTGAAAAAATTCATTGAAAATTTTTTTGTTGAATTTTTTCAATTTTTTCCTGAAAGATTATATTTTTGTCTACGTCTGAAGCTTTGATCCATTCTATTTGGACTAAAAATGAGAAAGTTATAGACAATCTTGTTTCCTAGGCAATCTAAGCGTCTTCTTCAAAAAACAACTTATAAAATTCATTTTTGAATGCAAATTTTTCAATTTTTCAATTTTTTTTTGGCAGGGTTAAGTTTGTTTTCCCACTGTTGGAATTATGGTATTTCAATTCCATCTTAGAGCTATTGGGTGAATGCAAGAAACACCTGCCAATTTTGTTGCGTTTTGATAATACTCATTAATTTTTTTCTGCAGTACTTTAAAATTAGAAAAGTAATTTTAAAAAAATAAAAAAATATGGCTAATGTATATACCTTTAAGATGAAGGTAACCACCAAAGAAAATTCATTAAAAAATTCCCTAAGCAGAAGAACTAAAAAGGTGCAAAATCTCAAGAAAATAGATATTTTGATGTTTTTATTAGTTAAAAATAGAAAAAGATAAATATATAAAATAAAAATTGACCATTTGTAAGAACTCTATGGAGATGGTCATTCACCCAAAAAAACTTCAAAATAATATTTTATATGTTACAAAATGCAAGCAGAAAGAAGCGCACTTTGTGGACTTCCACACCACATACAATTAATTATTTTAGAATTCCTTTTGACAGTAGCTACAAGTACCATCCCCTCCAAATCTCCAAATTCCTTAGCACAAAATTCGTTTTTGGGGGTACTAAATAGTACTGAAAACCTCCAAATTGGCAAGTGTTACATAAAATTGGGGGCTATTTTTGGACAATAAACTATTTTTGAAAATTACTGAAAAAACTAGGCAAGGTGTATAATAATCATGAGTACCTTATCTATAAATTTTGAGTCATGTGGAGCCAAAATGCAAAAGTTATGGCCAAAAAACTAATCAAAAGGCAAGTTGTTACGCAAAATAGTACAAGTGTTTCTTGCATTCACCCTATTAACGATTTAGTGTTTTGTTCAATCTCGAACCTACTTCTTCTTAACAATTTTTTTGTATGTGAAAATTAAGTTTTGATATCCTGAATTTTTTTTCCTAGACCCTCAACTCAAATGTTCAACATAAAAAATTCTAACTTTAAGGTGTGTAGTGCAAAAAATTCCACAAATGGGGGTCAAAATCATTTGAAATTGCAAACTAGAGTTAAAAAAACTTATTTTTCCAACTTCAAATGCTAATATCTTCCATTCTGTAAGGTCAAACTTTATGAAATTTTTATCACATAATTTGAGACAAGTGAAGTACAAGATCCTACAGTATGGTTTATTTTTAAAAAAAAAATTTGGTTTCTTGAATGACTGCAACAAAAATGGCAGTTTTCAGTGCTTTAGGAGCTAGAAAATGCCTTGGGGATTCAGGAGTTAAACTTTGTATGGTGCCATTGCCGCAACATTTGCAACTGGATAGAACCCTAATCTATATATTGTAACCCTAATCTATAATTTGTAACTAGAACTCAATAAAAAAAGATGAAGCAAAAATTTGGAAACACAAAGTTGAATAGCACAAAGAGAGGCAGAAAAAGAAGACCACGCAGTTTAGGATTTAAAAACAGATAGAAAATGGTAAGATCCAAAAACTGTAGTACCGGTATGTAGCAATTCTACTATGCCAAATTATTTAAAAAAAAACATGACCCCTAAATTTTTGATCTATAGTCAGCGTTTGATTATACCATCTGTCAAATGCCTTTTTTTGTTCATAGGGCATCCAATGTTGATTCTAACACTAGTATAATACCCACACCCTATATTAATTATAACTCCCTAAATTGCACATTGCACGCCCTATATTGGAAGTAAGAAATAGTAAATTTTATATTTGACTCTTCTTACAAGTCCCTATCTTAGGACTCACGGGTGATTGTACGAAACACCTGTCAGTTTTGTTGCATTTTGAACAGTACTCATGATTTTTTTCTGGAGTACTTTAAAAATAGAAAAATAATTTCTAAATTTAAAAAAGATATGACTAATGTATACACCTTAAAATGAAGGTAACCACCAAAGGAAACGCGTAGAAAAATTCTCTAAGTTATAGAACTAGAAAAGTGCCAAATCTCAAGAAAATAGATACTTTGATGTTTTAATTAGTTAAAAATAGGAAATAAAATTAAATAAATTAACTAAAAATTGGCCATTTGTAACAACTCTATAGTGATGGTCATTCACCAATAAACCCACTAAAATAATGTTTTATGTGTTATAAATGCAAGTAGAAAGAAGATCACTTTGTGGACTTCCACATAACACAAAATTAATTATTTTCATAATTCCTTTGGACAATAGCTACAAGTCTACTAGAAGACCATATGTACCAAATTTCAGCTCCAAATTCGTTTTTAGGGGTACTAAGTAGTACTGAAAACCTCCAAATTGGCAAGTGTGACATATTATCAGGGGCTCTTTTTAAATAGTAAAATATTTTTTAAAAATTCCAAAAAATTATGCAAGGTGTATAATAGTCATCAGTACCTTAACTATACATTTCAAATCATTTGGAGCCAAATCGCAAAAGTTATAGCCAAAAAACTAATCAACATGCATTGTGTGATAAGAAATAGTACAAGTGTTTCGTGCGATGACCCTCACACATATTTTAAGACTAATATGTAATATCCCCTGAGCCCAACCCAAAGGGCTTAATTTCAAAGAACCTTGAGGATAACATCTCCAATACCATATTTGGTAGTCGAATTCAACATTCCCTACCAAATAACTAACTTAAGTTGGCAAATGTGATTTGGCATGCCTAAAAATAGAAAGACATTTTTCGTACAATTTTTAAAACCTATTCTTCTTTAATTGTATGAAAAAAATATTTCTATTTTTGGTTATAAAAGGATATATTAAAAAATAGATGCTAAAAAATTTTAATATAAAAAATTCATACAAAATTTAGCATCTAGTTCTGAAAATACTTTTTGCCAACCATGACCTCTAGGTATGATACTCAACCATAGTCCAACTTTTTGATATGATTCTTTGTCTCTATAAGATGCTTCTATTAACCTAAATTTTGTGTTTTCAATTACAATTTAAATGTGTGATTATTGCATTGAAAAATTTGTGATTAAAATTTGTACAATAACTTTAAGGTTGCTCATTGCCTTAAAGAGGCTTGAAGCTAATCATTGATTGGTCATCTGCATACAACATGTTTTTTTCGCTACACTATTCTACTTTCGTGGCCACTAATTAACACCCAATTTTTTAAGACATTGTCAATGACTACAGAAGTAGATTAGTATTGAAAAGAAATGTTGTTTGAATAAAATTCATGATAATATAAAAAAGATTTTCAATTTCAAATCCAAAGTACCCTATCAAGACCAAAAATGTTATGTAAAGGTTATTTCACTTTAGGAAACAAAAATTGACCAAGAATAAGATATTTCCAAGTGCTATTGCTTTGTCAATTGATTAACCTTGAAAAAAAGTGGGTTCATGACTACAAAATCAGGCTCCCCAATCCTTCAATCTATTTGCTACTATTTTGCAACCATATATGAATGAATTTTATTTTTTAAATTTTATTTCAAAGAGGAAATCAAATCTTTTCTATGAATAAAAAAAATTTCAAATTTTTTGTGAAAATTTGAAATTACTATTAATTCTTTAAGGAAAAAGTAAATGAAATTCTTAACAATAAAAATATGCTCAATTTTTTTGAAATTTCACCATAGGTATCTATTATAATGTACAACATCATGGTATAAACCAAAGTTAGCATGTCATTATAAAATTATAAAATCAACAAACCATAATTTATAGTCAAATTAAAATTAAATATTGAAATTTTCAAATTTTTCAAATTTTGTCAATTGGAGTAGAATCTATACGTGATAAACTTCATTTCATAAGTTGGGCACAAATCCAAAAAACATCATCTTATAGCTAAACTAAAATGGCCAAAATTCACTACATGGATGATCCATGGATTAAGCATCTTCTTCTTTTGAAAAATTAATGACACAATAGTGAGAGAATATTCAATAGTATTCTCCCAAAATGCACCTCCCAAAAAAAATTGGATGAGAAACTATTTTTTTCCATCTTGCAAACCCTCTTGAAATCATGCGAAGGACACAAAATGTCCTCAGCGTCGTTCGATTATTTCATGAGAGAAGTAAAAAATAAAAAATAAAAAATTCCACCACCACTTAAAAAATTTCAAGGGATCAGATCAGAATTAGTGGCACAAATAGGCTCCTCATACAAATAGATTCCATGAAAGTCTTTGTTCACATATTCTGCTACATCTAATAGCAACTCTAAACCAATCATCAGAACAAGGCAAACATTAAAAAAAATGGAGGAAATGACTCTTTATTGCCAAAAACTGGGTCCGTCCATTCAAGAAAACTGCAGTGGCCATCACTATACGGAAGACACCTATATAGTAACTACGTGGTTAAGGTCGTAACGACCCAAGTCTACATGTCACGACGTCAGGATCGAGGAGCATGAATATGTACAATTGTCAGGAGGAAGACAACAATGCGAAGTTGAGAACGTTCCTCTTTATTCTACGTGAGTTGAAGGTGCTATCAAAAAGGTTACAAAATCAAGCAATTTCTGTTACTCAGCTGCTCTTGGATCTTCCTACTGAGCTCCTCTCTCTCACGATTTGCCTGATGGAGCTCCTCACGAAGAGCTCGAAGTTCAGCCTCAGCTTGAGACTTGTCTGCGCGTGCACGTTCCTCGGCTGCCTCACGAGCACTTTGCTCCATCGTCAACCGCTCCTCTAATCGTTCAGCATTCAATCTGATTTTATCCTCAACCTGCATAGTAGCAAACGATACGCCCACTTCACGTTCCGTCCAAAGATAACAGCCGGAAAAGAAAACGATAGAAAATCTTAAGACTCGGTGCTTGTAGTCTGGGACCCCACACTACGAGCTTCAAGTTTGAACAGAGAGCAAAAGGCAATCCAAAGACTCAAAGAGGGTGTAAGCACGATGAGAAAACTGAGCAAGTTGTACAAAAAGAGGCACACTACTCACTTACAACCCATCAAAATCGAACTTCATTACATATGTGCAATCCATCATCATACTGCTCTGAAAAAGGAAACAACTTCTTTGCACCACTTGCAAGAGTAACAGGAACGCACCATTTCTCTGAGCTGTTTGAATTGCTCAGCGTACGTATTTTCCAAATCCCGCTTGATCTCCTGCAAGTCTTGGCCAGGTGCAGTCCGAGCAGCCAGCTTGCTTTTCTCCTGCTCTGACTTGAATGCAAGCTCCTGCAGCACATGGTGAGATTTTAGTACAAAGCAATATGATTGCTCATTGCTCACCTCTATCATTCTGATCTATTGTACCAAGAATTAAAACTCAATACCAGACGATTGCTCAAAAACAGAAGACGTATACACTCTATACAAATAATAGGACATGCATTATCTACTTCGCAGAGCTGGGAGTGATATATATAGTTCTTAGAAGGTCCCCCAAAGAGGAAACCTGCTGAGAAATATAAGAAAATTCTGAAATATGTATAACTACTGTAGTACCGGAGTTTCAAGGTAGGGCGGAGGGAGGAACCTGTGCTTCCTTAAACAGCTCATTAGCGTATGGACTACCACCATTCTTCAGAAGCATGTCATCAATAACACGAAGTAGGTCATTTGTTTGCTTAATCCGCAGCGCTTTGTCTTTTGTCTTGTTGTCAAACAACACCTTTCTGTCCTCGCACTTCTTTAAGAATTCCTGTCATCCAAATCTTGGTTTCAGTCACCAATAGCAATCCCTAGAAGAAAAAAAATACAATCATGTAGCAGGAGAGCATTATCAACAAGGAAGGCCTAGACAGACTCTCTTAACTCCAAATACAGTTTTTTTCATATTCATTAATGCGGAAGATAAACAGTCAAGGTAATTATTACTTGAGAGGCATATTTACCCTGAGATATGTAGGAGCACCCTGCTCAAGAAAATCGTCAAGCGTGTCGTCTTCTTCTAAGTCGTCACCCCCAGTGAATACAACCACCATGTAATTCACCACCTTCTCCCCAAAAATGGTCTGTAAACTCTCCACAGCAGCAATTTCTTCGTCTGTGAAGCGATTACGCACAGATAATACCAGGAGTAAAGCATGCACTCCATCCTTGGCAAGATCTAAGCACTTCATGATTTCTTTGCCAATGAACTCAGGCGGTAGATTGGGGTCAAATAAGCCTGCAACAGAAAAAAGACCGCCATCAGGTGATTGCTCAACAAAAAACATCGAAACAATCTTGTGACCACAGCTACTGAATGGCAACATTCGTCATCACCTATAAAAGTTTTTTCTCCCATAAGTCGAGGTCATCACACCTATAATTTGAGTTCCGATTCATAGCTAAGCTACAACGATCCCAAGACAAGGACGGGTTCAAACGACCGACGGAGGAATTATGTATTTCGCTACTCGGACATGACAAAATTGAAGAGGACTCTTCCATCTCCCAAGGAAAGTAAACCTTAAACTTAACCAAACAACGATCTATTGTAAAGCAAATTTCAATAGCCTTAAATCTGCATGCGACGGTCGGTATAACGAGATAATAGCCAAACATATAGCAGAAAAGATCAGCAGCATGTGCATAGAAACCGACGGCGAGGTAAGAGTCAACTGACATAAGGTAGAACACCTGTCGTAATACATGCCTACAATACAAAAGCAGCAACCAAGGAAAATGGAAGGCACCAAACCCTAGCATGCTTCTGATTGAAATAAAAAGTGAGCACAATTCCGTATCGAATACGAAGAAGAAGCCGCGACTGATCGTACCGGGAGTGTCGATGACTCGGAGACGATGGCCATCAGGGCGCGTGGTCTCCTGAAGCTCGCATGTGGAGGTGACAGCGGACGACGAGGCGCGCGACTTGAAAACCCTGCTGCCCAGAAGCGAATTCCCGGTGGCGCTCTTGCCGTTGCCGGTGCGGCCCACGAGCACCAGAGTGGTCGGTAACTTCGTCGTCGTCGTCGTCTCGCCCTCCCAGTTCGATTCCTCCTCCACCAACTCAAACTCTTCGAAGTCCGATCCTCCCATGGCGTCGTCCGTCGCTTGCAAGGAAGAAGTCAGTTCCCTACTCACACAGCCTGCCACCCAATTCGATCACTCAATCACACACCCTTTCGATCGGCCGCGAAATTCAACGAAAATCTCAATTTTATCCACACTCCGGAGCAGCAAAAGCAAGCAAACAAAAGACAAAAGAGAATAGAAACAGAACTATTACGACCTCCCAATACTACAATACGACTGTTTCCAACGAGAACCCAATTCTCGCAACTCCCGTCCAGTTCCTTTCAAATCAGCCAAAACTGGCACTCCCAAAAGCAAAAGGAGGTCCTAAAAATAACCAAACTACCCACCGTCCAGGCCCCCCGTGGCCCCGTCCCAATTGAGGTCACTGTCTCTGCTCACCAGCCAAACAGCAACCACCACCAGCAATAACTTCAAGGCTGTCTTCGGTCTTCCACCGCGGGCTTAACTTCACATATTCCAGTGCAGTACAAACCCAACTCTAACACTTTGCAAGGTACACGACATACAATACAAGAGCGGTTAGCGCAAATACGGAAGTTGCGCCTTCACTCAGTCGGCGAGAAACGGCAATTGCGAGGAAGCTCGCCGTGCAATTTGCACCAATTGGTGCCTGGGAAGTATCACCGTCGTCGTCGTGTCCGTCCTGGATCGATTGCGAAACTTTGGGATTTGGGGGATGCGCGATGACAAGAAGACTGATTGAGAGACCCACCGCTTTGAGCGTATTTTAGGTCGGTGCCCGCATACAGTAACCAGGGGGACTTGGTCAGGGCCCCGAGCTGGAAGACTGGAGAGTCCTGTCGCCACGACTGACACCTTCCGGTCACGTACAGTATCAGCTCTTTTGCCGCAGCTAAGTCAAAGTCGCAGACTCGCGTCGGCAGAGATTAGGATTCCCTTCCCCTGCCCTATTCCTTGTCGCTCCCTGCCTCCCTCTCCATTCCGCGCTTATTCTCTCTTTCGCTCATCTCGATGAGTCTCTATTCACTCGTGCCTTGAGTTCCTTCGCTTGAACTTAGTTTAGTGAAGTAAGTTCTTTCTCGCTCCGCTCCCGCCTTCAGTCCTGCTCAAAGGCCCTGCCAACCATGACTACGGCGTTGCGCTCCTCCTGTGCCCCGGCTCTTCCCCTCTCCCCGCTCTTCCTTCCTTGCCCCTCCCCTCCTTCTCATGTCCAATTGCTGCCCTCCTGGCGTTCTCCCGACGTGCAGGCGCTTCTCCCTGCGCATTTAGCCTCACAAGCTCCTCTGCGCTCTCGCCGCCCTCTTGTCAATTGCGCCAATGCCGCGGCTCAGGTCTCCGCTCCAGAAGGTATGTATGTATGTATCTATCTTCTCTCCTGGCCCTCCCTTTCAGTTCTGATTTCTCACACATTTTGGTGGGCTGGGCTGGGTTTAGGGTTTAGGGTTTAGGATCGATGGATGGCACAGCGTATGTATATATTTCTCTTCCTTCCCCTTTCGATCCTACAAATTCCACCATTTGGCTAGCCTTGTGGGGCGCATCTTTGTTTTCGATTCTGAGCTTCCTTCTGCGGCTTTTTGGTTCCTTTCCTTCTTTTTTCTTTTCTCAGATGAACGCTTGGAGATTATACTCGGGAAATTGGTGGCTTGAATTCAAGTGTGAAGTCATGTTCCTCTTGTGAAGGATACTTGCTGTATCTCTGGATATCTTTCTGTCTCTCGTTAGCAAAGAAAAAAATGTCGCGGATGTCACGATTTCAAGAGAACGTGCATTCGAGGGTAATTTTGCCGATACTCTTAGAGCAATGGTGACGGAGCAGGTTGGAATTGCTGATTGGATAGATGTTTGTGAAGGCACCCTCGTTCATTTGGGATGAGACGTCGGTATTAGGGTTTAGGGTGGGATCAAGGAGTGTTGCTGTGGAATCTAATGAAAATATGTCGGGAATGTCTTGGCAGAAGCTGCACTTCACTTTTCCGATCCTTCTTTGCAAGAGCTCGACCCCGATGTGCATGCCATTATCGAATGTGAGAAGAGACGACAGTTTCGAGGCCTGGAGCTCATCGCGTCAGAAAACTTTACATCTCGTGCGGTTATGGAGGCTGTCGGTTCTTGTCTTACAAACAAGTACTCAGAGGGTTTGCCTGGCAAAAGGTATGCTGCGTTTTCTTTTTCTGGTTCTTTCATACCATCACACTCTGCTCGAACTGAATTTCACATTTCTTAATTCTTAATTGATTCTCTCCCTTTATTATAGGAGTCTGCGTGTGTACCAGGGCTTTTTTTTTCATTTTTGAAGAAGTGCCATAGTGGCGATATAAAATGTTACAATGGTGCTCCAAATTGCAACATTCATCCATTTATTGGATGTATAGTATGGTTGTCATCCACAATTAGGCGATTTCATCTAATATTTTTTTTAATTTCAAAGTTGTCTGGCGATTTCATCCAATTTTTTTGGCATTTTTTATAACCTTTTTTAGCCAGATTTTTTTTTCTGGTGCAATCTGGCACCAGAAAGCCAAAAAAAAAAACCCTGGTGTGTACTATTTAACAAGCTTTTTGTATCTAAGAATGAACTGCTTCAGCTGTTCTTTTCGTGTTTTCTTGTCGTCGTACAAATCTTGGATACGCGAGCAAAGTAAGTTTTTGAATTCTGGGCATACCCCTCAAACTGCAGGTATTATGGTGGAAACGAATACATCGATCAAAGCGAAAGATTATGTCAACAGCGAGCATTAGCTGCCTTCCATGTCGATCCTACTGAATGGGGAGTAAATGTTCAGCCTCTCTCTGGTTCGCCAGCAAATTTCGCAGTCTACACTGCCCTTCTCCAGCCGCATGACCGTATTATGGTAGGAGACATAAGTATTTGTTTGTGTATGATAGAGTCTCATGTCCAGAGTTGCTATTTGGACATGCAGCAGACACCATGGGTGTACAAGTTTTTTGCCATTTAACAATGGTGGAAACCAAGGTTTTTAACTTTTAAGTTGAGTATCATGACATGAATTTATTAGCGCTACTTGCTTTGTGCTTCTATTGGTCATGGCTGCCCTGTTCAATCAGAGGAATGCTACATTCATATTTTCCATTTATTTTTTGAGAGCTTGTCTCTCTTAGTACGGTGCAAATCGATGATTGACACAGCCGCCCTGATTCCTGCAGGGTTTAGATCTAGCACATGGAGGGCATCTGACTCATGGATTTATGACACCCAAACGGCGGGTGTCTGCAACTTCAGTTTACTTTGAATCAATGCCTTACCGTCTTAATGAGGATACTGGTAATCTGCATAAGCTGTTTCTCTTGAGATTTGAGGAGATTTTTTGTTCTCACTTCTGTGAAGGTCGTTTTTGAAGTGTTACTCTTCTTTGCTGAAGATATTAACTTCATATCATCTTGTTCGCTTGGGACGAGGCCTGGTGCTGCTAGTAGTTTGTTACCGTCGACGTTAGATTTATGCTTTTGATTAATTGTACCCGGGGGCAAGCAGGGCTGGTGGACTACGATGTCTTGCAACAGACGGCTACCTTGTTCCGACCGAAGCTCATCATCGCGGGAGCAAGTGCCTACGCTCGTGACTTTGACTACCCACGGATGCGGAAGGTATAAGTTTGTATCCTCCCTTTTGCAGGTAGGAGCCTTTTTGCAAAGTTGGCATGTCAGAGCGTTTCAATGACTGATGCTATTTTCAATGAATCATGTATGTGTTTTATTCTTCTCCGTATGCTGGTACTGAAGTTTTTGCAATGGATGTATTCATGGTTCGTTGATTGTTTGTTTGTGTATTTTAGATTGCAGATAGCGTGGGAGCTTTTTTGATGATGGATATGGCACACATTAGTGGTCTTGTTTCAGCAGGTGTTCTAAGTAATCCATTTGACTACTGTGATGTCGTCACCACCACTACCCACAAAGTAAGCTTGTCATGTTGCACAGTTTCATTCAATATTTGATAACTTCTGTTGTAAACAATAGCGCCTATAAGGTGGTTCTTTGTTGTTGCCTTTTGTGTTTTCTGGAGTTGTGCATAATCTGCCTAGGTTTTCTTGAAACTGGTACTGAATTCTGTTTTGATCACGGCATAATCTCGTTGACGGATGGTGTGCTTTGTTCTAACCGACAGTCTTTGAGGGGTCCGAGAGGGGGAATGATCTTCTTCAAAAAGGGAGAGATCTTGGGAGTCGATTTGGAAACAGCAATTAACAATGCTGTTTTCCCAGGTCTTCAGGTGCGTAAATCAAACTCGATGACACCTTTCTCAGTGAGATGACAAAAATCGGTTCAAGTTAGTTTGAGCTCTGCCCTACTTTTACCTACCTTTGGTTTTCGTCAGTTGCCTAAACTACATGGAAGACATAGATTTCTAGTTACTGATGTTTTACAAATCCGTATGCTATATTCTGTTCGTTGGATTAGTGTTCTTGTGTTCAAGTGGCTCGCATCCTGCAAATAGCTACTCTATTATCACTCGTCACTGGTATTGTTTGATTTTTGTCTTCAACGTTATGTTCAGGGAGGCCCTCATAATCATACTATTGGAGGACTTGCTGTGTGCCTTAAGCAAGCAGTCACCCCAGAGTTTAAGGCTTACCAACGACAAGTAAGAGAGTCTACTGAATAAATGTCTTCTGAACTTTTTAATTTATATTAGTGAATCGACTTGTTGGACTCTCTTCTATTCATAATCTTTCTACGTCTGCATGATGTTTAGCGGTTTTATGTCGTGGGCTGTCACTTACATTCTTTCCCTATCTTGTTCAGATTGTCAAGAACTGTCGGGCATTGGCAGATAGATTGATTGAGTTAGGATATAAGCTTGTATCCGGAGGAACTGATAACCATCTCGTTCTTGTCGATCTCCGACCCATGGTACGTCTGTAAATAGAAAAATGATGTGTTAGGCTTCTATGATGCGCATGTTTAAGTGCTTGGATGTGTGCGGGTCTATTATTTCTTGAGCAGACGTCATTGCTGACACTGGCTCTGCATCCTCACGATCGTACTCGACTTCTATACTTGGGGGGGTGCTCCAATTTGAGATGTGAAGGGATACCTTTGCATCTATATAGACGCTTCCTGTGAAGAGCTGAGTTGATTCAGTTGTGCAGGATGACCATGTAGATAGCCATAGCAAGCTCAGTTAGGATAGAAGATAACCCGCTATTCCTGCAGGGTAGTATCTGATGCTCAGCTCTCGCTGTTATTGGCAGGGTACGGATGGTGCCCGGTCAGAGAAGTTGTTGGATTTGGCATCCATCACGCTTAATAAGAACTCTGTCCCTGGTAAGTTTGTAGCCTATATTCTTTCAGATCTTCACTAGCTGATTTGACAGTTGTGATGACGAAGTTGATCGCCGTAGTATTGTGCCTAGATACCCAGTGCCACCTAGACGTAACGTCTCATGAAAGACTGTAGTAATAATTGTGAGTTGTATGAAGTGTTTGCATTGCAAATTTGCAATATGGTTAGTAACGTGGGCCCTTCATGTTTACAGGCGATAAGAGTGCAATCAACCCTGGTGGAATTCGGATAGGGTCACCAGCGCTTACCACACGTGGACTTCGTGAAGGTGAGTTCGTGAAAGTGGCCGACTTCATCCATGAGGGTATTCAAATTGCTATCAAGGCAAAGCAGACGTGCCCAGGTACAAAGATCAAGGATTTCCTGGAGTATGTGGAATCTGAGAGCTGCCAGCAATATGGTGCTATTTTGGACCTGCGAAATCGGGTTGAAGCGTTTGCCACCCAGTTTCCCATCCCAGGTGTTGGCACAGAGGATCTTCTGCAACATTGAGCAATCATTCGTGTTTTTTTTTGTTCAAGCAGATTGCAGGACAAGAAAACATTTGTTATAGAAACACCCTCCCTTTACAGCGTAGGATTTGAAAGCTGCCGGGATGGGTGACTGATTTGGTTTACTGTTTAGCTTCAAATACTCGGGAGCTGTTTAGTACTACAGACATGAAAGGAGTTGGAAACGCCCAGAAGTGTTGGATTAAATTTCCTTCTATGGGACGACATTATAGCATATTTCAATATTGTACTCCGTAATCCTCAACAAACCTAGGGGACATGAGTTTTCCAAGAGAGAGCATCTTCTGATCAGTGATTTGCAAGCCAGAGGGATGCGCTTAAACTTGTAGAATTTTAATTAAAATAGCATTTTGGACTACAATGTTCACGTAATAAACACACATAAAGGGTAATGTTCGTTGTGTATTGCATCAACTGTGCAGTATGTGCTTATTAACCCTGAAACGACGCTGTCCTTTGGATGATTTCAGGAAAAAAAAATTTCATCCAATTTTTTGGGGGAGTTGCTTGAGTGCATTTTAAGTGAATAGTACCGTATTGAAAATTCCCTTGCTACTATCTTATTAATTTTTTAGTAGAAGAAGATGCTTAACCCCAAAACAATGTTGCGGACCAAACTAGTCCAATGGATGACTTTATAGCATGTTGGTGACCACAATAATCTTCACATTTATCCAATTTTATTTTCCGGAGTTGGCTAGGGACTTTGTGATTGATGGAGAATTAGAAAACAATTCTTTGAATGCATCAGTTTTGGATGAAAAGATGCCAAAAAAGTAGCACACAAACTTCTTCAACGTGGTCACATAGGATTGTCTTGTCGTGCCACAAAATCTTTGTTATAGGCATAGCAGCCTTTTTTACCTCATTTTGTGAAGCAAATGATTAGATTAGTGATGGATCAGTGGCCATTATAGATAATGTTGATTTTGGGTATTTCTTGTAGATTAAATAACCTTGGCAATTATCTCTTTTGCCGGCTACCACTCCAAAATCTCTCTTCCTCCAATAGCATTTGCCAATACAATATGGGCTACAACATTGCCATTACTAAAAAAGACTTCATACTTATACACTCCCTCCCAAGAATGAGAAACGAGCATGAACAAGCTTCCTTCTTCATTGTGAAGTTGTTGTCCTCTATACATCTTCCTACTACAATGCCATGTCTTAAAAGAGCATACTTAAACCTTCCTCCTCCTTCCTACATATTGTCATAGCACATATTTGATGCTTGTGAGTCATCTCAAGTATGAGTATGAGGTTGTGTCACATGCATCAAATTGACTACATTTGCACCCTCTTGACAAAGAGTTACCTAATGAATTTGCCTAGACTTCTACGTGACAAACGTGACGAGGTAGACAAATGTCAAGAGAGGCTAAGATGCAGCTCTTATACTCTTGGAGTGCAAAAGAAAGGAGATGTAAGGGTGATTCTAAAGGATTCTCAAAGAATTTTTACAAAATTACACGAGAAGTTGTGTATCTACCATCAAAAATTGAATGAACCAAAGAGACACAGCTTTTCTACCCACCATATGTTGATTCACTAGACTCTCTTATGAACGCTACTTTTGACCCACCATCTCCTCAAGCGCTCCCTCTCTCTTCCATGACAATCCTTCCCACTTCACAACAAAATGGAGAATTAGAAACTGACAATGCAAGTTGCTTCTAACTTGTACCTCCTGCTTTTAATTGTTGGCTATAATTCACGACTATATTGTAAATGAAAGGATTTGAAAAAAGCCATTAAAAATATAATTACATGTCGTAATTATACAACAAAAAAATAATCTTCAACAGTTTCTTTTCTATTAACCCCTAAAGGACCAAACACCATTTTTTGGCAAGATATCGATTTTGGGCAGCTCACTAAGAATGAAAATTTTATTATTTTTCTTTGAAATTTTCACACAAGATGTGCCCGAGGTGTAGCTTCAAGGCCCAACAATTTTCATAACTTTTGACTACATGGTTTAAAAGTTATTGCATGATATGCAATTTTCCACGTTCGGCGGGCAGCCCGGGCAGCTGAAAAAAATTCTTTAAAAATCATTTTTTTGAAAAATAAAAATTTGAAATTGGTTCTATAGATTTATATATACATGGAAAGCTTTGAATCATTCCATTTGGATTAATGAGTCAAAAGTTATGAGGATTCTTAGTTTGAGTGTAGTTATGGAATCTCTACTCTAAAATAAACTTTGAAGTCCTTTATTTAACTCAATTTTCAATATTTTTGAAAAAAAATAGAGACATTGGATGTAGATTGTTTATTACAACATTACAACCGTTGGGATTAGCATTATTCAATTCCATAACGAAATTCTTGACAATTTAGTATTTTGAGTCAATCTCTACCTCTTTCTACTTACTATTTTTTTCCTATATGTTGTATAATTCCAAATGATCTGAAATTTTTCAAGCATTTAGCCAACTTGACTTGAAAAATTAATCCAAAGAGTAACCACCATTTTGGACATTTTTTCATACAAATATGACCTTGTGAAGGGCAGCTGCCCGTTTTTTTGCAGGGACAAAAAAAGGATTTTTGTCAATTCAAACGCTAATATTTTGCAATCCACGGTAGAAAATTCTGAAATTTTTCCACATCTTCTTAAACCAGTGTACTACAAGATCCTACGGTTACATGTGTTTAAAAATGTTTTTTTTTTAAAATTTGGTACTTGTATTAGAAATGGCAGTTTTGGAGCGGTTTTGGTGAAAACATAGTCAAAAACCTTTAGGGGTTAATTGCAAAGAAAATGTACTTGTCAAAGCAAAGCAAATGGAAGACCTATGAAGTATAACATTACAAAGGAATATGTTGCAAGTCCTTTCAATAAAGTCTACGAAACAAACATGATTGCCAAGAAATTCATCAAGCACCTATAAGCTTAGACTTCTAGCAAATCCAACATGCTTTGGAAATATATGATGAATCCGCCATTGATATACATGATGTGATTCAAACATTTTTGAGCACATGAATCCAAGTTCTTGTCTTACATGTAGATTTGGGTCAATAGTTGCTTGCAACAAACTTGGATAAGGTGCAAAAAGGTGTTGAGTGTGGTTATTTGGTTGCAAATAAAATTCTAGGAGACTTGAGGCGAGACTAAAACAATGTCTTTGCTATTAGAGGTAGTCATAATGTACTTGTACCTCATGCCGAGTTGTTTGAGACTTTGTTTTTTGAACCATGAGAGGGCCAACTATATACATTCCAATGGTTTATGGTGACCATGATTTAGCCAGTAGTCAATTTCTACTTTAGTTTTTAGCATTGAAACATTTATAATTTTTTAAGTAGAATTTTGAAACAACTATAGGTTTTATTAAACACATGTGGTGTATTTTGTTTGAATAAAAAATTTGGAAGTCCTTTTTAAGAAAATGACTAGTGCATCCCTATGTGAATTTGTTTTAAATGTTTTTCAGCTTATGAAAAAATGACACATGCACTTATTTTTAATTGATTTTGGTTTTCAACAAAAGGCATATGCAGTCTTATTCTTATTGAAAACTTTAACAATTTATTTTTTAGCGTGAGTAGTTGTAAGAAAGTTGTCTCACTTCATTTTGAAAGGTCAATTAGAACTAATTTTCATTTCAATGAAAAAAAGAGTAATAGTCAAATAGGAAAAGTAGCCACAAGAGATAATGCAAAAATAGACTTTAGAAATGAGAAATATCAAATAGATATAGTATCTATTATGATTTAGGACATGTAAAGTTGTCTTGCACAATGACTATAAGTCAATTTGTCTTTCATTTTGGGAGGGAGCTTGCAGTGAATGTTTGTTTGTATTGTAATTTTTGTATTTGTGCTTTCTTTGAAATAAAATTTTTTCTTGTGACATTTGTCTATATTTTTATGTACTTTGTATTAGCCAATCATTGGCTTTATATTTTATATTTTATTTTTTATCTTTCCTATTCTATTACAAAAATTCATGTGAATGAACCTTTGCTATTATATTATAATAAAATTGACAATTCCATTGAGGTTGTTACTATTTGGTACAACAAGGTCCCTACATAAAGTCAATTGATTATGAAAAGGATAAGCTAATGTGGTTATCAAGTAATTTAATCTCATATGTGCTACAAAATATGTCTTTATGTAAACTTTTTTTGAAGTTTTCATCAAAAGAGATTAATATGTGATACATTATGAATAGAAATTATTGATACTATAAAAATTTAATAATTAATTTTAGATATTTTCAAAACAATTTAAAACATATTACTTTAGCAATGCAACAAAAATATTCTATGTAATTTTTATTCCCAGTACCAGTGTGTATATATATATATATATATATATATATATATATATATATAATTGTCTAAGACTTCATCTTACATTGATTAATATAAAATGGCCAAAGATTTTATCATCATGACAAATTTATTTATTTTTTAAAGTAAACTTATAATATTTAAATAATAATTCTTATTTCTATTTATTTCTTCATTAAGAAAGTTAAGCAACAACAATTTCAATTTGTATTACCCCTGCCAAAAGAAAGTTCACCTATAACTCCATAGTTCTTTGAATTTTTGCACATTTGTGCTTATATCTGTATACAAATATATTATTTTCGTCAACAACATTATATTAGTCATAAAAAAAGATTATCTTTTAAAAATTCAAGTATTGCTTGGAATGAAAAAATTAGCATGAAACATTCTATCCATCCACTAGAAAAAAACTGCGTTACATTCCCTGAAAATGCGTCACCTTGTTTTCGTTGAGTTCCCATTTTAAAACGCAGTCAAAACACAGTCAAAACGCAAAAAACGCAGGAAAACGCAGAAAACTGCGTTTTTTGGCTTTTCCACTTCGTTTTGAAACAAGAACTCAACAAAAACAAGGTGACGTGTTTTCAGTGAATGTAATGCAGTTTTCTTCTAGTGATCGTAAAAAATATGGATGTCAAAGGGTTGAGGGATTAATCTTCAAAGACCAAATATTAAAAAAAACAATGGTTAAGTGCCAAACTAACATCAAAATAAAATGAAGTGTAATGAGCGTTGCACCCTTTAGAATACTCGTGTGATCTCAAAAGAGCTGCTTGACCCCTTGAAAATAAATCAAAATACTTGTATCGCCTCCAATCTTCAAAGCAATGAATGTTTGGCACCTTTACCTTGAAAAAAGAATCCATGCCATTCAAAAATTGACAAATATTTAATGGATTAAATAAAAATTTAGGCCATAATTATCTCCAACCTAATGGTTGCAATTATAATTATATATCATTTATCAATTCAATGAATGGATTTCAAGAAAATCATTAGTGTAAAATTAAAAGTGTTTGACATTGGTTTCAAAGCATTACATGATTGTCAAAGGTTGTACTTGTTTTATTCAAATGCCTCTTCACTCTTCTTACCACTTCTACCTTCCTAATAGTATTAAAGTAATCATTTAATAATACAATGATTGTTAAAATGATATAAGTCATTGTAGGCAAGAAATCATAGTTTGAATTCCAAAAAAATTCAAATTCATATAACTTGTCTCCAAATTATTCTTATATTATTTGTTGTATTTGTCTCCCAAAACAATGTATAATCTTCTTTACTTATTTATATGTGACTGTTTCAAATAATTGAAGTTTAATAGTGAACTAGATTGCCATATAAGAGTGTAGCTGGAGTGAAAACAAATCACTTTTTTTGAAGATGATATTAAACATTAACTAAAGAAAAAAACTACATAATTTTCATTCAAATATAGAATATGTGCATGCTATTGTTGAATGACAACAATTGAGTAGTGTCATTTGAAAATTGTTAAAATTGGTGTCACATTCCATTCTATATGCAATCAATCAAACAAGTTTTTTGTTTTCAATTTAGAAATTTTTTTATTGAAGTTTCATAATCAAATTTTAAAGAATTCAATGTTTTGATCTAGATTGTTAGCTCAATTTTGTCATCTACATCTTAAAAATTGAATATTTGTTTTGGATGAATTTTCTTACTTTATCTAATAAGTTGAGTATTACACTTCGCACTGATATTGAAGTTTTTATATTTTATAGAGTACCTTTTAGTTGTACATTTAGTTTGAAGAAACTTGTAATTTTTTGAAACCTTAAATTATATATAGGAACTAACTAATAATGTGTGATTTGTAATAATAGTGCATTTAAGCATGAATTGAGATTTGAAAAGATATTAATTTAAAACACTAATTGTACGTCTTGCTTTTGAATGCTTTAAAGATTTTTACAAATTTGGTGAATGCAATTCTATAGTGTTTGATTTGAAATTGTTTATGATGAGAAGCTAAAAGTTTGTTGAATACCTTAATTACAAAGTACTAAGTACAAGTAAATAACAATTAAAAATATTCAATGGATTGTTTAATTTTTTAAAATAGTTGACATAATGGATATGAAAGTCTATGTTTCATGTTATATCCCAAGTATAAAACAAACTGTCATGCGTATCATCTATATACATTCAAAAAGTACAATTTTAGAGGCTCGTGATCAAATACTACAAGCACTTGGACTAGGTGAAAAAAAAGTTTTATTAAGTCTTGGATTAGAAAGAGAAGAATTTTTATTCTCTGGAACTCAGGTATAATGATATCAACCAAAGTCCATTACATCAATGTAATTTAAAAAAAATTTAAATACAAAAATTTAATTTTTTGTTGCATGTAGAAATCATTTTTAAAGTTTGAATTTATTGATTTTACATTTTGTCAAGTTGAATATATAGTAATGATTTTAGTTTGATACTCTAAAGTATTCAACAATAACAAGACTATATCCAATAAATTGTTGTGTTTGCATGAACAAATGTAATTTTGTTTACTTTAAAAAATTCATATTTGAGTTTTAAATTATCTTATAAAATTAAAAAAATTAGTGTTGCGTTATTAAATTATCAAAGTGGAATTGTTTTTGTCTACAACGAATATTTCTTTTAATTAAAAATGTACCATGATTTGGTATATGGGACTTGAAAATTGTTTGATTATAAATTTATAACATATTTTTCAAATTAATATAAAGTTTACTTATAAAATAATTTTAAAAATATAATAAATAAATAAAATGGTTTCTAAATTTAATAAAATTGATGGCTATTCTTTAAATTTTATTTTAATATTATAGGTGTATATTGAAGCATTGCATACTCACATAGATGTACTCCATCTTCCACCTCAATATCGTCTTGAACCTTGTTATACCCTTCAAGAAGAATTTATGCGTCATGAACACCGAAGTCCAAAGGTAGGTGATATTTTCAAACTCCGACTCATGTTACCACAATTTGATGAAGATGTTCAAGTTGAAAATGGGCTTGATGCATTTGAAGCTCTTCAAGGTAGAAAACGAAACCTAGAAGAAGCAAATTGTAAAGCAGGTACAAGTCAACTATTTTCAAATAGAATTTTAAATATAGTAGTATTTTGTATTTATAGACATATTTACACAATATTTTTTATACATAAATTTACTATTACATTTCAAAATCTTTAAAAAATTTCATTTCATTTTATTTTTGTAAATTTTATTTATTTGAATTTTACATACAAATAAATGTATTGATATATTCTAATTGATAGCAATATAATAATTTTATTGATACAACGTGTTGATTTGAAAATCATTTATTATTTTTGAAACCATAGTAATATTCTAATTATGCATGTAATTATATACACTTTAATACAGTGATGAAAAAAACAGAACTTCTTCCAACAAGTATAGCATCTTCAATTATATCTTTACATGAACACCGTAAGATTTCAGATCCAGTATCATCTCCTGAATGGATGGAACATAATCTTTCAGTTGCAGATGTTGCCTTAGGGACTGCGGCAGACAATGGATTTGCTACTAGTGACGGTCATTTTGCATATGTGAGACGCTTTCAATACAAAAAGCTTCGACAAACAATTTCGCAACTTTTAGTTGATCAATATGAACAAAGTGTTGTTGAAGACATTCAAGCATATGATAGTGTTAAAAGTCCAAATTCTTCAACAGAAACTATTGATAACATTCTTATTGTAGGCCCTGTAGATATTGGCAAAAGTCACCTTCTTGCTGCTGCAGTTTGATTTTAGAGAAGAATTTCAGGGGAAACATGTTTCAACAAATCGACATAAGAGAGTTGTATCCATTATAGATTGTGAACTATTATAGCGTGACCAAGCCTTTAAAGTTATTCATGAGGCTTTTTTTCATTGCATTGGGAGATGACAACTAAAGTTGATGTGTCTTGAAAATTGCACTACTTCACATCAATTGATTAATTTTTGTGAAAATGTTAAAAAATACATTGTTGTGGTTATTAGATCAATGGAAAGCTATAAATGGTAATCATGAAGCAAAAAATGTAGTATTTAGATTGACTTGTAATCATTCTATGATTTGTGCTACCAATATAATATTTGACTAAATAGAGAAAGCCAACTATGGTTTAATAACTTCAAAATGCTTTACAATAGATGAAAGCCTCGATGAATGGATCTAATTCATTGTTGCAGTTTAATAAATTTCAATCAATTTATAAGAACAATATAAATTTACTCATAGGGTATACACTAAATTTATTGCTAACCAAATTTTTTCAAAAAATTTGTTGAAAAATTTGTAATATTTTTTAGACATTTAATACATGCATCACTAATTATAGTATCGTCTACAATAAAGCTGTAGCTTTACAACAATACATTTATTAATTATACATTCATTTATATATATTTTTTAAATTGAGATCAATTAAATTAAAGGTTTGATTTCTATACATTTTTTAAGTTTAAAACAATCACATTTTAGATGATATATGTAATCTTTATTTTATTTTTATTTTTAAGGTGAAGAAATAGAATGATGGAGGTAATGGAAGTTTATATGTTCAATAATGAATGGCAAAAAAACTAAAGAGCTTCTTGATGAAATGGAACTTTAAATACTTTTAGATGTTTTTAGAAAATTGCATTTTTATCTTTCCACATAGTATGATGATTTAAAAAAAAAATTCAACATGCAACAAAAAGAATAAAAAGATGTATTTTGAATTTGCTATTAGAGCCCTTCAATTTCAATGGTTTGTTGAAAAAATGCCCTTTTTGTTATTAAATACAATATTTGAAAATATATAAAAGAATTGTGAATTAGTAAAAAATGTTGATGGAATTGATAATATATTTTTGAAAAATCAATATATAACATTTTAATTTTTTTGATTTTTTGATAATTTATTATTGTATAAATATTGTATGATGAATTGTCATAATTACAACAATCATTTACACTAGTATTTTGACAAATAAATTTAGCATTTCAAATTTTAAATATAATTTTAATTACTATGTTTTTATATATAAATAAATTTAATAAATTTAAAATTTAAAAATTTAAAATTATCTAGTACTCTGTTAATTTTGTATACCATCTAAAATATTGTTGTTTGTATATATTAGGAAAACATTTGCCTGAAAAAAACTTTGACATATAGAGATAATATGTATTTTTATGTAGTGTATGAGCATGGTGTATCATCATGTGGATTAGTAAGTAGTGAATTAGCACAATTAATAGTAAAATATAAACAACAAAAAAGATTTTTTAATCCTACATGATTGAATGCAATTAGGCAAAGATTTGGATCTTTGATTGGTGAAAAGCATCCTATGGTTGGAAGTACTATATTGAAATGAACAATCATTAGAGTTATAGGTGAACAACTATTGGCATTTCCACTTGGCAATATGACAAGTTTGTGTCTAATATTGATTGAATTAGAAATAGGAGGACATGCAAATGTACATGATCTTTATATGAATTTTTTAAAAGATGGTAAAGAAAAAGTCTTATCAATGATTATACCACTTTTAGAAACATACGAAGTTGTAGATGGAGCACTTACTGGTATCCTCTGTTTCTCAAAAGTTTGTCATATGTATATTAGTGGATCACAAATTTCAATTAGAAAATTACCAAAGCCTCATCTTTCAAGAAAGGTTTTTATGAACCAATCTTACATAAAGTAGGTAACATCTATATTGAATATGGAAGATGTTTCATGGTCCATGGATTGGAGTTTTCTAGAGGTTGAAATTCTAAATAATCATGTGTTGAATATTAAAAAAAAAAGATAGTTTTGAATTGTATAGCCATGATATATATTAAAAAAGAAAGATAAACAAAGTTGATTGTCTTGAAGTCTTTACAATGTTTTGTCTAGTAGATTCTTGACTTTGATTTTTAAATTCATTAAAGTTTAAATTATTCCATCAACCACCAACATCTTGTTGCATTGTCATTGTGATTGATGATTTTTAAACAACATTCATCTAGTTGTTGTTTTTAATTTTAAATTTATGTCAAATGAGAAGACATATTACATGCAAATCCAAATTTGCTTAAAAACTGCTTCATTTTCCTACTCATAGTATTATAAAATATAGCACATAATGTTAACAAAAACAAACTCATAAAACGCTTTTTCTCATAAGTTGATTAAAAAATGGAAGTATTCAACTCTCAAGAAACTATTTGAATTAATGATAATTTGGCAAAATATTAGAAAAATCAATAGTAAAGACTTCTTCATTTTAATTAGCTTAATTTCTAAAGGACCAACATATTTAACCTTTAAACACCGGCAAGGATGTTTTTTGTCTATTGGATGGCAAATAATCTTTTTAATATGACAAAAGTACAACTATTCATCCTAAGAATTTTATTGTGAAAAGGGGAGGTCTTCTTTAGTAGTTTGACTTCTAATGAGTGCTTTTGCAATTTTTTAAGTGAAAAATTTATATAGTAACCAGAGGAATGATTTCCACAATCACTAGTTTGTCCTTTAAGGGTTAGAGGGCCAAAACTACTTCAAAATCTTCATCTCTAAAGCAAGATCAAATTCTTCATCAATTTTTATTTTTCCACAAACCTAACTATAGTATCCTTTGTTTAACTTGTTCAAGTGTATTGTACAAAAATTTTAGAGTGAACATCCCTAGCAATTGCAAGTTCAATGAGTTTAAACTTCAAAATGTAGGCTATTTTAGCCCTTCCAAAAGGTGAAGTTTTGTTTTTCAACATTTTTAGAAAAA
This sequence comes from Pseudisothecium myosuroides, assembly GCA_951799445.1. Taxonomy (NCBI): domain Eukaryota; kingdom Viridiplantae; phylum Streptophyta; class Bryopsida; order Hypnales; family Lembophyllaceae; genus Pseudisothecium; species Pseudisothecium myosuroides. Next base: position 54,676,065 of record OX637287.1, on the reverse strand, counting down.
AAGCAAGTATATTCTATAACTTGTGCATTTCATTCAATAAGTTTGAAATTGGATTGAGAGTATGTATAAAAAAATTTAACCAAAATGAATTTCATTTTCATTATTTTTTAATTGTAAAGCGGAAGGTGCTACTGAATAAAAGATAAGTCTAATATGCTAATAATTTTTGGAAGAACTTGAGAATTATTAATCTCAATGGTGAAAATGTTCTAGTAAACAATTAATATATATTTTTTGGTTTGAAAATTTTCAAAATTGAGAGCAAAAGACAACTTTATATGTTTTATCAGCCTTAATTGTCCACAAAATAAAACTCCTTGTAACTTTAAAATTCACTATTTACTTCAAATATTTTTGAATAAATATCAATCTATACAACTCCAAAAAATACTTGTAATTAATATTTTTTCATAATGTATTTTTTGCTGCCCAATTTGATATTGAAATTGAAAAAAAAAATTCTAACTTTTGCAATATTTATTGGAATGACATGAAATGAAGCTTTATATGGAGACTATAATGAGTAGCATCCATCCTAGAAATTTCATGCAAAAATTCCAAATTATAAAGTCAATAGAGGCTGCCCAACTCTCAAAAAGCCCCAAGTGGGTTATTTGGTCTTTTAGGGATTAAAATCTATCCTACATAATAATGTAGGATTCTATCCTACTAGCAAAAACTGGGGAGTGAATCCAAATGTTATCAAATCTATCCCATATGGTAGAGAAAAGCCTATTGAGGATGTTATTGAGCCCCTATTTGTGCCTTTAATTGCGCAGCACGACCATAATCAAGCAGCACATTCCACAAGGCATCGTGAGTAACCTCTATAGGCCACCAATGATGAGTGAAAACCTTATTGTTACGGGACATTTAGATTAGCCAAAGTGAAGAGCCACATGGAAGGGTCCAAATGGTCCAAAGAACATGAAACCATCTAGGAATTGAGGACCTGAAAATACATTGGGAGAAGTCAAGATGGACATGAGGACCAGATGAATCCCCTCTTCTTTGTTTGTTTCAGTAGTTCATTTGGCTTCTATTTTGGTTCTTGCTCTTATCTCTTCAGTTTCTAGCTCTTGATCTTGGTTGTTGTTTTGGGTTCTTTTTTAATGCAATAGTTCATTCCGTTTGTTCAAAAAAATAAAAAAATCTATCCTATATAAAAGTTGGGTTTGTTTTGGGATTTGGCGTCTATATTTATGCTTGTAATAATTGAGGTTGCTCTAAGTGGAAATGCCTTTGAAATTACTATTTTTCTTATAAGCTTTATATAATTTTTTTTTGATGTAATAAAATTTAAGGAAAAACTGTCCAGCATATGTACAATTAAAATTTACCTATTACGTCTAATGCATGAGACACTTTTTTACTAAATTCTTAGATCGTGGCAAGTACAGCCTTATGGATCAAGCTAATTGAACCCCTAAAGGATCAAGGACTTTTTTTTGTCAAAAAACACTCTAAAGTACCATTTTCTATTGCGTTCACCCAAAAAAACAATTTAAAAAAATATATAACCATACTAGGACCTAGTATTTTACTTGCTTGAGATCATGTGATAAAAATTTCATGAAGTTTGGAAGATATTAGTATTCAAAGTTGGAAAAAATAGATTTTTTGAACGCTAGCCTGCAATTTCAAATGACTTTGACTGCCATTTGTAAAAAAATTTTGCATTGTAGACTTTAAATTTAAAAAAAATTGTATTGAGGAATTGAGTTGAAAATCTAGTAAAATATTTCAAAAAAACACACTTGATTTTAGTTCTTTAAAAAATCATTAAATAATAGTAGGTCCAAGATTGAAAGAAAATCAAAATCGTTATTATACAACTCTAAGATGGAACTGAAGCACAATAATTGCAAAAGTGGGATTGTTTAAAAAAAAAACTTAACCTTGTCAAACAATTTTTTTTGAAAAATTGTAAAAATTGCATTCAAAAATAAATCCTATAAGTTATTTACAAGGTTTTTTATTCAAGAAGATGCTTAGACTACCTGAAAAACAAGATTGTTCATAATTTTCACATCACTAATCCAAATGGAATTAACCCCTAAAGTCCCAAGGCCATTTTTTGTCAAAAAACACTCAAAACTGCCATTTTTGCTGCATTCATCCATAGAAGCAGAAAAAACATTTTTTTAAGAATCTAACCATAGGATCTTATACTTCACTTGTCTGAGATCATGTGGTAAAAATTTCATCAAATTTGACCGTACGGATTGGAATATATTAGCATTCAAAGTTGGGCAAAAAGTTTTTTTCAAGATTGCCCAAAAAACAAGATTGTCCATAACTTTCTCATCACTAGTCCAAATAGAATAAATCAAAGTTTTACATCTAGACAAACATATGATATTTTAGAAAATTTTTTTTTTAATTATTTTGACTTTTTGTGATTTTTTTTGGGCTGCCCGCCGACCTCCATATTTGGCTTTTTGTGTTAATAACTTTTGCTTCCAGGCACCGATTGAAATAAAAATTATATTCCCAAAAAGCTTATGTGTTTTCCTAGCCTTACAAGAAGTTTTAGAAAATTATGATGAATATTGAGACTGTGCGAGCCTACCCGAACTTGCATTTTGGCCCCGTAGGGCCAATGGGACTTTAGGGGTTAATCAAAGCTTCAATTGTAAACAAAAATAAAATTTATAAAAAAAAATTTTAAGAAAAAAAATTAATTCAAGTTTTTAATGATTTTTTCTTTGCCTAGCAACATGAAAATTATGTTTAAGATGGCATAACTTTTCTTTCCATGCACCAATTGATATAGAAATTATATTCCCACAAAGCTTATAATTTTTTCTATCTTATCAAAACGTTTCAAAAAATTCACCAAAAATTGAGGTCATAAGAACATACGTGAAATCCATTTTGTCCCCCGAGAGGACAATGGTCTTTTAGGGGTTAACCCCTAACGGAACAACGAGCCCACTTTGGGCTTTTTGAGAACTTGGGCAGCCTCTATTGACTTTGGAATTTGGATTTTTTGCATGAAATTTTTAGGATGAATGCTTCTCATCATAATCTAAGTGTGAAGCTTTGTTTCATGTCATTCTAATAAATATTGTAAAAGTTAGAAGTTTTTTTTCAATTTCAATGTCAAATCCGGCAACAAAAGAAAAATAAAACTAAATAAAAATTGATTTAAAAAAAAATTATATAGATAGATACCTACTCAAAAGCATTTGAACCATTCAACTCCAAATAATGAACTAAAAGTTATGAAGATTTTTATTTTGCGGGCAATGAAGGTAGAAAAAACATATTAAGTCGTTCTTTGCTTTCAATTTAGAAAATTTTCAAATGAAAATGCAAATAAAGGCATTAGAAGAGATTTGGGGGCATTGGAGGGCCGTTTCAGGCCCGTTCCCAGATCTGTTCTCGATGCAGGAAGGGAGCGTCAGGCTGCTGTCAGACCCTAATTACAAAAAAAAAAAAAAAAATTGCTTCTGAAATTTAAAAAAAACAGTAAGAAAAAAAATTTTAAAAAAATCCGACGTGGCACTCTCTCGACCACGTCAGCCTGCGCGTGTGGCAGAGTTCCTTGGCAGGGAACTGTCTGAAAACTTGCGGGCTCTTAGAGCCCTCAAATCTCTTCTAATGATATTAATTTTTTACAAGAACATTCTGACCATTGGGATAAACAATTCTAAAATTCTTCCAAAATTTATTAGCATATTAGTTTTATATTTCATTCAATAACACCTTCCACTTTACAATTTTAAGAAAAATGAATATGAAAGTTTTTTTGTTAATTTTTTTTTTAATATATTTTCAATCCGTTTCCCAATTCATTGACTAAAATGCACAAGGACATAGGACATACATGCTTTTTTCTAAAAATGTTGAAAGACAAAACTTCACCTTTTAGAAGGGCTTAAAAAGCCTACATTTTGAAGTTAAGGCACATACAGTTGGTGGGGATATGCACTCTAAAATTTTATGACAATGTACTTGAACAAGTTATTTAAAGGATCCTATGGTTGGATTTGTTAAAAAATAAATATTGATGAAGATTTTGACCTTGCTTTGGGGATAAGTATTTTGAAGTAGTTTTAGACCTCTAAACATGTTGAACCTTTAGGGATTAAAATATTAAAGCTTGTTGCCTTTGAAAATAGGAAGCTAAAAGGGCGCAAGATAAGAACTAAGCTAGGAGGTCCTGAAATTGCTCATTTAAGAGTTGCAATCGAATTTTGGGGAGGTGAAACGCCTCTAAATATTTTTCAGTGAATTTTCCTTGAAAGACGAGAGGAATTGGCATCTAATCCAAGTTGTTTCATATTTTTTGGGGCTTTCTAGAATTAGTTATGAAATTTTGAAGTTGAAGTGGCATAGGGCTCTAAAATCGCCCACCCCCTAAAATGTACACTATTTGTAAATTGCTGAAGGCTATGAGAAAGCAACATGTACAAGCAGTGTACATTTGAGTAGGGTGGGAGAATTTAGAGCCTGTGCGATTTCAGAACCTCTTATCTTAAGGCTGACTCTCCGCAAATTTCTTTAATGCGGTTTGAAAAACTTCCAACACATCATTTAATACTGAGCTGCAAAATGACCAAGGCCAGCTATGTCACAATAGCAACGAGCTTGAAGACATCTACATTTGATTCTATACTAGTCCATACTTAGAGGAAACAATGAGTCAGCAGGTCAGGATTGATTGAGATGCAATATTATCTCGCGTTATCCGTAAATTCACCCTGCCTATGGCCCAACTGCTGGACTTTCCTTTATCCAAAGATGAATTACACCAAGTTTTATTGCAAATGGCAAAAGCCAGAAGTCCCGGTCTTGATGGGCTTACCACAAAGTTCTAATGTTTGCTTCTGGGATCTTATTGGTAACAACTTCACCGAGATGGTGTTGTCTTCAATTTTCCAAGGCCACTTCCCAATAGGCATGACATCAAGGTCCATTGTGCTTTTATTAAAAGCAGGTGACCGAGTTGAACTAGCTAATTGGCGACCTATTACTTTACTAAATGTTTTCTACAAAATTATGGCCAAAGCTCTTTAGATTAGACTTCAACATCTTTTCAAAGATGTCATTAGCCCAGAGCAGTCAACCTTCCTTCCATTTAGATATATCCTAGGTAATATCCTTCTATAATATGAGATTGTTGAGTGGGCTAAGGACTCTGACCAAGACCTCATCTTTTTAAAACTAGACTTTACTAAAGCATATGATGTAGTCTCTTGGGACTTCCTCTTCCTAGTTATGCGGAAAATAGGTTTTCCAGAACCTTTATTAGGCTAGTTTTGATATTGTTGCAAGACGCTTCAGTCTCGGTTCTGCTTAACAAGAAGTCTACCACTTTGTTCTCCATCAAGCGTGGCGTCAGGCAAGGTTGCCTTCTAGCACCATACCTCTTTTTGCTCGTTAGGAAAGCTCTCCACATAGCAGCATCTGCGAAGCAACGCCTAGGGAGAATTCAACGGATTCAGCTTCCCGAAATTGATTTTCAACAATTAGTAATTCAGTATGCTGATGATACCGGATTATCAATTAGGGGTCAAGAAGAAGATCTTTGCAATACTATCTCTCTCCTCCAACGTTTTGGTTCTACCACGGGCCTAGTCCACGGGCTTGGACCAAGAGCGTTGCATATTGGTTTTCTAAGAATACAAAACCACTTTGGATTAACAGCTTTGGCCTCACTTGGACTCCTCCAGGTTGGTTATCAAAGTAATTAGGTGTCCCATTTAGCATCACACTAGAGACCTATGACATTGATGGTTTTCTCCAGCTTAAAATCTCGAAGAAGTTGTCATATTAGACTACTCAACGTCTTTCTCTAGCAAGACGGGTGACAGTGGTCAATGCCATCCTCTTATCCACACTTTATTACTTTATTGCTATATGGAGTGGCTCTCTACAGGTTATCCAATCCATCCGAGGCAATCTAAGGAACTTCTTCTAGGTGGCACGAAACATACATCATGATCTAGGATAGCCTGGCTGCCTCCCTAAGAGCATTAGGGGTCTAAAGCTACTTGACCCAAAGGTTTCCCTTACAGCGCTCTTAGCTAAATAATTACTCATTAGAAGAGATTTGAAGGCTCTAAGAGCCTGCGAGTTATCAGGCCCAGGGAACAACCCAGGAGTAGTAATCTGACGTGGCCAAGATTGTGCCACGTCAGAAAATAATTTAAAAAAAAAAAATTAATTTTTTTAATTTTTTTTAATTTTTTTAATAATTTTTTAATATATTTTGTTTATTTGTTTATATTATATTCTGACTGTTCCCAGCTGCAGGAACAGCCTAAAACGGCCCTTTGCAGCCCTCAAATCTCTTCTAATGCTTTAATTTGCAATCGAGTTGGACATATCAAACTTGAATATTTTACTTAGGTACAAAATCCATCTTAAGCTTGGTTCATGATTCACACACCTTCAATTACACAAGGCTCTTGGGTATGGAATAGAATTACTAGCGCATGAAGACTTATTGTGAAACCTACACTATAAAAACCCCGCATTTTAGACAACAAGCCCCAATTTTTTAAAATGGATTTTAGGAAAAATGTCAATTTTGACAATCTAATGTTTTTATGTCAACATTGATGTTACATTAAACTTTCTTGTTGACATAAAAAAATTGGGTTGTCAACATTGACTTCTCCTAAAATCCATTTAAAAAAATTGGTCTCGTTACCTAAAATGTGGGTTTCTTATAGTGCTATAGAGTCTATCCCACCATCTAACGCAAACGAGGTCCTCTCCACCAGCCTTTGGTGGTCCACTAGCTACATTGGAGCCAACTTTAATTTTGCAGCTGACAGAGCTAAGGTGCTAGTCTAGAGTGGCTTACGCACAATCGGTGATCTCTGGATTCCCACATGCATAACTTCAATTCATGGGAAGAAGTGTCATCTTGCTTTTTCCTTACAAAAATATAAAGACATAGTTGGTTCTATCTCATATCCAGGATCCTCGCAAACTGGCTATTCATGCTCACTCATTGTTTTGACATTGCACAAGAAGGAGAATAGTTGGGACTATTTTCTCAACTAGACTACCCTCTCCCTATGCTCACATGGAAAAACCATATTCCAGATAACCACATCCTGCTTCTCCAACCTCAAACTCTGATTTTGTTTGGTGATGTCTCACTAGCAACAATCAGACGCACTTCAAGGTAGTTGTCCATTATTCCAACCTCAGACGAGGTCATAGCACATATTGGCCATATCCGCAGGGTTGCATTTTAGAAATTAAGAAGGGAAGCAACAGTACTTTGCATTTGCTCTTCTCCAATTCCATCTAATCTACAAAATTTGATTTGGCATGTGGCAATGGGATGATGGCAATATTTTGGTGGCTTATACTACATTCCTAGGTTGTAATCTCATCACCAGACATCGCCAGTTAACCCCTAAAGGCCCAAGGCTTTTTTTCTGCCAAAAACCCATCAAAATTGTCATTTCTATAGCAAGGAGTAAAAAAAAATGAAAAATGTTTTTTTTTCCACATTTGACCGTAGGATCTTACACCTAACTAGTATGAGAATGTGTGGAAAAAATTTCAGAATTTTTGACCGCTCAGATTGCAAGATATCTGCATTTAAAGTGGAAAAAACAAGTATTTCAGCACATTGCGGGACTAGATTTTTTGACTTTAAACATTTTGCACTTAAATTTTTTGCACTACAGAGTTTTGTGCTTCAAATCTTTATAGTGGAGAATTGAGTTGAGAGTCTAGGAAAAAAAACAATATTAAAAAAAACTTAATTATCATTCCTAAAAAATTTATTAAGTAGAAGTAGGTACAAGATAGAAGGAAAATCTAAAACATTAATATATTTTAGATGGAATTAAAATACACTAATCCCAATGGTGAGATTGTTCTAGCAAGTAAACTAAACCATGAGATTTTTTATTTTTTTTTAAATTGCAAAAATAGCATTTAGAAATGCATCCTACAAGTTATTTTTTCAAGAAGATGCTCTAACTGCCCGAAAAACAAGAATGTCCATAACTTCTTCATAACAAATCCAAATGAAATGAATCAAAGCTTTCCAGATAGACAAAAATATAATCTACAAGAAAAAAAAATATTAAAAAAAAAATCAAATTTTTGCCTAATTTTTCTTGCTGCCCAGACTGCCCAGTTACGAAAAAAAGTAACATATTTGGCCATAACTTTTGACTCCTATTTCCAAATGTGCTGAAATTTAGTGCATATGAAAGATATTCCTTGCGCCCACCTTCTATTAAAATTTCAGCTTAAAATATGGAAATCTCTAGTCACACGGACCTGCCCAAAATTTCTATACGGCCAAAAAACGCATGCCGGTCCTTTAGGGGTTAAAGAAGTCCATCCCTTCAAAATGGTCTAGCCATCTCTCTTCAGTATTTTTACCTAATTGGAAAGAAGTTTGGCACAAGTCACGTTTACAGAAAGAGGCGGCTTTCACGTGGTCTGCGTGGTACAATGCGGTAGCATTACACTCATGGTGTGCAAAAATTGCCCCGAGCATTGACACCAACTGTGACTGTTGTTCCTTAGGATGTGAAGAAACATTTATACACCGCTTTTTTATTTGTCCAAGGGCCTAAGAGGTTTGGAACTATGCTCAATCAATCCTCTACCATATTCAAGGAGATTCAATTGGTACCCATGCCCGTTTCGACTTCTCCCAATGTATTTTCGGTTCTTCAACTCCTAGACGGTTTCATGTTCTTTGGACCATTTGGACCTTCTACGTGGCTCGTCACTTTAGTTAATCCCGTAATAGTAAGGTTTTCTCTTGCAACCGGTGGCCTTGGGAGGTTACTCACGGCGCTATGTGGAACGCGCTACTTGATTCTGGGCGCATTGTGCAATTGAAGGCATGAATAGGGGCTCAATAGGGGCTCAATAGTGCTTTTATCATATGGAATAGATTTAATAATATTTGGATCCACTCCCTTGTTCTTGCTAGTAGGCTGGACTCCTACATTATCTGGAACAAGAAGGGCCCTCCTCTTTGTTTGTTTCAATAGTTCATATGGTTTCCTTTTTGGTTCTTGCTCTTATTTCTTCATTGTCCAACTCTTGAGCTTGGTAGTTGTTCTTGGTAGTTGTTCTTGGTAGTTGTTCTTGGTAGTTGTTCTTGGTGTTTTTTTTAATGCAAAGGTTTGCTCCATTTATTCCAACACACACACATATAATACATATATAAATTTAAATCATTTTAAGATTTAAATTTTTTATAAAAAATTTAAAAACAAATACCATTGAATACATTCAAATTTACAAGAGTACAAGATTGCAAATCAAATAATAGGATCTCTGAATTTATAAATTTTTATAATTATAGGCTTAAGAATTTACAAGTTTAGGAGATTCCTATTTTACACCAAAGGAATTGAATGGCAATTTTAAACCAAAGGAATTGAATTTTTTAATTGTGATAGACAATCCATAATATCAGGTCCCAAAACATAAGATCATGTTTGAACACTATTTAAAAGGCTAAATTTAGCTGACATGATGTTTGACCATTTCACAATGGATCAGGGTTAAAATCTGGGAATTAGACGTGGCAACTGATAAATGATAGAGGAGATCGTTGCAGTCTTGCTGACAATTCGGAACCCAAAAGACACGAAACCATTTGCAAGTGACCATCAAATGCTGTAACTTGGGCACAAGGCGAACTTGACAGTCGCTTCGAATTTCTTCGGCACAGAAATTACATCTACAACAAGATGCCAGTTTCAATAACATCTATAACAAGTATCTGTACTCAGAGAACGCTTCATCTATAACAGAAAACCGAATCACCCCAGAAGCAGCTCGCGCGTACTTTCATAGTGCCCACATTGGCAAAAGATGAAGAAAAAAATATATTGCAGGCTACTGAAGAAAGATCACTGACCGTATTCCTTCGTTCTTGAAGGCATTTGTCTAAAGAAGTCCCAAATGTCTCGACAGGTTACTCAATCTGTTTCCCAAGTCCTCAGCTCCAAGCTCGGCAAGACTTAGCTACAAGGTGCACGTCCAGCACATAAGAAAGATTTTAAGAGGAACGGAGCTCGCTGACAAAGACCGTCACAGAAATTACACTACGCCATTATTTTGGCCGACTTCAAGTAGAGGCTATCTACCACCTTGCTAATGTTCGATATAGTTTCAAGCGTGGAAGGATATATTCCATCAGGTTTCACATCATCAAAAATGATCAAACAGCCAGCTCCTTGGTCCAAAGTACCCGCAAATTTCTTGTCAAGGATCATTTGCGAGAGCTTCTTCTCAACATTTTCACTTGGGAGGCCAATAAGTTCAGAGATGTGAGAAATCTCCACTCGAGAAAAGGGTTCAATCAAACGGCAGAGATTCTGCTCGAGTAAGGTGTCATATAACGATGATAGATGACGATGCACAATTGGGTCCTCTTCTAATTGCTCTCTGTACACATTCAACGCTTCTTCAAAATTCTTGAGGGATCGCTTGCTATAAGCATCTGCAACAGCTTTCATTGCGTCCAGCTCCACACCTGCAACAAACTTCCTATGAGGACAATACAAGCGGGTATCCTTTACAGAAGTTGACCGAACAGTCCAGGAACTTTAACAAGCTAGCGTAGAGTAGAGCAAAAGTTACAAACATGAAGGCGGGACAGAAGTAGAATCGGGAACTTCCGCTGCAAGATGTCCCTAATAGAGGCATCTTGAACAGGAGACATCTAAGGGTGCCTGTGTATACTGCGGTGTCACGAACTTGACACGAAGCACTAAACCCTATTCCCACGCTGCCCACAGCAATTCAGCACATAAGGGAAAAAGTGTCAAATGAAAATGTACGAAACCGAGCCTTGAATGACTAAGAGAGATGCTGCGGTGAACCCTAGTCACATATACATAGAACTCTGGCCTCAGAATGAAGCCAGCGTGAATCGCGAACCCGTTCCTCCTAAACCCACTACCCTCACCCTATTCAGCCCAGGTGAAGGAATTTTCCAGGCAGGAGAAAACTTGAAGCCCTAGGCGTGAATGGGTTAACCCACGGGACCACAGTCACCACACCTACGCAGAGCTTCCCTTCATGCCCTAATCCTGAAACATGCAGAGTGTGAAAGGCAATGTGGAGTTTCGCACTTACCAGTATACTTCAGCCCTGCCTTCGAGGAGATGAGACTTCCCACGTCATCAGCCTGGTTAATCATGATCTTACACAGCAGCATGTACTTCAAACTAAACACTGCTCGAGGGTCATCCAAGGCATTAAAAGCCTCAAAGGCTTCAAAGAAGTAGCTGAACCCGGTTTTGTAGTCCTTTTCTTCAGCATGTAAAATACCGCTCTGGAGGTCGATCGTGCCCTGCTGCGCGGGGGGGACATAAATAGCGTTTGCCGCTGTCCTCGCTGCAGTAAGGGCCGCCTTCGCCTTGGGCAAGTTCCGCAACGAGAAGTGCAGCTTGCACTCCAGCAAGTCGATATCCACCAGCAACAGCTTATCATCCAACCTGCGCACCTCGCGAACTAAATTGGTCAGCAGACTAAGAGCCTCGGAATACTCCTTGCTCTCCATCAAGAGAGCCGCGAGCCTGGCCTCCACTCTCTGCCGCAAGAACATCCGCTTCTCCGCCCGGGTCCATTCCACCATCTCCCGGCACAAGGAAATTTGCAAATCGGACGTCCCGGGGATCTTGGCGACCGCATCGATGATGCCCCTCACGATCTTGGCGGTCTTGGCCTTGGGAATCAAATTGAAATACGGCCTCAAATCCGTGAGCAAGCCGCGCAGTTCCTCCGCCTTCTTTTCCTGCGACAGCAAGTCCGAGAGCGCGGTGATCGCCTGTTCCTTGATGCGCAGCACCTCGGCCGTGGACGTGGGGTGGTACAAGATCTCGCGCAGCAGGGCAATCGCCTTCTCGGGGTCGCTGTCCTTGTACTCCAGCGCACGCGCTAGGGTTTCACTACTCGGGCTCCATCCCGACGCATCCTTGCCGCTTCCGCTTCCGCTCGCCTGGAAAGCCGACACCGGCCGGCCCACTGCGGTCGAAGCCATGGCAGGCCAAATCGCTCAATACGGCACAATATCGATTCCGACACAACAGGACACAGCGGCAACACGGAGTCCCAGCGGGAGGGACGATTGCAATGGCGACGCTAGGTTAGGGTATGGCGTCCCAAGCTTTCCCTGCAAAACGAAACAATGGCACGCAGCAGAGCACTCCTCCCTCTTTGGAAATCAGGGGAGCCAGCGTTCTCTGCGCAGGGAGCGTCCCACCGTCCGTTCCCCGCCCCTGACCAGGGCCCGGCTGGAACTTCGAGCATCCCCACTGGACGGACGGAACCCTCTACTCTATGTTGTTTTATAATGAAACCATTTGAGTTTTTTTATTATTTACTGAACTAGTATATACGGCGGGTTTCTACAGTAATATCAAGTTTCGATTAACTACAATTAACTTAAGGCAATTAAGGCTTCACTTAAGCTGAAGTTAAGTTATTCCAGGAACCCTGAGCTTCATCAGTTTGGCACTAGGGTTTGCGGGTTGGTGCTATTCCAGAGGTGAGTCCAGACGCAGCGGATCGCCTGCTGCTTGGCCTGCCCCGCTATGGAGCCCGTGTTGCGCAAGGTCTCTGTCTTCGACCTCGAAGTTTTAAAGCGAGAGCTCGAGCGCATTGGAGTCAAGGCGCTGCATGTCTTCACCATTTGGACGTCAGTTGCTTCTGCTTCTGCTTTGCTGGAATTCTCGCAGTTTCGAATTCTGCGCTGGCATGGCTTTATTTGTCTTTTACATTTGTAGTTGGTCTTTTCGTATTGTAGAGGCCGCATGCCACACAGAGATGACGAGTGATTACGATTCTAGCCGGAAAACCAAGAGTCCTGCAACGACCAAAATTCTTTAGTTTTTATTTTTGGTTTGGAAGTTTTTGCGAATCTTCCTGGGTTTTGTCTTTATAATTCAGCTGAATTTTAATAGTTTTCCATCTACCGTAGTTCACTCGTATTCCGCAATTTTGAGCTAGGGGAGAACATCCATGAGATTTAATGGCTAAATCTTAAAGATATCTCGGGTTTTGCTTCCCCGTCCATGGCTTTTGAATCCCGGTTAATCATGGAGAGCGTTTTGTTATCGCCACTTCATTCAATTCCTTACGCACTTTTCTTGTGGTTGCGAACAACTGCCAAATTTTTCGTTTGAAATTGACGTGCTCTTTTGCCCTAATTTACGCATGCTTGGATTAATCGACACTCATGCGTGGAGGGAGGAAAAGGTAGCTTTCAAACAGGGTCCATCTTGCTTACAATGCTCTAGTTGTCTGACAAATGCAAGGCTGTCGTGACAGGTATGTCTTGGCTCATCTAGATACAGAAGCACATGATGTGCCTGGACTACCTCTTGCTGCCATCGAGATGATAAAAGAAAAATTTAAGACATTGACATCGCAAGTTCAAGATCAACAAACATCTGCGGATGGCTCGACAACAAAGCTCTTGATCCGATTACAGGTATATCTTTTCTGTTTGTGCATTTCATCAGTACTAAATTATGCTATTAATAACGTTAGCTATAAGCAATCTCGAATCGCGTAGAATTGTGGAAGAGGTCGGCCGCATGGTCAATGGCTTTCATGGAGGATGATACGAATTATGACGATTGTTTACCTATGTATGCAGAGTGGGCAGTCTGTTGAGGCAGTGATAATGAGACACGATGCTGGAGCAGGAAAGTACGCTGGTGGCCCCCGTCAAGGGGGTTCTCGGGCTACTTTGTGTGTTTCATCGCAGGTTCGATTTCTGTAGATATTTTGCAGTTTCCGGTCACAAGTTAGTGGACATTCGTCTACTATTCCTGTTCTGCAAGGAAGATCGCAGCCACCTTGCGCAGTTCATCATTGTCAAGTGAAAATTTCCTTCTCGTCGGCTTTGTTCCTTAGGGTTCAGAAGCATCCATTGCAGTTGATAGTTTTTGTGTGTGCTACTACAGGTGGGGTGTCAGATGGGTTGCACATTTTGTGCCACTGGTACTATGGGGCTGAAAGGTAATCTGTCTGCTGGCGAGATAGTTGAACAGCTCGTTCATGCTTCTCAAGTTGCTCCCATTCGTAACATTGTCTTTATGGTACGACATCCGTCTTCAACATGCAGAAACTATTGACTTTTGTTTGATAATACTTGTACCTCAAGATGTGGTGAAATTTATTGATTTTGTTGTTAACCTTGGAAGCTAATGTATATGAGAGGGTCCAAGGACTTAGTATGCCTTTTTGTAATTGGGTTTGCTATTTTTGTTCAGGGCATGGGAGAACCTTTGAACAACTATAAGGCAGTTGTGGAAGGAACGCGGATAATGACTGGACGCTGCTTCGGTCTGTCACCAACCCACATTACCATCTCTACTGTACGCAGTCTGTTGCATCTGCCATACTATCCTTTTTTTCGTGTTGTTTTGTGGTATTGAGGTTTATTTCCTTCCAAGTGTTTATTTTCGTCATGACATCGAGCCCTTTGTAAAGGATGTTTGTTATGGAACTTTGGTCTTAGGCCTTCAAGAAGTGTTTCTTCAATCATGAATATTAGCTAATACTCCTGCCTCATTGTTATTAGTTGTTGTGCTTGATGCTCCTGTTCATGATTATCCTATGTCTTTAGCTTTAGCATCAATTCTGATCAATAACTTATCTGTCTCTCCATGTCGCATCAGGTTGGAGTGATCCCGCGTATCTTGTCAATTGCTGATGACTTGCCTGGAGTAAATCTAGCACTTTCTCTTCATGCGCCAACGCAAGAACTACGGTGTCAAATTGTACCTACTGCAAAAGCTTATCCCCTGAACAAACTCATAGCGGCTTTGAGTTCTTACCAAACAATGAGGTTTCACCTTCAAGTCTCAGAATTACCCCTTAGTAGCCATATTCTGTTTTTTGTTTTCTGGAAACCAATTTTGTTCAAGTTTTTTCCTTTTCGCGGTTGCAAAGGCAGGCTTCTTTGGTTCAACTGTAGTTTCTCGTTTTGATGGAACCAGGGATTTAGATCTGTACCTTTTGCAATACCTTCTCTAGTGTATAGAGGTTTAGGGTTTAGGGTTTAGAGTTCAGGCTTTGGAAAACGCCTCCTACTGGCAATCTGGAATTATTAATTTCCTCTTATTTTCATGCAGTGGGCGGCGTGTGTTGGTGGAGTATGTAATGCTTGCTGGTATCAACGATTCTGAGGAAGTGGCACACCAGCTTGGGACCCTGTTGAAGGACCATGAAGTGGTAGGATTCAAATTGTCCGTCTGGATTGCCATTTGCCACGATACAATCTGCCTAGATGCTATCCTTGATCTTCTAAGCAATTGTTGAGGTCATATCTACGAACGGGGGCCACATGGATTTGGCTTTAACTTCAATTCCTTGGTCTTTGTCCTCATTACACTTTAATATTCACTTTGCTAAGATGGAATCTGATTCATTTGCAGACAGTCAATTTAATTCCTTACAACCCAGCTACTTCATTCAGCTTCAAGCCCTCTTCGCAGGAGGATTTAACATCATTCCAGAAGATCTTGAGAGGACTATACGGCATAAGGACAACCATTCGGCAAGAAATGGGGCAAGATATTGCAGGTGCTTGTGGTCAGCTTGTTATTTCTCAATCAGTTAAACAAGTACCTAAGGTAACCGACATAGAAGAGTTGTGTGCAGCATAACCTGGAGGTTATTTATGCCTATCTTCCATAATCGGGGGTCATGTAAGGTGGCGCAGCAATTGAGCAACTTTTTAGCATTCTAGTGCAGTCTTTCTCTCCCTGTTCAACCCAGGAACAGCATGATCAGATTATAATAAAGAAATTTCAGACAAACTATCGAGAAATTTGCTTTGGCTCTTTTGGTGGTCCGGACTTGTCTCTATGTTGCACAATCGTACATCTGAATGTAGGCATTCCCTGAAGGACCAAGTAGCCCATACTTTTTTACCAGTTGTTGAGTAGGTCGTTTTGGGTACCTTCTTTTGTCCAATTTTATTTAACTATTGACCAACACGTGCAATGTTCTTCACTGGTTTTGATGATGTAAAGTTTATCCCCATATAAATTGTACTTTTCAGAATATGACCAATCAAACTGGCCATTTTCATCCTATGATTCCTTTGATTAAAGATGATTCACGGTGATTCACGCATTGCACAACTTACCCAAAGAGAACTTTCCATTTTCTGGAGGTACTCGTATTATTGAAACACAGCAGATGAATTACATGGTAAGTTAAATGCCTGTAGAAGGTTTGCTAGTGGGGCACCTTGATTCTATGGTGCTCAAAATCTGAAATGTAAAGCTTATCTTCAGTTTCAATTTCCATCTTGAAACTTCACACTTTCACCTAAGTATCTCATCTTCATAAACCGCTTTCAGCAATCTGGTCACTCGCTCTATTCCAAAACTCAATTTGGAACTTCCCCGAAATGCCAATTCTGCAGGAACCTTTAACCTCTGCATCTGTTACCGAGTCCAATAATCTTGAGCATTGGTTCGTTAATCGTCACTTCTGCATGCCAGGATTGCAATTTTGGCAATTGTCACAGAACGCAGGAATATTGAACTTTCGAACCTCGGAGAAATGTCTGGGAAGGAGGTCTTCACCATAATTCTGCAGCAAGCCTTTGCTGCAATATATGCAGGCGTGCTGCATCATTGCAATCTTCTACTTCAAACTGTGCAATTCATTGCAGGTATCTTCTAGCCATTCCAGTAGTGAGCCGATGAGGGACCCGTGGGTACGTTGCCGAATTGACCTCCTAGTTAGAATAATTAGAAGCTGCCGATAAGACTCTCGCCCTCCTCACATGGGCCTACATGAATATCTACGTTCTCACTTCTCCAGTTTCTTACCCTGCAGCATGACCTTCTTGGCATCTGCAGATAATATTCTTGGGGTCAAAACATGATGCAGAGCAAATCAGCACAAAACATCTTTCTCAGCTTCGTACACCATGACCACTGCTTGGAGTCCCCCATATTGGCTGCGATATAATTTGAAGGAGTGATAGGCGTACTAGTGTGCAGGAATTAGTGTGACCAGATTGTCATTTCAGAGGTCACGTTAACTGTATGAAAGAGGACCGAGTTTCAGTACAGAAAATGGCTAGATTGTTGGAATTTATTTTGGAAGTAGGAGGCAGTGTACCTGATACCAAGATTGGTCAAGCTTCTTCCTCAACACCCGAATTCTCTCCACAGCGCTGAGTGGCTGCAGTTTTTCAGCACAGCCTTGTTTCTCGTCGTTAAATTCGCGAAGAAAGATGCTCGTCATTAAGCTTCCGGAGTCGCTAATTGAGTCCATGAAGAATCTGGTTGGCTGCTTACAAACATCCTCAGGGTTCTCCCGAGTGTTGAACGGGAACTCCACTTTGCTACGCTGCTTGTACCACGACCTGAATGTTCTCTGGGGAACTTGCAATTCACGAGGACTAACAAAGCCCTTGTGCACGTGGACAACGTAGCCCCACGAGACAGAAAAGGACCACTTGAGGTTCGGGGCGTAGCAGATGGATTGTTGGACAATACTGCCTGCTTCCACTTCGGCGGCCTTGAGCAGATGCTGCAGTGCACGCACACGCGTGTAGTTCATTGTAGCGGTGCTTGGGAAGATGGGTTTGATTATCTCAAGGTGATGGAGCGTTACCAGGGGAGCCGCTGGATGTGCTGCTAGAAGACCAGATATGTCTCCTACGATGTCCAGCTGCAAGACAAACGTCCAAGATTGGCGTGTAAGTTCAGATTCACGTACAGTTCAAGCACATTTCTGTGCAGATCGACCAGCACTCATCAAAAACAGAGGAAGAAGGGACAAAGACAATTCCTGAGCACTAAATTGCTTAGCAAAGATTTGTGCAGAATTGCAAGACTCAAAATGTTGACCAGTCCTAGTTTTTGAATGAAGAAATATTTTGGCGCACCTTGTTTTGGCTATGAAAAATTACCAATAAAATTATAAAATACTGAGCTGGACATAAATATATTTTTTAGTAATTATGAGACCAACCTGGTGGAATCCTGGCTCCTTCGTAAGAGGAATGCCAAGCTCTGCCATGCATGCATGCATGCGATCATCGCTACCAAACAGATACGGATATCTGTTGCCAGCCAGCAGTAAATGAATATGTTAAGAAACAGTCGAGTTGTTGCAGTCGGAAAACTACAACGTTCGTATGTATGTTCTTCAACTAATCACTCACGCTGTCTCGTGAAGAAACAAGTAGTAACTAACAAACCAAAAATCCCAATGCAAGTTCAAACTATGATCTTTACTCATCCATCCAAGAAGCCAGCCAACCAACCAACCAACCAACCAACCAACCGGTACGGAGATCGATCTTTCTTTATCCTCGAAGCTATGAATCTGGATTGTAAGTAGTGTGAAGGCAGGGAGAAGTTGAGTACCTAGACAGGCAGTCGTCCTGTATTGTCGCCAGAGCCTTGGCCAGCGGGTAACTGATGGCAAATCCTCCTCCACCGAAGGCCATGGTGTAGGAGAAAAGAATGTTTTGAAGATGGCTCTCGGAGTTGCTTCCGATGTAGTACATGAGGGTGGGGTCGTACTTGGACAGAACTTGCACCAGGTTGTCAGCAAAGAACAAGGTGTCGTCGTCCCCCACCACAAACCAATCCACATTGGGCAGATCCATCCGCAGCAGCTCCGACACGATGCGCGAGATTCGAATGGCCGACCGCCAGCCTCCTTTGTACGTGTACTGGAAGTGGGATGTGTTCTCTGAGATTCTGTAGGGAGGCCACTCGGGAGGCCAATAATTCCCATACGGCTGCTTGTCCAGAAACACGTACCCCCTCATCTGTGAAGGCCTCCACCACAGCTTCAGATACTCCTTCCTGCCCCACCACATGTCCGTGGCTGCTGCAATGCCAAACACGATTCTCGAGAGATCGGTGTTCCTCCGCGAAGCACCGTGACCTATGTCCACTAGCTCTGCTTCGGGGTGATCGCGTGCCCTTACTGTGGCATCTTCCTCCGCAGCAAAGCTTTGAATGGAAGCTTCCTCAGCTGGGAAAATAGAAGGGCTCACGCAGGGAGTTGGGGTACAAGAAGAAGACGTCCAGCAAGGGTGCGCGCCCATGAGAAACAAAGACAGGACATAGACGAAGGAACAAGCACAGGCCATGCCCACTGTGATGCTCGCTTTGCGATGCCCCACCCCGGAGACCTGCTCTCCTTGTGAGTAGTGGTGCTTCCCATTCCCATTTCCATTTCCATTGCTTACCCCCATGGCTCGATCGATCGATCGATCTCCGCCTCCTGTGGCACGTAGTCCCTTAATCAGGGTTCAACCTGCATGTATTCAACAGGAAGGTTGAATGTGGGGTGCTGAACATGGAAACGCTATCATACCCGTCACTCAGACTGTATATCAAGATTCGTCACCATATACACTTGCTGCAAGGAGTCTTGATCGGTTCTTCAGAGGTTCTTTGATATTTTGTAACACAAAAATAAATAGTTCCTCAAGGCCGACACCTGTGCACATCCCAATGCCAAAGCAGCTAGCTGCATCAGAAGTCGAACGATGTAACTAATTAAATGAGAAAGAGTCTCGGCCTTGATCACATACACTAAGACTTCATCCACGTGGCCATTTCCAAATATGCCTGTTCTGTCAGTAAGGGGATTGGGAATTGTCGGATACAAAGTAGTCAATGTGAACCTACAGAAAGCGTTCTAGTTAGTGCCAAGATCAAGTGCAGGATGCATTATGTGGAGGTGCCAAGAGGCTCACCGCATTTTGCCAAGAATTCCTCAAATATGACTGTGCAAGTGGATCATGAACTCGGGCATTTTTCAACTAACACCGCTAAATGTTGACACTGGTGCAATTCAGTGATCTATGTAACAGACAAGGGTCGATTGGGAACCCAAGAGTGTTGTCAAAGCAACGGCATGTACTATTAAGGAGTAACGATTTCTTCAATCAAACAGCTTAGTTGCGCCCATCAGCAGCTAGAGAATTGCCTACACCCGACCAGGGGTTTAGGAGAGGTCCAAGTAGTGAACCATAATCAGGGCATGCAAGCTTATTCGGAGCTTGATCCCAGGACCTACATTGCAAACGTCTCCTCAAGATGAAACGAAGGGGCTCAACGATCTCAGCTTCGCATGCCACCTGTGTCATATTCATTAAACCCTGCTATGGCTTCACAAAAAAGGAGAGCAAGTACTATAAAGAACCAACCTACTGCCGCGAAACAAGTCGAAGAGCTCGGACTTGGTGTTGGAAATCCATCACGAGCTTCTGAAACGTCAAGAAAGCGCGCTCAACACAGCCAGCTCGATTGGGCTTCCCGTTGGGGTCCTGTGCCCTAATGGTGCACTGTTCCACCCCCCCAATCCATCTTCTACAAACCTAGCTACAAACAGTCAGTTTGCAGCCGTCCTCACGCACCTCTGAAAACACATGCAAGCCAGATTGTCAGAAACGCCAAGGAGATGTATTGCATTGGGGAGTCAGACGTACGCGTACCGACGATCGAGAGGTATGGAAAGAGCAGAACGCAAGCTAACATGGAGAAAAATATGTCTCACAACGTACCAGAAGAGATGGGAGCTTCGAGCAAGCGAGCGAGGGGCGTGGCTATGGCTGCTGGCTGCTGGCTGGCTGCAGCATGCCAATGCAATGGCGAGCTTTCTCAGTAAGTGTGAGACTGTGAGCTCTCTCTGCAAGAAGTAACGTGCGTGACGTAAGTTACATACAGTTTGAAGGCCTCCTAAGAGGACCGAAGTTCTTACTTCAAGGTCCACGCTCCGTCTCTGTCGTGAAAGTCTGCAACCTGAGCTCTAGCAGTCTAAGCTAGCTCAGTCCATGGGGTCATGCAGGCCAGCTTTACCTTAATTGATGGGCTCCATTACTCGAGACTGACGGACTCATGGCGCCTGCCTTGCCTACCTTGGCTGCCTAGGGCGAACGGTGCAGTGCCTGCACAGAAGACCATCCTCAGTGCAACCGGTATACTGGCCCTCCAAATGCATTTCTTAATTTTGACTCGTATGTAATTAGAACTTGAAATTATTATCATTGGATGGAAGTGCATCCAAAAGTACTTTGATTACAATAAGAAAATTCAAATTTGGACATTGGACAACCACTTCACAAGTAAGCTAAAAGTCAGATTTTATTAATCCCTAAAGGGCCAAACACCGTTTTTTGACAACATAGGAATTTTGGGCAGCTCACTACAAACAAAAATTTTAATTTTTTTTTTTGAAATTTTCACACAAGATGTGTCCAAGGAGTAGATTTAAGGCCCAACAATTTTCATAACTTTTGACTACATGGTTAAAAAGTTATTGCATGATATATCATTTTCATTGGTAGGCGGGCAGCCCGAGCAACTCAAAAAAATTCTTTAAAAATCACTTTAAGAAAAAATAAAAATTTGAAATCGGTTTTATAGATTTATATATATATATATATATGAAGCTTTGAATCATTCCATTTGGATCAATGAGTCAAAAATTTTGAGGAGTCTTAGTTTGAAGGTAGTTATGGAATCTCTACTCTAAAATAAACTTTGAAGTCCTTTATTTAACTCAATTTTTAATATTTTTGAAAAAAATAAAACCATTGGGTGTAGATTGTTTATTACAACATTACAAACTTTGGGATTGGCATTTTTCAATTCCATATCTAAATTATTAACAATTTAGTGTTTTGAATCATTCTCTACCTCTTTCTATTTACTATTTTTTTTCTATAAGTTGAACAATTCCAAATGATCTGGAATTTTTCAAGCATGTAGCCAACTTGCCTTAAAGAATGAATCCAAATAGTAACCACCATTTTGGACATTTTTTCATATAAATGTGACCTTGTGAAGTGCAGCTGCCTGGATTTTCGCAGGGACAAAAAAAGGATTCTTGTCAATTCAAACGCTACTATTTTGTAATCCACACAGTGGAAATTTTTGAAATTTTTTCCACAACTTCTCAAACTAGTTTGCTACAAGATCCTACGGTTACATTTTTCCAAAAATGTTTTTTTCTAAAATTTGGTACTTGTATTAGAAATGGCAGTTTTGGAGCGGTTTTGGTGAAAACATAGTCCCTCACCTTTAGGAGTTAAGGAATTGATAAATCATGCTTACTAAAGCAAAACTTGGCCAATTGCACTCCATATATACCGTGCAATTGGTCAAATTTTGTTGTGTTAATCCCTAAAATTCTTTCATGTTTAGAAGCCCAAAACTTCTTTGAATACTAATCTCCAAAGCAAGGCTAAAATCTTCATCTATATTCAATTTTTAACAAATCCAACCTTAGGATCTTTTAATTAACTTGTAAGAGTAAACCCTCCTAAGATTTCAGAATAAAAATCCTTACCAATTGCAAAATCATGATGCTTGGATTTGAAAAAGAAGTATTTTCAACTCTTCCCAAATGGTTAGATTTCATCTTTCAAACATTTTACCCAAAAATGTATAGATCCTAAAACTTGCAATTCTCCTTTAAATGTTCATAAAATAAGTTGTGAAGTTCATACAAAATTTTTTTTTTTTTAAATTCATATTCATGCTTGAAAAAAATAATAAGTAGAAAGAAGTAGAGAACGATTTAAAATATTAAATAGTTAAGAAATTAATTATGGAATTGAAAAATGCCAATCCCAATCAGTGGTTGCAGTGTTGTAATAAACAATCTACATCCTATGATTTTATTTTATTTTTTAAAATATTGAAATTATGATTCAATTAAATACTGGACTTCAAAGTTTATTTTAGAGTAGAGATTCTATAATTGCAAACAAAAAGGCTCCTCATCATTTTCATCTCATTAATCAAAATAGAATGATTTAAAACTTTTCACGTATATATAAATCTAGAAACCAATTTCAAATTTTTATTTCTTGAAAAAGTGATTTTTCTTTGCTGCCTAAGCTACCCAGGTTGAAAAAAAACTACATATCATGCAATAACTTTTTAACCATGTAGTCAATAATTACAAAAATTGTTGCGCTTGAAAGCTACTTCTTAATCACATGTTGTGGGGGGGAAGAAGAAAAAAACTTTGTTCTTAGTCTTGGTAAGCTATCCAAAATTTCTATATTGTCAAAAAATGTTGTTTGGTCCTTAATTTAGGGATTAAGTGTAATTTGTTGAAGCCTTTATAAATTCTAATTGTTAGCTCGTTTTTTAAGCATTTGTTAAATGTCTATAGTTAAATTTTCTTATGTGTATTCAAAGTACTTTGGGATGCACTTCCAATGATATTAACTTCAAATTCCTAATTATATAAGTCAAAAGTTAAAAATACATTTGGATCCTGGCCAATATACCAATTGGATTGAGGATGGTCTAATGTAAGAGCATCTGTAATCATGCTCACCAAATTTGATGCACTATAAGTTTACATCTATTTTTTAGAGCCCTCTATATTGTTGTCTCCCACTTTTACTCACCAAATGTGTCCCATAAATAGTCAATTGACCAATCACCAAGTGAAATATAGGATAAAGTTGTATAAACTTGAAACTAAAGGACTATTGTTTGGCATGCTAGGATTGAGTCAGTGCCATGAGAATATTGTGAATGACTTTGAAAATTTATCATTCATATTTGGCAAAAGTCAAACTTGTTAAGGACATGGGTCAAGTTTGTCTTGTCAAATATCGCGACACAACGTCTAACATGATGTCCAAGATATCTAGTAAACCACCCTTCCCACCAATCTAATATACTAGACATATTCAACAAGTACATCTATATACTAGACACATGTTCAACACGACACCCTTCAACATATGTTCTATTAACCCCTAAAGGACCATTGTCTGTTCGGGGGACAAATGCATTTTCGGGCAGGTACCTACGGGCTGAAATTTTGTGGTGATTTTTTGAAACTTTTTTTGGAGATAGAAAAACTAATAAGCTTTGTAGAAATATAATTTTTTTTTCACAATCGGTGCCCGGGGAAAAAAGTTATGACCAAATAAGCTCAAAATAGGGGACAGCTGGCAGCCGGGGCAGCAAAAAAAATGGACATAAATTTGAATTTTTTTTTTAATATTTTTTTCTCATAGATTATATTTTTGTCTATCTGGAAAGCTTTGATTCATTTCGTTTGGATATGTTATGAGAAAGTTATGGACATTCTTGTTTTTCGGGTAGTTAGAGCATCTTCTTGAAAAAAAATTTGTAGGATTCATTTCTGAATGCAATTTTTCAAAATTTTCAATCTTTTTTCTTTTGCATGGTTTAGTTTACTTGCTAGAAAAATCTCACCATTGGGATTAGTGCATTTTCATTCTATCTAAAATATATGAATATTTTAGATTTTCCTTCTATCTCATACCTACTTCTACTTTAACAATTTTTTTAAGAATGATAATTGAGTTTTTTGAGTTTTTTTTTTTTCCTAGACTCTCAACTCAATTCTCTACTACGAAGATTTAAAGCTCAAAACTCTGTAGTGCAAAAATTTTAAGTTAAAAATGTTCAAAGTCAAAATATCTAGCCCCACAATGTGCTGAAAAACTTGTTTTTTCACTTTAAACGCAGATATCTTGCAATCTGTGTGGTCAAAAATTCTGAAATTTTTTCCACACACTCTCATACTAGTTAGGTGTAAGATCTTACGGTTAGATGTGAAAAAAAAATTTCAATTTTTTTACTCTTTGCTATAGATATGGCAGTTTTGAGTGTTTTTGGCAAAAAAAAGGCCTTGGTCCTTTAGGGGTTAAATAGACATGGACCAAAACATGTTTGATAAGACAACCTTGGTATGGGTGCAAAACTATTTATAGATGCTCAAACATTCTGAAATAGGGAGGTTGAATCCTTCTACTCTGACATTGTAGCAAAAATAATTTATGTTACATTAACCCTCAATTCATGGGCAAGTTTTAGATTCAAAGATTTTTACAATAAAAGGATCCTTGCTTCATAGGACTCAAAGGATCCTTTGTCTTAAAATTCAAGAACATAATGAAAAGTTAAGCTATACTAACAAAAACATAATTAGAATTTGGCAATTGTCCGCTCTAATTGTTGATTGTGGTGGCCACCTTTCAAAGATTGTCTCAGTATTACTCGTACCGTTTTAGTGAGACAATGTAGTTTGCTCTTCATATAAACCGGGATATAAACATAAAGCAAAGCTTCAATATCACATTGTGTGGCTTTGTGAATTAAAATTTGGCCTCCTATCATCTTTGCCATTCAACTTGAACTCTTTCTTTAAATATTTTGGTGACAATGGTATTAGCCTATACAGTTTTCAACACACATTGTGATTTGGAGAAATTTAGTAGATTATTGTGACTAAACTTGTACTTTTTTTACAAGAATTTTTATTTTAAAGTTGGAATTTTTGTTGTGGATATTAGCATATAAATTTTGTAAAATTTAAGGTTTAGATACATTTTCTATAAGTTATCTTATTTTTAAGGCCAATTTTCAATTTTGTGATCTTCCATGGGTAATTGTGGGATAGCTTTGTAGTTGGACTTTTGTGAAAGCTCAATAGTTGAGAAGCACGACAATAGCAAAATAAAAACCCTAAAGGTTGGGAGAAGAGGAATTCAAATCCTTTGCTCTATGACCTTACCTATGCCGAAGCCTAGGCCACGCAAGTCACATAAACAACAGGCTTTTATGGTTGGACTCTTTTTCTTCTTGACAATTACATTCAAAAAGTCCAAATTGAGTCAATTTCTCAATTGACTATGGTATAAAGAGCTACATTTTGAATTGGGAGTTGTACTATAGTTATTACAAAATTTGATTAAGATTGTGCATTTTGGACACTCTGCACCATTACAAAAAAATTTAGGCTTGTAGAAGGCCATTTGATTACATGCAACAATGCAATATTAACAGTAAAAAAATATTAAAATTAAATAAAAATAAAAATTTGGAGCTCACATGATCACTATTTTTTTTCAAAAAAAAATTATTAAATTTTTCTTTCCCTATATTTGCACCGTGGCTGAAAGTCAAACGGCCTTTTATAAGTCTAGATTTTTTTTAATGTATGTGGTTCAATTTGATACCCATAGACACACAAAACATATATAAGATACAAGTACAAAATCTCAAATGTCACAATGTAATTGCAATCCAAATGTTCGGGAGGGTTCTTTCTTTATAAAGATCTTCATAATATATTCCATGATAAGTTGCAAATTGAACAAATGAGAGTCATGACTAATACACATTCTACTGAGTGCTTATCAAGGCATCTGATCACAAGCTATAACTGTTCAAGAAGGTCACATATTTTTGTCGGCATGTGTTCAATTAAACTTCTCATAATACCATGACCAATCTTTTGAACTCAAGTGTTGCAATTACCGGTATGTGATTTTGCATGATTAGGCAATGAGTCATGTGAAGCTTCTACCTATCAAACTAAAAAATTAACGACCTCGTTTGATGCTAAACATCTTGTCACTTCCACTATCTTTTAAGCCTTGCTTTGAATTATTGGTGATAGAAAGCAAGCTATAAGGGCAACAAAGGTCAATCATGCCATTTTTAAAATTGTATGAAATTCTTGCCTTTTATTATTTGTCCACAACAAAAATTATAGAAAACATATTTGTATTGAAAGAGGTTGAACTGGAGACATACTAGGTGATACAAATAAATATAGAGGGTGAAAAAATAGTCATATTTGAAAATATTAGAAATAAAATAATATACATAGGATTCACTTTCGGGTTTTAGGAAAATGTAATAGTAGATGACTAAAAAGTGAAACTTAGGTGGAATATTGTGAAAATGAAGACATTGTAATTCCATTGAATGTTGGAATACATAAGAGAATTGTAAAACACAACACTGCAAGTAGAGAATTGATTTGTTATTGGCCACAATAACAATTGTTGTTGTAACTCGTTATGCTTACAATTTGATGTATACTTGAAATTTGTATTCACTTGTAAAAATGTTGTTTATCACTCAAATCTCTTGGTGGAGTTGGTTGTGATATTGACTTTGTTGAGCATCAAATGTTTTTGTAAAAAGGGGTTTTCCAAAGAGATTTCATATGATAGAACAACCACTATTTGTGCAAGAATATAATGTTTTTTACAAACTATCATAATTGAGTTTCACAAAGAATTGTCAATCATTAATATGAGGGTTTTGTAAGCTAGTCTCATAGCTTTTGTCCAACATTTTGCCTCTAGTTGTTGTTGCTACACAAATGATTTGAACATTGGAAAGGGCCTCTGTGATTTTTAGAAAATTGATGTCTTGTCAAAAGAAAGTCATTTTTTTGTTTTTTTTGTTTGAGACAAGTGGGTTGTTTCTATAGATGGGTACTTGATAGAAAGTAAATTCTTCGTAGTTTAAGATGGAATTGAATCACACCAATTCCAATTTTATTATTATTTTAGCTAACAAATTAAAACTTGTGAATTTGTTTTTGGAAAAATTGTCAAAATCGAGTTTGAAACAAATCCAATATGTTAATTTTACAAGACAATGTTGTGATTGCTTGCAAAATAAAATGCTCCATAACTTTCACATCACTAATAGAAATGAATGAATCAAAATTTCTCATATAAATAAAAATATAATCTATAAGAAATAAAATAAATCACTTTTTTTCAAGTTTTTTTTGTATGTCCAAGTTCAACTATTTTCAATTTGGTTTGCATAATTTTTGCTTTAAGGCGTTGATTGAAATAAAAATTATATTCTTAAAGACTAATATGTTTTCCTATCTAAAAAGAAAGGTTCAAAAAATTATGCCAAAAATTGAGACCACATGAACCTATCAGAACCTTCAAGTGTCCCTGAAAGAGACACTTGAAACTTTAGGGGTTAATGCATGTTCCACTAATTGATTAGAATTACACTATTTAAAATTACAAGCTCAAATATTATTACAATGTACTAATTTTCAAAAATAAAATTTGTAGGAGTGATAATTTTATGCCTTCACCAATAGGATAACATTCTTAACTGACCTAAACCATTCCCCCTTGGAGATTGAGATAATCCTTCTTTAGATCTCTAGGAGTGAATTTTAGTTTAATATGGAAAGAGTCATTGGATGGCTAGGAAGTTGCAACCTTGGAGACTCCTGCTTTCTAGGAGAGTAAAAAGGTCCCCACCATTGGTTAATAATGTAATGTAAATCAGTGAAGTGACTATTGTATTATGCTCATAATCAGAATAGAGCATGTTGCATACATTGAAGTTGGTCACAGACAAGGATAAAAATTAGCATAATTCCAAATCTATCATCCATGCAATTGGATGATCTTGTGGATTGATCCTCTAGACTTTCTAATTTGTGAGGATGGATGGGAATTCACTAATACCCTACGCTCGGGTCAGATTCGTTAAAAATTAATTCAAAATATAATTATATCTGGCATGTAATGAAATTTTCAGAAATTATAATGTGGCATATTTGAAATTTGGAAAATGTTAATGAAAATAATTTGAATCTTAAAAAAAACTAATGAAAAATGAAAAATAATATTTATACCAAAGTGATTCCTTTTAAGTATAAAAAAATCATGGAATATGTAAACTTCGTAAGCTTAGTCTTTTTTCCGTCCGGAGTGAACTCATCCCCTCACTTTTCCTCCTGAAAGTCATTCTAAGGGTGCATGTAAAAAGAAGCCCCCCTATTTTGTGCTTGATTACTTTACCTAATATACCCCTCCTAGCTAGTTTTGGGACCTTTGATTGCAAATATGAATTCAAAATTTGCAAGTTTATCATGCGTGGGAAATAAAATAATTTGATGTTTTTCCTGAGGGTCAGTTCACCTCAGCGCAGGTGAGCCTCTATCTCACCTGACTCCTGCATTAGCCTGAGGTAAGCAAAATGCACTGTAGTGGATGAAGACAGAGCCTGAGGTTAAAAAGTGAGGTAAGCGAAAAGCACTGAAGCTTAACTTAGTAACTTAGTCACAACTTTTGGCTTCAGCTGCATGGCGAGACACAGTCCCAACCTGGCCAGGTGAGCCTTCCAACCCTGGAGGCTAAAGTTCAGCGAAAAATTCAAAGTCTTCCCCAACGAAACTTTGAAAATTCTAATTCAGGTTATCGAAAGAGAAATCTATGCAAAAAGAAATGATTTCGTATGGGGTCTTACGAATCTGACCCCACCGTACGGTAATGATATTTAGTGTCACGTACACTAATTAATTTAAAAATTCAATAAATTTTATTCTCCATGAGGTAATGGAAGTAGGGACAAAATTGACGTTGTGTAGTACCTTATCCTCTGTTTTTTAGTGTTATTGATATTGTACCTAGTGGAAGTCATCAAAGAGGAAAATCCTTAGTAGTTAACAAAATTTTAGGTAAAATCAAAATAATTTGGTTTGCATTATTTTTATACTATCTCAAATAGTGTGATTTTAATTCTATTTCGTCCTCCTTCATTTGAATTCATTCAAAATTTGTTTGAGATGCATCCAAACCTTCACAACAATTAGATCACATGCATCTAACATTCATCCAAATGTATAGGGGCTCACACTATTTAAATTTTCTTACTAATTGAATTAATTTGTATAGAATAGTAGAGGTATTTCAGCACCAAGTACCTAAAATTAATACCTGTAGGGTCCTTTGAGATTGGAGTTCATACTTAGGGGACCTTTTGGCATTAAGCTCAGTTACTTTTGATCAATTCTTGGAACTAACTACCCTACTTGGACTGCGCAAACTAATGCCAACAAGTCATGAAGTTCAAACCCCTTACTAATGGTTGGTGGAGGGAATTTATAATATATTACTACACATGCAAAATATTTAGTTTTTTAACTTATAAGAAATGCAATGTCTATATAGCATTTATTTTACAACAATGATCTTGCATTTTCAAGATGTAGGACTGCTCAAAACATTTTTTACTAATACAATTTACCTTGAAGGGCAAGAAGAAGTGAAATCAAACCCAAGTCGTTTTGTAGATTTTGGCCCTCCGTAGAATTAGTTACACATTTTCATAGTAAAGAACAATTTCTTCACTAATTTTTTGGACTGACGCTTTCCAAAAGTCTTCCTAACACTAGAAAATTTTGACACTTCTATTTACACTTCAATGTCAAAATGTTGTAAATTTCATGACATCTCAATTTCTGACACATTAGTGTCAAGAAGAACGTGTCAAAAACAACAAATTTTTTTGGATATTGTAGTGTTAGTGCATGTGCCACTAATTTCCCAATTTTTGAATTGCAGGTTGAAGTCCTATTGGTTTCCATTTTTTCTTATGTTGCATCACTAATTTCGCGGCCTCCCCAGTAGGATTAAACCAGCCAGTGTCTGTTTTGAGTATTGGATAATTGGATTGGATTTCCGATGTAGGAACTTGAGCATTCGGAATACACTGAACCTGGTCATAGACATACTGTACTTGTACATGGATAAACCTCTCCGTAGAACGAATTTATCATCCATGAGACTGGATGAATGAAGTTGAGTCAAGATTCTGTGGGCACGCCAATTTCCGAATGGTACTAACCCAACGTTTTACATTTACCGCCTATTTCTTAGGAGACCAGTAGAAGTCGCCCACGTTACCAGGAGCCCTTCAGCAAGTGCCGGACGGCAGCACACCCGGAACTGTATGATTTGCTTCCTGCGGTATTTTGTATTGAAATTGCCGTGGAAGGGAAAGCCCACTGGAAGAGCCCCACTCTGTGACTCAGACAGGAGCTCTTTATCGTCAGGCTGCTTCGTCCTCAGTCCCTGCAGGCCTGCACTCTCGTCTCGCCGCCAGGCGCCAGCACCCGAAGTAGGGCCTCGCACATGGGCGTTCCTGGGGGCATCCGGGCCCGACTCTGCTCTCGCGCCCGTGTCTGGCGCTGTCCATCGATGTACTAAGTTATACTGCACCGATGCTGTGGACATCCGCTGTACGATCCCATTCGGGATGAAGAGAGGGAGGCAGCGGTGAGGCCCGAGCTCGAAGCGTCCCAGGAGGTCTCAGTACGTCGTCGGAATGATTGATTGAGCAGGCAGGGAGGCCGGCCGGCAGGCAGGCAGCGGCATTGTTGGGCGAATCGAGGAAGCCGTGAATTGTTTGCGCGCTTTCATTTCTTTGGGTTTGGAGTCGTGATGATGCGCATGGTGAAGGGCTGTTTGAAATCCCTCGCTTCTTGTCTTGCTATCCGTGGATCGTGACCGTGTAGGAGATTGAACGCTTTGGTGCAGTTTTGCTGCCGTTCTTCTCTTGACGAGCCTTTTGATTATTCGAGGGTCGGATTCGGGCAATCACGATTTTCTTTCCTGACACGGTCTTTTCGGTTTTTCGATTTGGGAGCTTTTCTTCTGGTGGGTTTGGGTTTCCTAGTGCATGTTTTTGAGGTTAGGAGTGCCATGGCGATGCTGCGCGCGCTTCCAGGCACGGCCTCGGTGACGAACACGCCGGTTCTTTCATTGCAGGGGAAGAGCACCCCGGTTCGCGTTCTGAGACTCCGGCGTTCCAGCTCCCCTGTCCTGTTCCTGTCGACGGAGGCGACTAGTCTGGGTTGTTTCAGCTCATTGCGTCTGTCGCCACCTTCCTCGGATTTCGTGAGCGATGTGACTGCGACGGCGAAAAGGAGGAGCGCTTCAATGGTTGCACGAGCGATCGAGGTCGGCTCTTCGGATGAGTATGCGGATGCAGCAGGCGGGACGAGCGAGACCGCCTCGAGGTTCCCAATTGAGCTTTACTTTGCGGTGTGGTGGTCGCTGAATGCGGTCTTCAACATCTACAACAAGAAGGTGCTGAACGTGTTCCCCTTTCCATGGTTGACATCCGTGCTGTCATTGGCCATGGGGTCGACCATCATGCTGGTCCTCTGGGGGCTGCGCTTGGTCGAGCCCCCGGACGTGGACAGGGCATTTTGGCAAGCCCTGGCGCCCGTCGCCGTTCTGCACACCATTGGATTCGTGGCGGCGACTGTGAGCTTGTCGAAGATCGCGGTCTCGTCGCACCACATCATCAAGAGCTTGGAGCCCGCCTGCAGCGTCGTCATCTCGAAGCTGTTCATGGGGGAGGATTTTCCTTTGGCGGTGTACATGTCGCTGCTGCCGATCATCGGGGGGTGCGCATTGGCTGCGGCCACGGAGCTGAATTTCAGCACAATAGGGTTCGTGGGAGCCATGATTTCCAATGTGGCCTTCGTGTTCCGCAACATTGCATCGAAGAAGGGAATGCGGAAGGGCAAGCAAGTGGGCGGCATGAATTACTACGCGTGCTTGAGCATGATGTCGTGCGTCTTCCTGCTGCCCTTCGCCGTCGCGGTGGAGGGCCCAGACATGTGGGCAGCTGGATGGCGGGCGGCCGTTCAGTCGGTGGGAAATCAGTTTCCGCTGTGGGTGGTGCTGCAGTGTGTACTGTACCACTTGCACAACCAGGTGTCTTATATGTCCCTGGATCAGATCTCCCCTCTCTCTTTCAGCGTCGGCAACACCATGAAGCGCGTGACGGTGATTGTGACCTCCATTCTCATCTTTCGCACTCCTGTCAGTCCCATCAATGCCCTTGGTGCTGCCATTGCCATTCTGGGCACCTTCTTGTACTCGCAGGCCAAGTGACCCTGTCTTGGGTACACATGGGAATTGCTACTCCAGGAATCATAGCTCTGGAATCCCTGTGGTTAGGGTTTACTTTTAGGTAGGAGATTTGACGACAAGATGGTGTGATAGTTGTAGAACTTGTACCAAAATCTGGGCATTAGGGTGAGGCACGTTCTGTACAATAGAGAGAGGCGTTTCTTTAAAGATGGAATTGAAAAAGCACATGATCTCTACAGGAGTCTGTTTGACGGGGATCGGCTATCGTTGAGTTTGCAAGTCTTCTGATTTGATGCTATTTCACCCCCATTCACTTCGAAGAACTGCTTCTGTTGTCTACACTCAACCCCCTCTAATTGCACTGTCTCGTGGGGGACGAATGGACCTCTCGTGTCTGTTCACAACTTGACTTGTGGAAGTTGTCCAGTCAGATGAGCACACAACGTGACAGGGTTTGCAGGATATGCAGGGAATGGGCGATTACAGAGTGTCTTTAGAGAGGGTGGGTTGCGTATTATTACTGTAGTTCCGGATCTGGATATCTGGATAACTGGAGGAGCCTCCAGAATCGACACGATCACAATTTCGGATTCCAAGTTGCGGCATTTACTAATGATGCACTGACGAGTGTTGCAATATCAATGGCGAGTAAGTCGGGTCTGGAGTGTGGACACGTTGAATGCGGCCAGATTCATGAGCCCCTGGACTGAGGTCAGGGACGTTAAACTTCTAGTCTGCAGGCCCGGTGAAAATGTGTGCTTCTTTTGTGCTCACTCTGTTGGCCGAGGTGAATTGACCCCCTCGCTGAAATTTTTTATTTTTCACGGATGATAAAATTTGCAAATTTTGAATTCCTATTTGCAATCAAAGGCCCCAAATTAGCTAGGGGAGGTGTATTAGGTAAATTAAGCAAGCTCAAAATAGGGGGCTTTTTTTTTACTTGCACTCTTGGAATGAATTGGAGGGGCCAAGCGAGGGGGTCAGTTCACCCTGACCGCTTTGTTGGTGTTGCTCAAAGGTGGGTACCCCCAAAACCGCCACTAAATGCTGCTCTATCTAATTATTCCGTACTATTCTTGGGTTGTTCAAATTTTTATATTTTCTTATTGGCAAGTGAAAGGAGGTTCCAACACACCAAAGAACAGGACATTTAGATACTCTATGCAAAAGTTATGAAGGAATACAGTTTGGTTTTAAAAACGTTTCTTCTACATAGGTACATAACTGACTTTGGAGATGTACACAAAGCAAATTAAAGATGGCGGTTTAGGGTCAATGGTGCATTTGGGGGTGCCCACTTTAACCCCTAAAGGACCGTTTGTCCCCTCTAGAAACAATTTGGGTCCATTTAGGTTCTTACTGCCTCAATTTGTTATGATTTTTTTTTATTTTTTTTGAGGTTGGATAGTTTTGTGAGAGCTTTGTGGATATATAATTTTTATGTCAATCAGTGCCCGGGAGCAAAAGTTATGGCACAATAAGCCAAAAAATGAGATTAGTAGGCAATACAAAAAAATCACAAAAAGTCAAAATTAATTTTTTAATTTTTTTCCTAAAATATCATAATTTTGTCTACACGTGATGCTTTGATTCATTCAATTTAGACTTGTGATAAAAAAGTTATGGACAATCTTAGTTTTTCGGGCAATCTAAGCATCTTTTTGAAAAAATAATTGATAGGATTTATTTTTGTTTGCAATTTTTACAATTTTTCAAAAAAATTTGTTAGACATGGTAAATTTTCTTGCAAGAACAATCTCACTGCTGAGATTATTGTGTTTCAATTCTATTTTAGAGTTATTAATGGTTTTGTTTTTCCTTCATTCTTGAACCTACTTCTACTTAACAATATTTTAGTGAATGAAAATTAAGTGTTTTTTTCTAAAAAAAATTCTAAGATTTTCAACTCAAATTTAAAAAAAACTAAATCAATAGTACAAAAATTTTAAGTTAAGAAGTTTCAAAGTCAAAAAATCTAGTCATACAAGGTGTAAAAAAACTTGTTTTTTTCACTTTGGATGCAAATATCTTGCAATCTAGGCGGTCAAAGTTTCTAAAATTTCTTCCATACGTACTTATACTAGTCTAGTATGAGGTCCTACAATTAGATATGCAGAAAAAATAATTTTTAAAGCTTTTTTCTCTTTGCAATAGAAATGGTAGTTTCGAGTGTTGTTTGATGGAAAAGAAAGCCTCAGTCTTTTAGGGGTTAATACCTCGCAGACCTATATTTTTCTACAGACCCTAAAGGGCGAAGCGTAGGATTGTATATTCAAACTTGAAAGTCCTTTATTTTGTATCCTCTAGTTTTTTGCTATTTATGAGTGAATTTTGGGGGGGGTTTGATTTTTTAAAGATAAAGTCACATGTCCAATATATTTCATAAAATCTTTAGAAGTTTTTTGGAAAATTTCAAATTACCAGATTTTAAGAAAAACTCAAGAAAATTCATATCAAATACAAGTCATACTCAAAAACTTTGAAATTTTTAGGATAGAAGTACATTATAAGATAACTACACCTAGAACCAATTCAGAATGGTTCCCAATATTATATTGAAAACCTTTTTGTGGGGTCTTGTTGGTAGTTGAAAGGGATTTTAGATTCTTTTAGAATGCATTTTTTAGACACTGTATAAATAACCTATGAATTTTCAAAGTGTTGAAAATAGAGTTTACGGGAATTGATCATAGACTCTCATGAATAGTGGAAGTGCATTTTTGAGAAGAATCTAGGCTCATTGATTTTAGAAAGTGGTCGAAATTAGTTGTAGTTATCTTGGTAGAACATTGTGTTATAAAGAAAATTTTCGTGTCACTCCATATTTATAAGCAAGGTTACGGATTTTAAATTTCAAAATTCACTAAAATGCTCATTTTTCAAATTTTTCAAATTTTTCAAGTGGATTAGAAACTACACTTCAAAAAGTTTGCTTTGTTAGCTTCCCTCAAAAGCTTAAAAAATAGTTTAGAATGTTGAAATCAAAGTTTAAAGAAAAACACTCAACTTACTGAAATACATAATTATACAATGTATCATTTTTTTGATAAACTAACCCATATAAAATAAAATAAAGCTAAATGTCTTAAACTAAACGCATCAATGTAGATGTAAGGTGTCCAAAACTGCATGCTAATTAAAGTTGCCATCATATCTTTGTGTACATCTCCAAAATCAATATGTGCCTATATGGAAGAAATGGTTTTAGAACATCTACCTAAAAAACTTTAATCCTTTACTCCCTCTGTCCTACTAAAAACCTCCAAAACTCTTCCCGTTAAGAAATTAACTATGTTTTCAATCAAAGTGCCAAAAATACATTCATTCAAGAATAAATAACCCATCCCTTAGATCTATGCAAAATCTCAAGCTTAGACACTATCATTTAGGCACCCAAATTCATGTCAAAAGTGTGATATTTGAACATATTTTATAATTGCTGCCAGCTCTGTCATTTTAGATGATTTAAAGGGTGGTGGCTGCAATGGGATTGTAATGACATGTTTTCCAACCTAAATATCCAAAAATAAAATAACTATCCCACTATATGATCAAATTTTAATAGCACCAAAGTAGTCACTAAATAGGCTGTCAACACTACTATTTGACAAAGAAATTAGTACAAGGTGTCTCATATTGCCAAGGCCAAGCTTGCAAGGCCACGGGAATGCTTTTTGATTGTCTCACTTGCCTCCACAAGGTTGTTCAATGTAACAAACACTCGCTAAACAATCAAAAACACAAAAAGGAGCTTTTTAGTGGGACAAAAATTCTGCTTGATTTAGAGGTTTTTAGTGGGACAGAGGGAGTATAATTTTTGCATATGATATCCAAATGTCTTTAGGTGCTTTAGAATTTCTTTGCACTTGCCAATAAGAAAATAAGAAATTTTAATCAATCTAATAATAATAACTATGCACATCAATAAAAAAAAATAGTGGTTTCGAGGTGCCCACCTTAGCATCAATAAAGTTGCACATAAGAATTTGATAAAAATCATCCATTCTTCACAATGCAAAAAACCTATTTGACCATTTACAAGAAATTTTTTGTCCTCGGCATCCTTCCAGATCCATCAAGAGTTTGAAGAGGAAATTGAATGATTGCACAAGTCAATAATGTATTAGAGGTTGCTACACCTTCTTCTCCCCATTTTCAATCTTTAGAAAATTGGGACGTGACATCTTTTCGTTGGCTTGCAAAAGGTTCCTTCTTTGAAAATTGAAAATGGGGATTCTTTTCCTTCGGAGGTGAAGAATGAGTATAAAGAAGTTTTGCATGCAAATGTTTCACCTTAACCCCTAAAAGACCAACATGCATTTTTTGGCAACATAGGAATTTTGGGCAAATTGGTGTGAATGAGGATTTGCAAATTTTTGGCCAAAAATTTAATAGAAGATGTGGACGAGGAATATCTATCAAATGCACTAAATTTCATGACATTTGACAATATTAGTCAGAAGTTATGGCCTAATGTTTTTATTTTTTTCCCATAAATGGATAATTTGGATAAATTAGAATAATCACTTTTTAAAAAAACAAAAATTTGAAATTGATTTTCTAGAGTTATATATCCATGAAAAGCTTTGAATCATTCCATTTTCATCAATGAGTCAAAAATTATGAGGAATTTTAGTTTGTGGATAGTTATGGATTTTATATTCTAAAATAAACTTTGAAGTTGTTTATCTAACTCAATTTTCAATATTTTTGGAAAAAAATAAAATCATCAAATGTAGATTGTTTATTACAACATTACAACCATTGGGATTGGCACTTTTCAATTCCATAATTAAATTCTTAACAATTTAGTATTTTGAATCATTCTCTATTTTTTTCTACTTATTATTTTTTTTCTATATGTTGTACAATTCCAAATGATGTGAAATTTTTCAACTTGTCTAGGGAAATGAATCCAAATAAGCACCACCATTTTTGACATTTTTTATACAAATGTGACATTGTGAAGTGCAACTACCCTATTTTTTGCAAGGACATAAAAAGAATTTGAATGAATTTGAATGCTTATATCTTGTGACCTTTCAATGAAATTTTTGAAATTTTTACCACATGTTCTCAAGTCAACATACTACAAGATCCTACGGTTCCATGACTCAAAAAAAGTTTTTTTTTAATAAATTTGGTACTTGTATTAGAAATGATAATTTTGAAGCGTTTTTTGGTGAAAACATAATCTTGGAACTTTAGGGGTTACCCCTAAGTGCCCAAGGCACCCAAATGTGGTGTCAAAGAAACTTTGAAGTTATATAAAACCTTACCAAAGCACTATTTTTAGTAGTTTATTTTTTTTGAAAGATTCTTTTTGAAGTAGTTTTAGCTTCAAAAATCTGATTTTTAAAATGAATGATTATGATTTTTCTATTCAAGGTTTTGTGCACAGGTACCCATTGCAATCTTGACTTTTTGTAGTGTTGAGGGCTCTTGGATATGAGCCTCAAATACACTAGATCTTGGAGAAAAAATCACACTAGAAATTCATTAAAAAAATTGTAGAGTTGATATTGAGAAGTCATAAATTGATTGGGGTTATATTTGTTAGCCCCTTCAAACTCTAATTTTTTTGGTCTTGAACTTTTTAGATTTGACATGCAAAAAGAGAGCTCAAAGATTTTCATAGTTTTAACACCTGATGATCAAACATTATAATCTTTCAATCCTTAAATGATATTGTGGTGTTTTCTTTTCCTACGTGATCTCTAACATGTCTAGCTTGAATTTGTATGGTTATAATTTTAAAAAAAATTGATTCAACTTATCAAAATGTTGACTTTTTGTTCAATTTAGAGCAAATTCCAAGAGGCTCAAAACAGGCCTTGGGCATTTAGGGGTTGAAGTGTTGCTTTCACTCCAACCGTGGTTGGTTTTAGTGACCACCACATTTCAACTTCAAAAATCCATCACGAATCCCACAAAGGTTCAAGATACCAATTCCATTTTTCTTCCTACAAAAAGTTTACTGAAAATTGTTCCAACGAGTTTAGCTGCCACCAAATGCAATCAGATCTTAAAAGGTCGCTTTAAGAGCAGATCACCTTAAGCTTACTTCTACTGGCACACTCTGGTTGCGAATGTGCCGTCGATGTTACAGCAGACAAAACAAATAAAGAAAAAGAGCGTTCTCTGGTACTATATAGACTACCTTCAACAGATGGGTGTAACCTCATTGTTGGGGAAGAAGTTACCGGGGTGAAGCTTGTAAATGTCGAGGTTGACAACCCCTCTTTCGGCTCCGAATCTGGCTACTTCTCGGGAGCTCCAAGCTGCTGCTGCACCTGGCAGTGTGAGTGCTCAACCTCCTCGCTCACAAGTGAAGCAGCCACAGAGCGCACCTCAGGGTCCAATATGTCATTGAGGTCCACCCGCTCTCCCGCCAGTATGGCCTCTTCTGCTACCTCATCCATCTTGCATCCCGCAGATCCAGGTGGTACAGATCCAGGTGGTACAAACGGCATCCTGCCCGTATATAGTTCCCATATCGCCAGCCCCAGCGAGTACAAGTCGTCCGCCTTGACACGCGGCTTGTCGGGGTTGCACACCACTGACGGCCTTGACCATGGAATAGACAACTCCGAGTGGCTCACACAATCACATTCATACTCGCTAGTTTCGAAGTCACATAGACGAACGCGCCCATCACGGCAAACGAGGAAATTTGACAATTTGATGTCTCCGTGGATGATGCCTACGCTATGGAGCTCTTGAACGGTTCGCACCATCTCAAATGCAATCTGCTTTAGACTCAACTCGCATGTCTCCGGAGTCACAGGCTTCCCCCGTTCCATGACTATGCCGTTCGGTTTACCATGAATCGTGAACATGGCTACAGTATGCACAGCAGAGTTCCTAGCTGCCCGGCTCATAGTATATTCATGAAGGGCGAAAGACGGGCCCATGCAGAACTTTACCGCATGCTCAGTACCCCATATGTACACCTCAGACCTACCATTACGAATGGGGTTCTCCGGCCACACTGCGGATCCGAGCTCAATAATTTGTATCCCTTTGGAGTCCAGGTCCAAAGGAGTAGGTTGCTGCCCCCCACTCGATCCGCCACTGGACTCAGCTGATCCCGAGCCCATGGTGCTACTGCACGCCCTCGTACTTGACGTGGTTGCAAGTAGGACATACAATGGAAGTAGATGTCGACGCCACCCCTGTACCAACCAATATAGGATCGCACCGCACCCCCGTAACTACAGCAGGTCGGCACATAAGAACTTCACGGTAGGTGTGTCTGGGCTGGGAGCTGCATGACTTGAACTCCCGCTCCACCTTTGTACACATAAGTACGTTTGCAAAGCCACTGATTCGCCTTCTAAGCTTGCTTATAGAACATCTGCAATCCAAAAAGCACAAAAGGATGACTTCTGCAGTTCAAGTCTTTGAGTTTAGGACTTTTATCGTTGTTTTCATGGATTAGGCTTTGCACGTCGAGTTCATGTATTTTAGTTTAGAATAAAAACTACGTGTGCAATTCAGGTTGCCCCGACAAGTCCTTATGCAAGTTAGCGTGACACGATATGGAAGGCACTGGAGCTACGTTGGTTCTAATGATGTTTGTGATTTTTTGCCGTTCAAAATTTGGCGTGCAATTCAGGTCGCCCCGACCTGAATTGCACATGTCCCTCATGGAAGTTTTTTCGGGTCGTAGACGTGTCACTTTTCTACTTCTTGTGATGTTTATAATGTTTGGACTACAATACTATTTGTGGAGTTCCGGTTAACCCCTCGGTTAGCCTAATTGATGGTAACCCGCTCCATACTCGAGGATACCCTGCTGATACCACGATGATACACGGACCATACCTAATCATATCCTGCTGATATTATGGTGATACCAAGGCAGAAAAGGGTTTATTTCTAGTGCTTCCTGCGTACACTTATTGGAAAAAGAAGGGGAAATTGCACACAAACCTAGAAGTTGTAAGCAACAACGTTGTGCTCGGGGTTAAAGCTTGTAGATTCAGTAAATTCGCAAGGGGCAACCTTAAGATGATTGCTTATAGACAGGTAAGATAACCACCTGCTCTCTTGGACCTTGCACGCCCCTGCGTAATGGACATCAGAAAGCACATTCAGGACTTCAACCCTAAAGTTACAGAAATGGAAACCTCAAGCGTCCCTACTATTTTCACATTCATTGAAGTTTGAAGTGAAGTTTACACCCTAGATTTCTGTGGACTTAAAAAAAAACAATTTCTTCTCCAAATTATATTACACCGCAAATTCAAGCAATCAAACCACGAGCTTAAAACCAGCAGCTTCAGAAACAGTGAA
Source organism: Pseudisothecium myosuroides (assembly GCA_951799445.1). Lineage (NCBI taxonomy): Eukaryota > Viridiplantae > Streptophyta > Bryopsida > Hypnales > Lembophyllaceae > Pseudisothecium > Pseudisothecium myosuroides. The sequence continues at coordinate 54,635,300 of OX637287.1, read as the reverse complement.
CCTAAACCTTTCTCGGAAATTAAAGAATTCGAACCAACAGCTTAAGAAATGGAATCCTAAGACTCTTTTTGGACTTCACTTTTCTTTCGGAATAGGGCAAATATAGCAGAGCACCTAAACAAGAACGGGATACAGCGAAATGTTTGGGAAGTCTAGGTCGTACCTTTGGAACCGCACCGCAATCAGCAAACGAGAATCGCTGACTTGTAATACCAACTTTGTGCTCAGCCACAGCACCCCCGAAGAGCTCCAATGTTCTGAATGAAAGAAACAAATGTAACCCCATCATGAGCAAATTGAATGAGCAAATTCGCAAGCTCAATAACAAAGAAGATGCACTAAACGTTGCGCCCAGCACACGCCATAGCTGCAGCTCTATATAGTACTATAATACCATATCCGGCAGACAAAACAGACAAAACTTAGCTACAGAGCTGTGATGATGAGAGGAAGCTGGGTTTTGTCATTACTTCCAAACTCAAGAAGCTGGTTACATCCGCATCAGGCTTTTGTAATTGTTCCGTAGTAATTGCTGCTTGCTGGTCAATCTGTCACATACAAGACGGTAATGTTATGATCCAAGCCTTAGTAGAAAATATACTCAATTACGGAGCAAGCAGAAAGCCCAAACAATAAGGAAAATCACCGCAATTCAACTTCAGTCAAAACAATCCGCACATCGCCACAACTCTTGCAATGCAATCGCCTGAACATAATCGCAAGACAAACAGACATTTCCACGAAAACCAAGACATCCAAATACAGCTAACAAGTGCAGAACTCTAGTACAGAAGCACCTGTCCCAATTAAAGCAGGATTTCTGTCCTCTTTGAACAGAACCGAGTTGAAGTACTACGAGCTCGTATTAATTGTGCGATACACGATCAAAAAATGAAAGGAGCACTTTAACTCTTGCACACGAAGTTTGCAAAATTACTACAACAAGAAAATGAACGAATTGAACGATCTTTGCTCAATAGAGGAAACTCTATTTTTCAAAGGGGTTCAAAAGTTTAACACTGCTCTATCTACTTGACTTTCACTGGTGCTAAAGCATCCGTGTAATGAGAAAAAAAATTCCTGAGATAATTCGAAGAGTGCATAGTTACCTGTCAAATCCGGAAACTTAAATAGGGATCGATCGAGGCAGATCAGCTCGACGTATGTTCATCCGCTGTCGATCGATTCAAACCTCTGGTTTTTCTGAGTAACAAACTGCATCACCAACCACTCTTCAGTCACTGTTGTAATAGTTGCGATCTAGCAACGTTGTGAACACTCTCAGGTTCATGTGAGATTAAGCAGGGAAAACACCCTTGGTTAAATACAAGTGAGCCTAACCTAAATTATGCACAGAGGCTAAACTGAACCCTAATGGCGTGGATGATTGTCATCCAGGGATGGAGCCCTAAGGGCATCTCCACCGGTTCACTCTAAACAGTCCCTTCAAAGGGTTTCCCGTGCCCTTAAGCAAAACAAGGACCCACCAGTTGCAACCTATCATTATTTTCAATGTCGGTCACTGAAAGTTTTTGTCACTACACTTGAAGCTCCCGTCCCTCGCACATTTGATTCTAGGCACGGCACTGACAAGAAGACCGAGTCACAGCACGTATTCCAATGGCGCCGTATGGGGGCGCAGTTTGGGCAGGAGGAACAACTGCCCATCGAGCAAGGTGTGGCAAGTGTTTTTTCCATTTTGAGACCGGGATGAGATTTACACTTAAATTTTTTGTTGAGGCCTCACCAATTCACCAAGAAGACATTTAAACTTACAATTTAAAGTTACGACTCATCAATTGTCTACAAAGACATTTAAATTTAAGATTTTTTTGTTCTTGGTTCCATTTTGAGACCAAGAAGAGATTTGAATTTCTTTTCTTGGTTCTATTTTGGGACCAAGAAGAGATTTAAACTCTTTTTAGTTTTTTCATGGACTTATCAATTGACCAAGAATCAACTTAAACTTTCAATTTGAAATTAGTCAACTTAAACTCATCAATTTACCAAGATAGTGGAAACAATATGAGAATAGTGAGTTTGTTTGGATTTAAAATCCCTGAACCAAAATAGTACTCTTTTCCAATATGAATTCATTATATTTAGATGTTTCAAGTTTCATATTTATTGGAATTCATATTTTAAAAGAAAATACTATTTTGATTACTTTTGATTTGAATTCCGTTAAAACATGAAAGTGTGTTGAGTTGTGTTGAGGTGGACCTCAACACACCTCAACACACCTCAACACACTTTTTAGTTTTTCTTTTGATCTCAATTCAAATATAAAAAAGTAAAAGTGTGTTGAGGTGGGTTGAGGTAGACCTCAACCCACCTCAACACACTTTTTAGTTTTTCTTTTGATCTCAATTCAAATACAAAAAAGTAAAAGTGTGTTGAGGTGGGTTGAGGTAGACCTCAACCCACCTCAACACACTTTTTAGTTTTTCATTTGATCTCAATTCAAATACAAAAAAGTAAAAGTGTGTTGAGGTGGACCTCAACACACCTCAACACACCTCAACACACTCTTTAGTTTTTATTTTGATCTCAATTCAAATACAAAAAAGCTCCCAGTTTGTGCCTCCGTTTCCCGAATAGGGCCTGTGCTCATCAGGACTTTTCGGCCTGACAACAACCCGGTGCCTGGTGCCTGGTACTTGACCGCTGTTAATTCCCACAGCTACAAGAATTGAAGAAACCTGACAGGTCGTATTCGAATGGCGGGTGACTGGTGGGTCTCTCCAACAATGCCGGTACCGTTTGGGTGTCTGACACACTCCAAATTAATAGTAGCGTGTTGGATTTGTGGAGAACTGGTGGAGATGCCCTAACGACACACAGAGAAGTCAATATATATTATAAGCATCGTCCAGATCATGTTCAGCCAGAAACAAGAGTGGTACCCTCCAACAAATCAAGCACATTGAAAAAGGCGCATAAATATCATCGTGAATGAGTACAAATCCAATGAAATACTCACAGAACTAAGCGAATGAAATTGACATACTCACAATGCTTGCATCCAGGACTGGCGCCTATATACTGAAACCTGTGGCTCCCTCGTATGAAACCGGTTCAACTCACAATGCTTCGAAACAGCGCTCCCGGAACACGAGACCTTTGCAACGACACAGAAGAAAAGCCGAATTTTGCCCTCAAAAAACGCGAAACAAAGAAACGACGTGATTCCTGAGAAGTGGATTCCAAACCCTAGCGCCACGGAGTTCACTGCGGCAACTTCTGGCGGCGCGAACTTATCTGGAACCGCCCATCCCATACCCGAACCCTCCCGTACCCGGACTCACAGATACCCGCACGTACTCTGTGTAAACCCGCGGCCTCACATTTGAAAACCCGGACCAAATGATACTCACACCAGCTGATTGGCTCCTCTTTTTACTCTCGGCCTTCTCAATCTTCATAGGAGTTTGATTCTCGGAGAAGGTGTGACAATCCCTGTTGATTGAGCTCAGTTGAATTTTGGTCAAGCATTTGACAAGCAGGACAAGATGCTCTGGTGATGTCAATGAAATTCACTCTCTTCCAGTCCCAAATGTGTGAAGAAAGCTGCTCACCAGTCAGATTAGATTCTCACATTGCCATTCTCAGGTCACCCGAAGACACTCCGACGTTTGAGCATTCAGCATGATACGTAGGTCAACGATCTAGTATGTGAAGTTCCAGTGATGATCTATGTGATGTTCGTGACACATAGTGGGGTTGGTAGAAGAATGACTCAAATGGGACTTCATTGGTTTAATTTCATCGAGCGAACGAACCCTTCCATAGCAGAAGGCAGAAAAAAACACCACATCGAACCGCGTGCACAACACCATGGCCAGATTGTTTTAGATTTCTCATATTTAATCTGGAGTGCCCGTGGTCTCATCAGGTTGGATTGTGCACACATGCCCTATCGCTGATCGAAGCAGTTTGTCTGCATTCCAGTTCTGTGGAACTCCTCCGTGAACCTCGTAGCTGCCATTAAACAAAGTTCTGCACACGCCATACCAACCAAGAACCAACAACAATGTGCACAGCTGAACCAATGATAAGGAAAAACATGCAGGCCTACGTTTACACATCAAGTCAAACAAGTCCGCAAACAAGTCCTGGAAATCTCCGAGAATGCAGCTTTATTTCAGGAACACAAGAATGGCAACGGTTACATTCATAACCACCTCCTGTCCGGGGCTGCTTCGGGCCACCGTAGCGCGGTCTCATCAAGCAAACCGGACAGAGATTGATTTACAATCAAATACACAGTATACAACTTCGAACATGGGACGGCTCCATTACCATTCCAAAGAGGAAAAGAGCAATACACACACACACCTACTTCCCAAACGCTTCCATCCCGTCCTACGCGAGCGGCCATGCTAGCCGAGGCACAATGCTCCCTTCCAGTATCTTAGCTAGTGTAAATCTCCCATGCAAAGTACGATCTCGTTGTTCAGAATCTTCATGGCGAAGCCAGGGAATCGTCGAAAGCGAAGAAGCCCGGATCACCCCCCTGCCTGCCCTCTTCATCATCTTGCGTCTCCTGGAATTCGAAATCTTGATTGACGGCAAGGGACGTCGAGTCATACACGGGTTCCACCTCATCTAGAGCCTCAAAATCCTGGGTAGTGGTGTCCTCGGTTGTAAAGACCGGCCCATCTTCTCGTTGAGCATCGAACACGTACGATTCTTGGGCGGGTGACGGGTCGGCCGAGGTATCCCCTACCACAATCCCCTCCGTGGCATACACCCCTTCGTCGGCTGACGCCTCCTCGGTGATCGGAGTGTTGTCTGCGGCGAGGTTGTAGTTGTACTCCGCCACGGGCCCATCCGCGTGCAGTTCTGCGAAGCCTTCAACCGCAGGGGCCTCCTGCGACGGGAATGTCTCGGCAGTCACTCCCGCATCGTCGTACTGCTTGAGGAGGCGAGCGCTCTCCACATGCGCCACCAGGAACGCCACACACAGCACCGTCACCACCTTCGCCATTGCGGAGTAAGCCATTTCTCCCGCTTACCACACTTCTAAGTCCAATCGAAGAGTCCCTCCACACACAAACCCAGCTTCGCGATCTGAGACGAGAAGAAATGCAACAAGCTTTGAATCACCGGCGGTAGTAGGCGTCAAAAGATAAGTTAGTGAGCATCTCCGTCCTTCAGTTGGCGCTCACTTCCGTAGTGTATTAAAAATCGAAATGCAGACAGGCAGGCAGGCAGTCGTGGTGTGATTTCCCCAAATCGTGGCCTTGTTTGCCCCGCCAAAGATGTGACACCGAGTGCCATCTGGCGGGCGTTTCTTTTGTGTGCAAGTCAAAAGGACTGAGGGTGAGCGGATCCAGCTAATAATACTAATGAGCGGCCAGTCCTCAACGGGAAAGGCCAGAAAAGCACGGATCGGCTGAAAACAATAAGTTCGGGGGAGGCTATTAATGAGCAAGGCTGCGCGGGAGGCGCATATGCGTCGGGAATGGGGCGGAGCGCCGAACGAAAACAGTGCTTGCCTTGCCTTGCCGACGGGAATGGAGGGGCCGGCAGGGGGGCTCATGCAGGCGGAAATTCAACAGTTACGAACTTAACTTACTACCGGTAGGAACGGAAGTTACGTAACCCTGTAACGCTGCTGCGGACCGTTTGGATGGCTTCACCTAAGACTACTATAGGATGAAAAAAAAACGTTTTTTCATCCAATTTTTTTCAAAATTTCTTGACTACATTTTTAGTGAATATTATTGTAAAACTCTCTCATTGTGGTATTATTGGATTTTTTTAAAGAAGAAGATGCTTAATCCATAGATTACCTCAATATAGTGCATTTGGGCCATTTCTTGCTACTTACTTTTGGTGTGAATTTTAGCCATACAAATGATATTTTTTTGAACTTGAGGCCATTTAACCCCTAAAGGACCGAGACCTTTTTTCTGCCAGAAAACACTGAAAACTGCCATTTCTATAGCAAACAATAAAAAAAATTGAAAAATGTTTTTTTTGCACATCTAACCGTAGGATCTTACACCTAACTAGTATGAAAATGTATGGCAAAAATTTCAGAATTTTTGACCGCAAAGATTGCAAGATATTTGTGTTTAAAGTGGAAAAAACAAGTTTTTCAGCACATTGCGGGACTAGATTTTTTGACTTTGAACATTTTTAACTTATTATTTTTGCACTACAGAGTTTTGAGCTTTAAATCTTTATAGTGGACAATTGAGTTGAGAGTCTAGGAGAAAAAAAAAATTATTCAAAAAAACTTAATTATCAACCCTAAAAAAATTGTTAAGTAGAAGTAGGTACGAGATAGAAGGAAAATCTAAAATATTAATATAATTTAGATGGAATTAAAATACACTAATCCCAATGGTGAGATTTTTCTAACAAGTAAACTAAACCACGAAAAAAAAAAAAAATTGAAAAATTGAAAAAAGAGCATTCAGAAATGCATCCTACAAGTTATTTTTTTCAAGAAGATGCTCTAACTGCCCGAAAAACAAGAATGTCCATAACTTTCTCATAACAAATCCAAATGAAATGAATCAACTCTTTCCAGATAGACAAAAATATAATCTATAAGAAAAAAAATATTAAAAAAAAAAAAAATCAAATTTTTGCCAATTTTCTTTTGCTGCCCGGGCTGCCCGCCGTCCCCTGTTTTGAGCTTATTCGGTCATAACTATTGTTTCCAGGCACCGATTGTGAAAAAAAATTATATTCCCACGAAGCTAATCAGCTGCTCAAGCTCCAGAAAAAGTTTCAAAAAATCAAGAGAAAATTTCAGCCCGTAGGTACCTGCCTGAAAACGCATTTGTCCCCCGAAGGGACAACGGTCCTTCAGGGGTTAATGAAACGCAAATTCTACTCCAATTGGAAAAAAATTTAAATTAGTGAATTTCAATAATTTATAGCAATATGAACTTTGGGCCTACAACCATGGTTTGTTGATTTCAAAGTGACACGGTAACCGGTTTATATCATGATGTTATACACTGTAATATACATTTATGGTGAAAATTTCAGATTTTTTTTAATTATAAATGTCGAGGCAAACGTTTTGCGTCCAATAAATGATAGATAATCTCTTGTATAGGACAAAAGTGCAACTATTCATCCTAAGAATTTTGTTGCGAAAGGGGGAGGTCTTCTATAGTAGTTTGACTTCCAATGAGTGTTTTTGCTATTTCTTAAGCCAATGATTCACACGGTAATGAAAAGGGATGCTTTCCAGGGTCACCCCTTCGTCCTTTAAGGGATCATTTGTATTTGCTATGAATTTTCTTCATTTTTTTCTTAAAGAAATCATGGTAATTTCAAAATTTTCCCAAAAAATTCTAATTTTTTTTATGACTTATAGTAGACATATAACTTCATCTCTAAAAAATATTTCATTTATATCCGGTTGCAAAATTGCAGCAAATATAATGATGGAAAGACACTTGAAATTAATGGTCATGGGCAAGTCCTTCTAAGCTTAAACTTTATTGGAGGTTAAACTTTGTTGGTACTTTCGGAGTCTCTTATTTATACTTTTAGGATGTCTGCAATAGTCTTGTATAACTACCGCGCCAATACAACTCAAAATTTTTAAGTTCTAATTCCAAAGTAGTAAAAAGTTAATCATTGGAAGTGCTGTCAAAAACACTTTGATTAGGTATAAGAAAAACTCAAATTTAGACAATGAAAAAAGAAAATAAACCACTTCAAAAACTAGCTAACAAAACAGAAATTATAATGGCCTTAGCAAATCATAGTTACTAATGCACATTTCACTTCAAATTAGGTGTAAATTGGATTAAAAATTGGAATTCTTTATCAGACATTGTTCATTTGAATTTATCCAATTGTTACTTTTTAGCAAAGGTCTAGGATTAACTTCTTTAACCCCTAAAGGACCAAGAATGCAGATTTTGAACAACAAATGAATGGAAACACATTCCAAACTCACAAAAATGAGTTTTTTCATCCATCAATTTTTTACAAAGATTCTTCTATTAATTCTTTAACATTTCTACGATACAGATTAAGCAGATTTTACTTTGCAAGTATTATATAATTTAAAGGGTGTTGATAGGTCTAGCTTCAAAAAGTAACTTTTTTAGTTCAAAAATTGACCCTTCAAAAATAAATTGAATCAAAAAATAAAATATTTTTTTCAATGATTAGAACTCAACATTTTAAACTTATAGAAAAAAATTCTTGTAAAAGTCATAAATATTCAATCTACAAGTGATTTTAGAAAGAATTTTCAATTTCTGGCTTCAAAAATATTGTAAAATATTGGTTTGTATATTTGTTGATCTAAACCTTGCTCAATTCAATTTCATGAAAGTCAGTGTAATTTTTGAAAAGTTGGCAATTTTTTTGATGAAAGTGACAAAGATATTTATTTATTTTTTGGATTTTTTGGGCCAATTATATGCATCATAAACTCTAGTCTTCAAACAAAAAATCTGATTCTAAAAATGCATTATATAGTTGTAAAATATAAATTGAATTCTATTGCCCTGTTCAATAAATGTTTCGAATGCAAAGGCATTAAGATATAACAATGATCCATGTTGCAACCTATACTCTTTTTACAATGGCTAATGCAATCCCATGCTCTCAATTCCCCCCAAAAGTTCAAATATTGAGAGAACCAACATCAATTGTATATTTGTCAAATTGTTGATATTTTAAGTTCTATAAATGCCAATTTCCTTCAAATTTTGTGTACAACAAACTAAAATGATGTATACCAATATACCAAGGTACAAAAAGTTTTTTTGGAGTTCTATGAAAAAATTGACAAAAGATAAAGATATTCAAGCCATGGTGAACAAAACTGAGTTTTAGACATGGCTAACTTTGAAATTAATTTTCTTTCAAATGACAACTAATTTTTTCTTCAAACTTTCATGGTAAAGTACAATATGTTGCATACTATGACTTTCATATATCCACTTTTGGACTTTGCCCATCGATGCTTATGGTATAGTTGTTTGAATCAAAACATTTCATATTTGTACTCAATATTGTTAGTCGTTGTATGAGATATTTTTTGATAAAGATGTTCTAATTGCCCACCAAAACAACTCTCTATAACTCTCTCATTACCAACCAACTCAAGATGAATCAAAGCTTTGAATAAAGACAAAAACATTTTCTATGATACAAATTACAAATTACAAATTATTTTAAATTTTTGTGACATTTTTCAAACTCCCTAGCAAACTACTTTTTGCTCAAGGTGGCATAACTTTTGCTCCTAGACACCAATTGAAAAAAATAAAATAATATCCCTAGATAGCTAACGTGTTTTCCTATTTTCAAAAAAATAAAATTCACAATCATGCCAAAAATTGAGATCATAAGAACCTGGCCAAACTTTCAAGTGTTCCCGAGGGAATACGTTGAACATTAGGATTTCCACCAATCATCCACATCCATTCTACAGCATATTGCAACCACTTTTTAGTTCCAAGGCATTAAATTATTTCGATTCAGACAATAAGCAAACTTATAATAAAGGAGACGCCATCCAAGGTACAAGGTCTGTAAGTCGGAACTCAGAAGCTAAGTGTCATAACAGTCTCTGCTTTGCCTACAACGAAGGGCTACGTAGGAGAAACTATGAATCCATACTAATCAAAAGAACTGCAATCTACTCGTGAAAGACACTTTGGACACTTTGTGTCAAGTTCTTCCTGTACAAGGTAATAGCTAACGGTGAATGCTTGATAACACCCTCATAACTCTCTACCAATCTCTTCCTATGCAGGAGAAACATAACTATCAGACGGCCGGGAAATTGGGACACTAATGTTGTGGATAGGACTCGTGACGTTAAAATCTAAATTACTCGAGGTCTCTTCAAATTATTTTTGAATTGACAGCTGTCCGGCTCTTCAACTCCGTCCCCCTTGGTAAGAGCTAGTTCCAGGAAGAGCAAAACGCGATCGGCTTCCAGAGCCTGCAAGCACGGAGATAACAATAAAAATCCAATCATTCGATAAACATGAGAAACTCAAACATGAATGAAGGATCCTTTTTAATACAAGCATCAGCACTCTGAATACCGGAATCCTACTTTCTTGAAAGTTGAGTATTAACGAGGAACTAAATCCTTCAACTTAACGCACCGTGTCAGTACCAAAAGATGGACTTGGTTCCAAAGAAGAACCTACCATAAAAATCCGGATTACCGTGAGGGGCAGCAATTGAGTGTGGTCGAAATCTATTCCATTGTGGCAGAGACTTTGACCGCTCTTCCCAACTTTGCTCAAAGGTAGGTACGTCATCTACATGTTGATTTTAGCAGCTTAGAAATAATCAACAAAAGATATCGTAAATACAGCACACACAATATGTAAAGCGTGGGGACTTGATTACCTTCTTGTAGATTGTGAAGTGTTTCCAGCGTTTGCTCGCGCCCTTCAGACGTGCGTTTCCGTGTGATTGAGCGTCCCTGCAATCAAAAACAAGCTCTGAATAAAGATATCACCAACAAATTTACAGTGGTGGAGGATCTCCCAACCAGGAGTTGCAACATTAGACCAGACAAGGTGTTTAGTAGCAGGAGCAGTTCCTCTATTACAGAAAGTCTCTCCTAAGCGGAATCTGAATACCACTCGTCAGTACTCAACACCTAGTCGCAGTCAAATCGTCTACAGGCTCCTTAACCCCTTAAAGGTCTTCACTAACTTTGGGGTACAGTATACATTTCAAGCATTAATTGGTATGTGAGTACCACGATGAGTACTAACACAGTATGAAGTTGTAAAAACATGATATACCTACATTTTGCTACATGCTCTTACAATGACTCAGTTACAGGTCTGATGGACACCAGGAAAAATACAGACATACATCTACAAAGAGCTCCTCAGTCAATTAGGGGCTCTGATTGTTGCATGAAGAAACCATGAAACAAGTCCTCTGGTGCAACATGCTCTTCAATGGAACATTATACATAGTGTAATATGATACACTGAGTTGCAAGTACTAATGGTACCGAGCGAAGAGGTTCACAACCAAAGAAAGAAAGAAACACATATCCGTACCTTGACGCCAAGTCCCCTGGAGTGGCGTTTAAATTCTTGGCCAGATGAAGAGTCCTTCTCCTGAACTTGCTCCTCTATTACCTAAGCTCACAAAAGGCAGTCGATTGTCACATTATAAAGTTCCACACCTTCGACGCACATGATGAGTCGAGAAAATAAATGCGAAGATGAACAACGAAAAGGCACAATGCAGGCAGCGAACCAATAATAGTGAAGGAGCTTCCAAAACTAAATTAGCACTAGAGAAGATGGCTCACTCCGTCTGGACCCATACGCCTGGCTGCCGAGGACGAATAATAGGTGCCGTTAGGCCCTCCATAAGAGACAGATGAGCTCTGAAAACTGAAGGAACGGACGCCACCATTGTTGTCGAACATTGGAAGAGGGCCACCTTGAACAATGGAACGCTGCCGATCCTGGGGTTCTGCTGCAAACCATTACGATGCCACCAATGAGTGAACGTTGCAAGCGACTGTTGAATGTTAAAGGCCATGACAGATCGAGCTAGAATTAAGGAATGAAAGTGAAGGAGGATAACGTGACAACAGACGACATAAAACAAGGTGTAGGCATGTTGGCATGATCAAGAAGGGACGAAATACAAACCTGGCCTTACATCATCATCAGGGTGTTCAATTATGGGCTGCTGGCCTGGGCGAGGAACTGAACGTCTCTCAGCCTCTGCATCCGAATCCGAATCTGGAAGCTCCTCTATGATAGGTTCCCGCTGATGGTGATAGTGCTGTACCAGTTGCCAAACACGTCAGGTTACAAGATCATGACACGGTTCTCATCTCCCTAGTTTAGTGAAAAAGACCGTCTTAAAACTTTGGCATCAAGGCTGCTACCAGCGCTCCCCAAACACGACAGCACGATAATTGCACACAACAGCGAAATTGAACATCAACAAGTTCGAAGCTAACGCAATCTGAAGACAAGTACAAACAAATTCAAAGCCTTCCAACACAAAACGATGATTCAAAACTCGTACGTGCGAGGACGCACAGTCAGCAGGTTTAAAACTGACAAGGCGACAAAACATGCCTTTCCAAATTCTGCCGGAAACAGGGACATCCCAGTAAGGTAACCAACCGCACCTACTTGCTGACACCTACCAAAATCTCGCTCGATGATTAAAAATTCATTTTGAGAACGTGAAACAACTCAACAACAGAACTCGTGTTGATTTTGAACGCTTATACATTTTGCGCACCGAATCACGCAAAATCCTTTGGTGCGTTGGATCCTCTTGGTTCTGCTGCTGCTACCAAGAAAATTTAAGAATCTGACGGTTTTCATGATAGAAACTATTATCCGTGCTTTCCATGTTGCAATTAATTAAGCGGGGCGACCTTAGAACCAACTAATTGCGGTTACGACCTCTCGCCCACATTGGATAAATGGGCCGCGGCCGATGTCAGTGCTTCCAATGGCTTGGAACGCACGCATTCATGGGCCAGTGACCCATTCATGAAAATTGCCAAAACTCCACCCCCGATGCATTATTAAAGTTCCATTCTGGGTGTCCAACACTGATCCCAATTACAACTGGAAGGGCTAGGGTTACGAATGGAAGGAGAGCGCTTACCGAGGGACTGTGTGGCCCATTCTCCAGGTAGCCCGCGGGCGGGGCCCGGGGAGCGGTCTGCTGCGTGTCCAAACCACCACCGGCGCCCAGAAAGCCTTGTGGAGGGCCAAACAATCCTCCCTGCCCCCCGAACATGCTCCCGAACGGCCTCGTGAAGAAGGGGTCGTTGAAGAAAGGGTCGTTGTCGAAAACGTCGAAGATGCTCCTCCCGCGCGACCCCATTCCGAAATTCGCAAAGGGGTCCGGGAAAGGAGGGAATCCGGAAAACCCACCGCCTCCGCCGCCACGGCGGTTACCGTTCCCTCCACCCGACGCCATGGGTCCGAACGAACAGCGATGGGTCCGAAAGAAACTCTGCGCACGAACCAAAACAACGACACAACAAATCGAATCAAATCAAATCCACACCGCCATCAATTAGAATACACCCCTAATTCATGGCCGTCCACTCCAGTCCCAAACAACCCGAAATCAATCAATCAATCAATTGCCATCGTCTCGAATCACCACAACACCCCCCTCCCTCATACAAAACCTAAACCAACTCAAACAACCACAAATGGAACCCCCGAAAAAAAACAAAAAAAACGAACCTCAATCGACGACAGAAAATGGGGGAATACGAACCAATCGCCGCACAGCCCAATTCCGATCATCAATTGGAACACATGCAGGCAGCACCCAGACTGTAATAATCCACCAACATAAATCAATCACACCCCTGCTTACTTCAGTCCTCCCCTACCACTCCAATCCAAGCAACCCACACTGCCATAGTCGCGAATCACTCACTAGCACCACAACCATCAAAGTCCCTTCCTCCCAAAGCCAACGCAACCCCAAACCACGAAATCAAACCCAAAACACACAACAGAACGCGCGCAACCCAAGCCCAATTCGATCCCAACCACACGCCTTCCAACCTAACTTAACCTCCTCCGAGGCCAAGCATGGAAGACGAATTGAAGACAACTGCACCAACCGGCGCAAGACTCTACTTCCTGTTGTCCCGCTGGTGAAGTGCCAAACCGCTTGGCCCCAATTGCACACACAAGAGACCAGAACTAACAGGGGCGTCCCAAACCTGATTGCAGCCCCCAGTTGAGCGAGAATCGAAGCGAGCAGACTGACAATTGAGGCGCGAGATTGCGTCGGTTGCGCAACGATTCGGTTGGGAAGATGATGGGATGGGGACGGAGGGTTCACTACTAACTTACAGGAGGGCAGCTGAAGTTATTAGCGTAGCTGAAGTTATTAGCGTAGCTGAAGTTAGCAGCGTGCCACCACTTGTTGTTGCCGCAGGCGCACGCTGCCTGGCTGGCTGGTCCAGGCACGAGCAGGCTGGCGCGACTTCGCGGCGGGACACTGGCTGTAGATCCTTCCAGATGGGGGTTGGTCCGTGCCCTGTGACCGCGCACGGGTCCGACGACCGTGATATTCGAACACGCGGTCATTCGTCCGCGGAAAGGGGGGCTGGAGAGCTGCCTGGGGGTCGACCAATGCAGGGCACGGCAGTGCAGAGGATTTTTCCGCGCCGCCAAGTGGCCTGTGCAGGGCAAGGGAGGATTGACCCCCTTATTGCCCCGTGTTTTAGCCGTGCAGGAAACACTGGAATTTTTTATTTGCCACCCCTGATAAAATTTGCAAAGTCTGAATTCATACTTGCAATTAGAGGCCCCAAATTGGCTGGGATTGGTGAAGAAATGCAATATCTATGCGGCACAAAATAGGGTGCATTTTTTACATTTATCCTTGGATGGGGCAATAAGGAGGTCAATCCTCCTTGGCCCCTCTTCTCTCTCCTCTTCTTTCTCCCCTCTCCTCTTGCAAGGTCGGGAGTTGTAAGCAGGGGAATTACGTACTCCCTCGGTTTGGAAATAGTGTATCCATTTTACAAAGCAATACCATTGAGAATGAATGCACTATTTTTTAAATGGAAGGAATATAAGTTAAGACAATACCTTGTGAAGAGGGCATTATGGAAAATAAGGGTTTGGCGAACAAGGTGGGCAAAACCTGACAAGTAGGGCCCATATTTCCATAACGCCCTCTTCTCAAGGCATTGTCCTTCGTAAACCGCCACCAAGAAATGAACTAGAATATGGATGAAGGACGGATGGAAAAGGTATAATACCTAATTACAGGGGCAACTTGATTACTGAGTGATTATACTTTTATAACATATCCATGAATGAAGAAAGCATTTTCTAGGATTGCAGAGAGTAGGAAGGGGAAGGACACAATAATGAATTTTTTTTTCATTTTTTTAGGAAGCATACAAAGCAATGTACAGTGCAATGGTTAAGTTATTTACATCTACTAACACAGATCAAACATGCAAAATGTAGATGAAAATACATGTATTCATTCAAAAGTGTGTATTATAGTCATCCATAATAGAACAAAATTGTTCCTAAATTACGTAGTAATTGACTGTTTTCATCCATTGAAAATAGGGGAATCCACTACTTAATATTCCCTCAAAAAATTGTGTAGCTTTAGAGCAATAAAGTGTGCCCAAAATAACCACTAGGACCCAAATCCTCATGTATCTTGTGTACACATTTTTGTTCTAAATTGCAACACATGGATATATGAAAATGGAATTGAAATGACAATAGGAATAGGCTAGTTTATTATACAAGTAGTTATATAGATAGTAGCCATCTTGGAGGAAGAGGATAGATTTTTTTCCCATCATGAAGGGGCTAATGTGAAAACATGTTCCCTATTGCAAAAAGGTTAATGAAACATTTTTTAACCTCAATCTCGTACCTATTTTGAAGTCCTTGATTCCAAACATGAATTCAAATATCATCTATAGTAAATAATGCATCCCTGCTTTCTTCCTAAGAAAATTATAGTATGCATGTTCTTCCAATGAACTCTGCAAGGGTAAAATAATTGTACCTAAGAATAACCACCTTAATTAGGATTTTGACATTTTTTCTTGCATATTAAATGAAGATAGATTTCACCAATTTGATAGAAATGCACATATTCTCATTTCTTTAGCTCTTGTCCAATTGGTGTTTTTTTCAATATTTTATATGTTTGGGGGATCATTTATTTTCTCTTTGATTATAGTTTTCTCAATTTTAAATAAGAAGGTGAATGTAAACTTAGATTATTTGGACTCACATGCATAAAAACTTACATTCGAATTGCTTAAGGGGAATATCCATGATGAATAAAGACAATTTATGATTTTATAGATGAACAAATTCATAAAGATTGTTACAATGCTACAAATTGAAACACTTGTGTCTCACTTAATATTGCTAATTTTCACATGATTCAAAGTCATAATAAAACTGAGGGGGAAATGAACATGGATCTCAATATAGATCAAAAGCATTTGGAATAAATATCTTTACAAATTGATTTTCTAACCCCAAATTGATTTGAAGTGTAAGAACAGACAATTATGACTAAAGCAACTAATGTAAGTTACTAATATGAGACTAAAGTAATATTATTGTAACATTATTTAAGCTAGGTTGATTGTTTCTAAGAGTCAAATAGAAGAGACAAATTACATTTATAAAGCTAGAGCTCATTAAAGATAGGGGCATTGGTAAAAAAATAGAAAACCATGTGAATCCAACCTATACAATGCATTTTAATCCCTGAAACTAAAAATCATATTTTCTTAGAAATAATGTAAGGTGTACAAAAATCATACAAGAGTATTTTGGAGTATTCTAGAATAATTCTATATTAAGGGCACTACTTATATGATCCCATAAAACACTCCTTGGATGCAAGTGCATACCACATTTACATATATGTGGTTTAGTTTTTATAAGGTCTTATAGGTCCAAAAGGGTGAATGGGTTGGGGTTTACTCTCAACTGGACAACATCGTCTCAACAATGACTTGACAAATCCGAGACCACAATTTCGACCTTCAATACTCTCAACACCATATTTTCTCTTTGCCGAGTGGAACCACCAGAGCCACTATGGGACACAACTCAAGGCTACTTTTACTTCTTCCACCCAACAACAAGGAAGAATATTGCAGATTTACACGTAAGGTTCAAATATAGAAGAGTCGTAACCGAGATCCCTACCTTCTATTTTGCAGAGCAAAGTAGAGGTTGGTCTTTGACCTGGGTCAATGGCAATGGGCCAATGGTCTTCCGTTACTGGAATACTCCACATCCATAGACCACTCCCTCAGATTGCTCAACCAAAAACCACAATCATGTCCAAATGGACAGGAAACCTTCCTCCAACCTTTTCTCCCAACTCGAAGGATGTATGGTATAAGGCACAATCTCAAAAAAATGAAGCCTTCACATGGTTCATCTAGCACGAAACAGTCGCCATTAGATGAGATTTCAGCCTCCTGGAGGGCTGCGTGTTCCCAGCTGTGGGAACTGCCGAATTCAGGGCCGCGGCAGCTCGCTGACGTGGCCGAGCGACTGCCACGTTGGAAAAAAAATGAAATTTTTTTTTTCTATTTTTTTTTCATTTCAAGACTAAATTTATTTATTTATTTTAAGTTTTTTAAAGTTTTTTTATTGGGAACAGGCGTTCCCTGAAACTGCGGGGGGGACGAGTGTCGAGAATGGGCCTGAAACGGCCCTCCCGACCCCCCCAAAAAAATCTAATGCATTCACTCCTAGAGAGCTAAAATTGCCCTTGACATTCACACCAATTGCAATTGCTATGCCTTAAGACTTGAAGAACCCCCCTATTCATCAATTCTGCATTTGCTCAAGAGCCCAGGAGGTTTGGGATTACACTCAGTTGATTCTCCACCACATCTTTGGAAGTCAACCAATTTTGAGGCTACACAATAGATTCAACGCCATCTAGTGTGTCTTTGATTCCACTATTCCCCAACGCTTGATTAGCCTCCGTACCATTTGGACATTACTTAGAAGACCCTCACTTTGGTTTATATAGATTTCTCGTAACAACACCGTTTTCACTTAGAACAAATGGCCTTTAGCTATCATGTAGGAAAACTAGTGGAATACCTTTTGGGATTATAGTAGAGGCAATTGAAGGCCCAACTTAGTTTCCATCAACAACCTCAATGGACTAATACCATTAGGACTAAGTTTGATACTCCCTCTGTTTCTGAAAAAGACCCGGGTTTCCTTTGTAAAATACAAAGGAAACCCAGGTGTTTTTCAGAAACAAAGGGAGTAGTATTTGGCTCCAATCCTCAACGGACTGACATCATTTGGATTAATTTTGATATTATATTTGGCTCCAATCTCCAACAAGAGTGAAGCCACCATTGTCTGGAACAAAAAGGGTCCTTCTCTTTGTTCTTTTATTTAACTTTCACTTAGTTTTGTTTTCTCTTCCGTTTTTGCTCATGATCTCTTCATTTGCCAGCTCTGACTTGGTTGTTGTTCTTTTTGAATCCTTTTAATGCAATGGTACTTTCCATTTGTTAAAAAAAAAAACTACAAAATAAGTTGGAAAAAGAGTATATATTTCAATAGTACAATTCTAATCCAAAAAATAATTATAAAATTACAAAGTGTAAAGTATTGGTATTTCCTTTGAAACTTCATTCTTCAAATAAAATTCACTTTAATCTTCAAGGTATAGAAAATTAGCTAAAAATTTAAGATGTGATTAAAAATGGATACATGTTTGGGAATATTGGTATTCATTTATGCCATAGATATTCAATTAAAGCAAATAGAAAATTAATGTGAGGTGAAGTAAACACAACGTTACATTTGACACCTTGGTATTATATTATAATAACCTCATTTACTAACCATTTTGCACATTATATGGTATTAGTGTGTCTTTGTTAATATAATAGCTTCTCTTGCAATAAAGAAAAAAATGTAATATGGTACACTTCTAATCAACAAACCTTACTACAAGCTTTGTCTATTCCCAAAGATGTCCCTAATTCATTTTTAAATATTATTCTACATAAGATCACCCATCATCAACAAAAAAAGTCATTCCTAAAATTGATTGAGCAAGTGTTATCAGTAGACAAATCCAAATATGCAATTCGCAAAATGGGTAGTCGTACCTTAGATGTTGGAAACGGAATGTGTCCGGTTTAGTGGTACAATGCACGCCTTATATGAACACAATAGAAACACGGATAGCATGCTTTGTCAAGCAACTATTTTCGATTGTACAAATTTCATCAGGAGTTTGATCCTGCGTTGGGTAGTAATTTCAGAGTTTCCAAGACACTGAACGATCTGGTTAAGAGTACGACCGAGACTTAGATATCAGTTTTTGGAACAACATAAGCTTCGTGCAAGCAATTCCTTACCATGAGTTTCACAGATTCCATTATTGAAAGTGCAAGCAATAACTTACCAAGGATGTGCTTCACAGTTCCCATTATTGAAAGTGACCAGTTCGCATAATAAAAACAGCTCCACAACCGTACGAGAGGCTCTGTCCATGTCTTGAGCCACTCGTTTTTCGAGTAAGATACTGTCGTACTCAAACTTCGTAAACTTCCTAACATGTAGCTTTTGTCAAAGCAAAGCCTCTCCTGTCCAGAGAACAAATGAGACGGTGCATGCCATAAAATGTATAATGCCGAACAATGTCACGCTCTGGGACCTAGAAGGGTTAAAATGAAGCTAAAGACAGAGACAGCTTAAGAACAATTGCATTACTGTACAACAAATAAAATCTTTGCACAACAGACTTGACTGAATGAACTCAACGAATAATTGATTTTAGAATATGCCACAATTGAGGCACATATTACAAATCAAAGTATCAAGAAGGTGGCTAAACTACTTGGGAGGTGCGAATCTACTTGGGAGGTACGAATCAGAACGATTACCTCTACGCATCCTGTGAAACGGATGTGGGACGAAGAGATAAGTAATAAGAAGTATCTGAAGAGGTCAGTTACAAGAAGTAACTAGAGAGATCAGTTACAAGAAGTAACCAAGATGCATCATACAAGAACTGAGGTTTGTTCTGTCGAGTCAGAGGGAGCCTAACTCTACGAAGGGATCCGTCTAGGAAGATGCCTACTTCATCAACCGCAACATAAATGTATTTACATGCTAAATACTAGAGATGGGAATATTTACAATTGGCTCGACTCATGCGGCATGAATGTTCATGTCCGTGAAGTGATCAATCCGTCAAGCCGATGGGAAGGACAGGTCTCCCAAAACGCCTTCCATGAAGCGGAGGAGGGCGAGGCTGCCAGCCCAAATGTCATCGGCCAAAACGTGCTCAGCGGGTGAGTGGCTGACACCACCTGTACACCTCAAAAAGAGCATGCCCACCTGCACATTCACATGCCAAACCACTCTTAGAATATGGAATATTGTCGAAGAAACCAACGCGGAAACACGAATGTGATGTAAAAACACTCTGAATTTTTATTTTTTAATCTTGACTCGAGTAATCGTACATCGTACATGTGCACGGGAGAGATAGGATTCAAACCTGGGTGAGGAGAGACATAGCCATGGCGTCATGACCAGCACCACTAACTAATGTTGGAGCCATCATTCCACCACCTTCTAGGGTGGAGACGTTGTTACGGAATGGAGGTAATTCTTTCATCGCCGAGACGGCAGCTGAGTTCAGCATGTCGTTCAATTTTGGGGCACAAGCCACAGCATTTGCTTCATGCTGCAAATATCCAGGGACGGTGTAAGAATCACAGATGATAAATGATAGCACAAATTCTATGCAACTGCTGCTTGCATGAACATCGCTTCAGATAATTTCTGTGCAGAGGCTTTGAGAAAAATCCTGTACTTTTTATTACAGAACAGGGGAGTTTCAATCACTAGAGATAAATAATGCAGCTCGCAGGAAGTAATGACATGAAGGCCATACCTTTCTCTCAGCACTGCATGCCAAACCACGTTTCCTGCAGATTTTTTGAATTTCCCTCTCGATACGCAACACATTCTTCTCTCGATCCGTGTCATCCTTCGCTCTTACGTCGATGGTAAACATCACCTGATTTCGTAAACAGGAAACCGTGATCAACACCACATGAATTTGGCAGAATGCTTTCACGTCCATTGCTTTTGTATGCAATCATTTCGTTAGAGTAAACCGAACACCCATTCACATCTATGAGTTCCAAATTGAAAGCAGTGCACCCCTCAATCAGACAACGAGGAATGTCAGTAAGTACCTCTCCGGGAATGACATTGCTAGCACCCGGCCACGAGTGGATCTCCCCGACTGTACATACAATCGCGCCTGCATAGTTTACAGCAGAAGACATTTGAGATGCACCACGGCTACCTCCAACACCCTTCTCCGGGTGCGTACAGATGTTCTCGATGGCGACAATAGACTGTGCAGCTGCTATCATGGGGTCCTTCCGCATGGCCATTGGAACGGTGCCAGCATGGCCCTGCGACCCTCGCACTTTCACCTGAACACAATCAAGAGCAATATATGAGCTCTCTACCTTTCATTTCAGCTCCCAATGTAGTAAGCATCTTCTCCCATCCGAAACTAAAATTAAAATCCACAATTAGCCTGCAAAAGCATCAAACGATTACAGTTCATTTGACCGTTGAACCAGGCTTACCGTCAAACGAGTTTGGCCGGCTATGGCTTCAACAACTCCCAAGGGCAGTCCGTGGGACTCAAGCACAGGTCCCTGTTCAATGTGCAACTGTACCACACACACCAGATAAGAAAAAACGTTCATCAGCTTGGTTTTAAAAAAGTGACATGAATGTACTCTCTTCTTGTACAGTATTGCAAGATAATCAGTTCACAATCAGAACCTCTCTTTGAAGAGGTGGCAACACTGAGCTAAATGGAGTTTGTCAAAGTTCAGTAAGTACCTCCACGTAACCCCAAACGGATGAAGGTTCGTACTTCTGGGAGGAAACAGATTCCATTGTACCAGGGTGTGCTGCAGCTCTGAGAGCAGCTCCGATAGATATGCCCCTGAAATAGACATTACACCACATTCTCAACATCAAACTCGTGCACTTTCTAAGCAGCAAACAAGTGGTTGTATGCAAATAGTGAAGGAAATAGGCCACCAGCGAGCACTAGACTATCTAAAATTAGACTTCCAAGTTAAGTGCTACAGAGAAATATTCAAGTCACACCTTGCATCGACATTCTTCAAGTGCCTGGGCTGGAAAGTTCCTGCAATAGCACTGCTGCCAAGAAAAGTGGTATGAAACCGAATTCCCTCCTCGTCACTAAACGCAATGATCTGGAAAAGATCAGTGCAGGCCAGTAACACAGTCACTACAGATGTTCCAAAAAGCCACGGGCGCTGCAACGAAGACACGGAGACGCGTCGTAGAAGTAACCAACCTCAATGGGACGAGGAAACTGCTTCAATTTCCCCTCCAGTTTCAGAGCCTTGACGGCAGCTATGGCTGCCACGATACCCAGTGCGCCGTCATACCTTCCTGCGTCGATGACAGTGTCCTGTACCACCCACTCAACCACGGTTAGCTCTTCCGCTGAATCAACTTCAAGGGACGCCGCAGCGACATCACGAACGTCTGGGGATATTTACGAAGGCGTGAAACCCAAATAAGGTGGGAGTAGCCCTGCTACGTACCAAGTGGGAGCCCAAAAGGAGAGCGGGTGCGGTGGCATTGGCTCCGTCCGAACGGCCATGGACGTTTCCAAGTTCATCTTCCCATCTGAAAACCAAAAAGCCGAAGTATGTTCATCAGCCATCGTCGAGAGCCGATTTTTTTGGCCGGGTATGGTTCGTTTTCTGAAAGGGAAACCAGAGAGAGCTTCAAGGTTCAGGAGGCGTACGTTCTGAGGCCAGCGTCTCTCATCCACGTCGCGAGAAGACGGCCTGCTGCTAAAGCTGCGGGGCTCAAGAAGGTTCTCTCTAGCACGTCTCTGGAATCGCTCACCTGCAAGACCAAGCCGGAAGATAAATTTCACTTTCAACTCTGGACGGAGCGATGTAGGACAGAAATTCACGGAAGCCAAGAAAAGCTTCGCGAGCGCAGAAGCTCGAGTCGTTCTGGCCCTGCGACCCTACTGCACTTTCATCAATTTCAGCGGAAAAGTACATAATGCTGAGCAACAAGAGTGAGGGAACAGGGACCCACGTTGCCGAGCTCCCTCAGCCTGGCCGCAACTTCGTCCCGCAGAATGGACCTGTGGCGCATGGTGCTAAATCCAGGAAAGCCATATCCTACAACCACCCACCCAGATTTCCCCCCACCGCCATGAGAACAAATTTATGCTACATGCACTTCCTGCAAGAAAACGCAGCAGCAGCAGGAGGAGGAGGTGAAGGAATCGAGGTCAGTTCAGTTACCCGAAGCGAGAGGTTGAGGCGCCGCGTCGGCAAGAAACGCCGTGACCAAGCCCGTCTTGTGCAGGAGCAGCGTCGTGACAAGAATAACGGCAACGTAATAGCCAGCGAAACGCCCCTTCTTCATTACCGGTTTGAAGGCCCTGCCAATTCCCCGCTCCCTGAGCAACTCGTTCCAACGGATCCTCCGAACTCCCCCAGTCCTGCTCAACAGTCCTGCTTCACCACCACCCACACCCCTCGATCTCGTCGCAATTCGCCTCGTCCGTCGTCCACCAAAAGCTCAATTTGCAGCAAGGGAAGAGGCAGTAGTGCGAGTTTAAAGAGGCAGGCCGAGAGCGTGGTCGCCACAAACTACATGCAGAGGCGGGGAGATTCTCGTGATGGAGAGCTGGTACTAGTAAGTTTAAGTGAGCTGGGGCTGGGCTGGGCGTCTGCGTCTGCTGCTGCTGCAGAGTGCAGAGGTGGCAAGCATGTATGTCCAGGCACTCGACTCAGGCTGTGATGCGATCACGCGACGGCAAGCAGCAGCGCAGGCTCGGGCTTGAGCATGGCAAGCACACATGCAGATCCCAGCCAGGGAGGAGCCGCGAGTGAATCTGGAGGGACGGGTGTGGAATGATCCTTTTATGACCACCACCTCGCCCCCAGCCAGCCAGGACGATTCCTCAGTCGCTGCAGCACGACCAGCCAGCCAGCCCTGAACGCCTAACGTACGTAGCTTTCTTGCAGCGCCACGAGCCCATCACCCGTGAACAGAACGGGACAGAAAGAAAGGAAGAAGACCGGTTGGAAGCATAATAATTCGAATTTCCGTGGGCCTGGTGGAGTCGCAGCGGACAGGAGGCTGCCCGGCCCTCTGGTCGCAGGCAGCCCGCTGGGGAGATTCACTGGGCGTCACCCGTTTGCCTGCCCCGCCTGCGCGCGTCCGCCTTAACAGGAACTATCATTGCCACCTTCATACTGTATTCTGTGCGTCCCACCTCCCAAGAGCGAAATCAGCTACAGTCCTTCTCGCTGCTGTTGTTGGCACAACACCTTCGGATCTGCCATGGCAAATCGTCGCCCTCCCTGTCGCCACCACCCCTGCTGCTCCATTTTTATTTACTTTTTACACAAATGAATCGGAATTTCATTGCAAAGTATAAAATACAAAGACGACCAGCCACAAGTGGCCTAACCGGACAGACTCAGAGGACCTGGCTGCTGCTCCAATTCGACTGCAGTCGACTTCAGTTCAGATGCGTTGCCCCATTTCGACGAGGGACTGACGATTCCCGACATTCCACCTCATTTCTTTCCGTTTCTGTTACGTATGGTAAACTTGCCAATCACCGCAGAGACAAAGTTCAAATCCTTTTCCACATAAATATTAGAGAAAATCCTCCATTCAAAGTGGCCCTGCAAGCCTAATTTACCCCTGGGAAAAACGCAGGAATTTTTTATTTGCCACGTACGAAAAAATTTGCAAATTCTGAATTCATATTTGCAATCAAAGGCCCCAAATTAGCTAGGTGAGGTCTAAAACATATCCTAGACACGGCTCAAAATAGGGGACTTTTTTTACTTTTATCCATGGAAAACACGAAATTCACCCTGTTGGTCCCACTTTGAATGGAGGATTTAGTGTCCTACAATATAGAGACTTGCATGTTTTGAAATTTGGCATGGTTATTAAATTTCATGTTAAGATTCACCTTCAAAAAAAAATGCAAAAAAAATTCTTCCTACGAGTTTTATTGCAATTTAAAGGCGATGAAGTTGAAATCTAGTTAAAAATTCCTTGCAACCCTTCACCACACAATGTGCGGTCATTGGACATTGATACATCATTTTGTTTCCATCACAATTGAATTTGTAGTTAAATTGTGTAGTTAGTGTTTGGTTAGTACGTGGAGGGTTTGTTGTGTGGTTTTTGGGTCTGTGTGGTAAATGGCCAGTTTACACTATCCATGTTGGACATATGAAAATCTACCTTTTCATCATACAATTTTCCTAGATGGTTGTGATTTGTATTGCCGGATTACCCTTGATGGTCTAGGAAACTCAATTTTGGACACAACTTGGTATTTTTTTTTGCATAGAAGGTGCATGAATTGAAGTACACGGTAATGAAAAAGTTTGTATGTGTATTGAGTCAGACCTATGACATATTGCATTCCCAATTTGGATAATTGTTGCACCTCGCACATCTCAAAAGCTTCAAAATGGGCATGTATTCTACATGGAAGGGCATGTCAATTTTAATTGATTGTATAAACCCAAGCTTTAATGTTGAATAAATTTATGTACTATTATTTTAGCCCACACTAACTTAACCCCTAAAAGATCAAGTGTCCATTCAACGTACGCAAGAAATCTCGGGTAGGTTCCTACAAAGTCATTTTTAGTTGGATGTTTATGGAAATTTGTACACAATGTGTAAACATGTACCTCTAAGGTGAAAAAAATATTTTTTTTCAATAATATAATTGGGCTCTTGGATCAAAAGTTATGCTACCCTAAACTTTTGAGGCAACTCAAGCAATTTGGAAATATTTTGAGAATCTTTTGCAAAAAAGCTCATCAACTTTTGAAATTTGGCATGTATGTGATTAATAAAATACGGCACACAATTGTTTAATAAAAAACAAATTTTAGTCCTCAAATCAAATTCTTAATGGAGTAAAAAAAAATTTAGCTATGTTGGAGTGGTTTCAAGGAAAAACATTTTCTTCTAACTTCTCTTGCAATCTGTGAAGATGAAATGAATTTTTTTCCATATATTCCAAATGTTTATCTCTAACTTTTCATCATTCATCTTTCATCTCTCATTGCACAGGAAATCATCAAAAAAGACTAGTGTCTTGGCAATTCACTTAATGTCCTTGCACTACAAGGTGATTTATTGTAAACTAGACATCTCAATTGCTTCTAAATTTTTTACAATTGAACCTAACATCATATACTTATGAATGGTCAAAATCCTCATTTTTGTATAGAGCAAAAAAATTACTTTAAGAGGGCCTAAATTTTGTTGGCCTTGTTTCGTAGGAATGAAAAAAATGTTTTTTTTTTCACTTCAAAAGTTAGAATCTTTCAATATGTGCAGCCAATTGGGCTGAGTTTTTTTATCATACCCTAATGAAATACTTTACATCAATTTTGTACGTTGAAGTTTCAAAAAAATGTTTCAATTTTCATTTTTGAATACCATACTAAAGAAACACAGTTTTTGACAATGTCTCCGTGAAAGAAAAAAAAAACTCTGTCTTTTAGGCTTTTAAATAGTGTAACTTTGAAAAAATAGTGTCACACTCACAAATTAACGGACAAATTAGGTAGAGTACATACTATATTGCCACAAATGTGATAAATCAATGTCACCTACAAAATTAGTGGCACTACAAATTCTTTGATTTTGGGATACAAATTAGTACAAAACATGAGTATTTTATGAATATTTTAACCTGCACTAGCATAAATAGTTTTACTCCGCTCACAAAGACTATAAATTGTAGTAGTGGAGATGCTCAAGAGCGTCGAGGTGAATTGACCCCCTTCCTTGGCCCCTCCCAAATCATTCTAGGGGTGCATATAAAAAAAAATCCACTATTTTTTGTTGTATTAAATCTTTGTTCTTCACCTCTCCTAGCTAATTTGGGGCCTTTGATTGCAAATATGAATTCAAAATTTGCAAATTTTATCTTGTGTGAAATATTAAAAAATTCAAGATTTTTCCTTGGGGCTAAGGGGGGGAGGTCGGTTCACTTGGCCCTCAAGAGGAGGAACTACACTAATTTGTCCTATTCCTCCATTCCACTCTATTTTACCAAAGTCACACTATTTTGAATTAGTATAGGTTAAAATATTATTGCATTGTACCAATCTCCACCAAAATAGAGTGAATGCTGCCTCCGCTACGGTAGGAGGCTGTAAAACCAGAGGGGCATTAAGAATGAACCCTATAAATGGTTGTGAATGGACATGGGGTGGTTCTAAAATTGACCACTATACCCCTTGAAAGAATCAAGGAAAAAAATATTCTTAATTGCAAGAGCCAATCATTCTCTTTGCTTTCCCCATTTTTATTTATAATTGCAAGTGAACTATTTATGAAAGACCTAGGGTCACAAATAGGGATCGACGACCCAACTTGTTTGAAAATTCATAAGTAATTCAAAAATGCTTGGAAAAATACGAAACCACTTGGGTTAGATTCCTCATCAATTTCTCTTTGTCTGAAAAATGAGCTAAAAATGTTCCAGTCCAAGGAAATACATGAAAAAGGCGGACCAGCCCTTAGATGCTCCATTTCTGAGCCTCCTACCTTGCTGTAGTTAGTTAAATTAGCGGAGGTTTTGGAGGGACTACTGAAGCGTTCCGCGTGTTGTGCGGCGTAAACGTAGTCAGGGCTGGCGGCGCTGGAGGGCAGGCATGCCTCTAATTGGATCCGCATGTGCAGCGAAGCAATGCTGCCGCTCCTTTGCCCCGGCTTTTCCTGCCGGTGCCCTACTACTGTACACAGAAGGAAGGAAGGAAGGGACGGATGAATGAATAAATGTATGGATGAACAATACTGCTACAGTACTGCCACTGCTGCTGCTGCTTGCAAATGGCATTCCTTCTCTGTCGGCATTCTGAGCGCTCTCCTCCAGTCCTTCCCTCAGGTCGTTTGAATTCGTTCGTCCTGTCGTTCGTCCTCTCGCTCGTCCTGTCGTTCGTCCGTCCGTCATTCGCGTCTGTCAAGGCGCCCCATGACTGTCAAGGCGAACTGAACCTCTAAATCCTCCATCAATTAGAGTTATTCGTAAAGTACCCAAAATCGGGGTTTAAACCCCGCAGTTTTGTGAAAAAGCAGGTTTTGGGCAAAAAGTTAATACGAAAGTGGGTATCAAACTTTCTTTCGCACCCAAATCGACCAAAAAGAAGTTTCGGCCGGACTTTGTCTGCGGGGTCGTGGTCGCCTGCGGGGTCATCCGTTGGAGGAAATTTGTCGGAAAAAGTCCCCTCCAAATTGGGGGGGACTTTATAAATAACTCTATTGACTCTAAAACTTATTTAACTTATGAGTGAGACTTCCAAGTTTTATTTTTGAAAAGGTGGAATCACACGTCTACTATAAATCATAAGGTAATCAGATTTTCTTGGTGAGAATTTCAAATTACCATGATCTTTTGAAGGAACAGTGAAGAAAATTCATGACAAATACTAGCATAAATTATGCTTTAGAAATGTGAAAAAGTCTCAGAATAGAAAAGCATTATATTCCGTAACCAGCTCTGACTGCCTGCTCGTTGGTGTTTCATCCATGAGCAGATCGTAACCACATGGTATCATCCATGAAGGTGACCGTTACATGGTTTTTCATCCACGAAGGCGACCATTACATGAGTTTTCATCCGCATACAGAGCTAGTTACGTCCTGTAACCCTTCTCGCCGCCTCCCGGCGCCTCGAAGGTTACCTAGTCCATAGCATAGAACAATACCGTGTATAGAAAATTTCCAAGTCACTCTCTGTTTAGAAACGTGTCTACAAGATCCTTGACTTCAAACTTCAACGCAAATGAAATCAGGCTCCCTTGTCAAACTTTGAAGGACACAACACTGCCACAGCGGCTCACCTCAATAACATAAGCTCACTTACACCAGTTTTGTGATGGATGGAAGGATACCGTCGGCTGAAAAGAAATGTGAGGTGAACTGAAATGTAATTTCAAGTCAGCCGATCGAAGACACTTGCTGGCAAGGCAAGCTTCCCTGCAAACTAGGAAATTTCTACTGTGGTCCCATAGCAGGTGCCCTACTCCAGTTCCACAGAAAGATGCTACCCTACGTGAAGGTCAGATTCATTCAGACATAAATTAAGAATTTTTTGGGATGTCTAAATGTTTGAAAATATTACAAGTGAAATTTTTGGAAGATTACAAGTGAATTTCTGGGATATCCTAGAATATACCACTTGCCGAATCCCTTTGCGCCTGAAAAAGAAACTAATTCTGCACTTCATTGCCAAATCAGACCTTCACATACGGTAATAAGTTTTCTTGTGTTGGACTATCCGGTGAAAAGATGTGTCCCCTTTGGATGTGAAGAGATTTGCATCGGGTCCTGGGTTAGGGTTGGGGTTAGGGTTGGGGTTAGAGATGGGTTTGGATTTAGGGGTGCAAGTGCGGATGGGGGTTTGGAATTTAAAAAAATATTAAAACTTCATTGGGTTTAATTGGATCACTTGTAATCTCTGCCTTACTATGCGTTCTAAATAAAGCTAGGCTATCCATAGCTAAACTAAGCTTAGAAAATGTTGGATTGGATGCACTAGATGAAAACTAAGTGTCTATATGAACCTTAGAAGACTTTACAAATGTTCTAAAGGAGGCAACCCATTTCTGATCACTTAAGCAGATCTGACCATCTGCAGGGCAGGTTTCTTCAGTGGGAAATTTTTCCCGTGTGTAGAAGTAGAGTTTGGAAGGTTTTGATCATTTTCTAGATTTTTATTTCTCAAAACATAATTACTGTGAATTTTTCAGAAGAAGATTCTATTCCTCCCATATCGGTGATTCAAGGCTTGCTATTTTCAATCATAGTTTGAAAAGAAAATCATCCAAAGGGTGGTTGCAATATCAATAGAAGAGAGTTGAGGGCAAGGGAAAGCCGCGAGTTATCTTGAGCTCCTGGATTGTGGGAACACACCACATCAGGCATCTGATATGGTTGAGAAAGTGCCATGTCATATTTTTTTGAAAAAATAAATTGAAATTGAATTTTTTTAAACTTATATATATATATATGTGTGTGTGTGTGTGTGTGTGTGTATATACTCCCTCCATCCCAAAATGATTGTCTATCTTTCCAAAAATAGATGTCCAAAAATGATTGTCCACTACTTCAAATTTAGTTATATGAAGATGCAATTCATAAAATAGTCAGTATGTCACAATAAGAGTTTCAATTAGACGAAGACACAATTCATGAAACAATCATTGTCAATTCCACGAACTAAGACACAATTCATGAAATAGTCAGTTTTAGTTATATAAGTTGTTCACAACAAGCTGTTGCCAAGCTGCTTAAGAAAAATCTAACACTAAACTATCTTTATGAAATCTTCACATGGTACAAAGACAAGATGAAAAACAATGCGTTGTTGTACTCAGTAGTCATTTTCGGTAGAAAATCGTAAGCCAACGGGTGATTTTTCATGTGATCTTGCAACCTCAATTTTTCCGCTTTAAGTAGTTTATGCTTTAAACTTGATATTGCCATTTTTGCAAACCACTGAACAAATCAAGAGTTAATCTACACGTCTATATTAAATACTTGACCAAATTCTCAAATTTCGCCTTAATCTTGAGAAAAGTTTTTCATGGGACAATCATGTCGGGACGGAGGGAGTATTTTTTAATGTTTTTTGGGAAAAAAATTCAACAACATTATTGCTAGTTTAGAACAAGGGAACAATCCTGAAACGGCCCTCTTTTGCCTTCAAATCTCCCCTAATGTGAGAGTCTTGTAGCCAATTAAAATGCGCCACAACTGCCTTGAGAACTGTGCCATAATTAATCATTGTTCTTCTCCTCCTTCACTGAAAGTGACGAGTCTACTTAGCAGAATGGAAGGGTGATCAGGGACTGTATGTTTCTAAAGGAAAAGAAAAGCAGTAAGCATGTTTGAAAATTAAATGTATCACTAATTTTGAAACTATATATTGATATAATTTTGTGATTGTGGTTATTATTAATTATGACGCTTTTATTTTTGTTATCTCAAAATAGTTTGTTAACCCTTCAAAAATGCTTTGCATTTTGAACCTCCCAAATGCAAAAATGGTCACTTTTGTATCAAGAATTTTCAATGGAAAAAATATAGGCAATGGCAATTGTAATCAAAAGATCTTGATCTAACCTTTATGTTAGACACATGCAAAAAGTTTCATATCAAATTTCTTACCATTTGTGAGATCTACATACTTAAAGAAGATTTTTTTTCCCACTACATGCCGGGGAAATCAACTCCAAAATTCAATGAAAATTAGAGGATGTGGAGTTCAATTTGCATCTTTGGGTATGATGTAAATGCTAGGGTTGGAAACAAATATACAGGTACTCGAAAGCAAAACTTAAATTCACTTTGTGAAAATCTTATGCATCTTAAATTACTATGATTTCACTAAAAAAATTAAAACATCTGAAATCATCAATAAATTCATCAAAATGCCGAAAACTCTTTTTTCTACAATCCAAATGATAGATTGTTGTATTATAACAATACAAAATGGGAGGGCAAAAAATTGAAAAAAAGGTTTTGAACACAATTCATGTATTTTGTAAGATTTTTTTTAATGCCATTGCCCACAGGGAAAAATGTCCCTAAACATTAAAAGATATGCCAAGTGGCATTACCTTACAAGTCCTTCAATAATTGAAGAAATTGATTTTTAAAGAAGGAATTTCAAAAATTCAAATAGAGTGTCAAAATACAAAGTACAAATATGCAAGCAAAAAAATGTGAGTCAAAGACTAATGCCTCTGAGTCCTTTATCTTCTAAAGGAATTGTCATACTTCTGTCTTTGATGTTTTAGAATGACCCTTTCTACATGCATTAAAATCCATGTACTTCACAAAATGTTGGATTGAGATGAGGATTTTTATTCACTTACATAAGCCCTTAATGGTATTGATTCCAAATAACATATTTTTTTAATAGCATTATGTATGTGTGACAAAACAAAATATAGAAGAAGTAAGAGAATAATTAATTAAGGAGATAATTGCAAATATGACCTATATTTGGACTCCCCTCACTTTGTGCTACAATCTATTTTAAAAAAAAAATCCTTGTGATGCAAATGTCAAAAATTAACTACTCCCTCTTTCTCAAATGATTTTTTGTTTTTCTTAACCCCTCACCGCCCAAGGGGCCCAAAAGTGTCCTCACACAATTTCAAGTCCAATTCAAAGTATTGTAACTTTTGCATCCAATGTCCAAATTCAATAAAACTTGTTGAGAAATTTGTGCCTTCTCTTCTAGTTTGTGTGATAATATTTTCAGATCAATCCAAGAGGTAATGAATTTTTGGAAGCCAATCGAAGTTCACAGGTTCAATTTGATTCACCAAAGTGCAATTTATGGCTGCAACTTCCGGGGCTTGTATCTCCTTCATCCGTTGTTTGATTTCAATAAAAAATTTGTTGGATTATATTCCCCTTGAAGTCTAGTTATTGTGGTAAATTTTTCACGTCAATCCAAGTTGTTTTGAATGTTTGGGAGCAATTCGAAATTCAAAATCCCGGCATTCTTGGACTACAGTGAACTTCGGCAGCTTGTATCTTCTTCATACATTGTCCGTTTCCAATAAAAAAAATTTGAGAAAGTTGCACATACTAGTCTAGTTTGTGTGGCTAAAATTTCATATCAATCCAAGAAGTTATGAATGACTGAGAAGCATTTTAGTAGAAGGAGGTTCAGCCTCGTTTGTGTTTTTTGCAACTTTTCTTGCCTATTTTTTGACATTTGCAAGCTATTTTGCAAGCACATTGAGTCAATTGAATGATTTTTTTTTCATCAATGTGTTTGTATGCTGGTTTTGAATCACTTTATAGTTTAAAGTCTTTTCATTTGATTAGGTTTAGAAATCAAATTTCGCCTCTAAATGTGTTTTTAGGAAAATTTCAGCATCCTTTTTCAACACTTAAACATTATAATCTTGCAATCTATCCGATCAAATGACTTCAAATTTGATACACATCATTTACAACATGTACACTACAAGATTGTACAGTTAAGATCTCTATAGCTTAGTGACATTTAGATCTATATCACTTCAAAAGCAGTGATGTTTTTGAACCCAAAACGGCCTTGGGCGGTGAGGGGTTAATTACTTGGTCCTTGTATGATCTTCTAGTTGCACCAGTTGCAATATCTCCGTCCATGCAATCATCAATCAAAAGGCAAATGAAATGATTAAAGGAGTCAATCAACACTATTTTTTTTCTTGTTTTTACATCTCATTGCGTGTTGCATGATTGAAAGAGTTGAAGTTTTGAGCCTTCTTGGGAGGCAAAACAAAGGTCTACACATGGTCCCGGATCCATACAAATTGTTCACAAAATGAAGGCCTCAAAATCAACAATTAAATGCCTACTGGCAGGTGCTCCTTGCAAATGCTCCAAACTTTTTTACTTTTTCAATACTCAAAAACTTCACTTTGAAAAGGACTCCGAAACTTAAAATTTCAAGATGATAGGAGTGCTTAGAACGCTACTTATAACTTGAAACCGGTTGAAATAACATTATCTTCAGTCTTAATCTTGAATATTTTATCCAACTGGAAGATCATCTGAGGACAGATGGTGTACAATACCAAATGACCTCACGTGCACAAAATTGCAGACATAAATCGTGAGAAATTCATGTATGCAACTTACCCACTCAATGCCTACAGACCTGGGTATTTCTTGGGAAGTTGGCATGGGGGTTATTGAGGTATGCCCTCGAAGTTACAAAACTGCTCCAGGGATGAAGGTCAACAATGACACACCCCAAAACCCAATTTCCTGCCTTCCCCACTTTCACTCCTCGTACCACAATGACCATGACCATGCAAACGAGACCACTTCTTATAGACAGTAGAGGAACTTAGAGAGAGAAGTACTAACTCCACCCATTTGTTCTGTATGTTGGCATCAGGCAATTCAAGGCTGGATACTTCCTTCAGTTTTGGGTTCCGAGGTCAACCTCAGTCCAGGGTGTGGCCAAGTGACACCCTTCCATCTCACTCTCCTCAAGCTAAGCTCCTGCCATAATTTACTGTACCTTCAGCTCCTTCAAGCTTCCACTCGCCGGGTTCATCAGGCAGGATTCCCAAGTGCGGTGGGGATGCCTCCCTTTCTCGCGGCAATCCAATCCAATCCGATGCCAAATCATGGCACCCGCCTTGGGAAGGTGGTCCCAGTGGGGCCTGGAAGGCCGGAAGTTCAGCAGTTCCTTTTGGATACAGTAGAACCTGTCTTAATGCATAGAGTCGGGACTATGCAGTAAGAGAGGTTTATGCAGTAAGAGAGGTTCTGTCAGAACTTTGGCTAACATGGCCTCTCACTATGGGGCCTCCAACTACTGTTCACAAATTTCATGACCTCTCTTAGTGCATATATGCACTAACACAGTATGCATTAAGAGAGGTTCTACTGTATCCGGCTTGGTTGCCAAATTCGTTGAAATTTAGCTAACATAAGTTCTACACAAAATAGTGAAATTAGGTTGCCCCAAACTATAGTTGACCATGTCTGAAAGTGTTAGATATGAGAAATTAGTGTGGGGCAACCTAATTTCACTATTTTGTGTAGCTTATGTGCTGCCTGCAGGGAATGGACGGAGTCCGTCGTGAGATGGGCTGGGATGCAGTAAGCCTCCAATGCCACCGTCGTTCTGGATTCAGGAATCGGGCTCCTCACTACTGATAGGATGCTCATCGAAATGAGAAAGCCAGGACTGTAAATAAATTAACTTAAGCTTTACTGTGAACAGTGATGAGCGGACGAAGACTAGTCCATGGAGTAGATTATATTCCAATCTAGGGGGCCAGATTCCATTGGACTACTGTCTGTAATCCATGGATTTTGTTATGCAGTACACTAAATCCTCCAATCGAAGTGGGACCAGCAGGGTGAATTTTATGTTTCCAGGGGATAAAAATAAAAAAAGGCTCCCTATTTTGAGCCGTGTCTAGGGTATGTTGTAGACCTCTCCCAACTAATTTGGGGTCTCTGATCACAAATATGAATTCAAATTTGCCAACAAAAATTTGTGTGAAAAAAAAAAAAAAAATCCTGCATTTTCCCAGGGGTAAATTTGGCCCGCAGGGCCCACTTCGAATGGAGGATTTAGGGTCCTCTATTTGTTACTTGGAATAGGAGGCCAAGTAGGCCCTGTACTGTAGGTGGAATGTTCATTCTGTTGGAACCTGACCCCGGCAGACCAGCCAGATGCCCCTGAGGCCCTGACTGGAGCCAGATTTCGGTCCGGTCGGTCCGCCCGGTTCTCGTCATTCCCACATCCATCCGTCCGGGGCACTAGGCAGCGGGTTGGTGGAGGGGCGAATCTTAGTAGCCAACCGAACTCCTTCCCTCCGGAATGGCGCCAGTGCTGGGAAGCCGTGTGGCGGTCTACTGTTGGAAAAAATCAGGGCACCCCGGGGATCCTGCTTAGTTGGCCTTTCTCAGGATAAGCTAATGGATGATCCCCACTCTAGTAGGGGTTGTCACGCCTTCTCCGAGAAACACAAATCTATGAAGTCGGAGAAATACGAGAGAGAGAAACGAGGATCCAATGGCTAGCTGTTCCACGTGAAGGAGGTGTGACGCCCCTTTTTCCTGTTTGAAGCAATTCTTAGAGAATCTGTTACTTGCAAAGGTGGATGGGAGCTCCGCAAGCCACACACAACTAATGAAACTGAAAATTTCTCGAGAAATTTTTTCTTCGAGGATGTTTCTTCACCTTCGGAGGAGGAGAACGGCACTTGCTCAACCTCGGAGGTTGAGAGCTCCGCAAGCCACAGAAACGTGCGCAGACAGCGCCACGCGTCCAATCTCCGAGAACTATTGCAGGGTCGGAGGAGGTGTGACTACCCCTAGAGTAGAGACTGACGTCTCTGAAGCTCGAAGTTAATAGAGAATGGAGGATTTAGTTCCACCAAATACTAGGGTACGTAAGGGAAGTTCCACATGGTTTAGTTTGTTTGCTAAAACAATCTCACCATTGGGATTAGTGCATTTCAATCCCATTTGAAAGATTAATTCTAAACCCTTGAACGCCGAAGCGGATGTTTTGTGTCCGATGGATGATATGGAATCAAATTGTATTGGACAGAAGTGCAACTACTCATCCTCAAAATTTGATGTGGAAAGGGAAGATCTTCTACAGTTCTTTGACTTGCAATGGATACTTTTGCAATTTTGGAAGCTATTGATTCACACAATAATACAAAAGGATGATTTTGAAGGTCACCCCTTCGGCGTTTAAGGGTCAATATTTTAGATTTTCCTTCTATCTCGTACCTACTTCTACTTAGCAATTTTTTAAAGAATAGAAATAATGTCTTTTTGGAAAAAAAATTCCTCCAAACTCTCAACTTAATTCTCCACTACAAATATTTAAAGCTCAAAACTCTGTAGTGCAAAAATTTGAAGTTAAAAATGTTCAAAGTCAAAAACTCTAGTCCCGCACTGTGTTGAAAAACTTGTTTTTTCTTTATCACTTTTAACACAAATATCTTGCAATCTATGCAGCCTAAAAATTTGAATTTTTTTCCACACATTCCCATACTAGTTAGGTGTAAGATCCCACTATTAAATGTGCAAAAAAAAAAAAATTTAAAAAAAAAAATTTTTTTTACTCTTTGCTATGAAAATGGCAGTTTTGAGTGTTTTTTGGCAAGAAAAAAGGCCTTCATCCTTCAGAAGTTGAACCATACCAAACAACCATTTCGACGTAGTAAAACTAAGTTATGACTTGGAAGACCAAGTCTTAAGAATCACCAAACGGTAATTATCAGTATGATCCCGGGGTGAATGAAGTCACGTCACTCCATTCTGAAATTCCCTTTCACATGACCCCACTACGGAAGGAAAAATAACATTGTTCACCCACCGCAAATGAATAGGAATCCTCCTGTTTGACTGGAGCCAGATTCTTGGCCTGAATGGGAGGACACTAAATCCTCCATTCGAAGTGGTCCTGTGGGCCAAATTTATCCCTGGGCAAAACGCAGGAATTTTTTATTTGTCACATATGATTTTTTTTGCAAATTCTGAATTCATATTTGCAATCAGAGGCCGCTAATCAACTAGGGGAGGTGTATAACAAATCCTTGATGCGGCTCAAAATAGGGGCTTTTTTTTATTTTTACCCGTGGAAAACACAAAATTCACCTTGTTGGTCTCACTTCTAATGGAGGATTTAGTGTCCTGCCGTGCCTGCAACCTAGACGAAATCCCAAGTTCTTGAGCATTGGCTGCCACCAGGGCTTTTTTTTTTCTGGCTAAATTTCGCTAGATTCCCACTTCCTCTCACAGATTTCCACCATTGTGCCTGGCTCCCTCCAAATCACCAACAAACGGAGGCCACAGAGGGACTCCACTGTTCATCTACAGTGCAAAAAAAAAGCCCTGGTTGCCACATGCCAAGCACAAAAGAGAAGGGTTCCAAAAAAGAATCAAGGTCCGTTTGGTTCAAAAAATAAAAAATAAAAAATAAAGATTTAAAGAGAGTACAAATTTCCTCAAAGAGTTCAGTTCCTGGCCACTTATCGCCCTACTTTTCATCCCTTTTTTGCGAGTTTTACGCTTGTGCATGAGTGCTGCAATTCGAATTATTAATAAAATATTTGTTTGGCTCTTTGACCTTTCGCTACATCTACAGCAAAGACGTGAAAGTGGGACTTATTATAGGGTGCTATTCAAAAGCCTGTCTATACAAATTGAACGTAGCCATACACAATTCCACCGGCCTCCTTCAGTCTGTTCTCTGCCACCCAGTTTTTGACCTGGAATGCCTACTTACTGTATCACCCAAAACTCGGCTACAATCATCCTATAAGGAGCAACCAATGGGAGTTGAAGAGATCTTGGAGGCAACCAATGAGAGCCTAAGCATTCCATGCTTCAAGGTTGCTGATTTAACCCCTAAAGGACCAAGGCCTTTTTTTTGCCAAAAAACACTCAAAACTGCCATTTCTATAGCAAAATTTTAAAAAAAATTAAAATTGTTTTTTTTCCACATCTAACCGTAGGATCCTACACATAATTGGTATAAGAATGTGTGGAAAAAATTTCAGAATTTTTGACCGCACAGATTGCAAGATATCTGCGTTTAAAGTGGAAAAAACAAGTTTTTCAGCACATTGCGGGACCAGATTTTTTGACTTTAAACATTTTTAACTTAAAATTTTTGCACTACAGCGTTTTGAGCTTTAAATCTTTATAGTGGAGAAATGAGTTGAGAGTCTAGGAAAAAAAAATGAGATTCAAAAAAACCTAATTATCATTCTTAAAAAAATTGTTAAGTAGAAGTAGGTACAAGATAGAAGAAAAATCTAAAATATTAATATATTTTAGATGGAATTAAAATGCACTAATCCTAATGGTGAGATTGTTCTAGCAAGTAAACTAAACCATTACAAAAAAAAAATAATGAAAAATTACAAAAATTGCATTCCGAAATGAATCCTACAAGTTATTTTTTTCAAGAAGATGCTCTAACTGCCCGAAAAACAAGAATGTCCATAACTTCCTCATAAAAAATCCAAATGAAATCAATCAAAGCTTTCCAGATAGACAAAAATATAATCTATGAGAAAAAAAATATTTAAAAAAAAAATTCAAAATTTTGCAAATCTTTTTTGCTGCCCCGCGTCCCCACGCATTCCAAGAAATGGCATAACTTCTCGCTTGAAGGTCCGATTTCAAATTTTTTTTTTCCGCCACGTACCTCTTTCAATTCTTCACGTTCACAAAAAGTTTCAAAAAATCAGGCAAAGTAAAACACCAAAAAGGTACATGCCCGAATTCCCATTTGTCCCCCGAGGGGACAATGGTCCTTTAGGGGTTAACCCCAAAAGTTCTTTCATGTTGAAAGGCTCAAAAGGGCTTCAAAATATTTGTCCCCAAAGCAAGGTCAAAATCTTCATCAATATTTATTTTTTACCCCCCCAAAGTTCCATAACTATGTTTTCACCAAAAACATTCAAAAACTGCAATTTTTAGTACAAACTTTTGACAAAAAAACTTTTTTTAGACACATGCAACCGTAGTATGCTGATTTGAGAACTCGTGGTAAAAATTTCAGAAATTTCCACCATATGAATTGCAAGATATAAGCATTCAAATTCCTGAAAATCATTTTTTTGGCCTTGCGAAAAATAGGGTAGCTGCACTTCACAAGGTCACATTTGTATGAAAAATGTCCAAAATCGTGATGCTTCTTTGAATCCTTTTTTCTAAACAAGTTGGCTACATGCTTAAAAACTTTCAAATCATTTGGAATTGTACAACATATAGGAAAAAAATAGTAAGTAGGAAAAAATAGAGAATGATTCAAAATACAAAATTGTTATGAGTTTAATTATAGAATTGAAAAATGTCAATCCCAATGGTTGCAATGTTGTAATAAACAATCTACATCTTGTGGTTTTATTTTTTTCAAAAAATATTGAAAATTGAGTGAAATAAACGACTTCAAAGTTTATTTAGGAGTAGGGAATCCATAACTACCTGCAAACTAAAATTCCTCATAACTTTTGACTCATTGATCAAAATGGAATTATTCAAAGCTTTCCGTGTATATATAAATCTAGAAAACCAATTTCAAATTTTTGTTTTTCAAAAAAGTGATTTTTTAAAATTTGCGCGGATTGCCCAATTACGAAAAAAAAGTAACATATTAGGCCATAACTTTTGACTCCTATTTCCAAATGTCATGAAATTAAGTGCATATGAAAGATATTCTTTCTCCCCTTCTTCTATTAAAAATTCAGCCTAGAATATGAAAATCTCCAGTCACACGTACTTGCCCAAAATTTATATGTTGCTAATAATAGCAAGTTAGTCCTTTAGGGATTAACAAATCCAATCGTAGGATCCTTTGGTTTATCCTTGAAGTCCCAAGGCCTTTTTACCATCAAAAAAACACTCAAAATTGCCATTTCTATTGCAAAGAGCAACAAGCTTTTAAAATTGTTGGATTTTTTGGCATATTTAACCATAGGATCTTGCACTAAACTAGTAAATAAACGTGTGGTAGAAATTTTAGAAACATTGACCACACATATTGCAAGATATATGCATTTAAAGTGGAGTAAAAAGTTTTTTTGTACCTAGCTTGATTAGACTTTTTGGCTTTGAATCATCTCAACTTAAAATTTCTGCACCATTAATTTTGATTTTCTAATTTTTTACATTAAAGAATTGAGTTGAAAATCTAAAAAAAAACATTCAATAAAAAAACACTTAATTTTCACTCATTAAGAAATTGTTAAGTAGATGTAGGTTTAAGATTGAAGGAAAAACTAAACTATTATTAGCTTTAAGATGGAATTGAAAAACAACAATTCCAGTGGTGAGATTGTTTTAGTGAGCAAACTTAACCTTGTCTAACATTTTTTTTTTAAATTATAAAAAATGAATTCAAAAATGACGTTTGTAAGTTAATTTTTCAAGAAGATGCTTAGATTGCCCGAAATTTAAAGATTGTCCATAACTTTTTCATCACTAGTCCATGTAGAATGAATCAAAGCTTCAAATGTAGACAAAAATATAATCTTCGAGAAAAAAAATTAAAAATTAAAAAAAATTCAATTTTTTGTGGTTTTTTCTAGATTGCCCCTTGAGATGTTTTTTGGACTTAATCTTTTTGGCGTAACTTTTGCTCCCAAGGTACTAATTGAAATAAAAATTATAATTTTGGAAAGCTAATTTTATATCTTGTTTTTTTTAAAAGCTTCAAAAAATCATGCCAAAAATTGAGATCATACAAGCCTATCTAAAATCTCAAAAGTCCCCCATAGAGACTTTGGGACTTTAAGGGTTAGCTTATTCAAGTGCATTGTCCCAAAAAATTTGAAATGAAAATATCCACAGTTGCAAGTTCAATGTACCTACATCCTAAACCCTACTTATACTAA
Source organism: Pseudisothecium myosuroides (assembly GCA_951799445.1). Classification (NCBI taxonomy): domain Eukaryota; kingdom Viridiplantae; phylum Streptophyta; class Bryopsida; order Hypnales; family Lembophyllaceae; genus Pseudisothecium; species Pseudisothecium myosuroides. Next base: position 54,594,763 of record OX637287.1, on the reverse strand, counting down.
GGGGTCAAAATAACTCCAGAGTGCTTTCTTCAATTTTTATCCTCCATGAGGGTGTAAATGCCCAGAGGGTTTGACAAGCATTGATGTTCTATTTTAGCCATCTATGTTCATGCTAATGCCAAAGAGATTCTATATTCAAATTGGTAAGAAGTTCAAAGAGGCTCCATTCGTCATGTGGCACTAGATCGAAAGAGGTATAACAATAGTAATTTATCCCATGTCGCATTGTGGCTTGCAAGTCATTTAAAGTGCATCTTAGTTATAGGACAAAAAATGAGAAGAAATTATTGTGTGTTGGTCAAGTGGAAAAATTCCATAGAAAGTGTTAAAAACATTCTATCAGTTTGAAATCAATTTTCAAGTAGGCTAGGATGTAAAACCAATCCTACGAAGTGGGACCAACATGGTGAAAACATAAGAATTGGGGGATAAATGTAAAAAAAAAGTCCCATATTTTGTGCCATGTTAGTCCTATGTTCTTCACCCACCCACCCCTAGTTAATTTAGGGCCTGTGCTTGCAAATATAAATTTGGAATTTGCAAAAGAATAAATGTGAGAAAAATAAAAAATGTTGCATTTTCCCCAAGGGTAAAATTTTTGCGTTTTCACCTTGCTAGTGTCACTTCGTGAAACGGGTGTAACGTCGTGCAATTTTCAATAAATTATTTTTCATTGTCATGATGATTCCCATATTCATAGCCTTGCAAAAAAACACAAGCATGTCACATTGAAACCGTTACACAATGTGGACAAAGAAGTGCAGATGTTTTTGTTATTCTGCGCGCAAGGATACCTCGTGATTACCTACATTTTTGTAAACTCCAGATGCTTGAGAGATCGGCCTCAAGAGGACCAATGCGAGATGTCATGAACATCATCTTGCACCACAAACACAATGAATATCTACTTCACGTTGATTTCCTCAAAGGGCACACACACATGCAAGATCTTAGACACCAATGTCATGGGCAACAACACTAGGATGTGAGCTTGCGAGTGCAAGCCTAATAGGGTTGAGCGGGCATTCTGTAAGTACTAAGTACAAAATTCCCAAAAAACAACAAAAAAATTCAATAAATTTTTTTAAAATAGACTTTATCAAAAAATGGTCAAATTTTACTATTTCTAGTAAAATTTGGAACCTATTATGGTGGACTTATTATCACGTGATTCTTGAATGAATACAAAAGTTTAGGATTTTTTTGTATTTTAGAATTTGGGAAGCATAGAATTCAATATTGTCTACAAACAATATAGGTGCATAAAACAAATATAACTAAAAATACAATTATAATGAGTATAAATTTGAATGACATTGTTTTCCTCCAAAAATGACTGCTATTTAGGAAGCTACATTTGTAAATTCAAAATGCAATCTTCTTGTCTTAGAGTTAAAGAACATCAATAATTCCGACATTCTCGGTACAATCAACATTTTCATTTTGAATGATCATGATGATACTAGAACTATTAAGCAAGCATTTTACTTCATTGAAGTTGAAGCTTGAAGAATGTATGAACTTGTCTTCTTCTAGATTTAGTTTGTAGAAGTAACAAAATTGTTTAGATTTCCAATAAAATAATTTGGTTGATAGGAATTCATTTTGTATGGAACGAGCTTAGCCACACGACTTTCATTTTTGTTGATCACTGTCCTCTTGCGGCTTAGTACATCTTGAGGCCGATAGAAGAAACCAACCCTTCAGTCTTGATGTGCAGGTTGGTAGATATAATCGATTTAAAAAAAAGATAATTTGGAGAAGAGGAATTGATTATTTATGGAAAGAGCTTTATCAAACTGAGTTTCATTTTGATTGATCACTATCCTATACCAACATGGGTCTTCTCAAGGCCGATAGGAAGGCACCAATAAATTTTTTTTGATGTATTGTTGTTGGACTTAATTAGATTTTTAGAAAAAAATCCCTAAGAAGTATTATTTTTACATCTAAAAATCTTTGTCACACTAAATTTATTTTAATTGATCACTATCTTGTAGCATCATGGGTCTTCTCGAGATCAATGGGAGTATACTAGCACTTCCCTCTTGATTTGCAGGTAGGTGGTTTTGTTTAGATTTTAGGAATAAAATTAATTTGATTGATAAGAATCCATTATGTGTGGAAAGAGCTTAGCTTCACCAAATTGCATTTTTGTTGATCACTGTCTTGTAGCAGCATGGGTCTTTTTGAGACCAGTAGGGGGAGACATGCACTTTTGTCTTGATGTGTTGGTAATCATACTTGTTAAGATTTTAAAAGAAAATATTTAGTTGTAAGGAATTATTTTTATAAGAAATGAGCTTAGTTGCACCAAATTGTCAATTAGTTGATCATTGTCTTCTTGTGGGACCTCCTAGGGGGATCCAAGTCTTCCATCTCGATCTAATGTTCATTTGGTTGATTACTCCCCTCTTGTTGCTTGGGATCTCTCAACGTCGAGAGGTTCCAAGAAACAAGAGGGGAGTGACCATAAAAATCTAAATCTCAATAGAACAACCTTAAAGCTTGGATTCAATTTGACTATGCTTGTACAAAGTTTTTTTGTTTTTTTAATCACATGCTAGGTTGTTCGAGGGAACTCTTGTCGCCGATGGAATCTCCCAGCCACGTAGCCAATGATCAAAAAAGAAAAAAAATTGTACTCTTCTTCTTTCATTCAGCTCTCAATTGTAGCATTTGATTATTTTTTTAATCACCAGGTTTGAGATCTAGATTCCTTACAAAACCAATGGGAGCTAGGTGCTTGAATTTTGTGATCTCAAAATCAAAAACAATTTTGATTATTATGCCATTTCATTTTCAATTCATGGTCATTTGTTAGTAGAATTAGATTATCTTTCAATCAACTTTTGTTAGATTTGGAAAATTTGTTGGTGTTGATGGAAGTCAAGAGTTCCAAGCTAGTGATTTTGAAATTGAAGTATAGGTTACCAAATTAAAAATAATAATTTTGATGCTAGTTCATTTTCAAATTATTTATTCTCGTTTGTAGCTGTAGCTTATACCTTATGATTACCAAGCTGTTGATTTGGAGTCCTGAGCCCAAAGTCAGTGATCTTAGAAACTAAATACATTGAACAAATTTTTTTATATAACATTTGGATGATGTGGTGTAAACAAATGTTGTTTGACAAATTGAACCCTTGATACTTTAAATGATTATTTCTCTTTTCACAAATTCAACGAGAGCCAACTCTTGTTCAAGAGGTTTGTCATTAATTTGAGACTTCTGAGTTCTATAGCTCAAAGCCCCCCTTCATTTGGAGAAATCAAGATGTTGAGGAGGATAGGTCCCACTATCCTTGGTCATAGGTCTTCACCCTAAAAAATTGTATGCTTACAAGCTCACGCTCACACACTCATTGAATAGCAACCCTAGTGTCATGGGCCCCAATTTGGATATAAGGTAAACTTTCCCATTGTGGACAAAATGACTAAGGTGGAACCACCTAAAACCATCCATTTTAGCAATTTGGCATAGTTGGAGGCACCTTTTTTGAATAAAAAATGAAATTAAAAATTTCAATATTAGCAATTGAAAATGATTAATTTCAAAAAGGAATGGTAAGGCATCTAATTTCTATGAATTTTCATAATAGAATTCCTCAAGGCACTATAAACCACACTCTTATAAACCTACCTTGGTCCTAACTGTGTGATTTTTGGCAATTTCTAATTTTTTCATGAAATTGACAATGACAATTTATTTATTTTTAGTATTTTTTAGATCAATTATGTACATCATGAAATCTAGTCTTTGGACCAACAAATTGAATTAAAAAATGCATTATAATATGATTGTGAAATACAAATTGAATGCATTGTCCAATCCCGTGTCCAATTCAACAAATATTTCAAATGCAAGGGCATTTAGATGTAACAATGGTCCATATTGCAACCTATACTCTTTCTACAGTGGCTAATGCTATCTCATGCTCTTGATTCCAAAAAAAATTCAAATATTGTGAGAACCAATATCATTTGCATGTTTGTCAAATTGTTAGTAATTTAAAATTCTATAAATGTCAGTTTCCTTCAATTTTTGCGTACAATAATCTGAAATGATGTATAACAACATGCCAAGACACAAGAAGTTTTTTTGGAGTTCTAAGAAAAAATTGACAAAATATAAAGTATTTCCAAATCATGTTGAACAAAACCGAGTTTTAGACATGGCTAACTTTGAAATTTATTTTCTTTCAACTAACAACTAATTTTTTCTTCAAATTTCCATGGTAACGATCAACTAAAAATGATCACATTCTTGATTGAATGGGTGCATTTTTTGTCTCTACTATTTCGTTGAAATTCATTCATCAATCACTTTTTAGCTGCACACTTTTTAATCCTAATGGGCAATAAGCTCATGGAGCTTTCTAAATGCTCAAGTGAGGTTTATTCATAGACATTTTCTAGTGGATGAAAGTGAAATTTTTACCAAAGGTGCATATTTCTACAAGCTTTCTAAAAATACAATTTTTTCCAAATTAGGTGCCCAGGTCAAAATCTATAGTGCTCTAAAGTTTAGGGATAGCTTGGACAAGATGCCTAATAGAGAAGGCAAGCAGTTAGGCAAGTTGTGAATTTTGTTTCAATAACTTTGAATGTCTATATCATGCAATCTATAAATCCAAATGGCCATGAATTTGTTTTTCTACACATTCTCACATTAGTGTAGGGAAATAATTTGTGGTTGAAAATGTTTTTTTTGTTTTTTTTTGTTTTCTAATATTCACTCAATGCATTAAAAATGACAATTTTTTTATGATTTATTAACCATTAGCTCAAATCCTCAGAAGAAGGGGAGCCCTAAGTTTTGGTCTTTTGCTGGATGCTGTTTGATTAAAAGTCTGTTCTATCTGTTCAGTTGTGTGGAATCTTCGAGCATCATCCGGGGCTGCAATGAGATCATTCCCTGCCTAGTGTGGGGTTGGTTCGGGGTTGGTTCGGGGAAAGGCACATTCTTCAGTGACGACACTTGTCCACCACTCCTTTCTGTGGACATAATTAACGGTGGTTCCCAATGAGGCAGTGTAGGGGCCCTTTTGCATCCTTGAAAAGGAGATCCCTACAATGAATAAAATGGTCTTGGAGGGCTCCTCATCCAACCCCAATCCTCGAATTAACTGATAACAAGTCCCTCTCAAGTACTCCTTTTGTTTCAAGATAAATCCCACGTTTCTTACGGGGAACTGGGGGAAGTACCACAGGTTTATTTCGATCCAGAGGGAGTATCTAGCAAAGCATAGTACCTTCCCAACATAGGGAGGACCGTTGCCTAATTATACAATGTTATAGAAGGTTGGAAGCCCAAGTCCATCACACTTGGAAACCAAAAACGTGTTGCTTTACCTTGTCAAGCATTCTTTTCATTTAAAGTGTTTAGAGACTTGATACAGCGCAAATATATGTAGGTAGCAATTTGTTGGGGTGGGTGGGAAAAATGGTAGAACTTATTGTTGATTGTTTACCATAGATGACAAAATTTGGAATATTTGAATTCATATTTGGAATAAGAGACCTGAAATTAGCTAGGATAGATAGAAAATTATAAAATCAACCATTACAAAATAGGAAGCATATTTTTACTTTTTTCCCTTAAGCAAATTAATACGGAAGGCTTGAAAAAGGCTCACTAATAAGGTAGGATCACCTTCACCTTGTGAGGACGGACTGGTCTCCATGAAAATCATCTTTTTCGAAACCGTGGGAATCAATTGCTTAAAAAAATGGAAAAACACTCATTAGAAGTCTAAGCATTGTGGAAGACCTTACCTTTTTACAACAAAATTCTGAAGATGAATAGTTGCACTTCTGTCCTATGTAGAAGGATTCTTTGTCATCCATCGGACACTTAGTGTCCGCATTAGTGTTACATGGTTAACCTCTAAAGTTCCATTGTTCGTGCATCCCCAAAACCATAATGTATTTAATCAACCTTGATTGTAACTTTCAAAACATCCATTTTAGGTATTTGATTTAAACTAAGAAAATGAAGCTTTACATGTTGTTTTTTCAATTCCATCTTTTAATATTAAGAAAAAAATCCAAAAATTGAAAGAATTATTGCAATTGCAAGCTCCAAGTATAGAATCCAAATTACATAACATTGTCTATTTTTCATTTGTATTTCCTTCTTTTGAAATGGTTCTTAAGTTTAAATTATAAAATTATATTTTTCATTCTAACCTTCATTTATGGTAAATATCCTAAAAGAGTTCTTATGCAGAGTTATAATTGACATAATTTTATTTCCATCTTTTACTTTAAACAATGACACTAATTTTGGTTTTCCATCAAAATTTATGAAAAAATCATCATTAATAGAAAATACGTTTTTTACAAGTTAAGAATATGAGAGTCTAAGTTATATATCAATTATATAATAGGATTTCCACATATTTGTGATAAATATTGTAGGTTACTTAGGTAAGATAAGCACCATTCACATAGCATTCAAGTACTTTTTCTCATTAGAATGGATCTTATCTCCATTTTTATACAGGTCTTTAATGTTCTGAAACGTGATTTATGTTGAATGTAAGCTATGTAAATAAATTTTGAAATTCAAAGTTGTGATAAGAAAAGAAAGAAAAAAGGTAGAAAGGTATATATAGTTTCAAACATGCCCATGGATGTAAAAAGCTTCACCACTAAGTGAAAATCACTTTTTGCACTACCCAAAACAAATTATGGCGAATTGTAAGTTTATCTACCCAAATAAATATGTGATACTTTTGTATATCTCTTTTCACATGATCTTAGTGCAATCTTCTATTTGGCTATTATATGAAAATCCGTAGGAAATAATTGTAGAATAATACTACTTCAAAAGGGTACTTCACACTTTGTCCCAAGTCCCAATTTTCTAATTCTTGGTTCAAAGCCAAATCCCAACTTCTTTGGGTTGTAGAAAGTGAATGAAAAATATCAAATGTAAGACTTGGAACTTCATAGTGTGAAGACCAAAGTCCCAACTCTGAGTCCCAATTTGTCTCTTGTATAATATTTTATAACAATTAAGCGCTCCTCTAATGGATTAAAAAATCAAAAGCTATTTTTTAGGCATTTATTGCATCAAATTTGCTTTGGACAAATCTAGGCAAATTCTTAGACAATTAGGGTAGTTCATATTGTGTTTTTTCTCCAAATTTTATACTCAAAACTATAGTTGGGACTTGGAGGTTGACTTAGGCCTCCACTTTTGCTAGACCTAATTTGGCCTCCAAGTTCTACTTCCTCAGACTCCAAAACTCTCCTCAAATTGTTGATATGACTATAGGTGTTTTGGAGAGGTGTGGGCTTTGGAACTTGGGACGTAGTGTAAAACCTCGAATCCCAATTTTTCAGCTCTCTACCATTTAAATTTTAAGAATTCAGTGGCACTTGGGATTTGGGAAGTAGTGGATGTGAAGAAATCCTAAACATCTACATGTCACAATTCTACTATACATAAGTAATAAATTTTTAAGAATTCAAAGTTGCCCAACATGCCACTATTGCTTTTTAACACATGTTTCACTTTCATTTGCCTCCATAACTTTTGAACTTTTGACCTAGCATTGCACACCGCTGCTATATCTCTCCTCATGGGTAGAGATAATAAACGAAACAAGCAAGTACTTTGTGAGACTGTGTGCCTATTGCACTAGCTCCCTTTTCAAGTACCATGTTTCCTATTTAAACTTCCTCACATGTAACTCATGTCAATGCAAAGCCTTTCTTTCTCCTGGTCTCCTTTTCTTCATGTCAGAGCCAATTAACCCCCGTGATGTGCTCTTCCATAGTACTGTAAGCAACTGGTGCAAGCAAATATTACATGGTGTTTAAAAAATAAAAAAATAAAATCACATGATGATGGCTTCACAATAAGGTAAGGTATGTGCACCGGAAAAATCTCCACTTAAAAAATGAAGGTAGCCTGTCCATCTCCGGTGGCGATTCTGGCCTTTTGGTGATTTGAAATCTCATTCAGTTGAGCTCCACCAAGGCGGGTTGGTTGTGTGGCCACCTGGTCAAAGGTTTGCGGCTGCGTGCCTGATTAAGATCGAGGCCACCTTAGTGTGACATGGCAAGGGATGTGGCTCCATGGGTTTGTGACTTGGGACTGCAATTGTTCGCCCTCTCAAACCGCGCGGACGGAGGTCCATTCTTGGAGTTCAAGGCAACACCACAAATCCACTCACCCTACATTAACCTAGATACACAGTGTTGAACTTGTTTTTGAGTCTGATTTGACAGAAGCATTCAAATTCCCGTCATTAGATTGTGATTGAAGTTATAAGCTTAGATTAGCACCATTTTCAGAACAAGCTTCTCCGTGGCATTTCCTACCAGTTTTAAATCAGTGGCGTCAACATGGCAGTGCAGTGGTTTTCAACTTCCTATACTTGTGTTCAAAAATGTGACTGTCAATCGGATTGGATCTCAGACAAGTGCTGTATTGTATGGTGCAGATGCTATTGTCAGGTCTTTGAAGATCCTCAATCTTATAAACACTTGTATACTCCCTTGGACACAATTGTGGAGTTTTCTAAAATCTTCGGATGTGAGTAAGTGTGTGACATCTTCATGTCAAGCAACTTCCAGTGACAATAGTTAAGTCACTTAAATCATGTCTGCACGCTGGAAATTATTAATGTGTACAGCAAATATTCAGAGTGAGAGAATTGGGCATGATGCAGTGCTTTCAAAAACCACAGTAAGAGCATGGCCAGCTGCTGGACTATAAGCTTGCTTCAGACATAACTTAGCTTCTAGAGACTTTTTCAGGGCCTTCAGAGGCGCAGTAATATGAAGCCCGCCTCTCTTGCCACAGGTCTCATGTGCCAGTAGTGACAAAATTCACCGTATCCTTGCCTAGAACAACTTCAAAGCCTCTTCAGAAGTGCTGGAAGAGCTCAAAAATGTTCTGCTCAATTTGAAAAATCTGTTAAAGTTGCAATACGAGTTCTATCTCGTGTTTTTTTGGCAGTTGAGGTATTTGAAAAAACAATAGACCTACTCGTAGGATTTTTATCTGAGCCGAAATCTACAAAAAAGACAAGATCTTGGAAACGGAAAACTACGTAACGTACTCATAATTGGAAACACTAAAATTTGATAGATTTAGAAATCCAAAATGTGCGTACCCAAATGACCTCAGACATGAAAGGAGTATATCGTCATGGAAACAAACAAGCAAAGTCCTTTTGCTTTCAAATTCCATTCTTAGTGTATCTGATCTCTGGACACTCAGTATTATTAGAATCCTCCACAGATTCCTACGATGAACATTTTGGATTTCTCCAGTGATTGTCAAGTGCATTACTGTACGTGAAGGTCTGATTCGGCAGTGAAGTGCCAAATTAGTTTTTTTTCCAGGCGTAAAGGGATTCAACAGGTGGTATATTCTAGGATATTCCAGAAATTTACTTATAATCTTCCAAAAATTTCACTTGCAATATATTCAAAAATGTAGACAAGGCAAAAAATACTTAATTTATGTCTGAATCTGACCTTCACGTAGGGTAATTGATTTCTTGCTTTTGTTTCCCGACAGTGAAGGTGATGGCATTCGCTGTAAAGATCCCCTGGGTTAGCTTGAAGTTCAATCACATTCAAGCGTTTACGACTCAATTTGCATCAGTTTCTATTTCAGTTTCGGGATTATGTGTCGGATGATTCTCGAGTGAGGATGTTGTGCCTGTGTTCCATTTGATAGCATCCATGTTGATGAAGTTCGTTTATTGTGGTAGGAGTAGTAGCAGTTTGTAGGTGTACTTGCATTTTGGGGTTATTTTGGATTGGATTTTTGGGAGTGAGATCGGAGGTGTGCCCCCATAGAGTTACACATCTCCTATTTTTTTATATCATTAAATTTTAATCACTTTCATTGCAATTTAAGAAGTATAATTTATTTCAGTTTGATATCCATATGTAACCTTTGTTGTAAAAATTTCAAAAATGTAATTTTAGAGGACAATTGAAGACTCCTCACTGGAGATTTTTTGGAGTTCCATTTGTCTTTACCCTGCCTATAATATGTGGTTTGTATGTGAGGAGAAATGTGACGGACAGCAAGTCTATACGCACCAACTAGGGGAGAGATCGTGAGGTTGTTTTTAGGTTTGGTAGATCCCCCGGGTTTCCTGTTGTGAGCCTGCTCTGGGGACTGCTGGTATTGCCTGCTCGTGGCATGGCGCCGAACAAGGTCCTGGGAGTGGGGCTTCTGTTCTTGTATGCTACATTCTTGTCGTTGAGACTGGCTGATAGCCTGGGGTTTATTGCGCTGGAAGGCTTCAATTTGGGCTCCTCGCTGGGTGTCCGACTTTTGTTATTTAGGGTTGTTTAGATTCTTTCGAAGAGCAGGGTAACCCTCTGAAAAGCTGAGAGTGCTGTGCTGAAACGGTAGTGGACCATACAATCAGGTGTGTACAATTAGAGAACAAATAGTCCGGCGCTCACATGACACGTGTGCATACATTCGTGCATTGTAGCAGGCTTAATTTAGTCCAGTGAATGAGATTCTAAGGGTTACAGACTTATGGAGACGTGCTCTGCTGAATTTAAACGCTGAAATGTACTTCACCTTGATGCACTGGTGGCGTTTAGATTGATCATTAATTGCGTACAAGGGCGAAATGGAGAAGACTTGATTCCCAGCAGTGCCGGTTTTGGTTCAAGGCGCATGCTCTTAGAAGTATTGACTCTTGAATACTGATACGCAATTACGTACAAAATCCGGTCTATTCCCATGATGGTGGTTACAGTATTAACCAATGATGGCTCAGAAGTAAGCGTACATGAGAAGAGTATTGCACCGTCGAATTTACTACAAAGAGCTTAAAGATGTAAGTGAGCCAAGATAACCAAACAGGTCTAAGATCTAAAGCAGCAATCTGTGGCAAAGAAAAAAACATATGCACTGCTAATTTACATGGAGCTATGAGATGTCTGATTCATGGTTCTCAAATGGCAGGATGAGAGATTCATCATAATCTCAAGCCAAGGGGGAAGTAACTCTAGCCAATTTTGATGCTTTCAAAATTAAGAGCTTGTTCACTTAGGATCCAATTTGCAGCCAACAGGGTGTGAACGGGTGACACCAAAATAATATCCCTGTATCATATTCTCAAGTACTCCCTTGCCCAGAGTAATTCATCTGGTCTCCTCTCTAGTTGTCGATGCTGTGTAGTACATGGAACTTGCATTTGAAGTCCATGAGAGGTTGTCTGGCAAGCTTCTGGGGATGTAGTCAAATTGGGGTTTGGAGAGAGGCACTTCCGGAAGGTGGACATCGCCATTGAGGATGAGCAACACTTGACGCATGGAGGGTCGCATGGTAGGACTAGGATGAGAGCACAAAAGTCCCAAACATAACACTTTGGTCATTTCGTGAACATTGAACATCCCTACAAGGTGTGCATCTGCTGCATCTAGAATGTGCGAGCTCCCCCACAATTGCCACACCTGCTCCACCAACAACTTCACCTCCCCTCCTTCATGGTAAATGGGTTTCTTACCGCAAGCCACCTCCAACAAGAAAGCCCCAAAGCTGTACACATCTGTCTGTTCCGTTTGTTTACCTACATTAGAAGAAAATTTTGAAATCAGCCACCTACATAAAAAAAACTCTACATTTGCTTAATCCATGAATTTCCTTCCATTCCCAAATGGCATACCATCCATTTTAAAAAGTGCTTGAATTTATAAAATATGGAGTGCTTACCATAAGGCATATTTGTCGCAACATATATGTGCATCATATAGATCCAAAGTTTTGAGGGGTTCTGAAATAGTGAATGTACCATTCCCAACCATGTGATATTCTCTTACATGCCAAGGATTCTAGTGCCAATGGTTAGGGGTTTCCAACCAGAAGCAAGAAGGAAAGAATCTCGTTCTATGCAGTGGATGACAATTGATAGTATTGCACAAATTTGCTAATAAAACCATTCTAGAAATGTACATGTAAAATTGTGGAACAATAGTCAATATACACATGGGATACATGTTCATGACACCCACGTCGTACTAGAAAGAAATAAGAGTGAAAGGAAAGGAGTTACCTGTATGGAACAATTCTGGAGCAAAGTAACCAAAGGTGCCTGCCACGTTTGTGCTCTCAGGGGACAACAAGCTGTGGTTATAAGAACGGGCCAAGCCAAAGTCCCCCAAACGGGCATTAAACTTGGCGTCCAACATCACATTGGCAGCCTTTACATCACGATGGATGATGCGCTCTTCACACTCTGTGTGTAGGTACACCAATGCCGTGGCTACATCCACTACAACTTTGAACCTGTTGATCCACAAAAATTCTTTCAATTGTCACTTGTATAAATCTTAGTAAATTTTGCTAGTATATGTTTTAAGTAATGTTTAGCATGCATCCCACTTCTAAGAATGACACAATGTAACAATTTAAACTAGAGAGGGAAGCTACTATCTACATTTGAGACCAAGGCTCAAGTGTCAAGTGGTGCAATTGCTTGAGTTTTTTTACATAGAAAAATCCATCTCATTGTTCTAAATAAAGTGAGGCATTTGAGTCAAGCTTGGACTTATTTTAGTATGCACAGCTACTTAACACTAATCAATCTACTCAATAAAGGATTTCAATGAAGCCTTTGAATATATAATTGGTGAGAGCTCTACTATACTGAGAAAATGGATTCTTTAATAAGCCATACATACTTGTTATGAACAAGATGTCATTTTTTGATTTGCCAAGTTGGAGGAGACTACATGGCATAATCAAGCTACATGTTTTGAACCCTTTGGTGTACTAAAATGAATGATGTCCACAATCACAAGCATTCTTTAGTCCAATTATCTAGTCTCTCATCACTCTCCTCCTTTTCATTTCAAAGTCTTGTATTAAGTTTTCCAACATCTTCTATCTTCATCACTTAATCCCAAAAGATCTTCATGTCCTGACTCATAAATATTGTGCTAAAAAACTCAATTTGAAGCATAAGCTTGGCAAAATTGTTATATATACATTGTATTTTGTGAGGCTCAACATGTGCATTGATCGTAAACCACTCCCTAAATTAGAACATATTTTTGGATTAGATGGATATCATACCTTTTTTCCCAGTGGAATCTAACGATCAACTCTTCATCCACACCGACCAATTTGTCCACCCCTTGTTCATCTCGAACACTTGGTAAGTCTATTGTTGCAGAGAAGGGACAGCCAAACAAATGCTTGTCGAGGCTGCCTTGGGGCATGTAGTCATAAACTAGAAGAAGCTCGCCTCGTTCGTGGCACCAACCTTGCAAACGCACCAAATTGCGATGACGGATTTTACCAATGATCATCACTTCTGCCAAAAATTCACGCTCACCTTGACTGGACTCAGGCGCCACACGCTTAACAGCCACATATTGTTGGTTGCCCGGCAAGAAGCCTTTGTACACACTCCCAAAGCCTCCTCGTCCGAGCGCTTGCTTGGGGTCGAAGTTCTTTGTGGCCATGGCCAGTTCCCTATACGTGAACTTGTGCGGATCCGCGTCTCCCAAGTCGTCCGGATCAATTTTGAACCTCCATCCACGCCTCTCCACCCACCGAGAGTAGCACTTGTACAACAGTGCGTAGATGGCCGCCATGACTGTGAGTGACACCAGAATCGCCGACAGTCTGGCTTCGAAAGGGTGCAACTGGAAGAGAGAGAGATGGGGATCTCGATAACATGGAAACTGGATAATGTTAGGAGCAGGCGAGGTGTACGTCTGCATAATCACCCTATTAACAAACATTCCGGGACCCGAAAAAAGTTCAAACTCTCCAAGTGGCGAAAATGGCGAAAAGAGATTATTCGAAGTGAAGCCAACATACATGTATTCATCGATCACATCAGAGAGATCGACCTGTTGACTCAAGGAGTTGGAAAAAATCCAACCGGTCTCATCAATATACTGCACCTCAGACGGTTCGTCTGTAAAAGGACAATAAGAACGTAGACTGATGTCAGCCGTTTTAACATTCAATATATGCGATGAAGCATTATAATCGATCCACACTTGCAACACCCAGAGGAGACTGAAGTCACTTGGTCCCTCTAAGAAAGCCGAATGGGTCGAATTCATGCTGTTGATGTCGATCCCGATGTGAAATCCTCTATCCGGGTCCGAGAACTGGGGGCTCTTCACGAAGTCGAACTCGACTGCAAAAGTATGCGATTTAGGGTCGCCATTGGATGTGGCGTTGAGCAGGCCCAGGTAGCTTCCATTGCCGCCTAGTGATGCATTCGGGTGGGGAAGCATGGCGAAGGTGAAGCCTTCCAGACCGTTCCGTGCGGATCCTCCATAGCCAACCTGACTATGGGGCTGGCCAAGATTTATCGTTGCTATGAAATTAGTCCTGAAGGAGAGCATGGGACCAGTTGCGTTCTCCTTCAAAAGGACTTTATCTGGATAGAGGCATCTGTGCAACGGTCCCGTAGTCAGAGAATCCATCCCGTATTCAGAGCTGCACTCTGGCGGGGTAAGGTAGTTTGCGAAGAGGGCGACAACCAAGCTGTCGCGCAGCAACATTACAACACAAACCAGCACCACGCTTCTCATGTGGTCGAGGCGGAGCCCCATGATAAATCTCTTTTACACCTTGCTACCAGAAAACTCGTGTAGAATTCGATTCGCACGAGAATTTGACTTGGAATGAAGACAGCAGCAGTTGAATTCGTTCCTACCGGCAAGCTCTAACTATGGGACGACAGACAGAGCCCCACTCAAATCGACGAGCTAGGACAGTTTGCATCGCAGCACCGTGAATGGAAATAGCGGAGTTGCTCAAAACCACCTGCAATGGTCTGCTCTGGCGGTGCTCAAAATTGTAACATGGAACAAGAAGATGTCAAGATAGAGCAGCAAGAGTCAGGTTGTAGAAGCACCGTCTAGTTTGTCAAACTCCAGCCCGTGCGCAATTTGCGTTCGAAGCTCTGCCACTCGGGAAGTGTCGATCCCGCTCCTGATTGAGTGGAAATGCAAGGCCTGTGAATTGCAACATCAATGCTAATTTTTCCTCTGAAACTTTCCTTATGAAGGGACGAGCAAGCAAGCACGCAACTAGTATATATGTGGTTCACAGCAAGCAAGCATTGAATTTGGGGCAAGGAAAGTGTTGCGTTGCTTCCACTCCGCGTTCTGTCAGTCTGTATTCCAAAATTTCCAAGTTTCATCATCATCTGGTGGTAAATTCATATTTGAATCCGAATTTTACCTCAGTAGTTTTTCCGTCAAGGTGAGAAACTTGGGGTTGTCCAACCCAGCCAACCTGTGGACTAAGTGAGCCTTGAAATGTGCTCGGGGAACTACTTGCTTGGGAAACTACGCCTATCTGTGACACTATCAAAGTTCCACTATACGAAAAAGAATATACTAATACCGGAATCAATGGGAAAAACTTTGAAAATTTTGACCACATAGATTGCAAGATGATAGAATTTGAAGTTAATTTTTTTTTTCCTTCTTCCAAGGTTTACAGATTCTGAATCCTCTTTGGCCCAGATTTTTGCAACTACACATAGTTATATTTGGGAGTCACATATTACATTGGGTTGGTTATATGCATGCCAAATTTCAAAAGCACCAACAATGTGAAGTTGCACATTTTCCTAGAAAAAACTTCAACCATCATAGATTTTGATCAAGTCTACGTATTGGGAGAGAAAAATTAGACTGCTATGAAGGAGGTACACTTTTTCATCTTGCGTCAAATTTTTGAAAAAATCAGTTCAAAGTTGACTTTGTACGAACTCACTCAAATTCTTACTTAACCCCTAAAGGACCGAGGCCTTTTTTCTGCCAAAAAACAGTGAAACCTGCCATTTCTATAGCAAACAGTAAAAAAAATTGAAAAATGTTTTTTTTTCAAATCTAACCGTAGGATCTTACACCTAACTAGTATGAGAATGTGTGGAAAAAATTTCAGAATTTTTGACCGTATAGATTGCAAGATATCTGCGTTTAAAGTGAAAAAAACAAGTTTTTCAGCACATTGCGGGACTAGATTTTTTGACTTTAAACATTTTTAATTAAATTTTTTTGCACTACAGAGTTTTGAGCTTTAAATCTTTATAGAGGAGAATCGAGTTGAGAGTCTAGAAAAAAAAAAAAAATTAAAAAAAACTTAATTATTATTCTTAAAAAAATTGTTAAATAGAAGTAAGTACGAGATAGAAGGAAAATCTAAAATATTAATATCTCTTAGATGGAATTAAAATTCACTAATCCCAATGGTGAGATTGTTCTAGCAACTAAACTAAACCATGCAAAAAAAAAAAAATTGAAAAATTTGAAAGATTGCATTCAGAAATGAATCCTACAAGTTATTTTTTTCAAGAAGATGCTCTAACTGCCCGAAAAACAAGAATGTCCATAACTTTCTCATAACATATCCAAATGAAATGAATCAAAGCATTCTGGATAGAAAAAAATATAATCTATGAGAAAAAAAATATTAAAAAAAAAAATTCAAATTTTTGTCCATTTTTTTTTGCTGCCCGAGCTGCCCGCCGTCCCCTGTTTTTGAGCTTATTTGGTCATAACTTTTTTTCCCGGGCACCGATTGTGAAAAAAATTATATTCCCACAAAGCTTATCAGTTTTTCTATCTCCAAAAAAAGTTTCAAAAAATCACAAGAAAATTTCAGCCCGTAGGTACCTGCCCGAAAACGCATTTGTCCCCCGAAGGGACAACAGTCCTTTAGGGGTTAAGTAATTTTCACACACTTCTTCATTGCGACTTGCACTTTCGGAAGAATTATCTCTTCCTACTGTAGAATTACTTTAAATATATATGACTTGTATAATCAACACACTTTTTCAATTCATACTTCATTCACTGTTTACAATTCATACTTCATTCACTGTTTAAAATTCATAGTTAGGCAAACTCCAGCGTCGCCGGAATTTTGCATTCTTGCAGGATCGACTGAGTGGCAACGCAAGCCTATCGAATTGTAGCATCCACGTTACTTTACGCTCGGAAATCTTTTCTGGTAAGTTGAAGAATGTTTCTTCTGTGAGCGACGACAAAGCCAGCACGCAAGGTTTTTGTGGATCACAACAAGCAAGGGCTTGAAATGGCCGAGTTGCTTCCGCTCCGCGTGGACCGCGTCCTGTTCGAAAGTTTTTTTCTGATATCTCACACTCCCATTATTTCTTCCAGTGTCCCTCGCAGAATTGTGGCTCAGGAGTTTCGTCCCCTAGTCTAACCTGTATTAGAGTCCAAAATTTGATACAGTGTCGGTGTGAATTTATCGATCTGGTGCTGAATTTCATTTGATCATTTGAATGGTGTTCTCCCCATGGTGATACTGTCGGTGGGAGTTCACTTATGAGCGAGCTTATGAGTATTACATTCAGACCTGAAATGTGGGATGGAGGCCCACGGTTTTTTGAGCAAACTTTTGCTAAAAAGTGATGCAAATTTTTTTATAGGGAATATTTGGCGAGATATTTTTCTTTTTTTAGTGGAAGAAATTGCAAAATGCTACCAAACCTTGGGATGGTAGATCACTCTGTTTTGGATGAATGCACACTCTTTTCCAAGATCAATAAATAAAAGTTCATCCATATATTCCAGGGTTTCATTCATTCTTGTGGAATTAAATAACTTCATCACTCACTAGAAGAAAATGTGGGTTTGTGCAACTACACTATGCAATTGGTTTTCAATTGCATAGGACATTTGCGACTAGTTTGCAACTGGTGATAATTCAGAGACCTGTAGTCATAGTGGACATTCTAAAATCTAGGAAAAAGGTACAGCAATTGCAAAAGTCATGCCTCATGTGTGACTCATTTGCGACTTGTAGATTTGTAGATTTTAAAATATTAATCTCAATGATTTGTAGATTTCAAAATTTCAAAACTACCTTTTTTCTAGATTTTTGAATTTTAGATCTACCTTATTCCTAGATTCCTAGATTCCAGATCTACCTTCTTCCTAGATTTCAAAATTTCAAATATTGGTATTTAATAGATTTCATTGGTTTAGGAAACCTTACAATTTCGTAGATTTTAAAATTTCTTGGATTTTAAATATTTTTTGACTTCTACAAGTTGTAGAAATCTAAAAATCATAAAAATCTTAGAATTAAATCAACAAAATTCATTGCACAAGTCTACAACAACTTACAAGTCTTATATGTCCAACCTAATGGTACCTTTACAATTGATATGGGACAATTGATATAAGACAAATGGCAATGAACTTTGGAAGCAACTAGGAAACAACTAGAAAATGACTAAAAAAACAACTAATGTACAACTTAAAAGCGACTAGGAAACGACTACGAGAAAACTCAATTTTTTTGTTGACTTGGTCGCATTCATTTGGTTCACTTTTCTATTGATTTCTATCCAAATCAACAAATTATTTTCCAAATCAACAAAAAAGTTAATAAAATCTATGCAACCAAATCAACTAAAAAGCTGAATTTTTTTAGTAGTGTAGGAAATGACTAAGAAACAACTAGTGTATGACTAAAAGCAACTAAAAAATAACTAGAAAGCAACTAAGAAACAACTATGGTCATTTTACAGTTGCAATCTTTTCCTAGTTGTTTCGTAGTTGTTTTTTGCAACTATAGATTGATTGCTTTTCAACTAAAACAATGTATCATTCACTAGAAGAGAAAGGGGTGTTTTAAGTAGTGTCCTAGACATCATGTCTTTTAAGTAACGTCTTTTAAGTAAGTTTTTAAGTAAAATTTTACTTAAAAACTTATTTAAAAGACGTTACTTAAAAGACATGATGTCTAGGACACTACTTAAAACACCCCTTTCTCTTCTAGTGTTAGGATGTCAGTCATGGTTTGGCGTGCTTTCATTGCAATCAAGAATTGTTATTTGATCTTATTTCCTTCTAGAGTTTGTGAACATTGTGTGTGAATAAGGATAATTGCCTTATTTCTGCAATCGTGCTAACCGTAAGCGACTAGTACTTATTTTGGATGGAATACCAACACATGGTGCTAATGTGACAAGCTTGCAGCAAAGATATTGAATTAAAGATGCTCACTTGGCCTCCAAAATTTTGTGAACTCATTTCTTTAGAAAGTTTTGGATGAATTCCAATAATAGAATCTAAAATGCAATAAATTGATCATGAATAGACCAAAAAATAAGGATCAAAAGTGGATGCAACAAATTCAACTTGGGAGAGCATACCAGTGGAGATGTTGGACAAGTTACTAGCAAGCATGCTATATTGCATGCTACTTGTAATTGATGCCAGTGGAGGTAGCTCAAGATGGTAGAAGTAGTTGTTGATTAATCCAACATTATCATAATCTACATTTTTTTTCCTTTTTTTTTTGGCCTTATATCCAAAGGAGGAGTTTTGTGAATTGACTATCAAAAAATACATCTATAGTGAACGCAAGGATGCTTTTGTAGGTCTTTATTTGAAAAGCAAGCCAATGCCACTATATGAATAAAACTTCTTGCAAGTTGTTTGTTTGAATTGTACGAGTGTAAAACTTGACTACAAAGAAGATGAAACGTAATCACACTTAGTTGTACCCTTCTTGCAAAACTTACACCTACAATTATGGTTTGAACTTAATTCACTCATGTAAATTGATACCATTTCTTTGACAAACACCTATATGGAACACGAAACTTTTTCCCTATACACGTCTAGTTTAGAGATTTTAACTAAAGTAAGGGAGGTAGAAACATGCTATTGTTCTTCATAATCTACAATGCCTTCCCATTACCTATCATAATCTCAATGTAGGCAAGTTTGAATCATTTGATTATGTTCAAACTTCAAAATACGCACACAAAAAACAAAAAACTTCAATTTTATTGTTGTGACTTTCTACTTGTTTGTGCAAACCTATTGCCACCTAATGTTACCTTGCACATACAATAGTTAGGGCCCATGTCATAACTTAACATTATCAATCTCAATTTGCCTCTTCTTTACCAATGAAGAAGTGCCACATTAACGAAACTTGCCTACATTGAGATTAATTCTGAAAGCACAAACCCTATCACCAAGATACTTTTCCAAAAATGATGTGATTTTTGGACCAATAGGTGCATTTTTCATTTCTACACTAATCCATTGCAGAGTTTTTTTGCCATCAGCGTCCTTCCAGAGTTAAATAAGCAGTTTTCTTCAAGCAGTACATGAGGGGCAATCTATCATGTTAGGTTTCAACGAGTGCTCTATTTCGAACGAAAGAAATGATTATTGCTTATAATGCGCTTGGATCACCCATTTGGATCTTACCAAGGCTATACACTTAGAACTTGGAGGATCACAACCTAGTGATCGTGATCCTTCGTTTCCTAGTACAATTTGTGGCACTGCATTTCTAAGTTGGTAGGAGCTGGATAGAATGCCATTCATTCCGTCTTGTGCCCATATGGCGAGTTGACGACGTCTGCTGGGGTGTCGAGATGCATTTGAAGGAGTAATTTGTAGCACACTGTCCCTAGCAGAGAATAAACTTGAGGAACTTTGTTGGACTCCTCATCTTTGGTTCCAGACTTCCAGAAGCTGTTCATGCCGCCCAAACTCGCAAATAACACAGAGAGGAGAGTAGCCGGCGTGATGTCTTGTTCACTGGTTTGAGCACGACAAAGTTGAACTCCCTTGGTCTCCAATACAGTTTGATGGTCAAGGGATCTTGAGGCATTTGCAGGGGAGTGTGGACGTGACACTGGCAGGCAGAGCGAGCGGAAGGAACAAATCCTCTGGATTGTTGTTCCTCTGGCTTGAAAGATCAAAGGGGATACCAGATCACTTCAGGTCATGCATGTCAGAAGGTGACATTGGCACAGAAAGAACTAGTAAAGGTGAAAATCTTGTTTCTAGTTTAAAGCACTGATTTGTGCTGCAATTATTCTGGAATCGCCAAATTACGCTTTTGTGGAACGGAACCTTGAAATTTACTGAGTTTCATGATACCTAGCTCATATCTCTTGATTCTTTCTCATTATGAAATCATTTCAATGTTGTAACATCCGTACTGTATGGTTGACTTGGATGATTTTCATCCATATTCAAACAAATTCATGCAAGGCAAGCAACCATTGCTTGGCCTTGCCAATGCCTGTATAAGAACCAAAGCTGGTTCTCAGGAGAACCCGGCCGTTTGTCGAGATTGCTGTCGATCCTTGGTCCGTGTACCTCTTGCAAATCTCACTTCACATAGCAGCGAACTCGACAATGAATCCGCTTCTTAAGACATATTGCAGCGAACTCTCTTTTGATCTGGAAACAGAAGTGTTGTGTTAGGAAACTGATGTGAGCTTCACAAATTCACAAATTTAGGGGAATTTGAAATTACTATGGACATGCATTGAGCAGTAAACACTGTCGCTAACTACCATAGCATCTTTCTAAGGAGAATTTAAAAGGATGCATCTATTCACTCTGTCAGCATCTCTTGGTCTATCCAATATCCAAGAGAAGGCAATAATAGATGATCACATCTGCTCATTACCTTGTAACATCTTCCTTAACATCTTCCTTCTAACAGATCTGCAGATGTTTTGGTCTGTGCAGATGGAATCACCGGCGAGTCGGTTCTGTATTTTAGCAGGTGAATTGCAGGCCGGATAAGCAACATCTGCGGACATCGTAATGAAATTCAGTCTATGAAGTCATAATGAAATGCAGTGAAGTTGTAGCAGAGGGCAGAGTGGAGGCTTATAACTTCGATCGCAATCGAACGACTTGCTTACCTCGCGCTAAGAAAGCTTGTCCAGCGTCGAGATAGGGGTCAGGAATCTCATCCAGATCCACCACGTCGATAATTGAAATTGGAAGATCCTGTTGACAAACGAGTGATGCCTTAGCTGTATTCAACGCCTTCTGGAATCTTAATATCCTACCAATATCGTCCAATGAATTGAGGTACCCAATTTGAAGACAGCTATTGTGTAGTTGCCTGCGGGACGTGCTTACCAGAGAATGCTTTGCAATAGGTTCCGTGGCGCCCTTCCGGATATGGGACGGTTCATCTTGGAGCTGATGGTGTACGTCTTTACATTGTTCTGATTGCTTCATCGCTTGAAAATCAGCTATTAAATCTCTCTTGAAATCCGCCACTGTTTCGCGGAATGACTCAGCCGTGAGCTTGAAACTGTTTGTGGCAATGTCCTTATCAGCAGCGTCTCCTTCGGCAAGACACTGAGCTCATCGTTAAAATGAGGGTTAAAAAAACGTTTACAATTTGTGTTTGAAATATTCTCCAAGATCTCATTTCCGGAACTTGAATCCTTAAAACATTTATCGAGTTTTGACTCATCTGGAGGAACCTGTTAAAAAATAAAAATTTACCTTAAGAATTCCGATATTCTGCAGAACAGCTTCCTCTGTGGTTTTTATAGCGGCCAGTATTCTGCTGTTCGCAGTCTCTTCTTCTTTGAGCTGACATAGGGGCATGAAAATATCAAGCGAGATTGAAATGGACCTGTCCTAAGACGAGTGAGAACAGTAAATTCCCCTTTTTCTATATCCTGTGAATAAAATCCTCCGCGCAGTGTGAATTTTAATGCGTCGCATTTTCAAGAACTAGAGAATATTGACACAATGGTTGTGAGAGCTTCATTTTCAAGAAGTGAGATCTTACCAGTTTGTGGAGTGCGTTTTGCTGAAGCGAAACTTTTGACCTGTTGTCTTTGCCTACGAGCGAATAGTGAGAAATGCAGCACAGTGCCGTAAAGGTGAGAAATAGTGTGTACCGCGATTGACAATGGCTGAAGTATGTCTACGTTGCATTAGGCGAAGTGCTAAAGAGGAGCGATATTCTTACTTTCGAAGCATGTTTCTTCGAGAAATATCTTGATCTGCTGATAGTCGTCGGAAATTTTTCGAAGAAGATCTGTATCTTCTTCCCTCAGCTTCTCCAAGTTCCCTAGTCGTTTATCCAGCTCCTCGGACACGTTACCTGATGAAAATCAAATTAAATGCTGAGTTCAACAACAGCCTCCAATGTACACGAGGGGAAAAGTTATGAGAACTTAGAGACGGGCAGACGAAAATGCGAAAATAAATTTAACAAGCAGGTAACTGAAAATTGGCCGGAATCCTCATACATTGTGGCCATGGCCGAGGTGTGCCGTTCTGAGGTCCAACTAAACAAAGCGGAGCACTTGTGCCCGCACTTGTGCAAGTTGTACTCCCTGGTGTCGAATTTCCTCCGACATTTCCCGGTACGATTCGACGGTTAAGACTTGACGTCAATCCAGCAAAATAAGGAGAAGGAGGCTTTGGCTGACTGAGCGATTTCTCTTTGTCTTGGACAGCTATTTTCCACTACATTCGTGAAAAATCGATCAAACTTGAATCAATAGCTGCTCCAGGAAGTGAAGACATCACATTCAAAATTGCTCATGAACTAAATAATCACATCCCAAACTGCTCAAGATTAAGAGAACGTGTTTCGCAAGTAGCTAAATGAGCAAAGAAAGTGGAACGCGAATAGTCCTGCAGTCGTTAGTAACTCACTTGCTCGCAACCGTATTCCTCTGGCTGTGAATTCTGTGAGAACCGCTGCGTACTTTGAGATTGCGTCAGGCATGTTTGCGAAAGAGATCGCTGACTCTGTGAGGTGTATGGATTGGAAGAACGCGAAAGGAAGGGATGTTTAGACTGCGACTCTTGCTGTGAGCCGTACTCCAAGTGTGCATCCGATCTTGCACTTTCGGCAATATCACACCTTCACGGGACCAGAACGACAAGGCACCTGTCAGACATTAGTACGCAAGCGCGAGACATAGATAAGAAAGCAAGCGTGAGCAAATACATTGAACTGCTAAGTAGTGCAGGTATATTAATTAAGCGCTTCACAGCACCGGCACCAGCCTGTTCCATGAGGTCACTGAAATCCAAATCACAATATTCTATTAAAAATCTAAGATCGCAAGCAAAGAAGTGATCAATCTAAGGAGTATCGAAGCGCTTATCCATTGCTAGCAAATTTTGGGAATAGGATCAACTGTTGAGAGGACAACGTCGCCGTATAATCGTCTTCCATGAGTTCACTGACATTCAAATCAGAACTAGTATTCTATTCAAACTCTAAATTCGCATGCACATAAAAGCTCAAAATGAGGAGAATCGAAAGCGCTATTCAATTGCCATCGAAAATTTGGAAACATGATCAAATGTATTGAGGACAATGTCGCGAACCCTGGAATGCGAGCAAATGGAGACCGAGAGGTGTGGCTAAGCGGACCAGGCCGACCGCCTAAGCTCAGGCTGCGCTTCCTCATAGTGAAATCGGAGCTCCGTCGTCAACACAGTGTGGCTATGGCGTCGGAATGCCTCAAATCTTCTGCGACGATGGAAGAGGTTCAAATCTCCTGTGACGAGGAAGATCCACGACGGGAACGCTCCCATGTCCCCAGTTCCCAGATCCCTACGAGAATTCAGCATGCTACTGTACCTATTGATTCATCGTAGGAGTAACTTATCATACAAAATTTTGAGAAATACCCAGCATGATGAAATTTAGTGATAACAAAATTAGCCCTGGTCTGAAATTTCAATTTTAAATTAGAATTTCCTACATTAAAGAGTGTAGGTTTTCAATTTCTTAACACACTCACTACCTGTAATCCAAAAATACACTTGAAGTGGAGGGTCCATAAACCAACTATTTACTAGTGGATCACATTTTTTGGGGAAACTATACTCCTTGAAATAATTTTCTGTAAATTTTCCTTGAAAGATATATAGGTCTAGCATCTAACTCAAGGGGTTTCATATTTTGGACCTTCGTGGGATTAATTATGAATTTTTAAAGTTGAAATGGTGTAGGGTTCTAGAAATGTTATTCCAATATATTCTTTTTTGTTAGATAACAATTTTAGATGCTACCTACTTCTTTATATTTAATCTAGTTTTGAAATAGAATAATAGTCACCGTTGTTCCTTTGGAGGACAAATGGGATTTCGGGCAAGTAACTACGGGTTGAATTTTTCTCGTGCTTTTTTGAATTTTCTTTTTGAAGATAGAAAAATGAATAAACTTTGTGGTAATATATATTTTTCTTACAATTGGTGCCCGGGAACAAAAGTTATGACGAAATAAGTAATGAATCAAAACAAGGGACGACCAGTAGCAAAAAAACAATTTGCAATTAATTTTTTTTTCTCATAGATTATACTTTTGTCTATCTTGAAAGCTTTGATTCATTTCATTTGGACTAGTGTAGCCCTGTGCCGTTGCCACACTGAAAACAAAAGTAAAAGTCATTTAAAAAACCAAAAATATCTGAACAACCCATAACTTTCCCACTGTAGGTCCAAACGCCACGAAACAAAGTCCATACATCCGTCCTCGCCAAGGACTCTCCAACGGTACCAAGAATGTGACAAATTGACACACGGTTCAAAAGATACATAGTATAGCATAATTTAGTACTCAGTAATTTTTAAGAACCAAAAATAACTCAAAAATCCATAACTTTCCCATCGTAGGTCCAAATGCCACAAAACAAAGCCCGTGCATCCCTCCTCGCCGAGGGCTTTCCAACGGTACCAAGAAAGTGAGAATTTCACACCCGGTTCAAAAGATACATAATTTAACATGATTTAGTAATTTTTAAGAACAAAAAATAACCCAAAAATTGATAACTTTCCCACCATCAGTCCCAACGCCATGAAACTAGGCCCGTGCATCCCTCCCCACTGAGGGCTTTCCGATGGTACCAAGCACACCACTGGGGGGACGCATAGTAAGGGAGATCTCAACATGGCAAACAAAACAAAACAAAACAAAGAATATACCATGCAAACTGAATAGAAGATACTAGTGTAGCCCTGTGCCGTTGCCACATCCAAAAAAAAAGTAAAAGTCATTTTAAAAACAAAAAATAACTCAAAACCCCATAACTTTCCCACCATAGGTCCAAATGCTACAAAACAAAGCCCATGCATTCCTCCTCGTTGAGGGCTTTCCAACGGTACCAAGAACATGACCAATTGATGCATCATTCAAAAGATACAAAATTTAGCATAATCTAGCATGATTCAAGATCCAAAAATAACTCAAAAATCTATAACTTTCTCACCATACAGTAGGTCCAAACTCCATGAAACAAAGCCCGTAAACTCCTCCTCGCCGAGGGCTTTAAAACGGTACCAAAAACTTGACCAATTGACTCACGATTCAAAAGATAATTTAGCATAATTTTCTAATTTTTCAGAACCCAAAATAACTCAAAAATCCATAACTTTCACACCGTCGGTCCAAACACCATGAAACATAGCCCGTGCACCCTTCCCCGCCAAGGGCTTTCCGACGGTACCAAGCACGCCCCCAAGAGACGCATGGTCCGGGAGATCCCAACGTGACAAACAAAACAAAACAGCCTGTTAAGGTATGGACTAGTGTAGCCCTGTGCCATTGGCCTATAACTCAAAAATCCATAATTTTCACATGGTAGGTCCAAACGCCACGAAACAAAGCCCATGCACCCTCCTCGCCAAGAGCTTTCTAACGGTACAAAGAACGCGATCAAAATCAAAGTAAAAGTAATTTCCTAATTTTTAGATCCATAAATATTTTGAAATTCAATAACTACTGCACCGTAACTCCAAACACAACAAAACCATTAGAAGAATTTCGAGGCCTCCAAGAGACTGAGAGTTATCTGGCCCTGGGAACTCTGGGAACGCCCTGGGAATAGTAATCTGTCGTGGTCACGCGAGTGCCACGTCAGAAAATAATAAAAAAAAAAAATTTAAATTTTTTTTTTAAATTTTTAAATTTTTTAATATTTTTTAAATTTTTAAATTGTATATATATATATATATATATATAAATTAATTTAATATTCTAACTGTTCCCAGTTGCGGGAACAGCCCTGAAACGGCCCTTTGCAGGCCTCAAAATTCTTCTAATGCAAAGCCCGTGCACCCCTCCCCGCCGAGGGCTTTCCAACGGTACCACGCACGCCACTAGGGGATGCACGATCCGGGAGATCTCAACATGACAAACAAAACAAAACAAAACAAACAGCTTGTCTTAACGTATGGATTTGTTATGAGAAAGTTATGGACAATCTTATTTCTCGGACAATTAGAGTATCTTTTTAAAAAAATAACTTGTAAGATTCATTTCTGAATGCAATTTCTGCAATTTAAAATAAAAATAAATCTGCATGGTTTATTTTATTTACTAGAACAATCTCACCATTGGGATTAGTGCATTTTAATTCCATCTAAAAGATATTAATATTTTAGATTTTCCTTCTATCTTGTCCCTACTTCTACTTAACAATTTTCTTAAGAATGAAAATTAAGTTTTTTTGAATTTCTTTTTTATTCCTAGACTCTCAATTCAATTCTCTACTATAAAGATTTAAAGCTCAAAACTATGTAGTGCAAAAATTTGAAGTTAAAAATGTTTAAAAGTCAAAAAATCTAGTCCTTCAATGTGCTAAAAAATTTGTTTTTTTCA
Organism: Pseudisothecium myosuroides; assembly: GCA_951799445.1. Lineage (NCBI taxonomy): Eukaryota > Viridiplantae > Streptophyta > Bryopsida > Hypnales > Lembophyllaceae > Pseudisothecium > Pseudisothecium myosuroides. Next base: position 54,567,336 of record OX637287.1, on the reverse strand, counting down.
CTTTAAATGCAAATATCTTGCAATCTATGTGGTCAAAAATTCTGAAATTTTTCCATACATTCTCATACTAGTTAGATGTAAAATCCTATAGTTAGATGTGAAAAAGAAACACTTTTCAAATTTTTTTACTCTTTGCTATAGAAATGGCAATTTTCAGTGTTTTTTGGCAGAAAAAAGGCCTTGGGCCTTTAGGGGTCAATCCAAATGCATTTATATCTTTCTTTTCTTTTTTTCTTTTTTTTTATAACAAATGGAGAACCATTACATTAAAAAGAACCAAAGTACCAGCCAAGCCGGAAGGCTGGACAAATGAAAAGAATCACATTTATATCTTTCTAGAATAGAATAACAAAGGGCCACTTTCATTTCCACTTCCATTTCCACTTTCAGCAAATTCAAGAATATTTTCTAATTTAATGAGTTACCACCTACATAGTTTGACATTCATTGAATCCTGAATTCAATCTGCTAATTGAACTCAAGTACAGTATAATTCTTCGATAATGTTTCGGCTATAAGGGTCACTTTAACTTTCAAGATTGATGTGTTGCCTTCAGCTCAAGAACTGCTCATAAGTCTCAATTTTCAACATTAAAACTCTGAGCTGATATTTACATTTTGATGAAACAGTGCCTAAATTTTTTTATTACTTCCACCACTTGGTTCCAAATTTTGTATTACCCATGACATTGCGTCCAGTGGCCAAGAATTTTCTAATGATAATAGTAGGATTCTTCATCCTAATTTTGCAAAAGGATTCTCTACATTAATTACAGTGAAATTTTGAAGTATTAAACATTGGTGTGCAATTCATGCACAGCAAAAGTTAAGTAATACCAGAGAAATATGAATCCAGGATTTCCTCCTCATTCTCAATCGACGAAATTCAATATGTTTACAGTGGATGTAATTAAGTGGGGAGATGAAGTGGCAAATCAATAAAGAACATACAACTATACACATGCACTTTGTGATCAATCTTTAGTAAATGTAACCAGAAATTTGTCACATTAGATACAAAAAATGAATGTGGAGGATGAATTTATGTTACACGGCTACAAACTGACGATGCCTCAGTGGACAACTGCAATCACTGGATACATTCAGCAGCAACTTTTTGCGTTGAAGTCAACTGTCTGAGTGTCCCAACTCTGGATAAAACTGGTGCGGTATCTATGATAATAATTTTCAGCTAAGAATACGTTCATGAGGTCGGCATGGACAACGCCTGTGCAGCTTCCAGCTTCTCAAAACATGAGGTTGCCTGTTTACATGAATTTCGCACAACTTCTGCAGGAGAAATGCCAACATTAGGGGTCATTACACAGCAGCACCATAGCCCAAGCATATCTATCGGAAGTTCTAGGAAACCATGCTCCTTTGCTGAACCACAAGTATGAATAAGAACTACATGTGAAGATTGATCAAAAGTAATTACCCCGCCAGCAGCAAATGTAGAGGAAAGTAGACTGCACACCTGCAGCGGAGTGATTGAGGGCTTCCCTCTTCACTATTATGGAGGCCTTCCACTCCTCGTATGCCCTTGTATTAACAGCTTTCTTCGACTTCTTGGCTACGGGATTCACCAAGTCATCTTCATCGTCTACCAAATCGTCATCACTGTCCGATGGCTGCTCATCGTCACGAGACCTTTTCCCCGACAGATTCACAGGTGATAACTCTGCACAGAAAAGAAATTCAAAAATGCGAACTAAACTGTTAACTTCTCCTGATACAGAAATTCTCAAACACAAATAAAACTGAAAAGCAAGATTCCTCCCAGGTGTATTAATAGCCTTCGACTCAAAAAGCATATACCGAGGAGGGTAGCAGGATCTTTACATGGTTGAATATCATCAGATCGTCACTTGCACTATGGTAATCGGCAATGATACAAAGTTCAGGAAGACTGCATGGAGGCCTACTTCAATAATTTGGTTGCCGTGTATTCAATATCAAAAGTTAGGTATGATGTGCGACCTTACCTTCATTAGATTTCACAGTCTCAGGATCCCGTTTCTTCTTTGCAACACCCACCAAGTCAAAACAGAGATCGATCATCGAGTTTACAATCTATGACAATTCCGATCATCAAAAGATCAATCTCGATTCCATCTGTGTACTTACCCGCATATAATTCAGATGTAGAGCAGGCCACGATGAATTCAGGTATTCTATACATGGAATGCAAATCAAACACCGATGCTGCAATAGGGGACGGGTTCTAAGAGCTTACATTTCCAAATTCGGGATCCGAAGTACCACACATCTCCATGAGCAGTACCTTGTCCACTTTCAGCTGTAATCGAAATCAAATTGAAATCTTAGAGTCTGGCAAGACGAGCTGTTGGAGCAATCAATAGCCGGAAACAATGACATGGCCATGAACATGAGACAAACTGAAACGAACAGTCCCACCTTATTCTTCTTGGAACAGAGAAAGAAGGCGGCAGCGGTAAATGCAGGTCTGCTGAAATCAGCACTCGTCCTCCTGGATTCAGGTAGAGCTGCCACAAAACGTTGCTTGTACCTAGAGCATTTACCACAACAAGACAACATTTCAAAAATCGCTGACACATACGAGATGAACCAAGTTGAATCAAGTTCTGATCGAATTAGACATCGCAAAGGCTCCTGGTGCTTACAAAGATAAGACTCTCTGTACTGTGTTGGTGAGCCTTACACAGCCAAATTTGATCGATAGCTCCAATATATCTACCTTTGACCTGCACACATTTCTTAATGTCAGAAAACGACCAAGCTGCGAACATGTGCTAGGCATGAGGCCGATGATTCCGAACTTCAGCGGACATCAGAAAGTGCCAAGGTGGGATAAAGTAAAAAATTAAAGATAAACCATCTCAATGGACCACTACATCATAAGCCGTAATAAAATTGAATTGACGATTGCATTCACCGGACATTTAATCCTGAAAATTTTGGAGGCTTAAATTCATCAAAGGCAAAGTAGAATTGAACGATCTCAGACAATTGAAAGCTGATCACCTTAATCCTAGGGCATTCTGCATCGTGGTCAAGGATCTGACATACGCTTTTTCTGACATGCCACAGACAGAGGTAGCTTTCTGCCTATCAAAAGAAATATGCAGCCTGGAAAAACGACCACGAATGTCAGAAAAGTTCCCCCGGAAGAGATAGCCACGCATGTCTTACAAATCCCAAAGGTAGATCCAACATTGCATAAAGAAGGCAAAGACTAAGCAAGTAATATATGTGTGGGAGCTTACTCTGCACAAGCGAGTTCAAAACAGAGTACAGACTTGCATATTTCACCCTGCAAGCAGCATGCATCAATAAATGAGAATCGAGAAGACCATACTTCAGATGCACTGTCGTGGAGTTCAACATTGGCATCTCCCGTGAATGCATGTAGACCTAAATGAACTGGCCACTACTAAACCCAAGATTGTCAAAAGTTCACCGCTATAAGATCCGTAGGTGAACAATTCCGGAGTTCAGCTACAAATGCCAGGACTGCCATTACCCAAGCTCGCACACACAACAACATACATAGTCGCAGACCAACCAAGAACGCGTAATCATCGAGAACAAGGTACAATGGCGCAAAGGAGAGCTTACCACACCCAACGACGACGAATCGAAGTGCACTCTGCACAATCGCAGAAGCTCCTGCGCCTTTCTCACGACTTTCACTTGATCGAAGAGCCCTAATTTCAGCTGAAGTGATTTCATATCCATTTCAGCTCCGAATCAAGAACTGAACATTCCTCAGTTGAATGTCAGAGGTAGAGAGGGTCCGCAATGGAGACGACAAGAGTCCCAGAGAGCAGGAATGAGGATGGGTAAGCAGGAGAAACCATTGGCAGATTAGGCAGGGGCGAGAAGGAGCTTGGCTGGAGAGATCCCGGGTGGAACCATTTCGCGATGACAGGGGAATGAGAAGGGCTGGGGAGTGGGGACGAGGCGAGAAGGAAGTTGGCGGGACAGCGCGGGTGCAGCGCGGGAGAGAGTGCCAGCGTGGCCCAATTCAAAATGACCATTCCCGCGCCAACTGACCAGCCTGGTGAGTCGTTGAGAACGCAGGTAGAACCAGTGTTTTTTTTCCTGGCGATTTGGTGCAAAATTGCACCAAAATTTTTGACCTAGCACCAAGCCTACAGGAAATTTTTAGTAAAATTTTGGATGAAATCGTCAAAAAATTTCAAGTTCAAGAAAAATCTTGGATGAAATCGCCACATTGTGAATGAAAATAGAATTATAGATACGTAGTATCACATTTTCTATCCAGTACGTGGATGAATGTTGAAACTTGGAGCACCACCGTAACATTTAATATCGCCACTTCGCCACTTCATGGAAAATGAAAAAAAAACACTGGGTAGAACTAAGTTGAGTGACTTCCAACGATCTCATTTAGGGGCTGTTCGCATGGTGGCCCGACCTAGAGCTCCAGCTCGGTCTCCGGTAGTTCCCATGGTGGGAGTTGGTCTCCCGAACCTGATATGGAGATCGGGTCCTTGCAATGTTCCTCCGTCCTTGAAAAAAGGAATTTCAAGCCCGCTCTCCCGAACTTCAACCCGACCTTCTATTTCAATTCGCAATTATCCGCCACTTGTCGGTTCCCATCACTAAAATCCAAGCTACAGTGCTCTACAGTAATCCAAGCTATAGTGCTCTACAGTAAAAGCACATCTAAATTAAAGCTTTAACTCAGAAAGAAATCCGAGCTCGATGCAAGAGCAGGAGGAGCATACGGAAGTAGGAGGAGCCAGGGGCCTGACCTCCAGAGCGGGTCGGGCTGACCCATGCGAACAGGCCCTTAGGGGATCGTAAACCACCGCCAGAAAATTTTCCATTCATTTTTTGGGTAGTTATTTTGCATAATCAAGGTAGGTCCACCTGTGTAATGGGGCATTATGGATTTTTCAACCAAATAGTTTTTGGTTCATCTAAGGTATCTTTATCATCTTCTTCATTCCATCATTTTTAGGGCAGGCGGTTTTGGGCGGGCAATTCCCTTGTCATCAAAGAATTGCGTAGCAAAATGTGCCTCTTCATCAAGTTCTGCTCTCCTCATCGACACATTTGGTTGCACAATTCCCTCCTCCGTGGGCATTGCCTTAGACTAGATATACTCTAGAATTTTCAGCATTGCTTCTTTAAACCTAAAAGGACAAGACGTTACTTTGATATCACCAAGGTACTTTGCTAAAAATGATTTGATTTTTGGACTAATAGGTACATTCTTCATTTCTACAATGATATGGAAAGTCACCCATTAGCTACTTTTTGACCTCAACATCCCTATAGGGTTAATTCTAAAAAGATGCAACCCTATCACCAAAAGTAGTTATGCATTCTTAATCGCTATTGTTTTCTTGAAAGTCACTTTCATGAACTACTTTCAATGTCCGCACAATAGTAGGATAATCCTCAACCTCAAAATATCCTTGTATTAAGAATTGGTGATCTACTAAGATGAACTTCAAAAGTGAATGTCTCCATTTGGGGTTGAAGTTCTCTACTTTCACTTCACCACCGATCTTCTCTTGCAATTGCTAAAAGAAAACATCATTCCTTCATCCAAATTCCAGTGAGTGCAGTGGTGGGGTTAATTTTACCCCTGGAGTCAATGAGACTCTTTATCACGTCCCTTTCAACAATGGGAAGTTTTCACAGAATCATTCTGTCTCTCTAAAGATTTGAGCAGATGATTTAAAAAAACCAAGCATGATTTTCTCCACATAAGGCACATGGGGCTCAGTATTCGAGATTCTAAGCTTACATTCTGAGAAAAGGTCAAGATATTTCCTCACAGGTCTTCACAATACTTTCGAAACTCAAAAGTGCTTTGAATTCGTAGTCAATTCTCAACAGACCCACCACAACAATGAACAATGATAAAGAGTACATTAATTCCACTCAGTCTTGCCCTTCCATTTGGAGAGTAGAAACCAAACTGTGTTCCAGAGTCCTGCTACTAAAATGTCAGCTTGACAAACCGTTGAAAGCTGCAGACTCACCCATGAGTAATGCCATGTACAATGAAACATTCACCAAGACCTGACTAAACAATAAGCTACAAGACCTTCAAACACACCTAAACAATAACCTCTCAAGTTTACAAAGGAGTGAGTGGCAGCATTCCCGATGCCTCCGTGGAGCTCTGTGCACGTTTTGTAAGACGCTGAAATAGCAAGCCAAGCTAATAGCTTCAATCAAATGCTGGCGGAGTAGTGCAAAGGTTCTAATCCATTGCTCATCAAAGGGTCAAGAGCTCCACGCCGTCAAGTGAGGCCGCAGGAGGAAGCAACTGCACAATGACACATCTCACCAAGATAAGCTTTAATTCCATCTCAATCAAACAAACTGCAATAAATGATCTGATTATGTTTTACTTAGAACACAATTTGAGCCTAGACCCTGAAGCCAATTGTTGAGAGAGCTAGAATGACAAAGTAGCCTAAGTGGAGTCAATCACGTGAGGGTACCTTGTCTTGATCGATTGCTGACAAAATCTTTCGATACGACTTCTTGTTGAACAAAACTTTCATGATCTGAAGCATAGTTCAAATTCAGCCGCATGAATGAATCATGCCATAGAATGAATATTCCAAATCCAAAGATCACAGAACTTTAAATACATTTCTCAGTATAAACAGATCTCTCGTGAAGTGATGGCATAATTAAACGCCTAAAGATGCATCAAACCAATTTGGGTTGATGGTTGATTTCAAACCTCAAATCCTCATAATCGAAAGCATTTTTTGGGAAGGAACTCAATCACAATAAGTAATTATGCAACAGTTAGATTTGAAATTACTAGAATGCATATTTCAAGAGAATTGTGGAAATAGAAGTATGTGGAACTTTGCTTGAGCGGACTTCCAGTTCTAAAGTAGCATTGAAAACATGAGTTTGCAGATTTAAACAACAAGAGAATTTTTAAGAATTATTACAATGAAATCATCACATTTCTAATCCATTCCAACAAATTTCACTTTAATTATCAACACTAATCTTTCGAATATAATTTAGAAGGAATTTAAGAATTTAAGTTTCAAATAGTATACTAAACTAGCAGCAATAAATATGGTGGATTAACTGTACAGATACAATCTAAAATTCAAAATCTACAACTTTTATTCATAACGTCCTTCCAAATTATTCCTCGATATTGTATTTTTCAGTGAATCTTTGCAAATTTTAAAAAAAAAGGAGAGACCCCGTGTCCTTTAGGGGTTAACATCGGTACGCTAAAATCGCTGCCAATTGAGCGATCCAAGGTGCATAAAATATTCAAGCTCAGACACCACCATTCATAATTTACAAGCTACAGGTAGAGTCAACTACAAGACGAGGAAAAATTTGCTTACAAGGGTAGCAACGTCACCACGGCTGATGAGCCCAGCAATACCAGAATTTTCTGTTAAGATCCCATTCCCAGAAGGAGGCTGCCAAAACCACAAAATGTGAGAAACGCCACACGAGGCCCTGTAAAAAGATTCAAGGAGATGGAAAAACAACTCAATGGCAAATTGTATGTTAAAATATAAACAGGGGCAGAAATATGGCATACAGCTGCTAATAGACCCCCAGGGCGAATGATAGTGTAGTCGAGGCCACTTGATTTCACAGCCTCTTCAGCTACCTCCTTCGCTTCTAGCACGGTCTTCAAAACTGCCAGTGTCTAGACATAGCCAAAAACTTCTTTAGCGTCATATTTCAAAACAGAAAGTTCATTAACAATACATTACTTTTTGGTGTAATTGAAGCCAGCTGTACATACCTTGTCATCAACAGCCTTCACACTGTCTCCAGCTCCAATACTGGAAATCTGCAAACAGCGCAAATTACCAGCAACATCACCTTACGACATCCATGTTTCCAGGTCATAAAATGCACACTGCGTCTTGGCTAACAAAGATGCAGTCAAAAAATGATGATGTTATTTTAAGGTATTATGGGTGACAAGGATCCGTGCTCAGTTTACTAGAGTTTCAGCATAATCGGTGTAACAACCAGGATCTACCATGGTCAACGTACCATTATGATCCTTTTCACGCCTGCCTTTTTAGCCGCATTTACCAAGTTGATGGGACCATCCTGCAAATTTCATAGAAAACATTCAAAATACATCAAAATTTGGTAATCTGAACTGACATAATGGAACACAGTGTCGCAGCTCAATGATTATATTTGAAGGAAACTACTGTAGTATGTAACTAGAACATCGACTTCACCTTGTCAACATTTGGTTGGGTTGTTCCTCCCCCTGTGAACACATGAAAAGAAATACCGCCTTAAAATTTACAAGCGCCAATTAGGAAAAAAAGAACAGAAAGCCTGAACTCGGGAAAAAACATGGAGAACATGGTCGTCACGATAGCCATGTGGCAATGAAATTCAATTGCCAGAATCAAAGATGAGATTAATGGTTGCTTCAATACTCAAAGCTAGACTATTGCGTTCCTAATCTTGGCTATTCTGCAAGGTATGAGGAAAGACACGTCTCTTTGATTAAATTACAAGCAAACGAGAACCAAGCAAGAAGCTTACCAACAGTACAGACTATAGCATCAAAAGAATTCGACCGCAACACCTTCTCTATGGTCTCAACATCTAGGACGTCGCCCAGGGCAAGCATAGATCCGAGCCCCTCAATCTCTTTGCGAAATTTTTCTCCTCTTTGGTAGGCTGTAACCCACGACCCTGCCTTTGCCAATGCACGCACAGTCTCCATTCCTACGCCTCCGCCTCCAACAACCAAAACTGCGAAAATCAAACAACCCAGTCGTGAATGAGCCGTGATAGAACATTTTTCTGTGATCTGGAGAGAAACACGAAATTCATTACAGTTAGACACACATATAAATTTGAGCTGAGAATTATAGCGAATAAATTCTCTAAAAAGCTTCAAAGAGACGAAACAGAACACACAAGCAAACCCCAAAAGTCTAAGAAGCCCAAATCGGGCCTGATGTTGAGTACTCAAAACTCATATTGAACATTCTTTTGTTCAATTTTGTTCTTTCTTTGACCATCACACGCAATGTTCTTCGCTGATTCTGGTGGTATACAATATTGCCCCATCTGAATTATACTTTCCACAATATGATCAACAGTTCTTAACCATGAATCCTTTCTCCTTTAGGGTTTAACAATCAACGAGGATTATGTTCAAACAACAAAGCGTCAAAAACGAGTTTTGACGATCCTCAAATGAATTCAAAGACTGCTTTCCCGCAAATGAAGATACAGAACCTGTTGAATTGTCCACGGTCAAAGGCTCTTCTGATTGATCCGCTGCCGCTTGACAGCGTGTTCCGCTCGGCAAAGGGGCCCTTCTTGCCAAGTTCCAGCAGCGCATCCTGCTAGTCCATATCTGAAAATTCACCGGCACTGCCCGCATCAGTGTATCACTTTGAAATTTCGAACTAAGCATACAAGTGCACAGCATAATTTCTAAGATTCCTAGAATGGTACAGAAGTACAGGACTCACTCATATGGGCAGAAGCAGGAGTTGTTACTCTATCAACAAGCGAACCTAGCATCTGCACATTCCACATTCGTCCCTTCAATGACATTTACGGTTTATTAACACCTAAAAGACTAAGGATTCATGGTTCTAAAATGACCCATTCGATTGATCATACTGCGAAAATGAGGTCAAACTTTGTATCAATGAATCAGCAAAGAAATGCATGTGTTGGTGAAAAAATGAACAACATAAAGTACGCATATAACATACTCAAAACTGTAAAATTTGGGCTTTCTTGGTCCTTTAGGGGTTAACCAAACACCCAAAAGATCTTTGAATATGAATACTTATGGGTCTATTTAGGTTACCACACCTAATTGCAACTTCTACTGAAATCTGACATTCCAAAATCTAGCACATTGAGTTTTGAGAATGAGCCCCACACCTCAAATTTTCAGATCAGGTTTAGATCGTCAAAAAAATAAGCTTTATCCCTGCTAATTCTGCATATGGTATCCACAGTCTAACGCAGTCTTTCGTGCAGTGGAATCCACGTTCCTTTGGTACCGAGAGTATTTAAAAATCTTACTATTCTAATGGTAGAAACCACGCCCAGCGGATAATTAGGCGTGGTTCCCTTCGGACTACCCTTCCCACACAACGAGTGCTGAAACAAGCGACACAGTGACTGGGCATTACCACCATTCCAACCATCTGTGCCAACCCCCGAAACCCTACCCACAATGTCCACAATTCCTCCCAATTCCCACCTGAAATCTCCAAAACGCCACAACTACCCACACAAGCTGCCATAGTAAGAGAAAAGCAAGCAACCGAATCCAAGGACGCCCCAGCACTGAACCACCCAAAACGTGACCACAAGGCGTGCAACCATGAGCGCTTGGCTTACAGGGGACGTGGAGGTGGTGGCGGAGGGGGCGAGAAGGGGCGCTTGTGAGCGAGCAGACGCTGGAGAAGCCCGGGGAGTGCGCGTGCGCCATGGCTGCTGGGCAGGGGGGAGCGGGAGCAGCTTGGGGCTGTGGCAGAGAAGAGACTCCATGGCGTGCAAGCGCAGCTGCAATGAAAGAACTCTTCAATTGGCAAAGCCAAGCCAAGCAATGCGCAACAACGTAATCCAATGCAACTCACACAGACGCCAGATGAGTGAGAAAGGGAGGTGATGGTCTCTCGCCTGGAGGCTCATCATCGCAGCAGCTGAGCCTCGCAGGCTGCGTTTCGGATATTGATCCTAGTTGGCAGCTTCGTCACACACGGGCCCCTAATCGCCCTGAAGTGGCAATTAGGTGGAAACACCTAAAACCGTCAAAATAAGAAATTCAGCCGAGTTGGAGGCACCTTTTCTTAAAAGTAATATTTGTGTAGCATTAGCAATTGAAAATCATGAATTTTAAAAAATAAAATAAAATTGGATATGGCCTGGAATTTCTATAAATTTTCAAAATAAAAGTTCCCTAAACCACTCAACCGTCATATAGCTAGATCTGAAATCAAAATGTAGCAAAATCAGCAGTCAACCAATCACAGTTAAGTATGGGGACTGTTTAATGATGCTATTGAAGAACACTTTAATAGGTAGATAGAAACTCCAATTTTTGAAGAAGGCCGGCGTGAATAGAGTGTCTGTTTGTCATGACAATGAGCCACTTGACATGACACTTTAATAGAAATCTAGGGGACATGAATGTATACAAGGACAGTTTGGGATGCTTTTACCTAATGCATTAACCTTGAAAGAGCCCATGACCATGTAATCAAACCTTAAAACCTTCTACTAGGTATCCTCTATTTTGTTGCTTTTTATAAGTGAAATATTTTATTTTTATTTTCCAGAGACAAAATCACATGTCTGGTATATTCTATAAAAAATTCAGATTTTTTGGAGAAAAATTTCAAATTATTATGAATTTTTGAAGAAAAAATGAACAAAATTCATGTCAAACTATTGTGTCCTATGCCGTTGTTACAGTAAAATAAAACGAAAAATAAAATAAAATTCTAATTTTTTAATTCATAAAAAACTTCAAAATTCAATATTTTTTCTTCCGTGAATTGGAACGCCACAAAACAAAGTTCATGCATCCTTCCTTATTGAGAGCATCACCACCAATTTCACTACCAGGCCTCAATGACACCATCCTAGGCTTGTTGTGCATGTACAAGCAAAAATGGCTCCATATCAACACCACACCATGTTATAAGTTGTGTCAGTCTTCCCTCTACTTCTACATTTGCTCAGCAATTGAAGGCCTTTGTTGCAGGCAATATTACATTCACGTCAACTTAATCAAACTTTGACTATGGCCTTAGTGGAGGACTTGGAGGCTAGTAAGAGGTGTAAGACAAAAGGGGAGAACTTTAGTAAGAATTTTGAAGGGTTGTTGGTGCAGAGCATCAAGTCTTGAGTGCACTGCCACAGCTCACAAGGCGGCAAGTGTCTCGTCACTTCTACATGCCGTGGTCCAATTTTGTGGAACTGGTGACAATGCTCTAAGGGCTTTCAAAAGATACCATAAACACGACCAAGGGACACATACTTCTGAAGATCTCACCATAACAAACAAATCAAAACAAATAGCCTTATTTAAAATATTGATACAAGCATGCTAAAAAAAATTCAAAATAGAAGTACATTATATTATAGATAATAATAGTGTAAATAAATGGATTCTATGATATTCTATATTTAAAAACATGGTTGTAGATCTTCAACTTCAAACTTCAATAAAATAGATTTATATGGATTTTTTCAAAATTTTCAAGCTAAGGAGAAACTGCACTTCAAAAGCTTCATTTTTATAGATTTTTTTACAGCTAAAGGAATCATTTTCAATGTGAAAATCAAGTTTTAAGGAAAAAAAAGCCCAAAGTATGAAATACACTATTAATATAGGTATACATTACAAAAAAATTCAGCCCTCAAAGGGGCCGCTAACTTTTCATTTTTGGCACCCCCGCGGTGCAATTACAGAAAGAATAAAAAATTATTTTTTTGGAAAAAAAATTATTAAAAATATTAAAAATTTGACGTGGTGCTGATATAGCACCAATGGTGCCACATCAGCACCCATTTTTTTTATTAAATTATTTTTTTATTTTTTTATTTTTTTATTTTTTCATAATTGCATCACAGGGGTACAAAACTCGTAGCCTCTTCAAGGGCTGAAATTTTTTGTAATGACCATTTTTTTAACAAACTACGTCATATAAAATTTAAAAATAAGTGATCATATCACTTAAACTTAATTCAATGATGTAGATATAATATTAATAAATTTTCACACAACAAATAGGATGAAAATCATTTGTTCTTTACTATGAAAAAAAACTATTTAACCATCCATCAAACCCAAATGGCCTGGGGCATCTTTACATGATTAATATTAACCCTAGAAGGACATGGCCCCCTATAACCAAGGTACCGTACGTAAAGGTCAAATTCGGCAAAGAGGTGCCAAAATAGAACTTCTGCACTAGATTTTGACAAGTCTACAAGTCACCTTGGACTAATCACTAGATGCCATGTGGCACTTTTTTTAAAGAAACAAAATAATTCATGTCAAATTTTACCTTCTTATAGTCATCAAAATATTCTAATTATTGGACCAATAGGTGCATTCATTGTTTCTACATTTAATAGTTAAGTCATCCATCAAACCTTTTTAATTTGTAGCATCCTTACAAGTTAAGGTAGGAGGTCCTAAAAACATGCCTTTAAGAGCTCATTGCATTTGGGGGGAAGCTAAAATCCTTATAATATTTTTCAGTAAATTTTCATAGAAAGAAAAATGGAATTAGCATCTGATCCAAGTCGTTTCATATTCTTTGAACCTTTAGAGAATTAATTACAAGTTTTTGAAGATGAAGCACAATGGTCATTAAAAGTGTCTAGTACCTCCTCAAATGTACATTATTGATACACTGATGATGCGTTGAAGAAAGCAAAATGTACCTTGTACATGACAATTTTAGAGCTTGGTCAATTTTAGAACATCTTACCTTACCATCCAACATTCAATTTTGCTTTAATGGACCCTAATTAATCCCTAAATGCCTGAGGCACCAAATTCTAGTGTCGATAGTACTTTGAAGTTAAATAAAACCTAACCAAGTTGCTATTTTTAGTTGATCAATTTTTATATTTTTCAAAAAATTCTTTTTGAAGTCTAGTTTTAACATCAAAAATCCAATTTTGAAAATGAATGATTAAGTTTTTTCTATTCAAGATTTTGTGCAAGGGTGTCCATTGCAATCATGAGTTTCCATAGTGTTGAAGGCTCTTGGAAATGAACCGCTCAAAGAGGCACTAGATCTTGGAGAAAAAATCACATTAGAAATTCATTTAAAAAAATTGTACAATAGATTTTGAGAAGCTGTAAATTGATTGGGGTTATGCATGTTGTTCTCTTTAACCTTATACTTTTTTGGTGACCTTTTTTTTTATTTGACATGTGAAAAGAGGATTGAAAGGCTTTGAATCATTTTCATAATTTTAACACCCTCATGAACAAATATTATAATCTTTCAATCCGTAAGCAATATTGTTGTGTTTTCTTTTTCTATGTAATCTCTAGCATGTCTAGTTTGAATTTGTATGGTTACAATTCAAAAAAAATTGACACAACCTATCAAGATGTTGTCTTTTTATTCAATTTAGAGCAAATTCCTAGAAGCTCAAAAAAGGCCTTGGGCATTTAGGGGTTAAAGTGCCTAAACCCCAAATCCCCTCACATTTGGATGACAATAGAAGCCTCCTAGATTGTGTGTTTTTTTAGGCAATTAAATGCCCAATTTCCTCCAAAAAAAATGGGCAACTTCAAGCCTATAGAAAAAAAGAGGATAAATGTGTTAAAAAATACCAGACTATTATGATGGCCTTGCACATTGTTGCCACAATGTTTCCAAAACCTCATTTCATCCATCATGCAAAGCCAACACATGCAAAAATTGCATACAAAAATTACATACTCAAAATTGCATACTCAAAATTGAAGAAGGCATTGGAGGTGACTTGCATTTTTTGAACAAGCTGTGTCATGAATCACCTTGTACTGTACTTCTTGACAACTTCTAGCTCTTTGTTTGAGCTAAATTTTGGCCTCACTGTTTGTAGTGTAAGCTTCCTCATTTACAAATACGACACAAACCAGGTAGTAGACAGGTGGAGGCCGAGAAATAGGATTGGTCTTGAGCAACTTACCAAACCAATATGGAAAAAAAAGACATTGAATCAGAATCATACCATCTACTGCAAGTTCCCATATTTTAATTTATATTTTAATGAGTTTTTAACAAAGAGCACACATAAAAATTAGATATTGGGTTCAGGGTTTTGATTGAATTCACGTAACGCCCGATTGAGCCGCTTGTGTATAGGACAGTACAAGTACCATTTGAAGAATCGGACGTAAGTTGGACCCCGTCTGTCACGATTTGGGCAACTCTTAAGTTGCAAGCATTTGAGCGACTTCGTACCCTTGAGGTACCAGGCATCAAAGTCTCATAGCGTTACTTCCTGTGCAGCAGTAAATCATTTATTCAAAGTTTTTACGTTTGAAAACAGGCGCGTGCAGAGGGAGAGTTTACACGCCCACATTCATGATAGGCAAAATACCCGCACATGAACAAATAGATTTACAAAAATTACCAAGCCTGACAAGTTCTCTCGAAGAGGGAGAAACCTACTCTTTAGAGCCAAATTTCTACACGGTTTAGAAAAGTGGAGAGCTATCTCTCGGCTGGGTGGTATACTGCCATGCCATCTTCCAATTCAACTAGGCCGATTCAGCGGCATACAAAGCCTTGATCTCCTCAACATCGTCATAGCTTCCCAAGAAAATGGGAGATCTGTCGTGGATGTGCTCTGGGACCAGTTCAAGAGCCTGAAGAAGCACCGGAGTAATCAGTTCGAAGTACGCCTCATTTATGCAATTTCACATATGAATGATGACATCTTTCAACAGGACTATGCATCTCTGGAAAATTATCCTGTAGAATGGGCCTTTGTTAACTTATACAAAATCCTTGTTTTTATAGATAATATCAGGAATAAATAACTCCAAAAATTGAGATACGCTCGAGGCATGAACTCCTAAAAAGTCAAGCACTTACTCGTTTCTTGCCAGTGAAAGCTTGACCTCCAGCTTGTTCCATCAAAAAAGACATGGGGAAAACCTCGTATAGAACCCTGTATTACAATATCAATACGCTGTTTGATTGCATTGCTGAGAAAGATTGAACACGATTATCTTTAGAAAGTGAAAAGCGCAAGCAGTATGGCCACAATCCAATGACTGGTAAAAATGTCTAACTTGAGAAAGTAAACAGGAGACCAGCAATAGAGCTGAAAGAGAGTTTAGTACCTGAGCTTGCCCTTGGGACTCTTCTGGTCACCAGGGTACAAAAAGATACCACCATATAGAAGAGTTCTGTGGACGTCTGCTACCATACTGGGAAAATGCACCCACAACCAAAGAATCAAAACAGGAATGCGGTAACTTATCATTACACCCGACAACTCAATGTAATAAAAAGAATCTTCAATTTTTCAATCCCTTGATAGGTACGGGTTTGCATTCTTCATTGCATTTGCTGGTCGTGAAATTTATCACTATCAGAGAGTTAAAGAGTACCTTCCAATGTATCGCAGAGACTTGGGTGATGCCCCATCCTTCGGGAACTTAGCATTCTCAACGTACTTAGTTGTAGGTCGATCCCAATGTTTGGCATTTCCTTCATTTACGGAGTAAATTTTTCCCTTCTTAGGAATCTGCCAAAGTAGAAAAAACCCATCAAATTTAGGAAGCTGCTGAAATGAAGCGCAGGATAGTGATGTAGCTGCCCTCGAATTCCAAGGAATTTATGGACATAATTAGTATAAAATTATCTTCATATCCGTGAGAAGAGGAGATCAGCTCTTTCATATTGGGCTATAGAAAAGGGACAAGGGATTACAGAAGATCATTCGCTTCATCATTAAAGACTACCTGATATGGAAAAATCTCTTTATGCAAGGTAGCAAGTAGGGTATCATGCAAGAGTCAATACCTTGATGTCCGGGTGCGTCAAAATGAACTCTCCGAGTGAAGGGTCAAGGGTAAACCCATTGACACCTGCACCTGTACTCAAGACCAACTACAGAAAAACTTTGTTAAGCGGGACCGTGGGTGACAATGAATTCAGTTATACAAGCGGTGCAAATCCGACATTCACAATTAAGGAAGAAAATATACAGCTACTTAATTCGCATGCTTGGTTGAGAATTAAAAACATATAGAACTACACACTGAACAATCCTCTGGAAATTCATTCCTCAAGTGACTTCGAGGACCCTAGACACATGGACAAAAATTAAATCCTTTTACAAGACAGAAGGTAAAATCCTTACTGTGCATGAGCTTCCATACATACAATAGCCTGCAGCAAGCATGGCAGTGCCGGGCTGCAAAACATCCTCAACCTTGCCAGAGGCTCCCTCCTTGAGCATGTAGATTCCAAAAATCTGAATCGCAAGTGTAAAAAGTAATAAATGAGCATACGCAAAATTACTCAGAGCTCTGTTAGCTGCACCTGGTGTGCGTGTCTTCTTAACCTTCTGCCATGTTTAAACTTATTAATCATCCATGAGCCAACAGTCTAAAGAGTTCTAGTGTACTGCAACGGCTAAGTGGAATTATATCCCATTAATAAACCTCAGAATGAAACACACAAATATTAGAGACGAGAGATAGGGGTGCATGTCTAAGGTACTTTCTTCACTGCCTGAATCTATATGCATGAAAATATATGAATGAAATAAATTCTGAGAACTTTTAATGACAATTTACCGTTCCGATGGAGACGCCGCAATCGATGTTGGAGGATCCATCCAGTGGATCGAACACAACGCAGTACCTTCCCCTCTTGGATTTCTCTACAATAATTGCCTCTTCATTCTCTTCAGATACAAGGACATTCTGCAACAAAGCGATCATAAGGAAATTGCAACAGAAAAAGATGAAAAATGATAACCAATTAAAATCAGAAAATGATAACCAAATGATAAAATTCTTCTCCAAAATGAGCTACCTATATGTTCTGATGAAGTTTTTTAAGGCAACGAAAATCAATGGAATGTGACTAAACCCCAATGCGTGTATGTAACGCCTGATAGTAAGGACGAATTGAGAACATCCCATTATCAAGAAAATGTGGTATTACGGATCACTTTGAGAGACCTTGCTGACGCCTCGGGCAGCATTGACTACCACCTAACCCGCTACCTACAGATACCTTGTCAAGAGCTCTAAGAGATTAATGTAACCTAACACACTGATAGGACAATGGGTGAACCACTGGTGGAATTAGTGTAGTTTGAAGTCTTACGGTGCGTCCACTGCTCACAAGAGCATTGATGAAGACGTCATTTGACAAGACATCAAGCTTTTTCTGCTCCTCCCCCTGCAATTTCACAACTCCAAGTCAAATTCATCTTGCTTTTTCTGGCTCTCAAGATTAACAATCTTCGAGGTCAATATGACAGGGTCAGCATAACCCTATGCGGTATCCAGAATGCCACCGAAACCTTCATGCGACAAAGCGCTTTGTCAGGATTTCACCGTCAATTCTCTTTTTTAATCACCAAAAAACCCAAAGCAGTTCCTCACACATCGACGAGGCCTTTGGGAATATCCACTATCAATTGTTGCACACGCCCCGCCTCAGCAGTTGAGAGTGTCTAGGGCTGTCGTCAGAAAAACTTCCCAAAATTCATTTCATGTAATGGAAGAAGCTATTCAAAAGGCACATTTAGTATTCTGACGAGAGCCTTAGACAGCTATTCTGGCTTCAAGTAATGGAACAAGCCAGAATAATTGAAGGCCTTGGTCAGAACACTAAATGTGCCTTCCCTCCATCCAGACCAGGATCAAGTTCAGATTCTTCGTCAGAACAGTTTAATAATGACCACAAAGGACCGATTTTGCACAGAAATTACCTGCACATTTGTCTCTCCTGCCAATCCAATCAGTTTTGCCAATCCAGCCTGCGCACCACCACACGACTTGTTAGACTTCAGGGAAAGAGGCATGAATTGCCAGAGTATCAAAGATCGAGCATTTGGAAATTCACAAAACGGACGTGACGTCGGCTGAAGTGAGGCATGATTGTATCATGCTTCAATTACAAAGTCGTCACGGCAGTCGACGTATCTCTACGCTCTGCGGTGAGCGTATGACAACTTCCAAACCTATTTCGTGAAGACAATGCAATCATGACGACAACAGCACAAGACCTCAACTTCAAAATAATTTAGCAGATTACATCCATTTCGCCAAGAATGCAGAAAATTCTTTACAACTATTTTCCTTCTGTTGTCCATGCAGTATAATTTAACCGAAAAGGCCTCAAAATTCTTAGCGGATACCCAGAAATTGGGAATCAAAGTCTCCAAAATAGATGAGTGTACCTTGCTAACTGATGAACATACGAACTTGCAGCCAAGTACGATATTGTTGAGGAGAATTGTGAGATCACCACGAGCCTCTGGGAACCTGCTCTGTTCATTGAGCACGAATCGCGTGATAGTCATCAAGTCCGTCCTCATGGCATCGGCAGCGTGATCCATGGCTGCGAGCTTACCAATATTCCCTTTCTCAGATCTCGTTCTCACCTGTGCACATTATGCGAGATACATCCAGAAAAATAAGTCACATAATGAAAACAATTAAAGGTTCCGACCGATCGTTTTTTTAGGCTTCATGTTATATTTACTCTTTCGAAATCAATTTCAGTCAGAGTTCAAAAACAAGCTCCTAATTGTCACACAAAACAATAACTAAACGAACAACAACAATCTACAACGAAGTTCGTCCTGACCAAAAGGAGTCAATACGAGACAAAAAAATCCTCCTATCGCTCAACACCGCTCCTAAAATTTACCTCCCCGAGGCGCAACAGCCGATCGCAACCTCAGCGCGCAGACAGCAAAAAACGAATGCACATTCACAGGAAAAACAACACAGCCGTCCTCAAAATGCAAAGAACCTTCCAAAATTCTCCACTCCGGAGCGCGCGACACAGGAAAAACAGAGAAAAGCAAAACGCCAGAGTACCTCAATTTTGACACGAACAAGGAACACGGCAATTCTTAGCCCCCGCAAGCCAGTTTTAAACAGCAGCGTGAGGAGCAGCAGCCTCCGATCAGAACTCAAGCAAACACAGCGGGAGGGAGGGAGGGAGGGAGGGAAGGAGGCGACTGCCGAGCCTCCACCCTCGGTGCCGAGCCTTTCCCCGATTTTGCTTCGGAGTCAGGTTTGACGATTTTTCGGCTCGGGGGGAGGTCCGTCGCCGTCTTTGACGATAAGGTGGCACCCGAGGCTGGTTCCGGGCTCGACCCTCACCGTTGAAACGTTACAGTATGTGGCCCAGTTTGGGCTGGGTCCCAATCATTTGGGCCCTGGATTGAATAAAAAGGGGGGTGCACTTTCTCAAATTCTTGTTCCCATTGGTTCCCTTTGTGTGTGGTTAGCATACCCACAATACAAAATCCATCAAAGAGACCGGGATAGTATGGAGTGTGTGCCATGCAAGTCCATCAACTAACAAAATTTACCATGAAAGTTCCAAAAATTAATTAATTAATTAATTAATTAATTACCATGAAAGTTCCCATGGGTAGATTTCAGCTTACTGATGACTCACTCCAGTGTCACAATTATGGGCTGTTGCTTGGGCTGATTTCCTATTCTGGACCGTGCCCCACGTTGACACCAAGTCCTAATGCTTATCTTACATGTGAGCAGAATACAAAAGGGTAGATATCCTAACTCCCATCAAGGTCGGCTTTGACATAAGGTAAGTAAGGTAGGAGGCTGTAAAACGGAGCGAGCATTAAAATGGAACATGACTCAGAGGTACATTTTACTTTCTCCAATGTACCACCTATGCACATTTTTGGAGGTGGTCCATTTTGATGACCACAAATGACCACTTTTTTCCAACTTCAAAAATTTGTAACTAATTCCACAAAGGTCCAAAAAATATGAAACGACTTGGGTTAGATTTCAATACCAATTGTCTTTCAAGGAAAATTTACTGAAAAATATTTCAAGATGTTTTACCTCCCCAAAATTCAGCTTCAGCGCTTAGATGCTCCATTTCTGGACCTCCTACCTTAGTCTGCTCTAAAAGCGACCGTATTCTAAATGTTACCCCTATCTAGGAACAAGTGACATGTTGTTTGAAATATCTATTACTGTCAATGATGAGTTAGGTAGGCTTCAGTGGTCCCTTTAGGAGCAGACTACCTTAGTTGAATTAAATTGAATGAGAATGTTGAATGGTTTGAGGATTAGAAATTGTGGAAGTTTCAAAGAACAAAAACAATTTACTTATGATGTAAGCAAATGATATTCAAGTGGATGAAAATGGGATCAAATGAATGAAAAGTTATGAAAATGGGTAAAAAAATTTAATCAAATGCAATAATTTCAATGTGCTTGTGATGAGCATTGTGCAATGAGCAAATTTTTGGTAAAAAAAGTAGCACAAGTGTAAAATATTCTTTATGTTTTGGCCAACTTCTTTTTGAAAGAAAAAATATAGGTGGTCAAAGCAAAAAGATATGGCTTCCAATTGTCATCCTTAATGACACAATTCTCAATGATTTGGAAACTAATATAGCTCCGTTGATTTTTTACATGGTTGCAATGACAATCCAAAAACATTCCCTCCTTGGCTACGCAACTCTTGTATTATATGGCCTTGATTATAATCACTTATAATGCATTTTAGTCCAATCTCAAGGATTATAATTTGCTTTAAAGTAGAAAATTCTTGTAGTCCTTTTAACAAGGAATCCAAAAATGCAATTATATACACGAAATGAATATTCTTTGAGGACAATAACAACATTAAAAAACTAATTATATATATTTTCAAATTATACATGTATTATAGGCCAAGCTACACAATTTTTTGGGATTTTTAATAAAAATAATAATTTTTTTATTAAGAATAAAGCATTGCAAATGACTTTTAGTTTTATTCAAGGAGGGAACTTCTTGAATGGATTTTGAAAACTATGCATAGGTGATTCATTTTTTCATATATACTATGAAGTTTTTTCATAATAAATATACAATCCAACATTTTCTACATCTTTTTTTTATTTTATTTGGTCTTCGCCCAACTTTTTGGTCTTTTTAATTTGATATAATAAAAAAACGTCCTCTGAGCCATTTCAATGTCGAAGACCCTACGTACCCAAGGTTCCTTAAGATTGTAGAATAATAAATGAAATTATTGTCATGTGTATAAACCACATGGTTGTATTTATAGAATTTGTAAAATTATTGACACTTTTCAACCCAATTCCAACCCTCCTTTTTTTTTGAACAAATGGCGCGAATCATTGCATTACAAAAAAATCACATTACAAAGCAGCCAAGCCACGAAGGCTGGGGAATTCCAACCCTTTCATCTCCAATTTCAAACTTGATTTGTCATAATGTAAACTTGAATGTAATTTATTCTACATTGGAATGCAATAGAGCAAAAGTAGACATCAGAGTAGGGGGTGCAATTGAGTTGGAAATTTTTTTGGGCCTATCTACTTTAGGATGGACTTCCACATTGTATCAAAATCCAAAAATAAATTAATGCCGTGGCCATGAACGACTATTTTGCATCCATCCGTCTTTTCAAGGATTTATTAGAGAAGGGAATTTATGCCACTGGCACTTTAAAGGACAAATGCGTAGAAATTTCCTTGTCATTGAAAGACACCCATTCTTTTAGTAGAAGCACTCAATGGACATTAGAGTAGACAATGTATAAATAGTCAAGGAGAATGGGTTGTATTATGGGGAAAAAAAAGCATATGGTACTACCTCTTTTGAAGACTACAAAGCCTTTGCAATTTCCTTGTGAATATCCCATTGCAAAAGTATCGAGGCAAAATAGAGCAACCCGAAATAATAACTTTATTTTTCTCCCATTTCGCTTGTGATATACAAAATACAGGCATGACTTTGACATTGCAAACCAACTCTAAACTTGTTATTGTTGCCAAAACCAATCTTACAAGTAGTGGCACTGTGTCTTAATTTTCTTTTGGACATGACCATTGTAAACATATTCATAATATATTTGGATGACTACAAACACGGTAAAGTTCCTATAAAGCCCATGACACATCAACAATTTGGGATGACATTATGTGTATAGCTTCTTTGAATTGGGAGAAGAAAAAATAATTTCTACCACCTCCTACCAATGGCTATTGCTACTCACTTGTTTCCACCTTGTGCATGGCATGTGTAATGTGCAATCATGGAAAAACCAAGACCCATACATTTTGCCGAAAGTACAACATATGTTTTAGGAAGTTTTTTTTTCAATTGGGTATCATATCAATCTTCTACCTTGACATGAGACAGTAAATGAGCATGTTGATGTGAGAATTTTCATTGCTAAATGATGGACACTATGATTTTGTATCCATGTAAGCATTTAATCTTCACCTTCAGTTCTATTGTATAGAGTGTCTAAGAAAAAAAATTGAGTTAAAAATAATGAACAAATATTAGCTAATGTATTTCCACCCTAGTAGACTATTAGTGATTGAAAGATTTTTGTATCCTACTTCAATCAAACTTTTCAGCTTCAAACTTTGTATAAAGTTGGAAAAAAAAATTCCAAAATTCTCTCATAAAAGAAGTAAATAGCAATTTTGTGACTTCAAGAGAAAACATAGTCCAAAAACTTTAGGGGTTAAATAAAAAATATTTTTATTGGATCTTATTGGCAAGTGATTTAAAAAAAAGTTACAATATAACTTGATTTTGCTTGTTGTGGTTGCTTTTTGAATCTTCACCTTCAGTTCACCACATAGTCTTTGGCCGGTAACTCTAAAGTGATTTGTTGTAATAGTGTTGTGACACCAATTAACCAAAAATCACACTATATTAAATTAGTGCAGATTGAAAGATTACTGGATTGTACCAACTCCCACAAAAAAAAAAAAAAAAAAAAAATTGTAGTTACACTAATTTCCTAGGTGATGATGCTAACTTATCTCCCCTTCTTCGCTAATACGACTATAATTCAGTCTGGTGCTTGCAACATGCAAGTTTCTTGATACTTTTCTATTGCATTTGAACTCCTTCACGCAAGTTCCGCTGCAAGTGAGGAGAATCGTGTTGCAGAAACTCATCACCGCATGAGAAATCACGCACATTCCAATTCAACGAGATCAGTCAGACTGCTCAGAAAAAGCTCAGGGGGTAGGTGGTTGGTACAATATATGTTCCACATGAAATGCAGCTTCACAGCGGCTTGGAAAATACTTAAATGTACAGTTTAATTGCGACAAGCACACCAGTCAAGTTGCAGGTACATTACTGATGAACCAACCTCTTTCGTCACCTTTGAAGAACAATTTCCAAACCGCTGGTATTCTTCAGGAGTGTCTGTCCGTCCTGCAATTCCTGTACTCTACAGTGCTCTCTCCCCACAGTCCCACTGGTTTGAGGACTGTGGACGTTGGTGTGGGGTCTGATGAAACGAACCGACTCTGACTGGTTTCACGCTTCCCTAGACAGGGACTGGAATTTTTCTTCTGCTTGCAATACCTGCTCGCAAGTCTCTTCCTTTCTTTTTTCCCTTAGACTGCAGTCAGTCCTTCGATACAATCCAGGTCCCACTGCCCGTTATACTTCAGTTGGGGAGTCAGAAGCTAGCCAGAAGCCAGATTCACTAATAAACTGGGAGCTAATTTACTTGTAGTTGAATGAATCGACGTTGAAAGACTTTTCAAATGCCATGTGGTTGAAGGCGCGCAACCCGCCAGAGCAAAAAAAATCTTGAGGGCGAGCTCCAATCTTTACAAAACTCGAACTTCTTAATTCAGTGTTAAGATCGTGGTCCACATTCTGTGAGTATTAATTTCGACCTAAATCAGATAATACATATATACTTTGTACTCAAAATACACCCAGACCTCTATATTCTGACCTTCTCTAATGTGACTTCCTGAATATCCTGCACAATTACCACACTATCATTGAGTGTAGCACTCGATCTTATCACACATTCAAACTATATATTTGACTGTTGTTACGACAATCCCCTAGGCAATCAGATTAAGGAGGTCAGAGTGTATAATGTCTTTTGAGAGTGGTAACTTATTGTGAATGTCGATCAGTTTACAGCAGAGCACACTCTACGGATCTCCCCGTCGGATCCCAACTTCACGCCTACCCGGCCCATTTTGAGCATGGCGGCAGTGAAGCGCTCGAAGAAGACGGCGCGGTTACCGGCGTACTCCGACACATAGCGTCCCGTTTTCACATTGACGAGCAAGGACGAGTCGGAGGTGAGAATGCCCTGGTTCTGCAGCACCGCCGTGTAATAATTCTCGTCGAATCGGTCCGGCGTGATGGGCTCCGTGGGGATGCGGGACGTGCCGTCCACTGGTTGCGGGCACATGGTGCGCAGCCTGTTGGCGTAAGTGGCTGACAGCAGAGGGTCGAATCCTGTCGTGTTGTTGAATCCGAAGAATCGCCTGGCCACTTGTGCGCAATGCACTCTGCCGAATGTGTGTGCACCTGCCATTCATTCCAATGCATTGCAAACAAACGAATCAGCGACGTGTAGTTGTATGAGTGACAAATCGTGAGTTCAATATTTGTCAGGTCAAGGATGTCATTGAACTCAAAACTCTATTTCTAGTGTTGAGTTTTCATTTCAACAAACTTAATTGTTCGTTAAACTGGCCAGTGTGAATGCCACCAATTTTAGACTTATCGACCCATTCTGTGTCTTGAAACTGGAAATGGGAGCGTCATTGATTACCTGACAAAGTGGCCATGTCGCGAGGAGTCAGCCCAAGCGCGGCAAATTGGGTGATCAGAGACTCGGCCGTGGATTGCGAAGACGGCAGCAAGCTCGTAGCTTGAGACGCTAAGGAGGCACGGCCATCTCTTCGGCCAAGCTCCACTGTCCACGTTGGCCCTCCAGCCTGGGAAAAGAAGAAATATACGCATAGAATTGGGTGAATGTCCGTTGATCATGAAATTCATAAGTTCTTCAAATGCGTTTTGATGTTTTGCAAGTTTGCAACAGATGAGTGCGGAAATGAAGTTCAATGCTGCTCTGTGCGATAGGAATTGTTTACCTGCACGACTGCGTCACGACTTGCAAGGGCGATGATGTCGGCACAGGACACAACGCCCGGACACGTTGCCTCCACCTGGCCCTTTATTTCGTCGACAATGTCGTACCCTCGCACTGTCAAGTTGGGCACCGCATCACGTTCCGCAACGTTGTCAGGGGTGGAAGCAATCAGCACTGACCCATCACAGCCCTGCACAGACAGACAGACAGACAGAGCACCACGTAAGTTATGTCCTGACATTAATCTCTTCGCCACTCACTCACTCAATCGAAGCTTCACTGATTGCGTGGTGGTGCAAGCGAATTATGTCGAAACAGGGGATTTGGTCATGATTCCTCGACTATCTCTACAACGACTGGTATCGCACTCGCGGGTTTGCAAACTTCGTAAAGATTACCATTACTTCAAATTACCGGTAATTGACCTCATTGCAGCATGAAAATCATTTCCAGTATAGAATTGGAAGCCCTCACTGTTTTTTTCGATGGGACGATTTTTCGGTGAACAATGCAGCTAATTGAGAGTGCGGATGAGAATGGCGTACATTGACAGCACAATCGTGGAAAAACATGCGAAGAAGAGGAGCTCCAGAGGTGATGTCTTGTTGCAAGTGCCGGGCCATCGTGGAAGACACCACCTGGTCGAGTCCCGGACAGCTATGGCCATAGAACTGAGTGCTCAGCTTCAACTGCCCCACTTGCGCTTCATTTGTCACCGCAAACCAACAGAGCACCACACAGCAGCGAAGCGCGGTCGAAGCCCATATCTGTATCAACCCCATCTCACGGCTCCAAGCTCGCCACAATTTCGATCTCCAAGCTATCGTCGCAGGAAGCCCATCATCAATGACCTCGCACTTGCTTCAGATTCTCGTGCAAACCATCAATTCCAAAATGGACCTGCTCGTCACCCTCATTTTCAACTGCCGCTTCTGCTCGCTAGCTATTCCTCGAAATCAACCACCAATGCTGCAGTACCTCATGATTGCTACAATCACGAGTCAAGCTTACGCCACACCACTCAAATCACTTGGAAGGTACATACAAGTCCGAAGTCCTTCTACTCCTGACACTTCTCAACGAGGAAACGATTAACTACCGATTGAAGCTTGCAAGAGAATCAAGGACATTAATTTATTAATCCATCGTCCAGTCTTGCAGCTGCTCCCCTACTAAATACTGTTTATGAATATCGTTGCTGCAAGAGAGATCTGCTACAAGATAGATCGAATGCCACAGAGCGTATACTGTATGTAGAGCAAGAAGAAGAAGAAAAAGCCCCTCGGCTTGCAGTGCAGCAGGGGGTGCAATGCGTCCAGATCAGCTGGACACAGCTGGACGACGCAGTTAGCTGTACCATCGCCATCGCCGTCGCCGTCGCTGCGAAGACGAAGAGGCCACTGTTGGGCAACACGCTGGTACTGCAAATGTGCATGTGTCGCAGTAACACTCTCATCGCCATCTCATTGCTGAGGGATTCCAAGAAACTGAACTTTCTCGAATCTGCCCCCCACACACACAGACACATGAAAAACACCAATCAAATTAGAGATGTTTCAGTTAACATTGCATTGTTTTGTTTTTCTTTATTTCTTAAAACTGGCAAGCTACAACAATTATTAACTGACACCACCCAAGGTACAAGAAATATTAATTGGTCTGAACCTACATGATAATCAGGCCGATTCCCTCAGAGCAGCCCCACAGCAACACAGCAACACGCTCAAGCAAATCAATGGAGGACATTCTTTTATCATAGAAGATCAATGGTGTAGAACATGTAAGGTAGAACCACCTATAAATGACCGAATAAGCAATTATGACATGATCTGGAGTAGTGCAAGGCAAAACATCTAATGCATCGGCTTTCCACAATGAGAACAACCCCTCAGCAACACACCACAATTAACCTCCAAGGCATGGACACATACAATCACTCTTGAATGTGGAATTTTTTTTAAAGATTGAATTGAAGAAGATCAAGTGCTAGAATAAAAAGTTATGCTACCCCAAAAATTCCAACAAGGGCTAACAATTTTAGTCACTTCAAGCAAAATCCATTGGATTTTGCTTTTCAAATTTGGCAACTATGAAATTGCGCAAA
Organism: Pseudisothecium myosuroides; assembly: GCA_951799445.1. NCBI lineage: Eukaryota > Viridiplantae > Streptophyta > Bryopsida > Hypnales > Lembophyllaceae > Pseudisothecium > Pseudisothecium myosuroides. The sequence goes on along the minus strand of OX637287.1, from coordinate 54,539,595 downwards.
TACAAAATTGTATTTGGTGCAAAAATTAATCTAACTACATTAGGCATCAAAGTTTCTAAGCCTTGTTTTGCAAAGCTGGAATTTTTTTTTACTCTTATTTCAAAAGCTATAATCATGTTGCCATCAACATTGCCCAAGTTTCTAAAATGTTTTCACACATTCCCATAGTAGTCTAGTAAAATTTTGTATAAACAATTCAATTTTGGCCACATGTATGCATTACAAAGTGGCTGTTTTTTTGATGATGTAAGCTTGAAACATACCTTGGTTCCTTTGGAGATTAAGAAATTCTGTTCAACAAGATAAATGAGCTTCAATCTAAATTGTAAGGTAGGAGGTTGTAAAACAGAGCGGGCATTAAGAATGGACCCTATAAATGGCTATGAAATGGACATGAGTTGGTTCTAAAATTGACTAGTATAGTCATTGAATAAATCAAGGAAAAAAGACTTATTAATTGCAAGAGCCAATCATTCTCTTTACTTCCTCCATTTTTATTTAGAATTGCAAGTGGACCGTTTATGAGAGACTTAGGGTCACAAATAGGGACCTACGACCCAATTCATTTGAAAATTCATAAGTAATTCAAAAATGCTCGGAAAAATACTCCTCATCAATTTCTCTATGTTTGAAAAATGAGCTAAAAATACTCCCATCCAAAGAAATACATTATTGAAAAGGTGGACCAGCCCTTAGATGCTCCATTTCTGAGCCTCCTACCTTAACCCTCGAAATCCTCCCTTTCCATTACCGTGTGAATCATTGCCTTAACAAAATAGAAAAGCACTCATTGAAAATTGACCTACTGTAGAAGACCTTCCCTTTTCACAACAAAATTCCGAGGATGAATAGTTGCACTTCTGTCCACATGCAAGGATGCTCTGTCATTCATCAGACGCCAAACGTCCACCACGTCGTTCAAGGGTTAACCCTTCATCGCCGAAGGGGACAAAAAGTGTCCTCACACACCGTAACAGTCCAATTCAAAGTGCTCTAACTTTTGCATCTGATGTCCAAATTTAATAAAACTTCTTGTAAAAGTTGCGCATACTAGTCTAGTTTGTGTGGTAAGATTTTCAGATCAATCCAAGACGAATTGAGTTTGTGAAAGCCATTCGAAGTTCACAGGTTCAATTTGAGTTCAGCACACTGCATTGTCATGAGTGCAACTTTGGGAGCTTGTATCTTTCTCATCAAATGTTCATTTTCAATAAAATTTGTTGGGTTTTGTTTCCCTTAAGCTCTAGTTATTGAGGTAAAATTTTCATGTCAATCCAAGCTATTTTGAATGTTTGAGAGCAATTCGAAGTTCAAAATCCAGACATTTTTGTATTATAGTGAACTTTGGCAGCTCATAATTTCTTCATACATGGTCCGTTTTCAATAATTTTTGTTGTAAAAGTTGCGCATACTAGTTTAGTTTTTGTGGTTAAAATTTCACATTGATACAAGAAGTTATGAGTGACTGAGAAGCATTTTAGTAGAAGGAGGTTCAGCTATAGATGTGATTTTTTGCTACTTTTTTCACTGTTTTTTAACATTTCAAATCCATTTTGCAAACACAATGAGTCATTTGAATGATATTTTTTTTCACCAATTGAAAGAGTTTACATTTTGTTTTTTAATCACTTGGAAATTTGATGTTTTTTCATTTGAGTAGGTTTAGAAATCGAATTTCACCTCCAAATGTGTTTTTAAGAAAATTTCAGCACCTTTTTCCAACACTAAAACATTATAATCTTTCAATCTATACGGTCAAATGACCCCAAATTTGTTCCACACCATCTACAACATGCACACAACAAGATTGTATGGTTGAGATTTTCATACCTTACTGAAATTTAGACTTTTCACGCTTGCAAAGGCAGGATGCTTTTAAGCATGTTTGGACCTTCGACGATGAAGGGTTAAATGCATTTGGCACAACTGGACATGTGAAAATTGTTCATTCAGACTTGTATGCATCACATTCAAGAGATCTTGCGTGGATCTCGAGAATAAGTCCACTGAATTTGTTTGAGTGGCAGGGATCTTGTGACTTTTTTTGTACTCTGGGGAGCACCTTTCATTGGCACTGAAAAACTGAAGTTACTCTGGTGCTTGACTGTGGTTGCCTAATGCTTGCTGAAGGCAATACAATAGAGTTAATAAAAAAAAGTTGTGCTGTGGTTGTGAACCTGTGAGAGGAAGGTTTAACTAAGGTAGGAGGTCCATAAAGCGACGACCATCTAAGCGCTGAACCTGAATTTTGGGGAGGTAAAACATCTTGAAATATCTTTCAGTCAATTTTCCTTGAAAGACAAGAAGAAATGGCATGTGGCCCAAGTTGTTTCATATTTTTTGGAGCTTTGTGGAATTAGTTACGAAATTTTGAAGTTGAAAAGCCATAGGACTCTAAAAGCGACCACCTCCTAGAATGTACATCGTTTGTACATTTTGGTTAATTGAAAAAAGCAAAATGTACCTATGTGTCCTGTTCGGTTCAAAATGCCCTATTGGAGTTCGAGCCTCCTACCTTAAGAATATAATAAAACAAACACGGTACCAAACTCAATTAGACGGCCTGAGTTTGGGTGCTCCAAGAAGTTTGATCCTCTTTTTTTCTCAAACTCCGGCTGCCGGTCCCGCCTTGCACACACTTTTTGATTAACTCTAATTTGATCTTTTTTTTTTGTGGGTACTAGTTGAGTTCATAGAGTTGCTTTAGAAATTATTATTATTGTTATTATTATTACTAATACTCTCGTTTTAAATTAGATCCCCAAGATTTCAGTTTTATGCCAAGGACGGACAAGCCTTGGGGATATTTTTTTAGATTTACCAACTAGTTGCCTCCAATTCCCATATTGGTTAGGAGGAATTTGAACCCACAAAGAGGCTTTGACGTTTCTTACTAATTTGAATACTAACTGAATGAGTGTAAGGGTGGCCATATCCTCATTACAACCACCACGTAGCATGTGCTCCATCCTTCGTGATGGACTCATCATGAAATTCATGAGATCGTGGAGATGGATTGGATAATGATGACAAATTTTTGAATTCATCGTGTAATTCTTGGCCCAATTAGTGAGTTGAGAAGGCTCTTCCCACCCAACTTTTTGCATTACGAAGCGGCCTCTTTTGGGGTTCAATTTTCTCCTAATGAACCGGTTTTCCAATTGGTACCGAGTCCAGTTTTATTCTATATTTTGTACTCTAAGTAGGAATTTTGTAGATTTTTTCAACAAATTTTTTTCTATTGTTTTCAAATTGCAAACGAGTTCTTTTGCAATTCCACCAGCTAACAGTGAACTAACCTGCATCTCTGAAAACATTGCTAAGGACTGGTAACTATGTGAAACATGTTTTGTGTCCGCTCCATGAGCAGCCTTCGGTTAGGTGACCACATGGGTGGGCTTGGGAGTTGGAAACTTTCCTTCCTTTCAGACAACTGAGCTTACGTTCCAGCTGGAACCTGAAGGAGTCCAGCTTATTACGATCGTACAAACAGTAATTAATTCATCAGGCTTTCGGTCCAGACTGACTGCAATTGATTAGCAGCTGGGTCAATCTGCAGGCATGAACAATAGGTACCAGTACTGCACCAAGGCCAAAGCTGACCCCTAAATATGGTGACCAACCTATTACCACCACCCAGTTTGTTTTTTTCATTTTCAGTGAAGTGCCATAGTGGCCATATTGAATGTCATAGTGGTGCTCCAAATTTCAACATTCATCCACATATTAGATAGAAAATACCATATTAGCACATATCACATATCCATTATTCAGTTTTCATCCAGAATTTGGCGATTTCATCCATGATTTTTTTTATTTGAAGTTTTCTGGTGATTTTCTACCTTTTAAGTACTATTTTTTTCTATAGGCGTGGTGCCAGGCCATAAAATTTGGTGCAATTTTGCACCAAATCGCCTAAAAAAACCCTTGTCACCACCCCTTCTCAACTCCGTTGCATTGTACCCGTCGGATACATTTCAAAGGATAAATGTACACCTCAGATATATGAGGACTAAATTGAGAAGGGTGATGGTATTGGACTAGTACATGTGCCTATATGAACCTACCTTAGAAGATCACTTTCTTATATCACATCTTCTCTTGGGCCGGGGTAAATTGATCCTTCACTTGGCCTCGGGAAAGACGCTATTTTTTTAAAATTTTACACGCATGATAAAATTTGGAAATTTTGAACTCATATTTGCAATCAAAGGCCTCAAATTAGCTAGGAAAGGTGCACAAGGTAAATTTAATCAAGCTCAAAATAGGAAGCTTTTTTTTTACATGCGCCCATGGAATGACTTAGGGGAGGCCAAGCAAAGAGGTCAGTTCACTCCAACCTTCTCTTGTTGGATGAATTGAGGGAATGGATGCAAGTAAAGTAGGGGTCATCCTATATTTCCAAGGGGCATGATCAAAGAAATATAACAGTGCCTAGGTACGTGCATGGATTTAGAGAAGTTCTATAAATCCAAATAATGTGCGTACATTTGAACTTCATACTTCACATCTCATTTTCCAAAGTGATATGTTACTAAGGCAATTTCCGTCCACCTAATGACAAGACAGTGGTGTCTTTGGCACTATAGGATTAACATTAAAAGAAGCAACTCTAAAGAGCCTAAGAGAGTTATCACAGAGTCATTCATCCTATGGCATTCTCTCAAATCTCAATGTCTCCTTAATTCAATCCAAATGCTAAGCAGACACTCTTGCTTAATATGCAAGTTTCATTGGATTATTTAATGCAACTTGATTTTTGACCTCTATAGACTAATAATGTTATTTTTTCATTTCTTGAATTATTTTGTGTTTGTCAATATTTAAGGTAGAGCCCCCCATAACCGACTGAATAAGGAATTCCGACATGATCTAGAGTAGTGAAGGCAAAACAAATATTTTTCAAAGGTACATCGATAGAAATGACATGGATTGCAAAAAAATTGGAAATTTTATTGCTTGAATTGAAATTACTATGAATTTTGGAAGGTAAAAAGTGCTCCGGATCCATGGCCAATATCTAGACTCTTCCAATTCTGATCATTCAAGAACTTTTACCTAATCATTATTTCTTACTTTTTTTTAACAACTTAGGACATGTGTCATGCATTTATTATTTCCAACTTTGAAAAGGAAAAAAAATTCTAAGCTTGGTCAAAAATACGTGCACCTATAGGTTGGGAATGGGTCAATGGTTGGGAATAGGGGGGTCTACCTTAGTAATAATTAGAAGAAAAGAAGTTTAGATTTAGAGTTTTAAAATTAGAATTGGTCCATCTTTTTAAATGTAAATGGTCAATGTAATTTAATGCTAGAAATTGGTGTGAGTGAATGAAGTTCTTAAGTTCTTAGCATTGATTTCCATCTTGATGTACCAAGATTTTTACAAGAGCAAAAGAGATACTTAAGGAATAGATTATAGACACCGTTGTTTCAGCCTTGGTAAATTAGAATATGTTAAGCATATGTTTACAATTGATAGCTAATTCATGTTGTTTGCCATAAATACATATTTGCCATTTATTAGATATACTTGAAATTTGACATTTATATCCATGTTCAAGTGATTGTGAATTATGTATTTGTAAAATTGATGTATCTACAATTCTATACATAGTGTGTAGAACTATAAGGAATATACCATCTAAATGTAATTGTAGTAGCACCAATGTCATGGTGGATGCTAAGTGTAATTTCCATTTGGGAGGACTTTGGCTTAGTCGACTCATACAACTACATTGATCCTAAAGAACGAGAACCAAGTTGATATCGTTGGTTACCTCTTTCTATGAATTGTTCTTTGTAGATGGCTTATATGAATTGATCATTCTTTTCACATACTCTTATCTCTAATATATTGTGGATGTTATAAAGAGCAAGGAATGGTGTGATTAAAGTGGATGTTAAAATTAATTCTATGTTCATTTATGTAACTTTCTAAACTAGTTTTACTAGAAGATTTGTGCAATATTCTCAATTGTCAATGACTCTATTTAATTAGTTTCTAGGATTTTGGATCTCTCTTTTTTCTTTTCATCTTTGGTTGTGAATTTTTCATTATTGGCATTTACTTCTTTTTTATTATGGTGTCATCTAGTTGGGTTATGTGCAATAATTTGGTTCATTGGTGCATAACTTGGAGATTGTACAAAAGTAATTAAAACAAACAAGTGTATTCAAGATGGTCTTGTTGAAAGTAGCCTATGGGAGAAATCCATCTACCTTAAAGAGGGAATAAAGTAGTGCTAATGGAATATGTGTAACACATAATCGAGCAATTTTGAATTGGTAACTGCATTTTGTTGGAAAATTAAATGTATATAAAATTAACAAAGTGCATTGTCTAAGCTACCATGCAACTTTCCATGTGCAAAGTTCTCATTTTCAATGGCAATATCCACTTTCTTGAGGTACCTCTCCCTAAATCCTAATTTTACTACTTCCCAAGATGCAAATCATACAATCTCTTTTGAACTTCAAATCCAAGCTTGATATATGAAATTACTTCAACAACCAGGGAAGTGAGTAGATCAACTATTCTATACATGAAAGTACTCTAAATTATGTTGAAGCTATCAATTCCCATATTTGAGATCCACAATTTGTATATTAAACAATTGTAATTAATCATATATCGCTTATTTTATTCTATAGTTTGTCTGGCTTTCAAAGCTTTGAGCTATAGTAAATAATTTGGTTTGTTGACTACCACCTCAAAAAATACTATATGCACTAAAACCAAGGCATCTCCAAACATGAGTCATGAGGATGCTACGATAGAAATATTTGCTACAATTTCTAGGGTTTAATTTTCAATCTAGCCAAAATAACAATTTGTTTCAAAACAACTTGTTTGTATCTTTATATTGTCTTCAATGCTATTCTAAGTGCAAGTTTGGTTGTCTTGAATTATGATAAGAAAAAATAATATGTTAGATGGTAGCAAACAATCATGTTGCTCTAAAGGAGTCTTTGCCTTTGACATTTCCATCTTCAACCTGACTAATTCTAGAGCCTTCTACCCTTTCATTTAGACTATAAACTTTGTCATTGACTAAGTCTTTAGATGCTCCTTTGCTATTTACAATTGTAGCATTGCATGCAACAACACTGCTCACTTTATCTTTGAGAGTTTCAATTGACTTTGCTAATGTCTCTTGATTTTGTTTGATCTTTACACTTGTATCTTGTATACCCTCCTAAAATTACAACATCAAGTATAAGTTTGTTTCTTTAGTTTACACCAACACAATCATGTTCAAATTCATCGTAATTCTTCAAGACATCCTAACTTGAGTAGCTACATCCAAATTCCTTAAAATTAATTCAAATTTGGTTTGAACTTAAGTTAGGAGGTGCAAAAAAATGCATGCATCAAACAATCATTGAGTGCCATGTATACTATACACAATGTTTGTCAAACATTTGAGTCTTTTGGAATTGTCATCTATAAGGGGGAACGGAGAACGGAGAATTTCGGCAATTGCTAAAGAATGTTGTGTTTTTAAACGTACAACTTTTGTTCACATTTCATGACAAGGTCCATGTACTTTCTAGTGTACAAAGTTTATAAACATATTCCTAACAAGACTAGATCATGGTATTATGTCCATCAACCTTTAATTGCAACAATGTTGTAATAGTGTTGTCTAATGATTTTGTGATATATTTTGCTTGATCCAAAAGTTCATCAAAAGGCCCACTCCCATTCTTTTCATCAATTATTTTTTCTTCATCAATTCCTTTTTCTCTATCATCAAGGTCTTCATTCAATTCCTACAAAAAAATGCTTTAAAATTTAAACCTCAATCCAAATTCAAGGCCTTCCAAAATATTTATCTACGTGAAAATTTCAAATAGAAGTTTGATAAACCAACTAGATGTCTTGAAAGTAAAATTAATTTCACATACATCATTGAGACTTTTGGTTGAGTGTATATTCTCACCATTTGATATTTGTTACACACCACTAATACTTCTACAAATCTTTATTTTCAATCTTGAAGTGATGGTCAAATATATTAATTTGAAGTTAAATGTTCCAATATTGTTGGTTGCTGAAGGGCAACATCTCCGTAATCAAAAATTAAATAACATCCATGAACTTCAAATAAAAAACAATCCTTAAATCAACTTCTCAACCCTAATGGAATATGTAATTAATCCTTTCAAATCGTTGGATCCTCTTCGATATGGTCTCTTCAAGCTCTCAAAAATAATATTTTTTAATCATTTCTAAGCAAATGTTGTAGGTAATTTGATCCAAGAGCCCATACTCCCATATTTAAGAAAAGTCCAAATTAAAAGAACAACATACTCATTGCCTAATGCAACACATCAAATTCTCTCACGTAAGTTGTCTTTAAGAATAGGTTCCACATATAGAGGTGTAACTTTAATTTGTCTTCATGTCACACAACATTGTAATTATACATTTGGTCATTAATAAAAAGGAAGAAGAATTGTTAATATAAGATATTTCAATCCTTTGATTTCTCTCTTTGGACAAAAACTGCAATCATTTGTAGTTTGAAATACAATATATTTTGGAGGAGATGGTTCAATTCCATGATATTGTGATTGTTTTTCATTTATTTCATATAAAAATTGTGCTCGACACTATACCAAAACTTGAACAATCACATACCTACAACTGATCAACTTCAAACAAGTTCAAATGAAGGAATTTCACACACTTCAATCACTACTGCGAATCTTATCGTTTCTCATTTCGGAGATCCAAACTTCTATTGTTTCTCACTCATCAGAGGCTAAAAATGATCTAATGTTAGTAGCCAAGTTGGCCCAATGTTTTATCGTTTGTGACTTTTTTCACTCACCCCACGTTTTGTCGCTATTTCAGGGAATGACAAGTGATACTTGATATCTGCAATAGTAAATGCTTACATGTCTATGGGAATTAACCGCTTGCTATGAGGTTTGTTACCAAATTATTTCCTCTTCTAAGACAACACAACCCTCCACGGGCCACTCCAAAACCTTCTCTGGACAACCAAGTAACATGATTTAGGTTTGTGAGTATCTGCCAAAGTTTCAACAATAGGGCTTTTGATTACTACCAAAGCAGGCTCGTCCTCCAAGAATATCCTCTAATTTGCATCATTCAGTTTGTTTAGAGCAATCCTTGTCGGTTCAGACAATTTCTAGGACAAATTTCAATGCAAAATTAAACAATAAGCGGTTGCTTCTACATTGGGCCAATTTTGCCACGGGAACGACCAATTCTACCACAGAAACGGGTTTTAACGCCAATGACACCCTGGAGGGCGCATTCTGCCTTGCTCGCGGGTCAAAGCTCGCCTTGCCGGGCTTACCTAGAGCTCGCTTGCAAGGCAAAATGTGCCCCTTGGGCGCGTTCTCCACTACGTAACCGTCCAAGCAATTTTCACAGGCTTGAAGAATCATCGGAATGGTAGTGCCATATTGTCATATGATATTGGGCTATCTGGGTCGGCATGCATTTTATACATAATAATGAGTTAAAGTTGGAAAAAGTGGTTTGGCATGCAATTTCAAAATTAACTAAAAACTTCAAAAAACTTCAAAATATTGACACCGTATATGTGGTCAATTTGTCCATCCTAAATATATTTACAAGCCATTTAAAATTTGGTTTGAGAAGAGAAGGTAAGTGGTTTATAAAAATCATGAGGTAGGAGGTACAACAATCCATGTGGAATACCGGTATGTAAATTAAGACATGAAAGAGCTCAATTACTCATACTCAAGTCAAAATAATGCAATAATTATTTCCACACCGGAACTTCAAACCTCCGTAACTTTTTTTACAGAATCCAAATCACAAACGGATTTTTGGAGACGAAACTTAACTTGATTTACCACGTTTTTACAGTTGGCTTAATTTTGAAAAAAAGTTAAATTTATAATGCTTAAATGAGGTTTAAAGTTCTGGTGCGAACATATTTACTTTGTTTTTTCTTTGAGCTCCCACTTTGCTTCAAATATCCTATAATTTTTAGAGATTGATGAAGAAAAATGAACTTTACTATAAGAAGAGCCCCTTGATGACTCTTACTTACAAAATGTCAATGATGCTAGTCTTAAAACTAAAATATCTTGATATTTGGTGGTACATGTGAAACTTTAAAAAAAATCAACCTATTAAGTTTTCAACATTAGGAGGTTCAAATTTACCATTTGACCCATTTTTATGATATTTAGGCATTTGCAAAGTTAGTTCATTTTGTTTTCCAACTCCTCCATGAATAATTTCCAAAAAAATTAAAACTCCAAACTCTTGATTTTTTATGTAATTAATGCTGACCCTAATAGCTAGGTATAGGGGTTGGTTAAACTTGACTTAAGTTAGATTGTAAACTCCAGGCTCTCAAAGCTCTATTTGCCATATTTTCAAGAACACAGCTTTTGATACTGATCATTATTAAAACTTTTGTAAAAAAGGCAATTATTGCCTTTTTGAGCTCATTGTCATTGTGACAAAATGTCAATTTCCAAGAAAAACACTCATGCTTTTCTTCCAATTCACACATAAAAAACAAAAGGGTACACATGTCATCCTCCCATTGGTTGTTAAGTTTTTACAAAAATTCTAAAAGGGATACACATGTAATTTTTCTACTGGTTGTTAAACTTGAAATAAACAAAAGGGGTACATCCAAAAATTTGAGCACATTGTGACAAACTCCTTTTAAAATGAATTCATGAATTGTGCTTTTAGACCCACTCCAAATCCATATTTGTATTCTTATGAAACTTGTGTGAACAACAATCGATATGGGATATATCCGTATGAATTCATGTAAATACGTATGTATTTCAAATTCTATAACCATAACCATATCTGTCTTTTGTATTTTGAATCCTATAATCGTATCCATATTTTATAATCATATCCATATCCGTATTTTGTAATCATATCCATATCCGTATTCTACATCCATGTTTGAACAGCCAAGACCGTCTATTTGACAAACATCAACAATTTTGGTTTTATTAAAAGATCAACGACATTTGTGGAGGGGAATTTTTTTCATAACATTCAGTATGTAGCAGTCAAAGTGGGCTGCCTTCGCCCAAACGAAATGGTGTAGAATATTTGATACCATTTCATCTGCCATATTAGTAACTACAAGTACAGGTGTCAAGAGGGGTCACAATACTAATTTGGGGCTTGATGTGATTTATTTCAAGTGATTGGGGAATACAATTGTTGTGAGGTATTCATCACTATCTCTCCCAAATAAAATTGTTGATGAACATACTAAAGCAATTCTTCAGCATTAACTTGCCTCAGAGTCTAGATTGGCCTCAAAATCTGGAATGTTATTAATATCATGTTGTCAGATCACATGCATTCAAATTTGGATGAGTTACTTGGATGATGCTTGAAGAGAAGAAAAGTCAATCTCTCTTTGGGTGACTAAATGTTATGTTTGATTTCAAATCAACGACTTTGGATTTTCCCAAAGGAAGAGAAGTGAAACACAAACTCCTGTTTGCCTCTTTTACTTGATTGTTAAATGAAGTTTTTGTTGAAAAGGAGTAAGATTTAGTAACTGAAACATCAATACTTTTTCCAAATAGTAAACATTCCAACTATAGGGAAATTCTAAATACTTTGTGCTATTTTCCTTATAATTTTTGTTTGACCATAGCAATAGTTTTGAATGTATAAATGGATAGACAACTCAATCTAGTTTGCACACAAAGTATAAATTAAAAAAATTCTACTTAAAAATGTTGCCCAAAATTGAACAAATGACCATAATATACTTGATCGGATCTTTAGGGGAAAATGTTCAAAGCACATATTATTAACATATCAATATAGCTAATTATTTGTTAATTATAATATTTTAAGACCTTTTGGACTATAATAAGAAATTTGAATGAAATTAAGCATTTGTATTTCACAATGAAGACAATAAGATTTTCATTTGTTTTGAAGTTGGGCACTTTGGGCATACAATTTTTTTTTAAAAGTACGTGGCATTTTTTACATCCAAAATTTTTAGAAAGTGTCATTTTGTTAGCCCAAAACTAGGAGAGATTGACATCCAAACAAATTAAAGGAAGTTTGTCAAATTTATGCCCTTAGTCCTTTAAATCCTAGGAAATTGCAAACTAGTTTTCAAATTAAAAAAACCAAATTAACTCATAATCAGAGAAGAATTGGAAGGAAGTTGGGAAATAAAGGTCCCTAATTTTTTTGATAGAGAATGAATTGGAGCAACACGATCTGCAAAAAATGTATCTTTTTTGTGTCTTCAACAACATTGGCAGTGTATTGGGAGGAACACAAAGATGGCACAAGTGGATAGGCCCTTTTTGGAAACAAGGGCCTTGTAAAGAAGTATGGCTTATAATATTGTGTATAGCAATGTTTTTAGTATTGTAAAGGTATAATGGTCAATAATGTGCTTTCTTCAATTCTTTTTTTCATCTTCTATAGTTAATGTTGGCTCCAATTGCTACCATGTAAGTGTCAATCACTCACAAAAAAAGTACAATTGAACTTGTATTAATTTTGAATAGAAGATTTTTGTATATACCTATATCAAGTGTTTTTCATATTAACCCCTAAAGGACCGTTGTCCCTTCGGGGGACAAATGCGTTTTCGGGCAGGTACCTACGGGCTGAAATTTTCTCCTGACTTTTTGAAAAATTTTCTGGAGGTAGAAAATCTGATTAGCTTCGTGGGAATATAATTTTTTTCACAATCAGTGCCCGGGAAAAAAAGTTATGACCAAATAAGCTCAAAACAGGGGACGGCGGGCAGCCCGGTCAACCAAAAAAAAATGGACAAAAATTTGAATTTTTTTTTAAAAATATTTTTTTTCTCATAGATTATATTTTTGTCTATTTGGAAAGCTTTGATTCATTTCATTTTGATATGTTATGAGAAAGTTATGGACATTCTTGTTTTTCGGGCAGTTAAAGCATCTTCTTGAAAAAATAACTTGTAGGATTCATTTCTGAATGCAATTTTTCAAATTTTTCAATTTTTTTTTTTGCATTGTCTGATTTACTTGTTAGAACAATCTCACCATTGGGATTAGTGTATTTTAATTCCATCTAAAATATATTAATGTTTTAGATTTTCCTTCTATCTCATACCTACTTCTACTTAACAATTTTCTTAAGAATGATAATTAAGTTTTTTTGAATTTCTTTTTTTTCCTAGACTCTCAACTCAATTCTCCACTATAAATATTAAAAGCTCAAAACTCTATAGTGCAAAAATTTTAAGTTAAAAATGTTCAAAGTCAAAAAATCCAGTCCCGCAATGTGCTGAAAAACTTGTTTTTTCTACTTTAAACGCAGATATCTTGCAATCTATGCAGTCAAAAATTTTGAAATTTTTTCCACACACTCTCATACTAGTTAGGTGTAAGATCCTACGGTTAGATGTGGGAAAAAAACAATTTTCAATTTTTTTTACTCTTTGCTATAGATATGGCAGTTTTGACTGTTTTTTGGCAAAAAAAAAAAGCCTTGGTCCTTTAGGGGTTAAGCATGTATTTGCACACATAGAGGGTGTAGTTCTCTTTGTTGATTGCTCTTTATGAATCATAAAAGCAATGTCTACCAAATCAAAAGATCCTTGAAGTAAATCTTTTATGAGATTGCTATTGTTGCAAGCTTGTATTTGTGCATTTTTTGTACATAAATGTCAACAACATTGTATGCATTGTGAAGACACTCTAAATTCTTGCAATACTATACCAACGGCGGATCATCCTAATTTTTTGCACACCCATTGTTTATCACTCATTCTCCAATTAAAGGTAGAAGCACCAATAGTCAACCGTGCCCAGTACCCAACCTATAGAGGTGACACTCTAAATTCTTGCAATATTGTACCAATAGTGGATCATCCTAATTTTTTGTACACCCATTGTTTATCATTCATTCTCCAATTTAAAGTAGAAGCACCAATAGTCAACCACGTCCAATACCCAACCTATAGGGGTACAGTATTTCAAACCATGGCTAGAACAAATTTCCAACGAAAATTGGGAATGTGTCTTTTGGGGTCCTTTTCAAGGTTGGGACTAATAAGGTTATGACACATGTCCTAAAGTAGTGAGCAAGAAATTAGGAAGTAGTGAGCAGGAAAATAATTCTTAAATGATCAGAATTGGAAGAGTCTAGACATTGGCTATTGGTGAAGAGTACTCTTTGGCTCCCAAATTCATAGTAATTTCCATTTTGGGAATATAATTATGAAAAATTTGCAATCCCCATATTTCCTATCTTTCTATATGGAAAAAATTTCCACCACCTCTTACTGTACATGATCAGCTCCAAAATTGCATAAATGATCGACTACTAGTGCTTCTACCTTAGTACAGTTTCTTTTTTCACTTTGGCTCCTCTATCCTCAATAATCCCACATTTCTGTTTATAGTTTTGCTCCTACCAAAACAGCGAGGTCTTGAGGATACACAATGGGCTTCCTACATTCGATCAGCCTTTCAATGCTCGCTTGTAGCACCTCCTCTCCTTCAGGAAATGCTCAGAACTAAGTTCGAGGAGGGTTTTGTTATCCAGTTGATTCAGCTGCGGCTTCAGTTTGTCCTTCTGAGAGAGGAAACCTTGTAAGCAATCAGTTACAGTACTGTACTGTACATAAGCTTACACACACGGAGTGAGTGATGAGAGAGTGAGAGAGAGAAGGGGTTTAGGGCTTCGGATATGATGTTGCAGAGGACGAGGATGATGCCATCGCCGTTGCAGAGCAGCTGCAGGAAGGTGATGGCCATGGCGACGGTGAACAGCAACCAGTGCTTTTCCTTTGGGTCGGTTCAGGCCGCTGCTACCCATTCACATGCATCCCACAACAGGGCCATTCCAGTGGCCGTGGCGCCCACAGTGGAGGATTTCGTTCATGGCTGCTATGAGGTGCGGATTTGGGGCTCGTGGTGGGTGTTTGCAAGTTTTTCTGGAACTTCATTTGGGCCGACATGGAGTTCGAGTTTTAGGGCACTTTGATTGATCTGGATTCAAAATATTTGCACTGTATGGGGAGATGGATTGCACCTCGTTGTGCGAATGCTCATCCACTCGAGTTGTAGAACGGTTCTTTTTGTGCGTTTTGGGATTCTTGCTTGTGTAATTGCTACACCTACATCTCGATTTTTTCGTAGATGGCTCTCCCTAGAAAATGTTGAATGTAAAAGAAGCTTTGGACTGCAATTTCCTTGGTTTGGGTTGAATGAGGATGGAGAGGTCGTTCATTTTCTGTTTTGAAGCGCAAGGAAGGGATATTGCAACGAGAACGAAATGCACATCAATTTATAACCTAAAGTGGATGACAACCCCAGGCCTTGGGCTTATACGAAGCATGGCGTCCTGTTTTTCTGGATGGGTTTTCTGGTAATGACGATTTCATGCTCTGACTATTGCGGGGGGTGTAGGCACAAACGCCTTTAGTGATCCAAGGCGCAATGGATACATGGGCATCGAGGAAGTGGACTCCGGAGTCTGTCAGGGATACCTTCGGGCATTTGAATGTTCCTGTTGAGCTTAGTTTTTGGAACGAGGAGGAAGGGCGGTGGGGAGATTATCGGGATCTTTACAAGGAACACGTGACGCATGCTAGCTCTAAGGAGTATTTTATGCCTCACCAACCTAGTAAGATACTTCCTGTACTCATTACTTCAAGGATGCTGAGAATTCTCTAGGAAACTAACATTCACAAATTTATGGAAACGTTTCGAACAAAATGATTTTCCGAACAACGAAAATGATTTTCCGAACAACGAAACTGGATCTCTACGATCTCTACTGCCTGCTGTTGGCGCTAGGCTATATGCATGAAATATTTCGGAGGGTACCCAGTCGTTATTATCGATCTTGTAAATATAGTTTTTGATGCTTATTCAACATTACTTTATGTTCATGTCAACATCAACGTCACTGCTGCTTTGAATCCCCAGAACAGTGTTGTGGGTACTTTTACGATTTTGCTGTGTTGGGCTTCATAACTGGACCCACAAGGCCTATGCTTTTAATCGAGAGTCACGATACTATGTCATGGGTGGATGCGCAGTGTCGTTGGGTGACTTCATCGACATATTCATGTGCAAACGAGGGAACCCGTCCTCGCCATCTCCACTCATTGGTTACGTGGCACAACATCAGCTACTCACTGAAGTTCCTGAAATGGCAAATGGCATCCCGTAAGAGTAAGCCTTCCTTGACTATCATTGCCATGTAGATTTATTCCGAATTGTCCGAATGAGTTCTCTTTCTTAGATTTATGTGGGGAATTTCAAAGAGTCCGTGCACATATAGAAGACGAGGGATTGCACGAAGAGTCTATCAGCAGTCTTTCATAAGGGTCGGATCTCAACCTGCCAAAAAATCCCTGTTCTTTTGATCTCCTACAACAAGATAGTTATGATGAACTGAGTGATGGGCTTTCCTGTCTGGTTGCGGCAGGGACCCTGATTACGTAAAAGCACAGCGAGAAGTTCATCAGAGAAATATATGGTTGGGACCTGCTGGCACTGTTTCTCCACTACATTTTGATCCATATCATAACGTTCTGGCACAGGTAGATCGTCGTATTCACACATGTCTTCATTTAGAATGGTTCTGAAACACTTGATATCATTGACTCTGGTGAGCTGACCTCATAAAGTTTTCATTTGAATCCTCCGCAGATCTGGGGGACAAAGCACATCCGGCTTTATGGTCCCCATGAGAGCTCAAAGCTCTACCCTTTCACATCGAACATGTTCCTCCGCAATACTTCCCAGGTGCCAAACTCATCCTTATCGCGTACTACTCCTCTGGTCATATCGTTGAGCGAGCTAGCTGTGGCTAACTCATATTATGAGAGGCTTTTATGTTCGTTCATGCACCATCGCATGATCATCTGACTGTACAGACTACTGACCTTCGGTGGGAGTTGCTTTTGAGATATAAAGTTAATGCCAAGGTATTTACCTGGGAATGATGCTTGAAGTAATGAGTTGATGTGTGAACGTTGGTCTTCAATTGGGGAACATGGTTGATGAGACGGCTCACCGTATGTATGCGATGCATCAGTGACACAATGTTGAATGTGAATTGTATTAGGTGAATCCGGAGGACCAATTAAATACGAGCAAGAAATGGCCCGAGTTCCAGAAAGCTCAGTGCTGGAGCTGTGAGCTGCAGGCGGGCGAGATGCTCTACATCCCCCTCAAGTGGTAAGTCCATGGTTTCTAACTTCTTTTTACAGCGCCACATCTATGTCAGCATCTCTGCAAGGCCATCATCCCTTGATGACAGTGATAAGTGTGGCTCTTCAAAACAGAAGAATAAGAGAATAAACTAATCAGCATTTGTGTAGTGAACCAGTTTCCTTTGGGCATCCTCAGTAGACAACGGAATTTGCCCCGCCAGATATAACTTTTCACTGTTTTGTAATTAGAACTTGAAATTTCTATCATTGTAAACTGTGCATTCATAAGTACCTTGAATAGGGACATGAAAACTCAAATTTTGGCATTGGACAATGAAAATAAACAGCTTCTAACGTTGGCTAACGATGGCTTGAAGACCAAACTTTCAGTGGTCTTAGCAAATTGAGGTTACCAATGCACGTTCCACTCCAATTTGGAGACAAATTGGAGTTAAATGTGTATTGTTAACCTCAATTTGGCAAGACCACTATAAGTTTGGTCTTTTAGCGCAATTGTAACCAGAGGTTGAGAACCGCCTGACAAATAGCATATTGACCTGACCGTGTTCAGGTGGCATTTCGTGATTGAGGATGCTCTTAGTTCGGAGTTGTTGCAGCACTAACAACTGAGATGTTTGCGCAATTGTAACCAAAGGTTGAGAACCGCCTAACAAATAGCATATTGATCTGATCGTGTTCAGGTGGCATTTCGTAAAGGCAGAGAGTACCAGTCTCTCGGCAAGCTTTTGGTGGCTTTGAGAAATCATTTCACTTCGACTAAGCTTGTGCATACCGATAGCGTGTGAGACGTGCTAGTTGATTTGAGAAGAGCGAGGTAGTGGGAGGTCGAGCATTTCTTTTGAAGGTTATATATATATTTTCCTTTTTGTAGAGACACTGCTCTCATGCCATGCTATGCTTGGACTGCTTATATTTGTTTGTTTTGAATCTCACTGAATGACATTTAGCAGACTTCTGGAACGAACAACTCCCCTGGGATACGTCAACGGTCATATGGTGGGAGTAGCAGTAGGATGGAACAATACAACTCTCAGCTAATTGCAAGTGTCTATACCCCAAATAGAAATTTATAATTTTCATGTGTGTCTTTTTTTAAATAATCCCTAGTACAATCCTCAGTGTAATCATTATAAGTTGAGAAATTGAAGAAATCATAGAATGGCAATCTTAGAATGGCTCTATTCCCTTAAAACCATGTCACAAATTATACTCGACCTACTTTGCTTTGATATGATGGGCTCGAACATTTTGCTATGGTTTTTTGTAACACTAGTCTTGTTCTCATTGTACCAAACATCATTTCTACACCTTTGAGCCATTGTCTTGTTTCTACCCTTGTGGTAAGGTAGACACCCAAAATCAGCCCTAGCCCAATTGTGAACTTGATGTTGGACCTAATTGCGACCTATTGCATTCTAATGTAGTGAAAACTATAAAGGATTGCATTGTGATTTTTTAAATGTGGAATTGGGGTTGAAAGGGTTGGAATTGGGTTGAAAAGTTACAATATTATATCTTCAAGGAACACCACCATGTGGTTTAAACACATGGCAAAAGGTTCATTTTTTATTCTACAATTTGAAGGGATGCTACTAGATTACTCTTGCAATTGTATAGGGAGTTCAAATAATGACATTAGAATTCAAATAGATGATAATAGTAATGCCTAGTCTTTTTCTTTTGAAAATTGAATTCCCACGTAAGAAAATCTTTGATATGCCATCCTATTGAATAAATAAAATTGTAAATCTAATCTTTAACTAAAGAGACAATAATGGGTCATCCTACCTTTATTAATTATAAAAAAATTATTAGCATTATGGTTTGGATAACAATTGTTGGAAGATAAGTGGGTTAGTGGAAGAAGTTGGATGTATTGTATAATTGGGTTGTATAAATTAATAGAAAATTTAATTTTTCTGTTGTTTTGGTCGCATTGATTTCAACAGATTTCTATCAGATTTTGACCGGATCAACGCGACCAAAACAACAGAAAAATTAAATTTTCGTCTAGTTAAACTTACAAATTGCCTTTTGTGCCATTCAAAAAATTCTACACAATATTGAATTCAATTGGCATTTTTCATCTGTATTATTAGCATTCAATTCTTATGCAACTACAATCAAGCACACCAAATTTCAATTTCAAAAAATCCAAACTCCATTTTTTAGTGATTGTTTCATTTAGTATTCATGATTTTACATAATAATTGATTGAAAAACATTTGTGATGAATTTTTAAAATTCAATTGCATAGATATATAGTAAACCGCATCTATGTGCACATCTTTCCTTCAACAAGATTCTTAAAAAAAGTTTCAAAATCCCCTCTGAGTAGTTCAATGTAAGTAAATTTTGGCAAAGTAATTGTACCATCATGCTCAAATGTACAACATTGATTACGGTGTGAGGGTCAAATAACAAAATCTAGTTGCAATAAAGAGATATCTATTTTACAAAATTTGGACATTGTCACCTCACATTGAACTCTTTATAGAAGGATTTTTGAAACTTTTTTAAAGATGCTTGTAGAAGAAAAGACGTGCATATGAATGTTTCATACATATCTATGCAATCAAATTTAAAAATTCATCACCAATGTTTTTCAATCAATTATCATCTAAAATCATGAGTATTAAATTAAACAAATCACCAAAAATAAACTTTTTGGCTTCTCTGAAATTGAAATTTGGTATGCTTGATTGGAATTGCATAAGAATTGAATGTTAATTATGCAAGACAAAAAATCTCAATTATATTCAATTTTATGCAAGATTCTTTGAATGGCACAATAGATAGTTTGTAAGATTATTGGACTTGACTATACAACATTGGAACATACAATAGGTTGGAAGCAATACATTCTTCAATATTCTATTAGCTTTGGCTTGAAGGGAGGGAGACTTTTTATTGATTGAAACTTTCTCTACATGATTATGTGAAGAGGTTTGAGTATAACCTTAAGGTGAAAACACCTACAATCACATTGTAAATTAAGTAGCATCCTACAAAGACCCTTAAAATGGTTTTGAGATGTTATATATTTTGTCAAAGTACAAATTTGACAATTTTTCATTCATTTGCAAATGATTAAGAACTATGAATTAAATAAAGTGTATGCTTGATTATTTTCTATGCATACAGTGCACATGCAATAGACTTGGCTGCTGGTTGATTTGTATATCTTATAAGTCATGTTTTTCCATTTTAAAACATGGGCCCTATAACCCTGTTATTTGGGATAAATTTCACCACCACCATTTATTAGAATTTTAAAGAATTTTAAAGACTATCCTAGGGCAACCTATACACAAGACTTTGAGAACCTAGAGCTAATGGAATTTTTGACATAATTATCGTTCTATTTCCACTTATGTTTGTTTTTACCTTCATGGCCCTCTATTCTTGTAACTTTAGCTACAATGATGTCTATTTTAAATCATTCACAACAAAAAAAAGTAGTGCTTTTGGATGTTCCCACCTAAAACAAGTGAGCCAATGCTACAATGCTAGAGGTACTTGTAGTGTAACTACGTGTTTATTTTTCAAATTGTGAGGCCTCTCAGAAACATGAAGTATTGTTGAAAATCCTTTGGAGAGGAAGGATTTACCTACTTGATTTCACAAAATCTAGACTTAATAGCAAAGAATCATTGAATTTCAAACTTTGACAAATAATTACAAAAATTAGAAGAAATAACAATGAAACTCTGGCAACTCATCATATTGACTTTATGAATCATTCCCAAATACCCAATCCTTGTACTTACGCATACAATTAGAAATTTAATACAACTAATTGCAACTTGTTTCTAAAATCGACCCTTGCATAATCATGACAACCTAGGGGCAATTTGAGTAAAAAAGTTTTCAGACCTTTGAAATTTATAGTTTATTCATTTAGTATCAAAAAAAGCTGAAGAATTTGGAACCTCCTATCAACTCCCTACACAACGCAATAACAAAAACATTGATATCGAATAGTTGAAACCATGCTCGAATGCTTATTCAGAGGATGTTTTGTGTAGTTAGTAGTTACGTTGTGCTCACACAAGTGATTGTGGGCATCAGTGATTGTGTCTAGTGTGAATTGTGAACCCTTCCACTTTCTATTTCATTTGGAGAAACACTCACCATATATACAATAGCACCTCTCTAAGCTGATCGGTCCTGGACCGGTGTGACAAATTGGTTTGTAGAGGTTTATTGACTTCTGGAGGGTCATTTTTAGTCACAGCCTTTGCTATGTGGCCCAGTCCGGGACCGGTCTGTTGGTTTACAGAGGTTTATCTGCTTACATAGGTTCGACTTATGGAGGTTCTACTGTACTTACTTCCACACCTCAACCATTTTTAGTGTATGTGCCTGTCATCGCAGTCGTGTGATGACATTCCAATCCTCCGTTCTGTCAAACGCTAGTCGAGCATCATCAAGACTCCCACTCTTTGCATAAACGGGAACTAACACACCGCTGACATACTGGAACTCTGGAAGCAAGAGATTCGAGGCCAAACTACTTAAGGTGGTGTAAGCAATACGCACAGGCACCATTCTAAAACTACAGTACAATTTGAAGCAATTACTAGTTTGAAGATTGTCTCTAATCTCCAAATCTCCAAATGATGAGGGAAGGTCAAACTAGATGCAACTAAATACCTGAGAGTACTGAATGTGGATGCAAGTGCTGGGGCTTTGATTTGCGCAAAGCGGGATTTGAGTCAGATGGGTATGTGTGCAGTGTTAATTTCTTCATTGCTGCCCTTGGGTAGCCTGACTCATCAATAGATTCCTCATTGGAAAAATCTGGAGAAAATAAAACACCAATGGACAAAGTGATGGGTTTAAGACAATTAATACCACAAAATTGAATATTTAAGTTTGCACAAAAATTGCATACATCCATGTGCAATCTTAACATCTCTCATGACACTGTAGAAATTCTTAGAAATCCATCCCTCTTTAGATTCACCCAATAAAGAAAACATAGTGAAGCGCAAGTAGCAAAAAGCAAATCTTCAACTGACTTGAAGTCACAAACTTTCGATTGCTGCACCTACGTCTTTAAGGCAGGGAGACAGCCAAATTCCTAAGGTTACGAGATCGAGCCAATAGATGTTCCCCGGTGCACTGGCTGGAGAATCTCTCCAGCCAAAACAAGCATACGGGATTGCACGCCAACTGCCTTCATCCCTCTCAAGTTGAGTGTCCAGATCTATGAGAATAAAATGGGAGTTGCCATCTCCCTCTCAGGACGCTTTCGATCGTACTGCACTCGCAGCAGTAACGTGCTGGACCACAATTAGAAAACCAGGCGACCGGAAGGAAGATTCAGAATGCACGCTGGGTGGTCGAAGCTTGTGGACGCCTGATGAACACACATATTTAGGTTTCGCTGCAAAACAACTTTATCAAATACTTCGCCACGGAGCTTGCTGAGTTCGAGGTTCCTTCAAAAGATTCTCGTGCATAGTCAACACTTTGATGGACGACATGTAGCACATGACATTGACAGATTTGATTCGAATTAAAATATTACTAATCATAAGCCTTGAAAGCCTTCAAAATACGACCAAACTTGCCCCACTATTCAATCCGAATGAGCCTGCGGCGCTAAGTATGCGGATTGAATACGGCCAAACCTCAATTCCCACCCGTCATACTGTGGAAGTTGACTCCAGACAGTCAACCAAAACAACCCTATCAGAAGAATGTCCACAGTTGCCTCCCCTGACTGCCGCCAAGAAAGTACACTCAACAATTCCGTGACATCCACCAAAACCCTCATACGCAACAAATTAGGTCACGAGAAATTAGGACCCAATAAACCTCACACCAATCCCATGGACGCTAAACCTGCGCAGAAGTTCCCGATCGGCATCCGGTGCGTGCCAGGGAGCCACTTTTATTACTCGGTATTTTATAGCTGGCTACCAAGGTCCTTCCATCCGCAGCTGCTCTCCAAGATTTATGCGGCATCCAGTTCGCTCTGCACTGCAGTACAGCGTGCGAAAAACTCACTATTCAGCTCCGTCCCAGCTCACCCCCCGCATCCCGAGAATCATCTCCGAAGATCCACTATCGCCAGCAGTGTTGGATGGCGCCAGGACATATCCGTGACGGTGAAATTGCTTGCAAGTACTGTACAATTGTACAACGGACGATCCGTGGGCGGGGTTTAGCGAGGGAGGAGAGGGAGGAGGCGGAGGCGGAGACGGCGGAGGGGGCCAAGGGCAGGCTGCTTGCGTTTTGGGAAGGGGGGTTTGAAATGGGAAAGATCCAGGCGTCCACTTGGCAGTGGCCTGAGCTCCGGACGTGGCGCCGTGTGGAGGCCGGTTACGGGTTCCCGCGAGAGGAGGGTCGGGCCGGGCCGGGCCTGGTAGGCGCGTGGGTCCCGAGGGGCTCGGGCAGCGGGTGTCGGGGTACTGAAATAATTCACCTGGCTGCCCGCGCGGTGTGGCTGTTTGTGAGGTGGTGCTGCTGACTTGGAAGTCGGCCAGACCGGATTTCGGTTCTGCCCGTAAATGTTTTCCCTACACTAAACAGTGAAATCAGGTTGCCCCACACTAATTTCTTGACATTCTACACTATATCAATGTGTACAGTTACTTCAGTAAAGTAAGAACTATGTATATGGCAGGGGTTGGTGCATTGATTTGTGGCTCGGGATTAGAGATCGGCATGTGCTCCATCTAGACAAGCATTAGTCATGAGGTAACTTCTCTGGGGTAAGGCAACCTAATTGTTAAAGCAACCCAATTTCACTATTTGGTGTAGTTTAGATGTGCTATAAATATGTTTCTCGTGAAGTTTTATCCGCAAAGTGAAGATATTGTATTACAATTTTGTACAATATGTGTTCATTTCTTCATAAACAAAAATTAGGCAATGGAAATTTTCAATTTACAATACAACTACTGAAAGACAATTCATTTTACTCTGCATTAAAAAAAATAAGTTTTTGCCATTCAAAGTGCTCCCTAGAGACAATGAGTGACAACAAAAAAAATGTGGGTCATTGATAGTTAAAGCTTCAAATGTTGTATCCCATGGCAAGTGTTCCATCTTGTCTTTAGATTCAATAGTGGTTGGCAATGAATTTGCATTTTGGGTGAAGGGCATCTTTTCATCAATTACAAGCAATGCCTTTGGTATTTACCAAATTTTCATGTACATGAATGTGATTAACCCTTGAAGCTAAAAAAAAAATTGAAATTTTTTAATGTTGCCAAATACACTCCAAAAGCATCTTTTGTGATTTCTAGATTTGGCTTCATCTTCTCTAGAAAATTATATAGTTCCTCATTGAGAGGCTTTCTACTATTAGGTACCACATATACATTCAAAAAAGTCTTCAAAAAAGATTTGAATGAAATCATCTAATTTTTAATTGAAAACAAATAATCATTGACCATCCATCATCCGCTTTTTAGTTTACTGGGTGTTTTAGGGTTAATCCAACCTTCTCTTCAATGACATTTTAGAATAATCTTCACAATTGCCACATTATTATTGTTTGTAGCACATTTGTTTGACTTACATTCAAACTATTTAACTTGTAATATGATTGTCTCTCAAATAGTTTATATAAAGGAGTTAGAATGTATTGTATTTTCATCAAAATAATATACAAAGGCCTCTCTTACATGCCCCGTAGATTCCATTATGGAGAATTTTCTAAAATCTCATAAAATTGAAAAGCATAAATGCCATCAATTTTGTAGTTGAAAAATTTGGTCAATATGCAATTAACAAAGTGAAATTGGGATTATTGAGATATGTTTTGAAAAGAGACAATTTACTTGCCCTCCAAATATTTAAAAAATCCCACTAGATCCCTCATAAAATATATATTTTTGCAACTTTCCCTCGGATATATGGTATACAATACTATATTGATACACATACAGATATAGACATAGGCATACGGTATGCACAACTCATATGAATATGGAATATAAATATAGATATTCATGAATACTACATAAAATATTGGCATGTGGATACAAATACAATATATAGGTATAATATATGGTATATATATGGATATGACTGACGATCACATTTTGTACCAATTGTTATCACATTTGCGTTTAGAAAAGATATTCGGTCTATAAAAAAAGAATGAAGAATCAATTTAAATTTAAATTGTATTTTAGAAGGGAGATAATGAAAAAAAATCTAAGGAGAATTGGGGATTTAGACTTTGGTGTCTTTTTGAGTAACTATCCACTCAAAAGAGACATCCCAAAATTAAAAAGTGAAATTGGGATTTCAACTTTGTAAGAACAATATAATTCCTCTAGACCACTTAGGGCTTCAATTTCTTGTATAATGTATGTATATCCCAAATGCCCCCCTCTCTAGTTTGAACCCTATTGTTGGGATCCAACTGTCCCTTTTTTGCATTCTAATGTAGTGAACATTGTACAAGGAGTCGAATTGGAGTTGAAAAGGGTGGAATTGGGTTGAATAGTCACCATTTTATAACTTCTAAGAATATCCCCAAATGTGATTTAAATAGATGGGCAAAGGTTCATTCATTAGTCCACCATATAAAGGGATGCTTTTGATTACTATTGCAAACATGTAGGGAGTCCAAAGAACCACAATAAAATCCAAAAAAGACAAGAATAGTCCCCCCTAGGGGCAACTTGAGACCACCTATAATATATGTTTTTTTAATTGAAAAATGAATTGACAAAAATACGCGTGAAAAACTCTCTTGCAACAAACAAATTGTGAAACCAATCAATCTAAATATGTGCAGTGACCAAAGAGTCTACAATAGGTAATACATACCTTAATCAAATGACATTCAGAATCATCCCGTACAAACAGATTTTTGCTTTCCCTCTCTTGCAATTCCAATAATGTAGTATGCTCTAAAAGCACCCGTGCTTTGAAAGCAATCATGACATGGAGTTACATTTTGCTTTCTTCAATGTACCAATAGTGTAAATTTCAGGAAGTGGTCCCTTTTCTAGTGACCACAACGTTTCAACTTCAAAACTTCATAACTAATTCCACGAAGGTCCAAAAAATATAAAACGACTTGGTTTGGATGCCAATTCCATTTTCCTTCCTATAAAAATTTACTGGAAATTGTTTCAAGGAGTTTAGCTTCTCCAAAAAGGCAATCAGATCTTAAATGGTGCACACTACCTAACTTGTCACAGACATGTGATACAGACAGGTGGATATTTGCATTTTGAAGCGTATCGAAAGTCCCTTTTGAAGTAGACGTACTGTAAGTTAGAGACCAACTCGTTCACAAAGTTATTAGTGTACTTCTGGAGAAATAGTTCATGGGTCTCTTTCACAGTTGATATAAAGCGAGAAGAAAACCAAAAACATACAAACAAAAACTGTTGTAACTCAGAGGCATGGGATTCACACCAAATGAGTGTCATTTCTTTATGTAAAAAAATCCCCCTTCACACAAAATGAGTTCAGTTCAGTCCAGTCCAATAGTTTGCTGTCTGACGGAATTGTGACATTTCCATGTTTTCTTGAAAGATATACGTTTCCTGCAAGCACATAACATTCAGTAGCAGTCACTGGCTCTGCCCTCCCCCGAACGAAATGGTGTGGAATATACCACACCATATCAGTAACTCCTGATTTGGTGCGGACAGTTGTCAATATTTGTCAGAACTGAACTTCGAGCCCGCGCCGCAACTGTACGCTGAAGGCGACTGCACGCTGAAGTAGTGAAAAATTAAAAATTTCCAAGTAAAACTAAATACAAAACAATAGGAACTTTAAACAAAATGCTAATGGATTCATTGAGAGTATTGGTTTCTATGTTATTGTAGATTTACCTCATTTTGAATTGGAACCCATTCATGCATTGAACTTTGGAAGTGAGAAGACAACTCTTTATATGCACATGGAGTGGTAGGAGGTAGAGCAATCCATGTGGGATAAATAAAATAGAATTTGTAGGTTTTCATGCACTCATAGTTAAGTCAAAAACAAAGAATTGTGTTAAAAGTAGAATTTCGGACCTTGTTTAGGCATAGTAAAATAATTTTTTTTTTAAAACTTTGAACTAAAAGAAGTTGGTAAATGAAGATAAGTTTCACCTCCAAAAATCCTTTTGGGATTTTGAATCTTCAATCAAAAGTTAAGAATAAATTTTGGAGAGGACTTTTAATGGACATTTTCTAGAAAGTCATTTAAAAATCCATTCCAAACCCTCTCCGAAATTTATTCATAACTTTTGATTGGAGATTCAAAATCCCAAGCGGATTTTTGGAGGTGAAACTTATCTTCATTTACCAACTTTTTTTTAGTTCAAAGTTTTTTGAAAAAAATTATTTTACTATGCCTAAACGAGGTCTGAAATTCTACTTTTAACACAATTCTTTGTTTTTGACTTAACTATGAGTGCATGAGAACCTACAAATTCTAATTTATTTATCCCACATGGAATGCTCTACCTCCTACCACCCCATGTGTATATATAGAGTTACCTTTCACTTTGAAATCCAAAATTAGTTATTGATTGCAAGTATTAACGAGGCATTAGTGTATTACTCATTGGATTCTTTGCCAACATCTTTCACTACAATATTTGTTGATTTGTATGTCTAGTCCTAAAATTAAGAAAAGAAAATGGAACATACCATAATGTACTGTCACTATCCCGGTACCGAAGCTTACATAAATTAAGTGGGGATGAAAGTCGTGGATGAGGACTTCGGAGAGGAAAAGGCAGCCTCTCTGAAGGCTACTGAATGTTATGCAAGCTGGATTTGAATTGAAGCCCATTTCAAGACTTTTCTCCCGTCAAAGTTCAGCAGGGCTTTTACTTTCATTAGCCTTGGATCAATTGGCTTCATACGGTAGTCAATTGTAAGTCTCAATGTGACACTCTTATTACAAGATCATGATCCAAAGGCCGTCCAATTTACGCAATTTTTTTTGACACAAGCGTGTTAAGGAAACACACTGCGAAGGTTTCCGTCAGGATGGGGGCTGATTTCACACAAGGTAAGAACCTGTCGCCGCCAGGTATTGAACCCGCAATCACGCCATTTGGTTTGGGTACCTCACAACCAATTTATGAACTTTTGATGTGTGAGTTTGCAAGGTAAGAACACCTGTTTGTGACCTGTTTGTAAAATTATACCAGCTAGGTTTTTTTGCCTAAAATGTTCAACCTCCTTAGGGAGTCTAGAATCCTCTTGCAATTACTAACAAG
The DNA here is from genome assembly GCA_951799445.1 of Pseudisothecium myosuroides. Lineage (NCBI taxonomy): Eukaryota > Viridiplantae > Streptophyta > Bryopsida > Hypnales > Lembophyllaceae > Pseudisothecium > Pseudisothecium myosuroides. Next base: position 54,511,188 of record OX637287.1, on the reverse strand, counting down.
ATTCAACAAATAATGCTTTAACAATTCAATAATGGGAACCATGCTCAAACCTTTATTGAGATGCATTTTGTTGTTGTTATGTTAGGTACAATATAATTATGAAGATTCATAAACTCAACTTTGATATATGAGTAAGATAAAAGGGTATTGGTAGTCATCACTTAACCTTTGTTGTGGGGTAGCTAAATTGGATAAAATCAACAAATATCATACCCATATATATTGTAGCCAGTTTGCCCATATATGATATGCCTATAGGACTAAGGAGCACACTTGGGATTTTTGAGAACTTGGGCATGTTTTATTGACTTTGGATTCTGGATTTTTGGCATGAAACTTTAGGATAGCTCCTTTCATCATACTCTATACATGAAGCTTAATTTTCTTTTCATTTCAATAAGTATTTCAAAGTTATAAGTTTCTATTTTATTTCAATGTCAAAAATAGAAACTAAAAATAGATCTTATACCCCTAAATGTAAAAACTGCGTTTTTTGGCAACATAGTGATTTTGGGTAGCTCACTACGAGTGGAGTTTTTATTTTTTTTCTTTGAAAATTTCACACAATATGTGCCCGAGGAGTAGCTTTAAGGCCCAACAATTTTCATAACTTTTGACTTCACGGTTAAAAAGTTATTGCATGATATGTGATTTTCATTGTTGGGCAGGCAGCCCGGGCCGCTCGAAAAACTTCTTTAAAAATCACTTTTAAAAAAAATAAAAATTTGAAACTGGTTCTTTAGATTTATATCTACGTGGGAAGCTTTGAATCATTCCATTTGGATTAACGAGTCAAAAGTTATGAGGAGTTTTAGTTTGCGGGTAGTTATGGCTTTCAAAGACTCCATACCTACCCGCAAACTAAAACTCCTCATAACTTTTGACTCGTTAATCCAAATGGAATGATTCAAAGCTTCCCACGTAGATATAAATCTAAGGAACCAATTTCAAATTTTTATTTTTTTTAAAAGTGATTTTTAAAGAAGTTTTTTGAACTGTGCAAGTTGCTCGCCAAGCAATGAAAATCACATATCATGCAATAAATTTTTAACTGTGAAGTCAAAAGTTATGAAAATTGTTGGGCCTTAAAGCTACTCCTTGGGCACACATTGTGTGAAATTTTCAAAGAAAAATAAATAAAAACTCCACTCGTAGTGAGCTGCCCAAAATCACTATGTTGCCAAAAAACGGTGTTTAGGCATTTAGGGGTTAAAGTATATTTATTAATTTGATTTGATTGTATGGATGATATCTATATATATACCTTTGAAACAGTCAATTCTAACTATTGAGATGAAGTTACAAGAATTTTATTTTGAGGGTCATCAACTTTAAAAAAGTATAAAAAGTGGTTTAATGAACTTAGTTCTTAAAATTAAAAATCATGTATTACTCATTAGAACATGCTTATTGAAGGGATTTCCAATTTTGAATTTTTTTATCAAAGTTATTAGCAATTTAGTTTTTTCCTTCATCATGTATACCACCTTTTATTTTATAAATTTTAAAATATGGAATTTTTTAATCAAATTCTTTTTCATGGTATTTTCAATCCATTTTCCAAAATATCAATTGGCAAAATGCAAAAATTATGTGACAAAAGTTTTTTTGCTAAAAAAATTGAGAGACAAAACATAATCTTTTGGAGGGGCTTCAAAAAACATGCTTTAGATATATTGATCTTGCAATGGGGGGGCACTCTAAAATTTTTGGCAAGATGTATTTGAACAAGATAACTAAAATATTATTTGGATTTATAAAGGAATAAATAAAGCACAAAAAAAATTATCATTAATTTGGAAGCAAGTATGTTTGAAGTATTTTGGGGCCTCAAATAACTGCAAAACTTTAAACCCTAAAGGACCGTTGTTCCTTCGAGGGACAAATGGAATTTTGGACAGGTACCTACGGGCTGAATTTTTGTCATGATTTCTTGAAACTTTTTTTGAAGATAGAAAAACTAATAAGCTATGTGGAAATATAAATTTTTCACAATTGGTGCCCAGGAACAAAAGTGTTGATCAAATAAGCTCAAAACAAGGAGGAGGGGGGGGGGAGGGAGCAGCAAAAAGAAATTTGCAAAAATTTGAATTTTTTTTTGAATTTTTTTCTCATAGATTATATTTTTGTCTATCTGGAAAGCTTTGATTCATTTCATTTGGATTTGTTATGAGAAAGTTATGGACATTCTTGTTTTTCAAGCAGTTAGAGCATCTTCTTGAAAAAAATAACTTATAGGATGCATTTTTTAATGCAATTTTTGCAATTTGTCAAAAAAAAATTGCATGGTTGAGTATACTTGCTAGATTAATCCCACCATTGGGATTAGTGCATTTTAATTCCATCTAAAAGATATTAATATTTAGATTTTCCTTCTCTTGTACCTACTTTTACTTAACAATTTTTTTAAGAATGAAAATTAAGTTCTTTTGAATTTTTTTTCCCCTAGACTCTCAATTCAATTCTCCACTATAAACATTTAAAGCTCAAAATTCTATAGTGCAAAAAATTTTAAGCTAAAAATGTTCAAAATCAAAAAATCTAGACCCGCAATGTACTGAAAAACTTTTTTTTTTCACTTTAAACGCAAATATCTTGTAATTTGTGCGGTCAAAAATTTTGAAATTTTTTCCACACTTTTTATACCAGTTAGGTGTAAGATCCTACGGTTTGATGTGAAAAAAAACAATTAAATTTTTTTTACTCTTTGCTATAGAAATGGCAGTTTTTAGTGCTTTTTGGCAGAAAAAAGGCCTCGGTCCTTTAGGGGTTAAAATTCAACGCTTAATTGTACCCTTTTATTTATTAAATAATTACCAAAGAGTCAATTTATCACAAAATGAATTAGAGACAATATAATTAAATATTCTATTGAAGCTCCAACATATTATGAACTTTGTCGTGGTATCCTCAAAAAAAAAATTCTTAAATCATGCCAACCTAAAAAATTAGTTATAGTGGAATAGGAATTTGTTTTTAGAGCTCTTATTTTTTTATTCTTAAAAATTAAATCAATCGTTTAATCCCAAAAATCCCATTATCCCCTCTAGGGATAAAATGGATTTTAGGCAAGCTCTTGCGGTTTCAATATTTGTCATAATATTTTGAAATTTTTAGTTAAGATTGAAAAACACATTAGCTGTGCAGGAATCTAATTTTTATTTCAATTGATGCACGGGGGCAAAAGTTATGGCACAATAAGCCCAAATTTTAGTTCAACGGGCAGAAAAAAACACTTGACAACCCTTAAATTAAAATAATTAAAAAAAATTCTCATAGATTATATGTTTATGTACATGGGAAGCTTTGATTCATTCCATTTGGATTTGATATGTGAGAGTTATGAACAATCTTATTTTTTAGGCAATGAAAGCATCTTGGTCAAATAACTTGTAGGATTCATTTCTGAGCTCAATTTTCATAATTTTCATAAAATAATTTTGTATTGAAGAATTAAGTAGAAATTCTAGGAATTTAAAAAGGAAAAAAATTTTAAAAAAATGATTTTCATTCTTTAAGAAATTATTAAGTAGAAGTAGATCTATGATTGAACAAAATACTAAGTTGTTAATAGCTCTAAGATGGAATTGAAACACAATAATTCCAACAACAAGATTATTCTAGAAAAAATACTTAACCCTTTCAAACAATTTTTTTTTTAAATTGTGAAAATTGCATTCAAAAATGAATCTTATAAGCTAATTTTTGAAGAAGATACTTTTATTGCTTATAGAATAAGATTGTCCATAACTTTCTCATCACTAATCCAAATAGAATGAATCAAAGCTTCACATATAAACAAAAATATAAATTACTTTTACTTTTTGTGAATGCTTTTGTGCTATCCATTGACCTCTGTTTTCAGCTTATTGTGCCATAAGTTTTGCTCCAAAGAATTTATTAAAATAAAAATTATATTCTCAGGAAGCTTTATGTGTTTCTTAAGCTTCACAAACAGTTTCATTTTTACCTTGTAGGGCCAATGTGACTTTGGGGGTTAATATAAAGAATGACATGTCTTTTAGGAAGAAGAACTGTTAAAAAAAAGGGGAATGTATTTTTTTCAAAACTAAAAATTGAATTAGAATCTATAACAGATGCATTCTTTTGAATTGCAAGCAAACCCTATTTGTGGAGGACTTGGATTTTGGCACACAAAAACTCCTGATTGTAGACACAACTTTAGGTTAAACAGGAATATCTTGAGCTTGGAGACTGCTTTGGTCTAATAAGGGTTTTGAGCAGATGCTTTGGTGAGCAGGATCGACGTGTCAATTATGAATTCCAAACATCTCAAAGCCTAGTAGACTCTATCTTGCACAATTTTGTAAGATGTTCCACTTGAAAAGTATAAAGAAAATCCTTTTCTAAAAACAAAATTGATTAAAGTTCATCATTCCATATTCAACCAACAAATGTCTCAAAATCATCTAGAAGCCATTTTTTGATCTTGCTGGTAACACTAAAAGTTTGCATGTCAATTTGCCTTCTTCATCAATTTAAGCTTCATATGTACAACATAGTTCATTACTTTAGTAACATTTAATCCTATTATTAGTCTTTATTATATTATACAATACAATACGTTTCATTGGGTTAAAGTCATCTATGTATAGTGAGCTTCCTAGGTAATATAACATTTTTGGGGGTATCTCTAAATAACAAGACGTAGGTTAGTCCCACTGTAAATGCATTACGGATATCAAAACTACTTTTGTGGCAATAGTAGCACCTTGAGCTTTATGTATAGTGATAACATGTGCCAATGCCAATGGAAATGTAGATTTGAAGTATTTCCCTTCATACATGTACCGGTAGTTAAATTTTATTGTCCTTCTCTAAAATTTCACTTGCAAGCGCGATTCCAACATACCAATTGTAATAGCCTCTACATATGTACCTTCTTTAACCCCTAAAAGCCCGTTGTCACTTCGGGGGACAAATGCGTCTTCGGGCATGTACCTTTTTGCTGAAATTTTCTCCTGATTTTTTTGAAACTTTTTGTGAACATGAAGAATTGAGAGAGGTACGTGGCAGAAAAAAAAAATTTGAAATCGGACCTTTGAGCAAGAGGTTATGCCATTTCTTGGAATGCGTGGGGACGGGGGGCAGCAAAAAAAATTTGCAAAATTTTGAATTTTTTTTTTAAATATTTTTTTTCTCATAGATTATATTTTTGTCTATCTGGAAAGCTTTGATTCATTTCATTTGGATTTTCTATGAGGAAGTTATGGACATTCTTGTTTTTCGGGCAGTTAGAGCATCTTCTTGAAAAAAATAACTTGTAGGATTCATTTCGGAATGCAATTTTTGTAATTTTTCAAATTTTTTTTTTGTGAATGGCTTAGTTTACTTGCTAGAACAATCTCACCATTGGGATTAGTGCATTTTAATTCCATCTAAAATATATGAATATTTTAGATTTTCCTTCTATCTTGTACCTACTTCTACTTAACAATTTTTTTAAGAATGATAATTAAGTTTTTTTGAATTTTTTTTTTTTCCTAGACTCTCAACTCAATTCTCCACTATAAAGATTTAAAGCTCAAAACGCTGTAGTGCAAAAATTTTAAGTTAAAAATGTTTAAAGTCAAAAAATCTGGTCCCGCAATGTGCTGAAAAACTTGATTTTTCCACTTTAAACGCAGATATCTTGCAATCTGTGCGGTCAAAAATTCTGAAATTTTTTCCACACATTCTCATACCAATTAGGTGTAAGATCCTATGGTTAGATGTGGAAAAAAAACAATTTTAATTTTTTTTAACTTTTTGCTATAGAAATGGCAGTTTTCAGTGTTTTTTGGCAGAAAAAAGACCTTGGGCCTTTAGGGGTTAAGATGAAAAAGATCTAGACCTTAGGTTTAAATCACAAGTATTTTTCAAATAGACTACATCTTTGTATTTATAATTATTTTCATTTGGTTTTAGAAATAAACACTATTAAATATTAGTAAAACAATTTTATTTCATAGACATCTCCTATTTTAATGCTATTGTTACTAACAAGTCACCTATATACCTATTTTTAATGTTTTAGAGATAAAGAGTATTAATAAAAAAAATTAAGCTTTATAATAGATCCAACATTCTTCAATACATGATTTTATAGGTAATTCTCTAGGACCCATGAGTCTTGTTTTAAAAACTAAAAATTGAATTAGAATTTATAACAAATACATTTTTTTTAAAATTTAAAGAATGAAAAAAAAATCTCTAAAATTTGAAAGTGTAAAATAACTAGAATCGAAGTAATAAAATCCTAAAAAATATCCAAAAATATGAACACTTCATTTTTTGAAATCCAATTGTAGATGTCATCATTCTGCATAATTTTTGCAAGATTTTTACATATATTTGGGATCATCCTAGTTCTTTTATAATTTGAATCTTTCAAATTAAGTGTACGAATTTTAACATTCTAGAGAAGGAGACATTGAGCCACTCTTTCATTGAATCAAAATTTGATTCTCTGAGTGCTTGAAGTCTTACGACAAAGTGAATTGATTCCACCCATTCCACTATTTTAAGTGAACTTGTCCTAAAATCTTGTCTCCAATTCTTTTTCTGATTTAATTTTGTAATATTATACATTATAAATTTTGAAAATTGGAAAGCGCTACAATAATATAGACATCTCACTCACAAAAATCTAGTTTCAAAAAATAAGGATTTTTTGAATTTTCTTAAATTTATTATCAAATATTTGAAGATATTATATGTAATTGTCTTTATTAGCTGTAAGGGATTATGGGGTTAATATAATTTGTTCATAGGATGTCTAAAAAATATATACTAAAAGAATCTAAAATCTTCTTTCAAGTGCCAACATGATCCAACCAAAGTTAGGATAATTCAAGTCATACTTAGATTCTTAGTTGACAAATATAGGTGCAAGATTAAAAAAGACCTCAAATATTTTATTTAGGCTAATATCTATAAATAAAAATACTATTATTACAATTAAAAGCCATTTTTAATTTTCAAATAAATTTTTTTTTTCCAAAAAACAAAAACATTGATGAATTTTTGTATTATTTGTGGTTCTTTAAAGTCAAAACTTTAAATTGTCTTATTAGTGCATGTTTCAAGACAAACATTTATAAAGTCCCAAATCATTCACTAAAGGCTCTATTATTTTACATTCATGTAGAGTCATGTGCAAAGTTTGCAACATTTTACGATGGTGGTTTAATTTTGCATGGATGAGCCTATGACTAATTTCCATTGTGCAATTGTATATAAATGAATTTTTTTGTATTTATTTTTCAGAGATGTAATCACGTGTCACACATAAGTCATAAAATTCTAGACTTTTTTGTAAATAATTGAAATTATTGTGAATTTTTGAATAGTGAAAAAATTCATATGAAATTCTAAATATGCTTTAAAAATCCAAAAACTTCTCCATAACTACATATAATAGTGTAAAGCAATGTGATTCAAACCAAGTTACCATGTCATTCTAATATTAAAAATTCAACCCATTATGGTAATAGGCCTGAAGCTTATATTGCAATAGACTATTAACTATTTAATTTTTTTTCAATTTTTTTCAATTGGAATAGAAACTAGACTTGATATCCTTCATTTCAATAGCTGGTTTCAAATCCAAAAAATACCATTTCATGGATAAAATTCATATAAAAAACTAATAAGGACTTAGAAGTTGCCATTGTATACTACATGGCAATCCGTCAATTAAGCATCTTCTTATGCAATCACAATGTATCACAATGACGTAATAATATTCAACACCACTCATTAAAATGTGTTTATGCAACCTCAACAAAAAGAGGATGAAGAATCATTGCAAACACTAAGTACTTGATGTTGGAAACAAAGAATTCTTCTATGTAGGACAAAAGTGTAGATGTTTATCCTTAGAATTTTGTGTGGAAAGGGGAGGTCTTGCACAATAGTTTGACCTCCAAAGAATACTTTTGGGTTTCTTCAAGCAAATGATTTACACGGTACCGAAAGAAGTTGATTTACACGGTGACTAGCCCGTCCTTCTGCAATTAAGATTATGTTAGTAGCGCTTCAAGAGTCCCTACTTAAGGAAGGCCAACCCATTTCCGCCAGCTACTTAATTCCGTCATCCTACTTTTGGCTCCAATTCTGTTACAAAACTCATCCAAATTTGTTCTTTCTTTGACAAAATCACTGCATTAATGCCAACAAGGTATAACAAGTCAAACTTTTAATGGTGAATACTTAAGTACCATTGGCTACATGGAATGGCGGTTATGGGTACATTTATGACTCCACTCTATGAGAGGTTTTATCATTTTGGGACAGATCACTCCAGAAATTCACAAAAAATTTACAATTTCAATCGGAAAATTATAATTCCACTTGGGTTTCGATTTGTGAAACAAGCGCACGCCTCTAAAGAATACATTTACCCCAAGATATTCATATTGCTAATTTGTATGGTAATAGGCTTGTCTACCTTCAAGAGAATTGGGTGTGTCCGCTTCTCCCTTTAGTACCTTTAGTTCCGTACACGGACAACTAAGTCAACCCCACCAAAGCTTGCCAAGTTGCAGGAATCGATTGACTGCATACACAAGCTAAGCCTCGCTTTCAGGACTTCAAGCTTCCGACATTTGGCGAGCTGAAGCCCATGCATCCCAGCACCAGCACCAATGCAGTGGTAAGCCTGTGTGGGAGTGTAGAGCAGGCCCACTGCAACAGGTTGAAGCAACACTTTAAAAGTTTTGCACCATTGATCTTCTGATAACGAGGAAGTTTACATTGATTATATGCCAGTGGCACAAAAGCCACGAGAGTGACAAGCAAGGATCACCCAAGGTGGACAAGCCTATTACCACCCTGATTTGCAATCTAAATATCTTGGGGTCAACTCCAAGAGAGGTACATATTTTTCAGAGGGGTGCACTTGTTTCACAAATCAAACCCAAGTGGAATTATAATTTTCCAATGAAAATTGTAATTTCTGTGAATTTTTGAAGTGAAATTACAAAACCATCCATAGAGTGGAGCCATAAAAGCTCTATCAACGACCCATAACTGCCTTTTCATGTATTCATGAGCACGTAAATATTCACCAATAAAGTATAGACATGTTACCCCTTGTGGCATAAATGCATTGATTTTGTTATAAAAAAGAATGGATTTGGATGAATTTTATGGTGGAATTGGGGCCAAAAGTAGGGTGATGGAAATAGGCAGTTGGTAGAGATGGGCTTGTCTACTTTAAAATTGTCCCCACTTAAGTTGACAGGTGTGCATAGATGGAGTCAAAACTACTAGGAGGTGTTATTTTTACTTGTAGGCAAATGAGAGTCATAAAGGTTAATCCCTAAAGTCCCACTGATCCTATGGGAGCCAAAATGCAACTTTAGGTAGGCTCATATGGTCTTAATATTCATTGTAATTTTCTGAAACTTTTTGTGAAACTAGAAAAATACATAAGTTTCTTGGGAATATAATTATTTCAATCGTTGCCCAGAAGCAAAAGTTACAAAACAACAAGTAGAAAATGGAGGTTGGCGAGCAACAAAAAAAAAATCTCGTGAAGTCAAATAAAAAATAAAAAATAATATATTGTCTAAAATATTATATTTTTGTCTACACATGAAGCTTTGATTCATTCTATTGGAACTTGTGATGAGAAAATTCTGGACAATCTTGTTTTTCAAGCAATCTGAGCATTTTCTTCAAAAAATAACTTACATGAGTCATTTTTGAATGTAATATTCACATTTTTTTCAATTTTTTTTGACAACGTTAAGTATGCTTGTTAGAACAATCTCATTGTTGTGATTATTGTATTTCAATTCTATCTTAGAGCTATTAACAATTAGTTTTTTGTTCAATCTTTAGACCTACTTCTACTTAACAGTTTTAAAAAAAATGAAAATCAAGTGTGTTTTTTAAAAAAAATATTAGAATTACAACTCAATTCTTTAACACAATTTAAAAAAAATTCAAAGTCTATGGTGCAAAAAAATTCCACAAATGGTGGTCAAAGTCATTGAAATTGCAAGACATCGTTCAAAAAAACTTTTTCTCCAACTTTGAATGCTATTATCTTCCAATTTGTGTGGTCAAACATCATGAAATTTGTACCACATGATTTGAGACAAGTGAAGTACAAGGTCCTATAATTAAATTCTAAGAAAAATATTTTTTTGTTTTCTTGGGCGCATGCAACAGAAATGGCAATTTTAAGTGTCATTTGATAGAAAATATGGCTTAGGGACTTTAGAGGTTAAAATAAAATTTGAAAAATATTTTTTTGGAATTATTTTTTTAATTCTATGAATTTTCAATGTAAAATGTTGAAGTGTTCTATAGGTGCATATTTGAAGTGCCTCTAAAAAGTCCCCAAATCATTCACTAAAATCTTTATCAACCAATCATGTCTTTGCAACCATGTTGCGCCATGTGTAAGGTTGGCGGCATTGATTTGAGCTCATATTTGGAATACTTCAAGAGATCCCTACATTATAGAAATGAAGGGATAAACAAAAATGGATACAACTACCTTAGTTTGAGTGTGTACCTCAAAATGTGTTTTCATATAAAATGAATATAAATATACCATAAATAAATTTGAAATATATTATAAATCTTATTATATCCTATATAATTGTGAATTTGAATTTGAATATTTTTTGGGTAGTACGTGAATTATTTCTAAATTTTTAATTCTTTATAATTTTTGTAGATTTTTGATAATAAGTACAGTAGATACTCATTCGATTCACTTCTAGACGACTTAGATATATTTTGAACAAAAATTGCCAAAGCTTGTCACTTGGGGGGGGAAGTGGAAAAAAAATAAAAATTATTGAATTCAATCATACAAAATTTGTATTAGATGACCATGAGAATTAGTGAAACTTAAAAAAAAAAAATTTGACCTCATAGATTGGAAGACTGTAGCCTTTGAAGTTAGAAGTAAAAAATTCTTGCCCAAGAAGATCAAGAGATTTCAATAGTTCATCTTAAAATGATATTATGCACTGCACATAGTGTTTTTTTTGTAGATAATTGTATTTCTTTATCATGTTTGTTTCATACTTGCCAAATTTACAAAGTAGAGGGGTTTTGCACATGTTTTCCTATGAAATGTTGGGCATCACAATTTTTATCCTTGCTTAGGATTCAACGTTTGTCATTGTTAGAAGAGTGTTTTGTGGTTTAGGGTTTACTAAATGCCTTGTTGTAAACCTCTTTTAGAGAATTGAAATACTAATTGATAGTTTCAAAATTTGGATGGATGATTTCCAAAATTTAGTTGGTTGGTTTCAAAAATTTGGTTACGAAGGTACACTGCCAAAGTTAACACAAAGATCGTGTTATTGGATGTGACCTAAATAATGTATTGAAAGGCCACAAATTAATGTTTTTTTTTCCGTTTTTTTGGACTATGCAAAAAGAGGTCTCAAGCAAAGGGGTGAAGCTACTTACATCTACATACATGGATGAAACATACAAAATACGGATGAAAGCACATATTCATTCAAAAGTGTATACGTTCGTCTATAATAGAGTGATATTGTCCCTGGATTATAAAGCGATTGAACAATTTCATCCATTGAAAATAGGAAAATCTGTTGCTCAATATTTCCTCAAAAAATTTGTATAGCAATTAAGCGATGAACGGCCTTCTTCAAACCAAAAAAACCCTGCTCCCAATCCTCCCAATCCAACAGGGAATAAAGTAGGCTACCTTTTTCTGACCCCCCTCCCATTTTCAACTCATAGGCTGTTGTATTTCCGTTGAAGTAGCTATATGTAACTGCTTAGTTATGATGTATTATGATACGTTGATTTCCGATTGATTTTTTGATCAGCCTACGGTTGGAATTAGACATGCTTATAAAACAAGAATAGGGTTTCAGAGAATCTTGTCTAAAAAAATTCACAGTAACTTTGTTCTTGGGTTAAAAAATACCAAAAAAATTCAGATCTGTCTCAAGTCTACTTCCCGGCACGGGATTTTTTTTTCCTCCACCAAACCCAGCCGGCAGCTATGATGAAATCCTTAACCCCTAAATGCCCAAGGCCTGTTTTGAGTGACTTGGAATTTGCTCTAAATTGAACAAAATGCCAACATTTTGATAAGTTGTATCAATTTTTTTAAAATTGTAACCGTACCAATTCAAACTAGACATGTTAGAGATCTCATAGGAAAAGAAAACACAACAATATCACTTATAGAGTGAAAGATTATAATGTTTGACCATGAGGGTGTTAAAATTGCAAAAAACTTTCAACCCTCTTTTCACAAGTCGAATCTAAAAAAATGGTGACCAAAAAAATATGAGGTTAAAGAGCCTAACATGTATAACTCCAATCAACTTATGGCTTCTTAAAATCTACTCTATAGTTTTTTTAAATGAATTTTGAATGTGATTTTCGATCCAAGATCTAGTGTATTTGAGGCTCATTTCCAAGAGCTCTCAACACTACGGGAAGTCAAGATTGCAATGGGTACCCTTGCACAAAATCTTCAATAGAAAAATCACTATTGATTATTTTCAAGATCGGATTTTTGATGCTAAAACTAGACTTCACAAAGAACTTTCCAAAAATATTAAACTACTAAAAATAGCAACTTGGTTGAGTTTTGTTTGACTTCAAAGTTTTGCAAACACCAGATTTTGGTGCCTCGGGCATTTAGGGGTTAAGTGGTTGGAAATAGGTTGTAAGCTTCTACGCTTGAAGTTTTCTGACGGGCCGATGCTCCCAGCCCACCACGCTTATTCTGCCCTGCCCAGTCGGGCCGCGGGCACGCGTTTAATTCCCTCCGACTCTGCCCGCTGCCAGTGAACCTGAGAAAGCCCCGCTCGCCCTCTCCACATGGCGTCATGGCGAGGAGGGACGGAGCGACGGAGCGACGGACCGCCCGACGGAGGCAGACCAGCCAAACCAAAGCGCAATTCCCGCGGCCGTGAACAATCGCTGCACTTGCAAGCCCAACCAGGAGTCCTCCGTGTGCGTCCATTTGCCGGCAACGCTGCTGCTGGCAGACAGGCCCAGGCAAGGCGTTGGAGCATCCGCAAGTAAGTTAATAAACTGGTGGTCGGTTTGGCCGTGAAGATCGCCGAACTTCCCAAGTCGGCGTTGTCGGTGCACTTCTTCATTCAGAAACGGAAACACGCTTCACGCTCGGTTCTCGACATTTGAGGAACTCCCAAACGGGGGCTCGCATTCGGATTGCCAAGTTTTGAGTTTGGGTGGGATTGGTTGCGGGGGTGGTACAGTATAGAAACGGTGAGCACGCCATCCCTCAGTTGCGGCTTTTCTTTTTTTGTTTCCCTTTCCTGGAGTTTGTACGTTTCATGGAGGTTGTTCTTTTGAGGGATGTGAACGAGGCGTGAGTTGACAGTGTCTACATTTTTTTCTTTGACGTTTTCGATTTTGGTTCCAAGGGTGGAACTTTGTGGAACTGAAACAAAAGATTGCACGGAGCTTGGAGAATTTTCAGTTTCTTTTGGGACTCGTGGAACAAGTGCAGTCATTTCGGAGGAGAGTGAAGAAGGGATTCGGTGGGTTTCGTTTTTTGCTCTGTTTGATTTTAGAGGACTGTTTTGTGGTTTTTAAATTTTTGGGAGTTTGGTAGGCGATGGCGGGGCGATACTTGCGATGATGGGAACTTAGGTTACGCTGGGAAATTAAAGCGAGAGGGTTAGGGAGACACTGAGTGATTGGTGTAGTGATTCTGAGGCGGTTTCTCTTCTTATTGTCGTGCAGGGGGCTTAGAGTGGTGCAAACCAGTTTAGCTGCCGAAATGGTGTGACAAGCGCGATGGATGTTGTGAAACTTTGAAACGAGAATTGCAGGCGTAGAACGGGTCCATTTGAACAAATAATGTTGGATTGCTAGTAGGTGGTTTGGAATTTGGATGGACAGGGGGGCCATTGAAGCTCGCTCTTTGGTGTGAATCGGCGCACTATGAATTTAGCTCGGGGTCCTCGCGTCCGCCCCTTCGTTAGTTTACTTTCCTTGATTTTCTTCATCGCTCTCCTCCGCACGCGTCCTTCGCCGTCCACTTCGTCACTTGCAAGCCAAGAATCAAGCGTTCAGGGATACGAAACATGGCCAGGCACAGGGCGTCATGTGCTGGGATTCAATCCTGTCATATCCGAGGTAACCAACAATAAAACTTCCAATATACCCAGCAGCAGGCTGAGGAGGAAGGTCACGAGGCCGTGCACGAACGTTCGGGAGCATGTGGGGTTTCCAGATGAATGCAGTTACGTGCGAGCCAACACGGAGTGCCAGTCGGGGACGCTCATCGAGTACATCAATGCGTATTACTGCACGTTTTCCAAGGCGCCGGTGCTGGCCTATGCGTTGTTCTTCGTCGGGCTCATGATGCTGTTCTACATGCTGGGCAACACGGCTGCTGATTACTTTTGCTGCTCCCTGGAGAAGCTGTCGCAGCTGCTGCGCCTTCCACCCACGGTAGCAGGGGTGTCGCTCCTTCCTCTCGGAAACGGAGCGCCGGATGTGTTTGCCAGCATTGCGTCGTTTCTGGGAACGGGACACAGCCAGGTGAGAGAGAGTCCGAGATCACTTTTTTTCTCTCTTGATTGTAAGGTTTTCTTTTTCTTTGGAATTTTTACATGTAGGGCTTTCACTTTGACGGATAGAGAACGTTTGTATATACTCAGTTACAGTAAGGTACACGGAACCCTCTCTACTGACACTGCTTGGGTGAGCAAATGAGCTTCTGAATGCACTCTCACACGTGTTTACAACTGGACATGGACAGTCAGATTTGTACTTCACATGACTGACTCTGAGGATAAGTTTGAGGATTAAATATTGCCTTTTTGGATTAGATGTTAAGCTCGGAGGATTAGATGTCAAGCATTGAAGATTAAACTTGACTTGCTCAATCAGATGCGCACACGGCATGACAGATTGTGAGGAAATACAGGGGATGTGAAATTGTACTGTGTATTAGAGAGATTAGAGAGGTTTGAGTGTATCGTAAGAAATCTCCATGAAAGATTCTAAGTTTTACTTTTTTCACTTTTCATGTTTTTCGGGTATGGCTGTTTTCAAAAGAGTTGAGTGATTTGATTGATTTTCTGTGCAGGTTGGTCTGAACAGTGTGCTTGGGGGCGCAGTCTTTGTGACCTCCGTGGTGGCCGGTTCGGTGTGCCTGGCGGTGCAGCCGTCGGGTTCAGGAGGGACACGGCCGCGACTGGATTGGGCTTGCTTTGTGAGGGATGTGGGTTTCTTCATGGGCTCGTTGGTGGTGCTTTCCTTCATCATCTATGAAGGAAAGATCAGCTTCGTGGGGGCCGTTGGGTACCTCTCTTTGTATGTGTTGTATGGGATTACAGTAGCCATGTATGAATTGATTAAGAAGCGTTACCCTAAAAAGCGACACCGGCATCTGGACCCACTTCTTTCAAGTAAGCTCTCACTTCTCTGCGGGCTGTCGAATTGCTCTAAGAATTGCGTTGCCTGTCTCAGATTGTTGATTGTACAGTCAAACTCTGCGAAGTTTTTGGCCTTTTGGAATCTTTAATTGTTTCAAAAGGTATTGCAAGCTGCCTAGTCTGGAGGGGGCATCTGTAGTACCGAAAGTGTCGCATTCCTCTTCAACTACCCCCCCCCCCCCCCTTTTAAGCATATTAATTATGCTCACGGTGTATAAGGTTGAGGACTCCCTATACTGACTCCGTTACCATCACCCAGTAATCTGTTCGTGTATTTATACCACTTGGTTGCACTTTTTAGCAAGTGGTGCAAGCACGACTTGGCTAAATATCTAACGGAATTGGGGATTTTCCACCGTCCCGTCGATACTGGTCTACAACCTCCCGTTTCGAATGATGGCATAAGAGGTTCATGCGGAGTGATAAAAATTGGCCTCACACATCTGACTCTCGTGTGCAAGGATCTCTCTATATATCTTCCAGGGATCACAGCGCTAAATATGTTTAGTTGCTTGAAGTGACGCAAATAGGATCCTCTACCTGACGCCCACTTATGTGAATTGACGTTAGAATGTAGTTCGTCTTTGTCATCGTGCCAGGTTAATGTCTCCTGATGTTCAAAACTGTTGGTTTGCCAGATGAAGGCATGGAAGAAGCACTAGAGGTAGGCTCCGAAGCGACCGATGTCTCGCCGTCCTCTTCCGTGGGGGAAATGACCGCTGCTCCTTGGAGTTGGCAACAGACGCATCACGTTGCAATCTACTCACACACAAGCCTGGCAGCGGCACTGGAAGCATTGGATGCTGAGGGTGATCAGCACGACGAACACAACCGTGGAGAGTACACGCAGCCTCTAAACGAGGAAATGCCGACGGAGGTGAGACTTTGACACAACTCTTATTCCTAGATAGCTGACGTTCACTCCTAACGGACTGAAACGCTCAGATTGGGCTTTACAGCAGTTTTGAGTACGTTATGTAGGGGCTTGCTTTTGTCCAATTTTAATATTGATGTTTCAACCACGTTCTTAGCCGTTTCTGGTGATAAAAACATTAAGCCCATTCTGAATTTTACTCCCTCTGTCCGAGATAAGTGTCCTCATTGAACCTTACGTCACGTTTTTTAAGGTTGTTTTGAGTAGGTCATTTGGAGGTTTCCTTCTGTCCAATTTTATTTAGCATGCTATGAACACATGCAACGTTCTTCATTCATTCTGGTGATATAAAATTTGAAACCTTCTGAGTTTATGCTCTCACAATATGATCCATGAAATTGGTATTAAACGTTTTCAACAACACACACCGCGGACACTTATTTCCGGACGGAGGGAGTGTTCTTCACAGTATGCTCAGTAATAGCGGTCGTTTTCAAGGTGTGAGTCGTTATTTTTAGGAGCTAATAGAGCTAGATCCCTGCAACCGTGTTTGGGATTCTCACATTCGTTTGGTCAATTTGAATGCCCTCCAGGAGCCAGCTTGCAGCGCGGTGTGTTGGGAGATCATGGACCTCCCGCTTGGTCTGCCCCGCCGTCTCACGATCCCTGTCGTGGAGGAGAACCGCTGGTCCCGTCCCTTCGCCATCGCCAGTGCAACTCTGGCGCCCACTCTTTTGGCCGGCGTGTGGGACAGCAACGACGGAGAGCCTTTCGGGAGCACCCCCGGCGCGTACGCGTTCGGCATCTTCCTGGGGATCGTCTTGGGCGGGCTCGCCTACTTCAGTTTGGAGAAGGACCGGCCGCCCACGCGAGGCTTGATGCTATGGGTGTTGGGCGGATTCATCATGAGCATTGTTTGGTTCTACTTGATTGCGAACGAGCTCGTGGCCGTACTCGTTGCATTGGGCGTCATTTTGGAAATCGATTCCGCCATTCTGGGGCTCACGGTGCTCGCTTGGGGAAACTCCATCGGCGACTTGATTTCGAATCTAGCGTTGGCGTGCAACGGCGGTGACGGAGTGCAGATTGCGATGTCGGGATGCTATGCAGGGCCCATGTTTAATACTTTGGTGGGCTTGGGGCTTTCATTTGTTTTGGCGAGTTGGAAGATGTTTCCTGACCCGCTCGTGTTGCCGGAGGATCACACCATTATCTATACCGTGGGTTTCCTGTTTGTGAGCCTGCTTTGGGGACTGCTGGTGTTGCCTGCTCGTGGCATGGTGCCGAACAAGGTCCTGGGAGTGGGGCTTCTGTTTTTGTATGCTACATTCTTGTCGTTGAGACTGGCCGATAGCCTCGGGTTTATTGCGCTGGAAGGCTTCCATTTGGGCTCCTCACCGGGGTACTTGGGGGTCCGACTTTTGTAATTTAGGGTTGTGTAGATTCTTTCGAAGAGGAGGGTACCCTCTGAAAATCTGAGTGCCGAATCGGTAACTTAGTGGACCATACAATCAGGTGTGTACGATTAGAAAACAACGAGCCCGGCGCTTACATGACACGTGTGCATAGATTATTGCATTGTAACAGGCCGGATTCTTGGATTAGTCCAGTGAATGAAAATCCAAGAGCAATGGAGTCCGGCTCTGCTGAATTCAGACGCTGAGGTGTACTTTACTTTGATGCCACTGGTGACGGTTAGATTGATCATTAATTGCGTTCAAGCGAAATGGAGAAGACTTGATTTCCAGCAGTGCCGGTTTTGCTTCAAGGCACATGCTCTCTGAAGTATCGATTCTTGAATACCGATATGCACTTAACTTACACACGAAAACTGGTTGTTCATGTTTGGTCACATGAGGAGAGTTTTGAGTGTAAGTGCATATAGGTATTCAAGAGTCCAAAGTTCTGAGTGAGTCAAGATAACCAAATAGGTCTGAAATCTGAATTAGCAACCCGTGGCCAGAAAAAGATATACTGATATAGATGCACTGCTAATTTACATGGAGTCATGAGATGTTCGAATCACAGCTCTCAAATGCTGGCAATCAGAGATTCGGCATAATCTCAAGCCAAGGGGGAAGTAACTCTAGTCCATTGTTAGGCTGCCGTAATTTAAGAGCCTGCTCACTTTGGATCCCATTTGCAGCCCATTGCAGCCAAACAAGGCGTGACTCTGTGACGTCAAAAGACATACCACTGTCATATTCTCAAGCAATCCCTTGTCCGGCGTGAATCATTTAGTTTGTCGATGCGGTGTAGCACATGGAGCTTGCATTTGAAGTCCATGAGAGGTTGTCTGGTGAGCTTCTGCGGATGTAGTCAAAATGGGGTTTTGAGAGAGGTACTTCGGGAAGGTGGACATCACCATTGAGGATGAGCATCACTTGACGCATAGAGGGTCGCATGACAGGACTCGGGTGAGAGCACAAAAGCCCTAAACACAACACTTTGGTCATTTCTTGGACATTGAATATCCCTAAAAGGTACTCATCTGTTGCATCAAGAATGCGTGAGCTCCCCCACAATTGCCACACCTGTTCCACCAACAACTTCACCTCTCCTTTTTCGTTATAGATGGGTTTCTTTCCACAAGCCACCTCCAGCAAGAAAGCCCCAAAACTGTACACATCTGTTTGCTCCGTTTGTTTAACTGCATCAAAAAAAAAATTCTACATTAATTCCAAACTCTACATTAATTTGATTTGTGATATCCCTTCAATTCCCGAATGGCAAATCTTGGGGACCAAAAGACCATGAAGGTAGTTCCTTTGGATCTCAAACATGCAATATTTTCTTCACATGCCTCGGATTCCAATGTTGATGAGTAGGGATTTTCAACTAGAGGTGAGAAGGAAAGAATCTACTTTGATGTGGTAAATGACAACATATTGCTAGTACTGCACATATTTGCCAAAAAACCAATCTAGAATTGCACATACAAGATAATAGACCAAAAGTTAGTATCCACAAGAGACATGACACCTACAACATATTAGAAAGAAGAAAAAGTGAAAAGAAAGGAATTACATGTGTGGAACAATTCTGGAGCAAAGTAACCAAATGT
This sequence comes from Pseudisothecium myosuroides, assembly GCA_951799445.1. Lineage (NCBI taxonomy): Eukaryota > Viridiplantae > Streptophyta > Bryopsida > Hypnales > Lembophyllaceae > Pseudisothecium > Pseudisothecium myosuroides. Next base: position 54,491,816 of record OX637287.1, on the reverse strand, counting down.
GCCTGCTACGTTGGTACTCTCTGGGGTCAACAAGCTATGGTTGTAAGAACGGGCCAAGCCAAAGTCCCCCAAACGTGCATTAAACTTGGCGTCTAACATCACATTGGCAGCCTTCACATCCCGGTGGATGATGCGCTCTTCACACTCTGTGTGTAGGTACACCAGTGCCGTAGCCACATCCACTACCACTTTAAACCTGTAGATCCACAAAAATCTTTTCAATTGTCATCAAGCAATAAATCTCAATAAATTGTGCTAGTGTGTATTCTAAGTGATGTTTAGGGTATATAATCCCAATTTTAGAAGTTACATAATATAACAATTTAAACTAGAGAGGGAAGCTACTATCTACACTCAAGACTAAGCCTTGAGTGTTAAGTAGTACATTGTGTATTTTAAGTGATGTTTAGGTCTATAATCCCACTTTTAGAAGTAACATAATGTAACAATTTAAGCTAGAGAGGGAAGCTACTATCTACACTCAAGACTAAGCCTTGAGTGTTAAGTAGTACATTGCCATAGTTTTTCTGTAGAAGAATCCATTCCATTTTATAATTTCAAACAAATAGAGGCATTTGAATCAGGTTTGGGTTTATTTCATTATATACAATTGCCTAATGATAATCAATTCATTCAATGAAGGATTTATGTGAGGCCTTTAAATCTATACTTGGTGAGAGCTCTCCCATTTTGAGAAGATGAATTATCTAACCCTTAAAGGACAATTAAGCCCCACATGCATTATGAAAGTCAAATCTTGAACTTTCACATAGTTCTTGATTTAAAATGGTTTCAAGTGTAACTAAGAAAATGAAGCTCTAATAATCTAGTTTTTACTCCATTTTAAATTTTTTTAGAATTGTTAAAATTGTGATTTTGAGATAGTCTGAAGATAGCATCTTGAAAGCTTACAAGCACCACTTTTGAACTTTTTCTATCAAATCTCTCTTGGGTGTGATTCCAAGGAGTACATAAATTATACCACGATGTTTGTTAGAATTATTTCCATTTATCTTAAAATTTTCATACTACTTAAAGTATTTTTGTAATTTCTATGATTTTTATAACAAAATCTCTATAAAAAGTCATACAAAATTCAATTTGATGTTTTTAATTATGAAAAAATGAGAGTTAAATTTTAGACATATGTTACTACATGTAAAAAATATCAAAATTTTGAAATATGTATTTAATGTAAAAGTCTAATGAAGTTTGACCAAGCGCAAACATGAAAATGTCTTCTAAGGGTTAATAAGCCGTATGTACTTGTTTTGCATATTCCATTAAGTTGTCCCATTTTGATTTGCCAAATAGGAAGGCTACATGGTTTGAACCCTCTAATGCACCCAAAATGAATGATGTCTATAATCACATGCATACTTTAGTCCAATTTTCTAATTTGTAATTAGTCTCTTCATTTTCATTTCAAAATCTAGTATTTCATTTCCTAACACCTTCTATCATAATCACTCAATCACCAAAAATCTTCATGTCATGACTCATAAATATCATGTTAAGAAACTCAATTTGAAGCATAAGCATGGCAAAAGTACTTTACATACATTGCATATTGTGAGGCTCAGCATGTGCACCAATCCTAAACCACAGCTGAATTAGAACATACTCTTGGATTGGACAAGTATCATACCTTCTCTCCCACGGGAATCTGACGACCACCTCTTCATCCACAGGGACCAATTTGCCAACCCCTTGTTCATCCCGAACATTTGGCAAGTCTACTGTTGCAGAGAAGGGGGTGTTGAACAGATGCTTGTCCAGGCTTCCTTGCGGCATGTAGTCATATACTAGAAGAAGCTCACCCTGCTCATGGCACCAGCCTTGCAAACGCACCAGATTGCGGTGACGGATTTTGCCAATAATCACCACCTCCGCCAAAAACTCACGCTCGCCTTGATTGGACTCTGGCGCCACACGCTTGACGGCCACATATTGTTTGTTGCCCGGCAAGAAGCCTTTGTAGACATTGCCGAAGCCTCCTCTCCCTAGCGCCTGCTTGGGGTCAAAGTTCTTGGTGGCCATGGCCAGTTCCTTGTATGTGAACTTGTGCGGATCCACGTCTCCCAAGTTGTTCAGGTCAATTTTGAACCTCCATCCACGCCTCTCCACCCACCGAGAGTAATACTTGTATACCATTGCGTAGATGGCCGCCATGGCTGTGAGAGACACCAGAATTGCCGACAGTCTGACTTCGAAAGGGTGCAACTGGAAGAAAGAGAGATGGGAATAATCTAAACATGAATACGAGGCGCTGTGAAGAGCAGGCGAGGTGGGATTCGACGTCCTCAGACTCCAAAAAGTAACTTCTACTTGGGCATCCCTACCGTACTGCGTTACGAATGGCATAGTGAAGCCAACATACATGTATTCATTGATCACATCAGAGAGATCGACCTGGTGACTCAAGAAGTTGGTAGGAATCGAAGCGGTCTCATTAAACCGGACCATAGATGGTCCCGGACGCTCTTCGTGTGTAAAAGGACAATCACGTAGACTGATGTCAGCTGTGGTAACATTCAAAATCTGCGATGAAGCATCATAATCGATCCACACTTGCATCGGCCACATCTCATCGCAATTGGAGCCACAAGTGAATTTACTTGGTCCCTCTAGGGAAACCCAACGGGTCGAATTCATGCTGTTGATGTCGATCCCGATGTGAAACCCTTCATCCGGGTCCGAGAACTGGGGGCTCTTCACGAAGTCGAATTCGACTGCAAAAGTATGCGATTTAGGGTCGCCATTGGATGTGGCGTTGAGCAGACCCAGGTAGCCTCCATCGCCGCCTAGAGATGCATTCCCCATTGGGTGGGGAAGCAGGGCGAAGGTGAAGCCTTCCAGACCGTTCCGTGGGGATCCTCCATATCCAAACTCGCCCGCAATGGGCTGGCCAAAAAGGATGTTGACTATGAATTTTGTGCTGAAGGAGAACACGGGACCAGTTGCGTTCTCCTTGAACCGGATTTTTTCTGGAAAGAGGTATATGTTCCGCCACCCCGCTACCAAGTAGGGATTATCCAGTGTAGTCATATCTGTTAAGTCGACGAAGGGTTCAGACGGCTGAGCAGCGTCGACAACCAAGTTGTCGCGCAGCAACATTACAACACATACCAGCAGCACGCTACTCACGTGGTGGAGGCGGAGCCCCATGCTAAATCTCGTTTACACCGTGCAACAAAAAGCCTTGTACGTGCAGAATTTGATTCGCACCAGAATTTGACTTGAAATGGAGACAGCAACAATTGAATTCGTCCCTACCGACAAACTCGAACTACGGGACGACAGACAGACCCCCACTCAAATTGACGAGCTAGCTATGGAAATAGCGGAGTTGCTCAAAACCACCTGCAGTAGTCTGCTCTGGCGGTGCTCCCAATTGGAACATGGAACAAGAAGATGTCAAGCTCTGTCCAGATAGAGCAGCAAGTGCCAGGTTTTAGAAGCACTGTCTAGTTTGTCAAACTCCAGTCCGTGTGCAATTTGCATTCGAAAGCTCAAATTGCCAAGGTCTGGCACTCCGGAAGTGTCCCGCTCCTGATCGAGTGGAAATGCAAGGCCTGTGAATTGCAACATAATGCTAATTCTTCCTCCAAGATTCTCCTTGTGGAGGGACGAGCAAGTAAGCACGCAAACTACTTTGTGGTTCACAGCAAGCATTCATTGTTGCTCAGATTTGGGGAAGAGGGAAACTGTTGGGCTGCTTCCACTCCGCGTTTTGTCAGGCTGTATTGCCCAATAATGCTGTCGGTCTGTATTTGAAATTTTTCAAGTTTCAGCATCTGTTGGTAAACTCATTTAAATCCGAATATTATCATCCGGTGTTTCCGTCAAGGTGAGAAACTTGGCCGGTTGTGCAACCCAGTCAACATGTTGGAATAATCGTTAACCTGTGCACTGAGTGAGCCTTGAAATGTGCTCGGCCAATGGAATCAAAATATGCTAATGGAATCAGTAATGTAGATATGCAAGCCTGACAACCTTGATCCTAAGCACTAGTGTTTTTTTTTTTTTTTTTTTTACACAAGCATGTTGAACAACACATTGCAAGGGGTTTCTGGTAGGTAGATAGGCTGATTTCACGTCAGATAAATACAACCTGTCGCTGCCAGGTATCAAACCTGCAACCACGCCATTTGGTTTGGGTACCTTTCCACCATCATCCGGTAGTTTAGGGTCATCTCGGACCACAAGCACTAGTTTTAAGAACATTTTCATATTGGCAAAACCTAAGTAACTCCCAAAGAATGAATTAGGCCTCATGATACTTATTTTGCACTCGTGATAGGATTGGCGCATCCATGTGGAAAACATGTAATTATTTCTTGAATATATGGTTTGATAGATTCTGCAAATAGATTCTTCAATATTCTTCAATATTTTTTTTCTTTATGATACAAAAAACAAATAATTATATCCTCAAAATTTTGGAATCTATTTTTAGAACTATTTCCTACTGAACCTGTCCTAAAACTAGGGTAAGGGAAGAAACCAAATTTGTGTGACAATACAAAAGTCATCCTATTTGTGCTACTATGTATCAATGATGTACATTTCAAATTTTCAAATGTATACTATTGATACAAGGTGGCTACAAAATGGCACAATTAGGTTTCTTATCTTAATTCATACCAAGACTTTCTTTTGCCCAATTTTCATTTATTCTCTCACCAGCATATGCAATGGTCTTTCAATTAACCTTTAAACGTTGGGTTGATGACCGTCGAAATCACCCCTTTTGATGCTGTGTAACATCATCTATTTTAAAAAATTAAATAAATAATACTCATTGGAGGTCAAATTATTGTGCAAAATCTTCCCTTCTTGCACAAAACTCCAAGAATGAACGATTGTACTTTTGTCCTACATAGAAAGATTCTTTGTCATTCACTGGGGAAAAACAGTCGCAACATCATTCAAGGGTTTATGTTTCTGGTGATGCCGTTATAGAATTTCTGCCTCTTCAGATTATATTTTGTCACAAACATGAGTGATCGAATTGGTCAGTTTAAAATCACAAATCGTTGATCTTTTCAAGGTTTGATTCATCAACCTTATTTCACCAACCACAAAACAAAGGTCGATTTCAACATTTTGCTGGCAATTCAAAAGGTCCAGGCCTTGGAACAAATGGTAGGGGTCCATGTAGAGCTTGGCAAGAACCCCCAAGATGACAAGATGATCAAATTAGGAAAATGTAAATTTAGCACCAGACGATCATAATTGGACTCGTGGCTCCCAACTATTAGCATCCCTATGTACTTCCTGAGACACATTTCGCAAGGGATGTCTGTGGTAGAAAAAAGCAGCACAAATCCGTACTCTCAGGACGCGGAGTAGAAGCACCCCAGCTCTTTCATCATCCCTCCAAAAGTCCAAACCAAAGCTTGACCATGAGCAAGGCATGCAGGACACGACTCCAGGAGCATCCCAAATATCTTGGAGCCTCCCAATCAACTAGGATGCTGCAACATTAGAAATTCATTTTTAATAAACTGTAGAGTAGATTTGAGAACCCGTAGATTGATTGCGGTTATACATGTTATGTCCTTTAAACTCATATTTTTATGGTGACCAATTTTATAGATTTGACATTTGAAAAGAAGATTAAAAGACTTCAAATCACTTTCACAGTTTTAACACCCCCATGATCAAAAACATTACTCCATAAATCCAATCCATAAAGGATAATGTTGAGTTTTCTTTTTCCCATGTGATTTCTAACATGTCTAATTTGAATTTTTACGATTACAATTTTTAAAAAATTGATAAAGCTTGTCAAAATATTGGGGTTTTGTTCAATTTAGAGCACATTCTGAGAAGCTCAAAGGAGGCCTTGGGATTTTCAGGTTAAAACCTTGAATCATTGGTCATTTCAAGGTTGATTCATCAACCTGAATTCACCAACCACAAAACAGGGGCTGATTTCAACATTTTGCTGGCAATTTGAAAGGTCTGGAGTCACCCCGGGCCTTGGAACAACTGAATGGGAGGATTAATGCAGAGTTCGGCAGGAAACCCCAAGCCATGACAAGATGATCAAATTAGGAAATTGCGAATTTAGAACCAGACGATCACATTTGGAGTCATGGTACCCAACATCCCGACGACGTAAGTTACTTCCTGAGACACATTTCGCAAGGGATGTCTGTGGTAGAAAAAGCAGCACAAATCCATACTCTCAGGACGCGGAGTAGAAGCACCCCAGCTCTTTCATCATCCCTCCAAAAGTCCAAACCAAAGCTTGACCATGAGCAAGGCATGCAGGACAGCAGGAGCATCCCAAATATCTTGGAGCCTCCCAATCAACTAGGATGCTGCAACTTATGACTGAAGCCTTGAAATATGTATACAGTAGAACCTCTCTAAAGGTCCATGCACACCTGGTGTTATGAAAGAATGGGCGTTAAAAGATAAGAGAGGAAGACAAAATAAAAGTGCCTTTAAAAAAATGGCATGTGCTGTGGGACCCCGGAGCGGCTCTGACGGTGACATTTGGGGACCACAAGTGACTGAGCTGTTCACACAGAAACCTTATTTTTAGGATGTGAGGAGGGGTAGCGTGGATTAGGTTCGCCGTATCAGGCAGCCCTGTCACACTTGAGCCGTAGTCTTACAGTGCTACCGGGCCCACTTGGCCGTTGTCTTCCTCCTTTGAACTGAAGGCTCAGGTTGTTGTCGGACATGTCTGGAAAGCGTAGCGGAGTAGTCGGGAATTTGAGAGCGCCGTCCATTTCCTCGTGATCGCGTGATTGGAGCGTGCTGTGCGTGCTCGTGAGGCGTTGGATGCAGTACGTGATTCAGTCACGAAATTGGAGTCCGTGGTTGACAGAGGCAACTGAAGAAGTGGGTTGACGAAGGGTGGTCCGATTGTGAGCGCTGCGTTGTGGAGGTGAGGCTTCTGATTTCGGTGGCCTGAAATTCAAGGTCGCACGAGAAGGGCAGGTAATGTTTTGTGGCCTCTTCAATTTTTTGTAATCACATGGCCGTCGGTGTTTGAGTTTGCATGTTTATCAATTTCGACGTGTATAGATTAGGGTTCTCAAATAGCTGCAAACTTAGTGGTCAATGCAGAAATTGGTTTCGTAATTCCTCTGTTACGTGCTAGACACCTTTGATTACCTTCTTCGCTTGTAGTAGAATTGCTGAAGGTGTTTGACGGGTATATCCGAACTGGATTCCCCTGGCAGTTTCCTCGTCGTTGGAGAGGACAGCATCGACCGTTTTGCCTTGCAGCTCTATCTCATCGTGTAATTTTCTGAACCTTCACAGTGTCAATCCTTTTGATCAATTCCATTTGGTATCTTCCATGTGTAAGAGTGGTCCAGACATCTCTCTTGTTTTGTAAACAACAAGTTTAAAAGCCATGAAGGTTCTTGGCCGGCATTGCACAGTGTTTGCAATTGTGATTTAATGCTTTCCCGTTGGCCATGTTGTGGCGCAGGTGTCATGGATATTGTCTACAGCCCCGCTGAGTTAGTGCCTGTGGCTTCAGCTTTGCTTCTCATGCTTCTTTGCACACACCAAGCTCTAGAAGTGGACAGTACTGAAGAAATAGAGGACAACTACTGCAGCGAGTTGGAGCGACTACGTGATCAACCACAGTCTTCTACTTTGGACGCTATGCACGTGACGAGGGCAGCGTTGCATTCATTCCGCCTTTGCAGCTGCGTTCACTTGTTGGGCGATGACTTAGGGTTCTGGGTTAAACCCCGATCAACCACATGGTTCTCGAGGTTTCTCCTTGAGCAATACGAAGAAGACCGATGGGTGGAAATGTTTCGTATGACAAAAGCTTCTGTCTTTGCTTTCTCTGATTTGTTGAGGCCAGCAGTCTTGAGAAGAGACACCCGATATCGTCTTGCTATTCCAGTTATCGTGAGAGTTGCTTATACACTCTTCAAACTGACGCATGGTGCTAGTCTTTTGGTCTGCAGCGAAATGTTTGCTGTGGGTCGAAGTTCAGTTTCCATGATCCTACGCCAAGTTGTGAATGCTGTGAATGTGGTTATGCGCGGTGAAATATCGTGGCCAAGGGGACAAGAACTTCTTCATGTTGAGGCTGGCTTCCGCCAACTTTGTGGCCTTCTTGGTGCAGTAGGAGCAATAGATGGCACTCACATTGCTATTTCGAAGCCGAAGTATTGCCCTGCAGACTACTTCTACTTCAAATCAGGAGGTTACACTCTTAATTGTCAGGCGGTTGTAGACAGCCAGAAACGATTCCTAGATTTGTTTCTTGGCATGCCTGGTTCAACAAATGATGCGAGGGTTCTTCAAAGGTCATCCCTGTACGAGAAAGGCAGTCGCCAAACTCTGTGGGATGCAGGAGTGTCATTTCAGGAGTTCTCACCTTATCTTCTGGGGGATGCTGGGTACCCCTTGATGTCATGGCTGATGGTACCGCACCATGAACTTCGTGGTCTTACTTTGGTTGATTCGTTGTTCAATCGTAAGCAAAAGAGGGGTCGATGTGTAGTGGAGAACGCATTTGGTATGTTGAAGCAAACGTTTCGAGAACTTTTGGTCAAATCGGAACTCCATGTCACGTTCTTACCCGACGTGATCACCGCGTGTGCGATTATGCACAACATGTTGCTCCGACAGTCAGGGGCAGACGTTGAGCGCCTTCTGAATGTGCTGCGAACCGAGGCCGGTGCTGATGACGAGGTGGTCGACGATGCTGCCGTTCCTCTTCCTGCTGAGACAGATGTCGATGACAACCCTCGACTGGAGGGTGAGCGGAAAAGACGACAGCTTGGAGTGCATCTCAGTATGCAACGAGGTCAGCCACTGTAATTTGCACAGAGGTACATTCACAAATTGCTCATTGTGTTTACATAAAGCCGCTTTTTATTTCTTTGGACATTAAGATCACTATGAATTTTTTTTATTTTTTATTTTTTTCATTCAGATTCCTACTCTCTGTATTGTGTCAAAAAACTATACGAATGGAATCTGAGCTAATTCAGCAGACCCGACATTACGACAGTTCATGTATCATCTATACAAAGGTACTCATCAAAATCTGCTTCGAAAACGTGCAGGTGCTATAGAATCCAGATTTTGGCTACACTACAGGCGCTCCATCTTCACTGGTGACGTCAGTGCGATCTCCTGAGGTCGATGGCTCGCAAGTTGGATGAGCGACCGGTCGTATAACATGTTGTACATGTACAGGATGGGGCATCGTAGACTCAGCATCCCCGCGTGCAAGTGTAGAGCGCTGCATCCCGGCGCTTAGAACGGCAGCTAGGTTTGATAAGCAAAGAACCACCTCACCTTGTTTTAATATAGCTAATTTTGCATTTTCATCTGCAGCACGTGCATGTTCTTGAAGTCTCATATCACGCTCTTTCTGATAGTCCATTTGCTCTGAGAACAACTTCAACTGAATATCCATTTTCGATTGCTCTAAATCACGACTGGCGTGCACCATGTCCCTCATCTGGTTCGCCATAGCGTCTCCTGTAGCTTTGGTCGCTTCAGCAATGAGAGAGTGGCCTGATTGAGTCTTTCGACGAACCCCCGTGTTGCCAGGCCGACGATGCACAATGTTTTCAGCAGTATCACTTGAACTGATCACGTGCGCCGTGACACCAGGTGGCACGGATGTCTTCGGTCGGCAACTGCGACTGCTTGTCTCGATTGGACGGGAGGTGTTTCCTGTGGTCTCCTTTTCATCTGCTGTGTATCTGTCAGCTGGTGTCTCCCAGCTACCTCGTGTGTGCATGCAGGACTGGCTTCGTGCAGGAGCAGTCGGAAAACGATTCGGAGTCTGATCGCTGTCATCGTCGCCAAAGCCATGAGACATCGGATCTTCACTGTCTTGCTCGCTAGTCACGTTGTCTTCGGTATCTCCCATGTGTGTATTCGGTGCTTGATAATTGCCATCTCCAGCTGACAGTAAATCCCGGGAGTGTGGCGGTTGAATGCTTGGTCTGCAGCCGTACCACTCATGGATAGCGTAAAAAATCTCCTCACCAAACGTGCGAGGTAGTCCCTCCGCCTTCCTCTTACTGGCATCCATTTTCCAATATTCCACACAATTAGTCCCAATCCTTGCAATGTAATCAGCAATTTTTTTATACTCTGGGGCCAATTGGTTCCATTTGCTTTTGCAAGCGGGACCATCCCGAAAGATGGGCGAGAATCCAGCCCGCGCCACATGCACACTGATTCGACACCACTTATTGGAATCCGGAGTCATCAAATCCCTTTGGTCTTCTGTCTCCAATTCATCCAAATATAAGTGACGTTTTCCTTCAATCAACGCCAGGATCTCAGAAGTCTGCCAATTCGGCCCTCGGTCCTTGCGCAATCGCTTAGCTCGGCTTATGGTGATTGGCACTTCCACTGCTGTGGTTGTTCTGGTCACTCCGGCAGCCCAACTTCCTTGTGGTCTTGCAGCGTGCCTCATGTCCATCAAGGTACCTTCACAAGCAAAGTACAGTACATTATGAAGACATTGATGTGTGACTAAAGCAAATTAAAAGGCAGTCCATTCTGCTTGATCAGTGCATGTGCAACAACGAGCTCTTGAGGAGGAACTGTTAAGATCGAAGGCCATGTAGCATTGGAGAGATCTTACCGGATGGGACCACGACGTCCGCTGCTAGTGTCGGTCGTTGCATTGCTAACCTCATGTAAGCTGCCATCACGAAAAAAACACGAAGTCAGAGATTTCAATCATCGTACTTACTGGACCGTCGGAGTGTCTGTCTGTTTTGTGCAGGTGCAATTCGGAAAACTTAAAAGAGGTCGACATGAACAGGACTCACCCTCTGCTGCAGGAAATAAAGCACCGGAGCCGGCACCGGCTGTCCCACTCTCTTGACGACTAAACATTCTTCGAAACTAGATGTCTGGATGGAGTTCAAGTCAATGGATTCGTAAAGTTTACGCACTGTGCAAGTTACGAAAATCGCTACCAAACTCATGAAAACGTCACATGCAGCGCATGCAAAGCAAACTGACAACGAATGATCTCGTACAAATGATGCTGCAACTGTGGAAATCGGTAAGCGTCACAACAATACATGTTCTCACAATCTTCGCTGACACTGTCAATCCAAATTCACAACTCCTTTATAGGATTTCCTTTGTACAAGAACACCGCTGCAACTCATTGGCCGCAGCCTCTTGCTTACTACTTCCGCCGTCGAATTTGGAAGTGACGGCTCCTCGCTTTCAAAGCGACCCTAACACCAGCCCACTGCCGCCAGTCTTAGTTAATCGAAGCCTCGGACTTCGATTAACAAATACCGCTCATACTATCCTCAAATCTTCATTTCCAGCAATTGTACATCCTACGTAATACCTGCCATAACTCCTTCGAATAAAAAACGAGTCAAGTTGGGCCCCTGCTGGGCCCAACTTACCACTGCTCTTTCCGAACGCCAGCTTTGCGACACGTATGCATCCCTGCAGGATCGGCATTCTCCAATCACTATTGGTGTGAATGTGCTCACATCTGTCCTCCTACCACCGAGCTCATCTCTGACCCTTAACGCCAAATGCGCATGGACCTTAAGTTGATAGAGTTGGCACTGGTGTGACGCATTGAGTTAGAGAGGTTATTACATTAGGGAGGGTCATCATGTTCGTAAGTGGTTCATATTGTTAAGTTGGGACAGGCAATCAATACATCCTAACAATGCTTTATTGACTTAGAGGGGATCAACTTAGAGAGGTTCTACTGTATAAAGGAACGGACCCATTTCTGATCAGTATTCCATTTTTGTAGTATAGCGTGTTGCATTTCCGATTAGCTGTGCCATAGGTGATAGCTCACGTACAACAAGAGCAGTAGAATGTTCTGGAGGTATATATTGAAGCCATAAAATGATCACAGTATGTACAGACCGCTTTTGGAACCGGTCTATGGTTGGAAATTGGTTTGCCTACTAATCGGAAATGGATCAAAGAGAATCTTCACGAAAAAAATTTATAATAATTTCGTTCTTGAGCGAAAAAATGTCAAAAATTATGAAATCCTTCTTAAGTCTATCTCTCTACACGGAGAAATTTTCTCCTCAACCTCCCCATGCCGCACATATGCTAAAGTGCTTAAGTGATCGGAAATGGGTGATCATCTTGATAAGGTAGTGTGCTCTAAAAGCGAGCGGCCTCTTCAAATCGACCCTATATTAAGGTCTGAAATAGACATTAGGTGGTACTTAACCCCTAAATGTAAAAACTGCGTTTTTTGGCAACATAGTGATTTTGGGCAGCTCACTACGAGTGGAGTTTTTATTTTTTTTCTTTGAAAATTTCACACAATATGCGCCCAAGGAGTAGCTTTAACCCCTATAGGCCCAAGGCCTTTTTTTTTGCCAAAAACCCATCAAAACTGCCATTTCTATAGCAAGGAGTAAAAAAATTTGAAAAATGTTTTTTTTTCACATCTAATCGTAGGATCTTAAACCTAACTAGTATGAGAATGTGTGGAAAATTTTTCAGAATTTTTGACCGCTCAGATTGCAAGAAATCTGCGTTTAAAGTGGAAAAAACAAGTATTTCAGCATTTTGCGGGACTAGATTTTTTGACTTTAAACATTTTTCACTTAAAATTTTTGGACTACAGAGTTTTGTGCTTCAAATATTTATAGTGGAGAATTGAGTTGAGAGTCTAGGAAAAAAAGATATATTCGAAAAAACTTAATTATCATTCCTAAAAAAATTATTAAGTAGAAGTAGGTACGAGATAGAAGGAAAATCTAAAACATTAATATATTTTAGATGGAATTAAAATACACTAATCCCAATGGTGAGATTGTTCTAGCAAGTGAACTAAACCATGAGAATTTTTATTTTTTTTTAAATTGCAAAAATAGCATTTAGAAATGAATTTTTCAAGAAGATGCTCTAACTGCCCGAAAAACAAGAATGTCCATAACTTTCTCATAACAAATCCAAATGAAATGAATCAAAGCTTTCTAGATAGACAAAAATATAATCTACAAGAAAAAAATATTTAAAAAAAAAAAATCAAATTTCTGCCAAATTTTTCTTGCTGCCCGGACTGCCCAGTTACGAAAAAAAGTAACATATTTGGCCATAACTTTTGACTCCTATTTCCAAATGTGCTGAAATTTAGTGCATATGAAAGATATTCCTTGCGCCCACCTTCAATTAAAATTTCAGCTTAAAATATGGAAATCTCTAGTCACACGGACCTGCCCAAAATTTCTATACGGCCAAAAAACGCAGTCCGGTCCTTTAGGGGTTAAAGGCCCAACAATTTTCATACCTTTTGACTTCATGGTTAAAAAGTTATTGCATGATATGTGATTTTTATTGCTCGGCGGGCAGCCCGGGTAGCTCAGAAAACTTCTTTAAATAATTTCAAAAAAATAAAATAAAATTGAAATTGGTTCTTTAGATTTATATAGAAGTGTGAAGCTTTGAATCATTCAATTTGGATCAATGAGTCAAAAGTTATGAGGAGTTGAAGTTTGTGGGTAGGTATGGTTTTGAGAGACTCCATACCTACCCACAAACTTCAACTCTTCATAACTTTTGACTCATTGATCCAAATTGAATGATTCAAAGCTTCACACTTCTATATAAATCTAAAGAACCAATTTCAATTTTATTTTTATTTTTTGAAATTATTTAAAGAAGTTTTCTGAGCTGCCCGGGTTGCCCGCCGAGCAATGAAAATCACATATCATGCAATAACTTTTTAACCATGAAGTCAAAAGGTATGAAAATTGTTGGGCCTTAAAGCTACTCCTCGGGCACATGTTGTGTAAAATTTTCAAAGAAAAAAAATAAAAACTCCATTCGTAGTGAGCTGCCCAAAATTGCTATGTTGCCAAAAAACGCAGCTTGGTCCTTTAGGGGTGAAATGGACCTCTCAAGCCATTGAGAGAATTGAGAGAAAAGCTTTATAGATTGCAAGAGCCAATCATTGACCTTCATTTACTCAAATCACTTTAGAAGTTGCAAGTGGTCAAATTTTGGAAGTCCTAGGGTCACAAATAGATGCCTACAATAGTGTTTTTTTTAATTCATAAGTAATTCAAAAACGATTCAAAAAATATGAAACCACTTATGTAACGTTTCGCATCCATTTTTCTTTCTCTGAAAAATGATCCAAAAAAATTTCTGTTCAAGGAAACCTGTGAAAAAAGGCAGATCAGCCCTTAAAATGGTTGCTTTTAGGCCATACTACCTTAAGTTAATGCAGGAAGGGGATCACTCAATTCTCAACTGCCCCACTTGCATCTGCGGATGGTTTTAAATAGCTGAACTCTGCTGTAACTTATACTGCCACAATGTTACACTAATGCAACTCGTTATAGCAGAGGGGTGTCTCTGTATTATTTTCAGTAATTTGCAAGAGTTGACGGTGGTGACAAAGTGTGTGTTGGTGTTGGAAGACGTTATGTCTAGAAAACTTAGTAACAGATTGCCTGTAGAAATGCAAATGAGGGGAGTGATAATTGATTAGAAAATTGGCTAACTAGAGGATTGGTTGGCTTGCATGCGATTGTGAATGTTAACCCCTAAAGGACCGTATTTCGGGAGACAAATGCGTTTTCGGGTAGGTACCTACAGGCTGAAATTTTCTTTTGATTTTTTTAAACTTTTTTTGGAGGTAGAAAAGCTGAATGATTAGCTTTGTGGGAATATAATTTTCTTCACAATCAGTGCCCGGGAAAAAAAGTTATGACCAAATAAGCTCAAAACAGGGGACAAGGGACAGCCCAGGCAGCAAAAAAAAAATGGCAAAAATTTGAATTTTTTTTTAATATTTTTTTTCTCATAGATTATATTTTTGTCTATCTAGAAAGCTTTGATTCATTTCATTTGGATTTGTTATGAAAAAGTTATGGACATTCTTGTTTTTCGGGAAATTAGAGCATCTTCTTGAGAAAAATAACTTGTAGGATTCCATCTAAAATATATAAATATTTTAGATTTCCTTCTATCTTGTACTTACTTCTACTTAACAATCTTTTTAGGAATGATAATTAAGTTTTTTTGAATTTTTTTTCCCTAAATTCTCAACTCAACTCTCCACTATAAAGATTTAAAGCTCAAAACTCTATAGTGCAAAAAAATTTAAGTTAAAAATGTTCAAAGTAAAAAAATCTGGTCCTGCAATGTGCTGAAAAACTTGTTTTTTTCACTTTAAACGCAGATATCTTGCAATCTGTGCGGTCAAAAATTATGAATTTTTTTCCACACACTCTCATACTAGTTAGGTGTAACATCCTACGGTTAGATGTGGAAAAAAAACATTTTTCAGTTTTTTTACTTTTTGCTATAGAAATGGCAGCTTTGAGTGTTTTTTGGCAGAAAAAAGGCCTTAGTCCTTTAGGGGTTAATATCGTACTATTTGTTCCACCATAGGATTGACAAATAGCTATGCAAAACAAGTACGGAGTACTTATTATTTAAGCCTGTAATGCTAGTGAAGCCATTTTGTGGCTTCTGAATGACAATGATGTGTACAGAGATTGGAAGCATTTTTTCATCCATGTCTTTCTTGTTGACCTTTCATGGTGGGTTATGAAGAGTATCCAATTGAGTTTGTAGTCTTGCCAGTGTTTGTCTTCACATAAATGAGAAGTTAGTGAAAAAAACGGATCACAAAAATATGCTATTTCAGTGAATTTTGGAAAGTTGTTGTTCCTTGCTCTAAATTTGAAATTTCTCCACAAAAATGATATTTTTTGAGTTTGAGACCAACTAACAAAATGAAGGTCATCTACTCTAGTTTCTACTCCAATTTGAATTTTGAAAAAAATCCTAATATTGAATATTTTATTGCAATTTGAACTTCGGATGTATTTTCAATGTCTATTTTTTTTAATTATAGAATGACACGGAAATTAAGTTTATACCATGATGTTTGTCACTATAATATACACACATGGTGAAATTTTCTGATTTTTTGAAATAATCTTCTATTTGATATGATTTTTCTTCATTTTTTCTTCAAAAATTCTCAAAGAAATCAATTTTACACAAAAAAATATTAAAAATTTATGAAGTATAGAAGACATGTACATTGACAAACGAAACTGAGTATTCAAGGGAGAAACCCAACTTCGGCAAGCTACCAATGGTGATTGAAATCACATATTACGAAACCGATTGAGCAAACTGTAAAAACAAGAAGTCTTCTTCATATGTGTGAAATGAAAATTCCAAAAGGTAATAGGGTTTCTAAAATAAAAAATGTTGAAGCCGCTAGGGTAAGAGTACTCACTTTTGTTCGTAGCCGCCAGTAGACTTGAGTTTGCATTTGCGCACTGATCTCTGTACAATTTTGTGAGAACCTTAGCGCATTGTGGAGCTTTACGTTTGTAGATTGTGTAGCGGTGAGGATTCTTGCAGTTGTGCTACTATGCTGCGGTCATCTGAGTCGCAAAAGCTCCAAGCGCTGGAGCAACTCCGAAATGGCGTTTCAACACGGAAAGTCGTAGATGCAGTAGGCATGAGTCAATCTTGGGTTGGTCATCTAAGGAGGGAGATTGCTGGAGAGCTCGAGAAGCAATGAGGAGGACGCCCAAGACTTCTAACTGTGAGGGAGAGGCGGCGTTGTGTGACCTTGCTGACGGAAGGCCGTCTTGGAGTTGCATCAAAGACAGCAGCAGAATTTTGAAAAGAGTCAGGTAAAATTGTGTCTGCTGTAGCTGTGAGGCGTGCTTTGAGATGGGAAGGTTTGGCTGCAAGAGTGCAACAGAAGAAGCCCCTTTTGGCACGAAGGCATGTTTTGGCACGGTTGAGATTTGCTCAGAGGTATGCAAATTGGACCATTCATGATTGGAAACGCGTTAGTTTTAGTGATGAGACGAAGATAAACATGTTCAATTCCGATGGTAGGTCTTGGTGTTGGATTACAGATGGAGAACCTGTCCAATCGCAACATGTCCAACAAACAGTCAAACATGGTGGTGGACATGTCATGATTTGGGGTTGTATGACAGTTTTTGGGCCTGGAGCTTGGTACAGAATTGAAGGTGTGATGGATAGGCATCTGTACAAATTTATTTTGGAAAACTTCTGGTGGTCTACAATCTGGCATTACAATTTGGATCCAAGCAACTTGGTGTTTCAACAGGAAGATGATCTGAAACACACAAGTAAGATGGTGCAAGAATGGCTTAAATCACAGCCATTTCAACTTCTCCAATGGCCTGCTCAATCACCAGATTTGAATCCCATGGAGCATTTTTGGGCTCTTCTAAAACGACGTTTGAATGAATTTTCTACACCTCCGAGAGGAATTGAAGAATTGTGGGAGCGTGTATGCATTGTTTCTTTTAATTTTAGTGAGCAGGATTGCATGGCATTGTATGAGAGCATGCCACGAAGAATTGCTGCTGTATTGGCAGCTAGAGGCTATTGGACGGATTATTGAAGTTCAAAGAAGTAGATTGAACAAAATTGAGTACTTGCATATGGTTGTTGATTATAATTTGTAAAAGATTATTTAGTTTTTAATATGAAGAATAACTCTATACATATCTACACAACTCTATTTGTTTTTTAATGCACTTTTCAGCTTTGAAAAAAAGTCACTACATTGTGTGTAATGGCTTGCCGAAGTTGGCTTCTTCGACAAAGTACTCAGTTTCATTTGTCACTGTAGTTCCATCTCTAAAAAATAAAAATAAAATTTTTCATTCATATCTAGTTGCAAAATGGTACAAAACTAAGTGACAGGTAGTGAGGCTTGAAATTAGTGGTCATGGGTCTGTCCTTTAAGAATTAACCTCTAAAGTTCTTTTATATTTAGAGGCCTAAAATTGCTTCAAAATACTTGTCCCCAAAGCAAGACTAAAATTTTCATCTATATTCAATTTTCAATAGCTTTAATTCTAGGATTCTTTAGGTAACTTGTTCATGTACACCGTCCCAAAATTTTAGAGGGAGTATCCCCACCGATTGCAAGTTTAGTGTGCTTGAACTTTAAGATGTAGGCTTTCCCGACCCTTCCAAAAGGAGAAGTTTTGTCTTTCAACATTTTAAAAAGCAACATGTATGTCCTATAACTTAACCCCTAAAGGTTTTTGACTATGTTTTCACCAAAAACGCTCCAAAACTGCCATATCTAAGTACCAAATTTTAGAAAAAAAACATCTTTGGACACATAGAAGTGTAGGATCTTGTAGTATGTTGGTATGGGAAGATATGGAGAAATTTCAAAATTTTCCACTATGTAGATTGCAAGATATTAGCGTTTGAATTGGCAGAAATCTTTTTTTTGGCGTTGCAAAAAACCAGGCAGTTCCACTTCACAAGGTCATATTTGTATGAAAAAATGTCCAAAATGGTGGTGCTTCTTTAGATTCTTTTTTCTAGGCAAGTTGGCTACATGCTCAAAAATATTCAAATCATTTGGAATTGCACAACATATGGGAAAAATATAATAAATAGAAATAAGTCTAGAAGATTCAAAACACTAAATTGTTAGGAATTTTAGTTATAGAATTGAAAAATGCCAATCCCAGTGGTTGCAATGTTGTAATAAACAATCTACATCCTACGATTTTATTTTTTTCCAAAAATATTGAATTGAGTTAAATAAAGGACTTCAAAGTTTATTTTAGAGTAGAGAATCCATACCTACCCACAAACTAAAATCCCTCATATCTTTCATCTCATTAATCAAAATGGAATGATTCAAATCTTTCTACGTGTATATAAATCTAAAAAATCAATTTCACAAGTTTTGTTTGTTGAAGTGAGTTTTAAAGAGTTTTTTGAACTACCTGCCGGGCAATGAAAATGACATGTCATACAACAATGTTGTAACTATGTAGTCAAAAGTTATAGAAAATTGTTGGGCCTTAAAGCTATCCTTGGCGCATGTTGTCTAAAAATTTCAAAGAAAAAACATAAAAATTCCATTTGTAGCAAGTTGCCCAAAATTGCTATGTTGCCCAAAAAATGCAGTTTGGTCGTCTAGGGGTTAATTTTAATCAATATGCTGACAAATGGGTTGAAAATATATACTTAAAAAAACCTAACCAAAAATACTTTCATATTCATCATTAAATTTTTTTTAATAAAAGTTGGTACTCAATGAAAAAAAAACTAAATTACTAATAACTATTACAAAAAATTGATAATTATTTATTCCAGTGGTGAAATTGTTCTAATAATTAAGGAATTGGTATCCTTTATTTTAGTTTGTTTATTAATTTTCAAAAAAATTGAGTTCAAATTATGACTTTATATTTGTTTTTGCCTTCATTGCCTGCAAAATAAAACTCCTTATAAATTTCACCTCATCATTTGGAATTGAATGGTTTGAATGTTTTTGAGTAGGTATTAATCTAAAAAATTCAACAAAATTAATTAATTTTTTTTAGAATATATTTTTAGTTGCCTGGTTTGACATTGAAATTGAAAAAAACTTGTAACTTTTGCAATATTTATTGGAAAGTTTCACATGTAGATTAGAATATTTAGTGTCCATCCTAAAAAATTTGTGCAAAAAATACAAATTATAAATTCAAAAGAGCTTGCTCAAGTTATCATAAAAACTAAAATCAGCTCCTTAGTCCTTAAGGGGTTAAAGGTGAATTCATCTCCACAAAATAGTCTGCTCACCAAAATTAAATACTGATAGACATTATAGTACTACCCCTTCTAAAACCATATGTAGAATAAATCACTCATTGGAGAGTGAATTTATCAAATGAATGTAAGGCAATTGTGCATAATGGCATTAAGTTAGCCCAAATCTGAGTTGCCAAGCATTGGTGGATTCACCAGAGAGTCGAGGAGACTATAGCTCAAAATGCCGTATAGATTGGAGAAAATGACTTGGTATACACTGATTTTTACCACATGTGCTAGCCTCCTACGACCTACATCAGCCAGTGCATTTTGTCACACCAATTAGCGGAGTTACACTTGGAGGTGGTGCTCAAGATTACTTGAGTTTCATGTATATTGGCATAGTTTCTAGAGTTCAGAATAGAGAAGGTTGATAAATAATTTTTTTATACTTGTAAGTTATTTATAGTGGATCGGTGGTCACAATGCTAGTGTATCTAAGGTAGTATGGCCTTAAATGGACCATTTACGGACTGTTCGGCCTTTTTCATAGGCTTCTGTAGACCAAAAGATTTTATGCTTATTTTTCAGAGAAAGACAAATGAATGTGCCAAAGAACACAAGTGGTTTCATATTTTTTGAAGCATTTTTGCATTACTTATGAATTTTCAAAAAAACTATTATAGGCACCTATTTGTGACCCTAGGTCTTCCAAAATCTGACCACTTGCAACTTCTAAAGTGATTTGAGTAAATGGAAGCCAATGATTAGCTCTTGCAATAAATAATGCTTTTCTCTCGATTCTCTCAATGGCTTGAGAGGTCCATTTAAGGACCAATTAATGTCCATTTGAGACCTAAATATAGGGTCGATTTGAAGAGGCCGCTTGCTTTTAGAGCATACTACCTTACACATGGAGTGCAAGGAGTGCATCATTCATCGTAATGTGAAGGCAACCAATGTGATGTTGGACATCAAGTTTAACCCCTAAAGTTTTGTGACTATGTTTTCACCAAAAATGCTCAAAAACTGTCATTTTTAGTACATTCACCAAATTCTTGAAAAAAAATATTTTTTTTGCATATGTAACCGTAGGATCTTATTCTAAAGTGTTTTGAGAATATGTGGTAAAAATTTCAGAAAAATCCATTGTGTGGCTTGAAAGATATTAGCTTTTGAATTGACAAAAATCTATTATTTAAACTCTTTCTAAATGGTTAGATTTCATCTTACAAACATTTTATACAAAAATCAGTAGATTCTACAACTTGTTGCTCTCCATAATATGTTGAAGAAATAAGTTAGGAATACATACAAAAAAATTCAAAACAAAAAATTTTCATATTCATATTTGAAAAAAATAGTAAGTGGAAAGAAGTAAAGTATGATTCAAAATACTAAATTGTTAATAAATTAGTAACAGAATTGTAAAATTCCAATCTAAATGGTTGTAATGTTGTCATAAACAATATACATCCAATGCTTTATACGTTTTCAAAAATATTGAAAATTGAGTAAAATAATGGACTTCAAAGTTTATTTCAGAGTAGAAATTCTATAATGCCACATTTAACTACTTTTGGACTTTTAAAAGTCTAGAATTAATAATGGTCATCAGGAGAAAAAAAATGATCATCAGGCGATAATACAAAACATTGGAAAATCTATGCAAAACATTCGGAAATCAATACACAAACATCGTGGTTTTAGGAGATCCCACAATCTTTTGTCCAAAATTCATTGAATAGTCCAAAAGTAGTTAAATGTGGCATCATAACTACCTGCAAACTAAAATTCTTCATAACTTTCACTTCAACTATTGAAATGGAATGAATAAAAGCTTTTCACATAGATATAAATCTAATAAACCAAGTTAAATTTTTTTTTTTTGAAAAAGTGATTTTTTCTGATATGCCCGGACTGCTCATTTACAAAAAAAAGTAACATATTAGGCCATAACTTTTGACTAATATTTTCAAATGTCATGAAATTTAGTGCATATGAAAGATATTCCTCGCGCCCACCTTCTATTAAAATTTTAGCTTAAAATATGGAAATCTCTAGTCACACGTACCTACCCAAAATTTCTATACAACCAAAAAAAGCATGCCGGTCCTGTAGGGATTAATGCTTGTTTGGGGGACTAACTTGGTCTAGTGTCACAACCACAACTTGCTCAATTGTGAGGTAGTTAGGACATATGTGGCAAACACCTTTGGTAACTTCACTCCTAAATTATTCTACAGAGGGAACTCTTCCTCTCCTTCCACTTAAGTTTATTGTAAAGTCCTCTTTTTTTTTGACTTAAAGCTTATTGTAAGGTTGGAGCACCCAAAATCAACCTTGTACCCAATGGCGAGTAAAGCAATGATTTTAGAATCTAAATGTAGGTAGACTATAGATAGCTTGTCATTTTGGTCAACGAACAATAAGCTATCTATGGTCTATCTAGATAAGTTCTAAAATAACTACCATGTCTAGATAGTGACGCCATTGGATATAGGATTGGTTTTGGATGCTACAACCTCACTTGTTTCTTGTATCTTGTGGATTCCATGAGCACATCCTTCACAAAAGTGCTTCCGCTTATTTGACCCTTAAAAAACATTTCATGTCCAAGCTTGATCAAACTTTATTAGATTTTAATATTAAAGTATGCATTTCAAAATTTAGCTATTTGTTACTTGTAGTAATATGAGTCTATAATTTAATCATTTTTTTATAATTAAAAATATCAAATTGAATTTTATAAAAAAATTTAAAGAATTTTTTTTGTAAAAAATATAGACTTTACAAAAATGCTTTAAATAATATGAGATTTTAAAGAAAAATAGAAATATCAGTGAAAAAAGTCATGGTGTAATTAGTGCACTTATTGGATTCACACAAAGAAAAATTCGATAGAAAAAGTTCAAAAGTGTTGTATTTTGAGCTTTGAAGATGCTATCTTGAAAGTGTCACAAAAATTATAGTTTAACAATTTTGAAAAAATTCAAATGGTTTAAGAAATAGATTATTTGATCTATATATTTTTAATTAATCTTAATAACATTTAAAATCAAGAATTATGTTAAGATTCAGAATTTGACCTTCAAAGTGCCCATGGGGCTTGCAATGTCCTTTCAGGGTTCAGGTCCTCCAGGTGCATTCTCTGTATGATTTTTTGGAAGATCTATGTACCATTATTGGCAATATTTAATTAGCTTCTTTCCTTTTTGTTCTTGGTTAAAAACTCCTTTGAATTGTGAGTAAAAGAAACTCCATAATGAGTGTGAATTGATAATGACATTTTATATCATTAACACAGTCACAATCAAGATTGAGTATAAAAAACATTGGAAGTTTGAGATTGCATGTGAGATGATTTGACAACCGAGGTTTAAAAGCACAATAAGTGGCGTGACACAATATGGTGTTATGCATGATAAGTGGTGTTGCGCGATTAGTAGCATGTCTATGATAGAAACATCAATTGTTAGAGATGTTAAGGAACAAGTTTCTAGTCATGTACTCATGTAGCCCCTTAGATTCTTAGGTCAAATTTTCACAATTTTACAAACTCCACGCCCTGTGGTTGAGCTTGATGACATATATACTATGTGACTATACATGCTTCAATGCCATGCACTTCGAATGTTTCTGATTGTATGTATTTTTTGAAATTTGGATGGTAACATTTGATAACTAAATGGAACTCATGGACCAAACCACAAGTGTAGATATTCTTTTTGATAGTAGGTGGGCAAATTTGGGATAGTATAGATTTAGATAAAATCGTTTTGATGTAATCTTTGGATCATATTTAACAACTTTTATTTAAAAAACAATCATAGATTCATAGAATTATCATTCTAAATTTTGTTTGACAATAAATCTTTACAATTTTAGAAATTTTGACTAATCTCCAATCTTTAACCCTAGGACATTTGAGGCCCTAGGATGGCTGCTCAAAGATGGATTTCAGAATCTTTTTTATATGGCCATCATATAATTTGTTCAAATGACCAATCAATTATGAGCTTTTGGCCTCCTCAATGCAATGGACAACCGCAAAGCTCCTATTCAAAAGTTTTATCAAACTTTCTAATGCCAAAACTACATATTCAAATTGTGATTGAAATTGGAAGATGCATCTCGTGTATACAAAGTAAATCATATGAAGAAATTCATATGTAGTTGAATTTTGAATTTTTTTTTATAAAGATTCTCTAAAAATTGAGCCTCTTGCATTGGATTTGTTGTTTATCCCCTATAGTCTCAAGGCCATTCTTTTTGTCATAAAATATTTAAAACTGCCATTTTCAATGCAAACAAAATTGTTTATTTTGCATATTCAACCACATGATCTTGCACTAGACTAGTATGAAAATGTCTGAAAGTACTTTAAAAGTTGAACTAAAAAATGAATTCAATACAATTATTAATTCAAAATTGTTCAAATTGAGTTCAAAAACAGATTTGATACATTATTTTTTCAAGAATTTGCTAAAATTGCCCACAAAACAAGAATCTTCATAACTTTCACATTACCTATGTGGAACAAATCAAATTTTTCCACATAAACAAAAATATAATCTAAAAGAAAGAATTTATTTAAAATATTATTTCAAACTTTTGTATTTTTTTGCTACCTGCCCTCACCTATTTTGGGCTTATTGTAGCACAACTTTTCCTAGGCACTAATTAGCTTGTTATGCAAACTCTAACGTCTAAATAAGCAATTGACATTTTTGCAGTTCAAACCTTTGGCACTTAGAACGGATCCTATTCCTAATCAATAGTGAAAGCTGGGTTTGTACTGAACTCCAGCATCCAAATTCACGAGCTCTCTAAAATAATTGTTGTGGAGCTTTTGTCCTCAAGGGTTAGATGACCAAGCAAGCACGACACTATTTTCTTATTTACAGGCTAGTGGCCAAATATTGATTTATCAAATCCAGAAAGGACCAAAATGCTTCCAATTCGCATTTTTCCATTCAGAATTCCGCTGATATATTGTTTTTTCTTCCCTCACTGAGTGACCGAATTGGTCATTTTAAAACCATGAATCCTTGGCCAAATAACATTTGATTCATCAAATTTCAATCGCTTGAAAATCCCTTGAAAACATGACGGTGGTTGGAGAAAAATGCCAACCTATGTCATCTTCTTTGTCTCTTCAAAAGCGTGTCGATTTATCACATTCAAAGTTCAAGGGTGAAATGCTGATGAATAGTATTCACTGCTAGAATTCCGGTCCGAGACATTGCTTTGGTACTGAGTCTCGAATACCTGTATGCTGCCATTTGAGGATGTTTCTTCTTGTTCAGTCACATGAGGAGTTGTCGTTACAGTAGCTCCTGATTTGTGAAGTCAGGATTCACTATTTCTTTACAGATTTGGTATTTGTGAGCCCAAAATTCTAGTTGAATTTCAATTCGTGTTTCCATAATTTCCTCGGCGTGAGTATTCACTTTGAGAGATTGGGAACATCTAGCGGTTAGGTCTAGCTCATAAGAATCAGTACATGTAGAATCAAACTTCCAAAGTTTATACAAAGAGCTCAAAGATTTGAGTGAACAACTAGATAAAAATATGTTTACAACTGGTCAAGGATCAAAAATGCTTACAAACAAAGAAATTTGTTTCAAAGCGGAAATTGCATGGGCATTGTATTGCTAATTTACATGAAATCACAAAATGTCCAAATGACGCTTTTCAGTTCCCAAAAATGAGAGACAGTCTGAGGAATCTCAAGCTTTCTAGCTCTTGTCCGGAGGGATCCATTTCATCTCTAGCTAGTTGCCGATGTAGTGCAATACATGGAGATGACATTTGAGGTGCAGGAGAGCTCTAATGGTGTGCTTCTGGGCATGTAGTTGAATTGGGGTTTGGAGAGAGGCACTTCGGAAAGATGCACGTCACCATTGAGGATGAGCAACACTTGGCGCATGGAGGGTCACATGGTTGGATTAGGGTGAGAGCACAAAAGTCCTAAACACAACACTTTGGTCATATATGGACATTGAATATCCCTGCAAGGTATTCATTTGCCGCATCTAGAATGCACAAGCTCCCCTACATGTGCCACACTTGTTCTACTAGCAACAATACCATCCCCTCTTTGTGGTGGATGGGTTTCTTTCCACATGCCACTTCCAGCAGGAAAGCCCCAAAACTATACACATCTGTTTGCTCCAATTGTTTTCCTACATGAAAATAAAATATCCAAATCGACCATTAACAATATGGCACACATCCTCTAAGAAAAATCGTTATGGACATATGCATAAATGATCTTTGAATAAATGTTAGTATCTATGTAAAGTTGTGCTCATGGCATCCACAATAGACAAGCAATAGCATAGGTGAGGTAAAAGGAAAAGTGACCTGTGTGGAATAATTCAGGCGCAAAGTAACCAAAGGTGCTTGCTACATTGGTGCTCTCAAGGATCAGCAAACTGTGGTTGTAAGGGATGCACATGAGATAATAGGAGCCACTCAAGGTGTCACACTTGCTTTTTCTATGGATTTTCTATGGAATCTTGATCATTACGATTAGAAAATCTTGAAATTATGAAAAAGACCTATGCACCTCAAATTTAAACTTAAGAATCTACTTAGTTGAAATTAAGTCAAGGTATTCTAAGTTTAAATTAAACATGAAAAGGACTAAAAATGGCTTGTCACACTTCCTTTTTACTCAAGTGGGTGCTAAATCCGTTGAATTAAAGACTTTTTTTATTTATTGAAATTGATAATATTTTAAATAGAACATGCCATTGTTAACAACATTGGATATTTATTGAACAAGTTTTGATGAAATTGGTGAAATTATTAAAAAGAATATTCCATAAAAACTCCAAAAAGGACTCCGAAAAGGACCCTTAGGATGTTGACTTTGGCTCCTATTACCTCATGTGCACCCTAAGAGCGGGCCAAGCCAAAGTCCCCCAAACGTGCATTAAACTTTGCATCCAACATCACATTGGCGGCCTTCACATCCCAGTGGATGATGCGCTCCTCACACTCCATGTGTAAATATACCAATGCCGTGGCCACATCCACTACCACCTTAAATCTGTAGCCAAAGATACATTATAATTTCAATAGTCACATATTTGAAATCCTAAAAATTGCAACAAAATTTGCTCTAAGTGAGGATAGCATGTACATTTCCGCACATAGGAGTGATAGAATGCATGCTAGAGTGGGAAGCTACCACATGTGACAAAATCCAACAAATGCAACGCCTTGAATGTCAATTTGCACAAGTTCCTTCATTATTACTCTTTCTAGTGACTCCACCAATCATGCCACCAATGCATGGCAACTAAGACTTAGGGTAATGTTGTCATGTATAGTTTCTTGTCATTTAATGATAAAATCACTCAAATGAGTGATATATTGTATATATTTTTTCATTGTAGCATTGTAATCAAATGATTTTGGTACATGAGCAATCATTTTGAGAAGATGACTTCAATTGCAGAAGCCACAAATATATTTTGCAGAGCTACTTGCTAGCCTTATGATGGACCAAATTAAAGAGTATGATCACAATGTCCACAATTGCATGCAAGGCAACCAATTATCGAGCTAGCTAGAGTATAATAGCTCTCGCACTCGTTTGAATTATTATTCTATTATTTAGATATCTAACACTTTCCTTCACCAACAAGTCAACCAAAATTGTACCAACGTCCTTCCAAATTGAAGCATAGCCACGAGAAGAGTGCATGTACATTACCTTGATTGCACCTCAGCATGTATCCTTCGAATAGTTACTAAAAAAAATTCACTCTAACTTAGAACACATTTAGGATTGGACAGGTCATAGGTATCATACCTCTTCTCCCATGGGAATCCGATGACCACCTCTTCATCCACAACGACCAATTTGCCAACCTCTTGTTGATCCTGAGCATTTGATAAGTCTTTTGCTGCAGGGATGGGGGAGCTAAACAAATGCTTGTCAAGGCTACCTAGCGGCATGTAGTCATATATTAGAAGAAGCTCACCCTTTTCATGGCACTAGCTTTGCAAACGCACCAAATTGCGCTGATAGATTTTACTGATGATCATCACCTCTGCCAAAAATTCACGCTTGCCTTGACTGGACTCCGGTGCCACGTGCTTGACAACCACGTAATGTTTGTTGCCTGGGAGGAAGCCTTTATACACACTCCCAAAGCCTCCTCATCCCAGTGCTTGCTTGGGGTCAAAGTTCTTGGTGGCCATGGTCAGTTCCTTGTACGTAAACTTGTGCAAATCCGCATCTCCCAAGTCGTCTGGGTCGATTTTGAACCTCCATCCGCGCCTCTCCACCCACCGAGAGTAACACTTGTATAGCAATGCGTAGATGACCACCATGGCTGTGAGCGACACCAGAATCGCCCGAGAGCCGGGTTTCGAATGGATGCAACTGGAAGAGATTGGGCTTCCAGTGATCTGCATAGCAGGGGAGGGAGGCACTCGGCGCAGCAGGCCAGTTGGAAGTCCTTAGACTCCATTGTTGAATTTGTAGATAGGCCAAAGCCATGTCAGGGTCTTGCGCAACGGCAACACTCGAAGTGAAGCCGACATACATGTTTTCATTGAGCACATTAGAGAGGTCGACCTGGACACTCAAGAAGTTGGAAGGAATCCGAATGGTCTTATTATACCACACCATGGTATAATAAGATGGTCCCCGACGCTCTTTGTCTGTTAAAGGACAATCACGTAGACTGATGTCAGCCGTGCTAACATTCAAATTTGCGATGAAGCATCATAATCGATCCACACTTGCATCTGCCAAGGTCCATTGATATCACTGTGTACCTCTAAAAGAGCCAAAATGGGTGCCTCTAAAAGAACCCAACTGGTCGAATTCATGCTGTTGATGTTGATCCCAACGTGAAATCCTTCACCCGGGTCCGAGAACTGGGGGCTCTTCACGAAGTCGAATTCGACTGCAAAAATATGCGATTTAGGGTCGCCATTGGATGTGGCGTTGAGCAGGCCCAGGAAGCCTCCATCGCCGCCTAGAGATGCATTCGGGTGGGGAAGCAGGGCGAAGGTGAAGCCTTCCAAGACGTTCCGTGAGAATAGTTCATAGCCAAGCTCCATCAAGGCTACGAATTTAGTGTTGAAGGAGAACACGGGACCGATCGCGTTCTCCTTGAACCGGATCGGTGCAGAGTGGAGACACCCCTGCGACGGTCTCTCATGCCAGGGCGCAGACGAGTATTCTGTGGAGCAAATACCAATCAAATTCCTTCATGTTGACGAAGGGTACAGACGTCTGCTCAGCGTCGGCAACGTAGTTGCCCAGCAACAGTACGTACAACACAAAGCAGCACCACTCTACTCACAAGTTGCAGGAGGAGCCCCATGAATCTTTCTTGTGCCTTACTATATACTAGCGGCCTTGTTTAGAATTCGATTCACACCAGAATTTGACTAGGAATGACGATGGCAGCTGGTACAAATCGTCTCTACCGACAAACCCAACCTACTGGAACACAGTTAGACCCACTTTGATTGCCAAGTTGCTCAATCCACCTGCCATCTGCTAACGTGATTCTCCATAAGGAAAAGGGAACTGGAAGCGCATCGAACTTCAGCTCGTCACAGAGATATCAGCAAGCGGCAGCTAGACGAGTGCACTAGTTAGGCAAACTCCAGCGTCAGCGTAGTTTGCATCATTGCAGGCAACGCAAGCCTTCTGAAATGTAGCATCCACGTTACTTTACGCTCGGAAATCTTTCTGGTATAGAATCTCTCTTTCTGTGAGCGACGACCAAGTAAGCACGCAAAGTTTTTGTGGATCACAACAAGCAAGCATTAATTTGGCGGATCCTGAAATGGCCGGGTTGCTTTCGCTCCGCGTCCTGTCCGTCGGGATTTTGCTGATATGCCATTTTCTCTTCCAGTATCCCTCGCAGAGTTGTGGCTCAAGAATTTTGTCCCTTAGCTACTCTGAGGTCCTCGTGTCCAATTACTGTCGGCATGAATTGTAATTTTCCTAATTTTTCCAAATTTCATATTCTGGTGAATTTGATCATATGATTGATGTTGGCCCCAAGGTGAAAATGTAGGAGTTGGGCAGCCCAGGTCCACAATCTGGTACACCTGTGAATATTTTCCGAAGCCCTGAAATGTGGGATGGTGAAAGGTGGGACAGAGCGCAGCTCACTGTTTTCACACTATTTCAAAAACGATGCCGCCTGATTGTTGACGAAGCGGGTAGGGGCTCTCAACTCGCTACTGATCCAAAAGAGCAATCTTCACGGAATGTACATCCAATTTATTGATATCCATTGAAGAAACGATTTTTGAACATCAACCAAAAAAAACTTTGACCCTTTACAACTTTTACATAAAATATCCAAATGAAACATTTTTCGTGTAAGTTGAAATCCTCTTTCAATTTCCAACAAGAAAAGATATAAATTTGACGAGTTTAATAATAGTAACTATGATCTAAGTAACAAAAAGTGGCACCTTTGGAAGTCCCTACTTTATAATGTACACCATTTGAAGAAAGGTGCACTAATAATTATCAGTTCAGCACTTGAAAATTCATTTGGTGCCTAGGAAATGTATATATAGAAAATTTAAAATCTTCTTTGGATATGCAAGTAGACCCAACAAGACTACAGCATAATAATGGGAACCATAATCAAATACTTATATGGACAATTTTAGGTGTACACTAATTTATCCTTGTAGTGAAGAGGGGAATTAGTATTATGAGTATATTGGAATACACAACCCTTTCTTCTATTGCTTTTACATGCACAACCAAGAACCCAATGCATTGTTTGACTCACAAGAGGAAACAAGGGCTTTCCACTATCCAATTCTATTTATCCTCTCACCAACGTAAAGAAAAGAACTTTCAAAGTTTTTTGTGATATAGAATTTGTCCTTGTTTGTTGAGGTTATATTTTGTCTAAACATAAGTGATTGAAATGGTCATTTTAGGACCATGAATCCTTGGCCAAATAACATTTGATTCATCACATTTCAATCACTTAAAAATCCCTCGAAACTAAGATGGCATTTAGAGAAAAATGCCAACCTGTATCTGCTTCACTGTTGCGTCCTCCAAAGCGAGTGTCCATTCATCATTTTCAAAGTTCAAGGGCGAAATGCCGATGAATGAGTACTAATTGCAGGAATTCTGGTCAGATACATTGCTTACGGTATTGAGTCTCAAGTACTTGTATGCTTACATATGTGAGGACGTTTCTTTTTGTTTGGTCACATGAGGAGTTGTTCTTATAGCTCCTGATTTGCGGAGCAAGTATTCACCATTTCTTTCCAAATTTGGTATTTGTGAGCCCAAACTCTTTTGTCCAAGATTCTTGTTGAATTTCAATTCATGTTTTCATGATTTCCTCAGTGTGAGTACTCACTTTGAGGGATTGGGAACATCCAACGGTTAGGTCTAGAAGCAATAATGGCTCATAAGAATCAGTACATGAAGAATCAAACTTTCAAACACAAAAACTTTTCTTGAATTTTCTACGAGCATTCTATTGAAAATCCCCTCCTCCGATGACATAATTTATTTGTTTTTTCAAAACACAAGGGATGTGGCTCTCACAGGGAAATGTAAGACAAGGAATTTTATCAAGGGAGAATTTGTGCATTTTTCAGTGTTATTTGCAAATGTCGCGTACCGCCAAATCAACTCAATTTATGAAATTTCATATTCTAAAATGTAGATTTATGCCTATAAGATCTAACTTTATTGTAGATTTTAGTGCGCATAATCAATACATTTTGTAGATTTTGCAGTCTCAAATTTCAATAGTATGTAAATCTCATTGATTTGTACATTTCAAAATTTTTTATCTTCACCCATTCTAGATTTCAAGAGTTAAAAATATTAGTGATATGTAGATTTTATTTGTTTAAACATTTTGTAATTTCATATAATAAAGTCTTAGGTTTCTAAAATGTACAAATTCTTGAAATATTAAATTTCTGTGAATAAAATATATTGACTTAATGTTTGACAACTTACAAGTCTTATGTGTCCAACCTCATGATACCCTTGACAACCAATATGGGACAGTTGCATCTTGTAAAATCTACCAAATATTAGGTGGAAACAACATTGAAATGTAAGATGTATAAATGTGTTGCAAAGTCTACCAATTTGAAT
The DNA here is from genome assembly GCA_951799445.1 of Pseudisothecium myosuroides. Classification (NCBI taxonomy): domain Eukaryota; kingdom Viridiplantae; phylum Streptophyta; class Bryopsida; order Hypnales; family Lembophyllaceae; genus Pseudisothecium; species Pseudisothecium myosuroides. The sequence goes on along the minus strand of OX637287.1, from coordinate 54,460,135 downwards.
TGCACACTGGGGACCTAGAAAGAATTTATGAAAATCCCTTTAAAGAAAACCCATGATTTCCTTCTGTACAGGAATTCTTTGAAGATCCCCTCTACAATGCATTAGAACACCGAAAAACATAAGAATTGGCAAAAACTAGTAGGGAAAAATGATAGAATCTCCACATCAATCACAAGGAATTCCAAACAAGTCCACTGTGGAAGTTTCTACAAAGAGCTCAAAGATCTGAGTGATTGACAAGCTGAATATTCGTTTGTATTAGGTCAAGGATTGGAAATGCTTACAAACAAAAAAATCCATTTCAAAGCAAAAATTGCATGGACATTGTGTTGCTTATTTACATGGACTCATGAAATGTCTAAATGATGGGTCTCAATATCCAAAAATGAGACAGTTGAAGGAATCTCAAGCTTTCTAGCTCTTGTCTGGAACGATCCATTTCCTCTCTAGCTAGTTGCCGATGTGGTCTAATCCATAGAGCTGGCATTTGAGGTGCTAGAGAGGTTATCTAGTACACTTTTGGGCATGTAGTCAAATTGTGGTTTAGAGAGAGGCACTTCGGGAAGGTGGATGTCGCCATTGAGGATGAGTAACACTTGGCACATAGAGGGTCGCATGGTCGGACTAGGGTGAGAGCACAAAAGTCCTAAACACAACACTTTTGTCATTTCATGGACATTGAATACCCCTGCCAAGCGCTTGTCTGCTGCTTCTAGAATGCACAAGCTCCCCCACATGTGCCAAACTTGATCCACCAGCAACATCACCTCCCCGTCTTCGTGGTAGATGGGTTTCTTCCCACAAGCCACTTCCAAGAAGAAAGCCCCAAAACTATATACATCCGTTTGCTCAGTTTGCTTCCTTGCCACACCCAATTATCCACTTGCCATCAAAAGAAAGTCTACAATTATCAATCAATCATTCATTTGCTCCATGAGTTTCATTTTGTTCCCAAGTTTTGACCAGCATAATTTCAAAATGTCACTGAACAAAAGTTAAGGTGCTCGTGATGCTCCTTTTGTCATGTAGCACATTTGCCATCATGTAAAAGTAGTGATTTGCAAGGGTTGTGACATAGAGAAAATAGGACATAAGAATCCTTGGTGCCAAAAAAAGGAAGGAGTAAAGCTAAAACCAAAGAAACTAATCAGGTGTAGTAATTGACAACTGCTAGTATTGCTCAATTTTTATTTATTTTTAAAACAAATGGAAAATTCCCATTGATAAAAAAAAACAGTACATAGAACCAGAGGACAAGTCCTTGGCAAATATTATTGCTCAAATCTTTCAGTGAATCAATCACGTCCGCAAATGTACATACAAGATCTTGGAAATAATTTTTAAGAGGGCTGTGCTTGTGGCATCTACAATATACACACAAGGGAGCTACCATCATGGTACTAAAACAAAGTTTACTTAACAAGCGATAATGGTTCCCATAAGATGCAAAACTCTATTTCATTTCCTACAAGGTAAATTGTAGTAACTCCCTTGCATTGTGACAAGCAAAAACTACAATTAAAAACTAGGAGGAGTCACCTGTGTTGAACAATTTAGGGGCAAAGTAACCAAAGGTGCCTGCCATTGGTGCTCTCTGGAATCAACAAGCTGTGGTTGTAAGAGCGGGCCAAGCCAAATTCCCCCAAACGTGCATTAAACTTGGCATCCAGCATCACATTGGCGGCCTTCACATCCCGGTGGATAATGCGCTCCTCGCACTCCGTGTGTAGATATACCAATGCTGTGGCCACATCCACTACCACCTTGAATCTGCAGCCATGGATACATTATGATTTCAATAGTCTTTTGTTTTGAACCTTGGAAATTGTGCCAAAATGTGTTCTAAGTGGGGATAGCATTCACAATTCCGCAAGGAAGAGTGACAAAATGCATGGAGTGGGAGGCTACTACATGTGATAGAATCCCATGAATACAAAGCCTTGAGTGTCAATTTGTGCAATTTCCTTCATTAAAACTCTTTCTTGTGACTCCAACAATGCATGGCTGCAACTAAGACTTAGGGTTAGTGCCATCAAGCACAATTGCTTGACATTCATTTTGCAAAATCACTCAAATGAGTGATATATCTTGTATAGGTATTCATTGTAGCATTATAATCAAAATGATTTAATAATGTAAGCCACAACAACTACATTTTGCATAGCTACTTGTTAGCCCTATGATGGACCAAAGAGTATGATCTTAGTGTCCACAATTACATGCAAGGTAATTAATTATCGAGCTAGTTAGACCATAATTACTCGGGCACTTGTTTCAAATACTAATCTATTACCTACTCAATTCTATTACTTACTCAAATACCTTATAAAGACTTCTAACAACTTCCTTCACCAATAGATCAACCAAGATTGTACTAGCGCCTTTGTAAAGGATAATTTTACTATGTAACTCAAACATGAAGGATGGCCACAAGAAGAGTGCATACATTACCTTGATTACATCTCAGCATGTATAGTCCCTTTGAATAGTTACAAAAAAAATTTACTACTAGCATAGAACACATTTTGGATTGGACAAGTCATGGGTATCATACCTCTTCTCCCACGAGAATCTCATGACCACTTCTTGTTGAACTGGAGCATTTGGCAAGTTTGCCAATGTAGCAACAACCAGTTTGTCTATTCCTTGTTGATTTGGAACATTTGGCAAGTTTGCCAATGTAGCGACAGGGGAGCCAAACAAATGCTTGTCAAGGCTACCTTGCGGCATGTAGTCATATACCAAAAGAAGCTCACCCCGCTCATGGCACCAACCCTGCAAACGCACCAGATTGCGGTGACGAATTTTGCCAATGATCATTACCTCCGCCAAAAACTCACGCTTGCCTTGACTAGACTCTGGAGCCACACGCTTGACAGCCACATACTGTTTGTTGCCTGGCAAAAAGCCTTTGTATACACTCCCAAAGCCTCCTCTCCCCAGTGTCTGCTTGGAGTCGAAGTTCTTGGTGGCCATAGCAAGTTCCTTGTATGTGAACTTGTGCGGATCCGCATCTTCCAAATCATCCAGGTCGATTTTGAACCTCCATCCACGCCTCTCCACCCACCGAGAGTAGTAGTTGTACAGCAGTGCGTAGATGGCCGCCATGGCTGTGAGAGACACCAGAATCACCGACAGTCTGACTTCGAATGGGTGCAACTGGAAGAAGGTGAGGTGGATCGATGGATAGCAAGGGAAAGGGGCACTGGGGGCAGCAGGCCAAGTGGAAGTCCTCAAACTCCAAGGACCGATTTCTAGAAAGTCAAGTACTGCGTAAGGGTCTCCTAGTTGCGGAACGTTAACACTCGAAGTGAAGCCGACATACATATTTTCATTGAGCACATTAGAGAGATCGACCTGGACACTCAAGGAGTTGTAAGGAAACGCAGTGGTCTCATCAAACATCACTGGACGCTCTTCATCTGCAGTATAAGGACAGCTGCGTCCAAAAATGTCAACCGCGCCAACACTCAAAATCTGCGATGATGCATCATAATCGATCCACACTTGCAACTTCCACACGCGATTGAAGTCACTTGGTCCCTCTAGGGAAACCCAGCGGGTCGAATTCATGCTGTTGATGTTGATCCCGATGTGATACCCACCATCCTGGTCCGAGAACTGCGGGCTTTTCACGAAGTCGAATTCGACTGCAAAAGTATGCGATGTAGGGTCGCCATTGGATGTGGAGTTGAGCAGGCCGAGGTAGCCTCCATCGCCGCCTAGAGATGCGTTCGGGTGGGGAAGCATGGCGAAGGTGAAGCCTTCCAGAGCGTTCCGTGAGGATCCTCCATAGCCAAGCTGGCTCTTATTGGGCGAGCCAAGATCCATCGAGGCTATGAATTTAGTGCTGAAGGAGAGCATGGGACCAATTGCATTCTCCTTGAACCGGATTTTTTCTGGATAGAGACATCTCTCCGACAGCCTCGGAGTCACGGACCCCAACCCGTGGTTCATGAAGCACCCCGCAGAGATATTTAGGAAGTCAATGAAGGTTTCAGACGCCTGAGCAGCGTTGACAACCAAGTTGTCGCGCAGCAACATTACAACAAAAACCAGCACGACGCTGCTCACGTGGTGGAGGCGGAGCTGCATGATAAATTTTTCTTACACCTTGCTACCAGAAGCCTTGAGTAGAATTCGATTCGCACCAGAATTTGACTTGGAGTGAAGACAACAACGGTTGAATTCGTCCCTACCGACAAAATCTAACTACAGGACGACAGACAGACCCCCACTCAAATCGACGAGGTAGGATAGGTTTGCGTTGCAGCGCTATGAATGGAAATAGCGGAGTTGCTCAAAACCACCTGCAGTTGTCGCCTCTAGCGGTGCTCCAAATTGGAACATGGAACAAGAAGATTTCAAGGCTCTGCCCAGATAGAGCAGCAAGCACCAGGTCTTAGTCTAAGCACTGTCTAGTTTGTCAAACTCCAGCCCGTGCGCAATCTGCATTCAAAGCTCTGGCACTCCGGAAGTGTCCCGCTCCTGATCGAGTGGAAACGCAAGGCCTATGAATTGAAACATCAATGCTAATTGTGGTTCACAGCAAGCAAGTATTGAATTTCAAACGATGGGTTGCTTCCACTCCGCGTTTTGTCAGTCTGTATTGCCAAATAATGCTGTCGGCCTGTATTCCGATTTTTCCAAGTGTCTTCATCTGGTGGTAAATTCATAATTGAATCCAAGTTTTATCATTTGGTGCTTCCTTCAAGATGAGAAACTTGGCCGGTTGTGCAACCCAGACAACATGTTGGAATAATCGTTAACCTGTGCACTGAGTGATCCTTGAAATGTGCTCGGGCCAAAGGTGGAACTGCTTGCTGGGGAAACTACGTCTATCTATGACACTGTTACAAAAGCGATATCTTAAATGGACGTTCTGTAAACATGAAGTCGGGGGTTAATTGAAACCCACAAAGGCGGATCCAAGTATGCTTGAGGCAAACATTTTCAAAACTTGCCATTGACTAGTACACTGAGCAAAAATGGGTTTAACCTTGAGAAGTATAATTCCCAGTCAGTCATTTTGGACATGGGTATAAAAAATGTGAGTCATCATTCATTAAGCTAGTTGAAAGAAAGAATTTTAAGTCTGATAAATTTTTTTTTTTAAATATTACATATTAGCGCTTAGATCAATTTTCATGAGTGTTAACTATTAATACTCTATATGTGGTAACTTACAGTATTGTCTGCGCCAGACCCGGAACACTTATGGAGGGCCAACTGTATGGACTTATTACCTTCCGTCCCACCTTTGGCCATCCCACTTTTCAGGACTCAGGATAATACTCACAAGTGTACCAGAACGTGAATCTTGTATTTGGACAACTCCTAAATTTTCACCTTGGGGGAACAGTACCAGTCAGATGATCGGATTTGAATTTAGCATCAGAACATGAAATTGGAAGATTTGAAATCATACAGACAGTGTTTGGACACTTGGACCTTCGAGAAACTACACTAGCTGGTCAGGGGACGTACACACACTTCAAATTTCAAAAGTCACAGTATCCCACTAGGCCACTTGTGGTTGGTGGTTTGTACTATTTCCCCTTTGCAATGAAATTTTGTTTCATTTGTTATTAAAAAGAAAAGAAGAAGCCACAGTATCATAATGCGAGGGATGCCAGAAGCCCAGAAGATTGACTTTCAAGCAGAATCACGACTGACAGGACGCGCAGCGGAAGCAACCCGGCATTATCCTAAAACCCCGCCAATTCAATGCTTTGCTGCCCTGTGACCCACAAAATATATTAAGTTGCTGCATTTGCTTGCTCGTCCCTCACAGAAGAAAGTATGACTTAGGCTAACTTCGACAGATTGCAGAACGTAAAGTAACGTGGATGCTAAGGAGTACAATTTAAAAGACTGGCATTGCCACTCGATCTTGCAAGAATAGTTTCACGCTAGTTTTACCATAAGCTTAACTGGTGCACTCGTCTAGGACCTGCTGCTGCTATCCCTCAGTGGCGAGCAAAAGATGCGCTTGTTCTTTACGGAGAATCGCGAGAGCAGACAAGAGGTGTATTGCAAACCACTATTGATGCTAGAACAGGGATACAACAACTTTACGCACAACAAACAGTAAGTTAGAGCACATCTTGTAGGAAATACTGGAATATAAGGTATTAGCCATGCTGAAGCACGAAGCAAGCCATAGGTATCCTTAGTAGGCACCTGACAGCTAAGTTAGAGTCTCTTCCGCATGCATGCACTCATGCAAGAGAAGAAAAGACTTAACTCATGTGCAGTACTGCCAGTAATGCTCAGTGTACCGAGCGGGAAACTATCCGCTACCTTATCATTTCATCACCATGGGCAAGCCGATTTAAACTGCGCCTCGTTGGCTCATTCATGCCAGTAGTTCTTCACGACGTACGTTGGGTGGAAGTCATCTTGTGTTGATTTCATCTTGCCTCCAGTACTCAGTTCCACTCAGCACTATGATTGTTGGTCCATGTCCCCTCACCACTGACAGTGCTTTCGCAGTTGACTTGCTGTGAGTTGATGGCCCCTTGAAGGCCACACAGTCGCTCGAAGCGGTAGAGTCTGGGCAGAGCCTTCGCGAGTTGATCACCGGTGCAGTAGGAGATATCACGATCTCTTTCAGCATCTTGTATCGTATAGCACTTGGTGTCAATGTGCTTCGTCTTCTGGTGGAAGGTTGGATTCTGTACTAGACGAATAGCAGACTGATTATCACAAAACAAGGGTGTTGCTTTAACTTGCGGTGATTTGATGTTGAATCGGAGTCGATGCATCCATATTTGCTCTTGGGTCGCTAGGCACGCCTTGAAATGCTCAGATTCGGTGGTGCTCAAGGCTGTGCATGTTAATTTTTTGCTTCCTTGTGCGATGGGTTCACCATTGAGCAATGAGCATGACCCCTGATCTGCACTTTCTGGTCATGGATCCGCCATTGAGCATAGGAATGAACCTCTAAATCATTAGAGAAAAAATCAGCCCTCCGGAGGGCTGCTCCGCAGTGACATGCCAAGCTATTAAAATGCTTGGCCTGTCACTGCAGAACTGGTCCTAGGTGAGCAGTCAGCTTGGCTGACTGCTCGCCGAAACGGTCAGAAATTGGATTTTTTTTTTTTTTTTTTTTTTTTTTTTTTTTTTTTTTTTCTAGATTTCTATTTCAAGCATCTATATGTAAAATAGGCATGAGAAACATTTCTAGAATACCATTACATCTCACAATTAGTGAAGATGATTTGGAAAAGTAAAATTCCTTAAAATGTGGCTTTGGTAGACATACACATTGACCTAACTTAGGATTTATAGCCAATGGCATATGATTTATCTCAATACCTTTATTTCATTACTAAACTACCTCTCATGGTATTTAGTCAATTATTATTCACAGCTAAGGTACTAAAAGAGGGGTTATAGTTACCAAAATACCAACAACTGGTGACTATTAAACTACCTAACTGACATAGTTAGTAGCCTCCAATCACTAATTGATACCTATTCTGCTTATAACGGCATCATAGATTAACCCCTAAAGGTTAGTGAGCCTTTGTACATATTTCTCTTAAGATTCATGTACTTATAAAGATTTATATAATGCTATGGATATTTTATTTTATGTCACTAGTGGATCATATTGACAAGTTCATACAAACTGGCTGTTATCTTATAAGCCAATAGATCCTTTTTAGATGTAACTAAGAGAAGTGTTGATGTCTGCTGTGACAAATGGAAGGAAATAGGAAGTAAGAAATGATTTTGCTTAAGATAAGAGTGAATCAGATTAATGCTCTTTTGCAAAAAAGAGGTGTTCCAGAAAGGAGTTTTTTAAATATATATATATATATATATATATATATTTTTTTTTTTTTTTTTTTTTTACTTGTATATTTCGTTTCCTGCGCCACTGCCGCAGCAGAAACTGTTGTGCGGAAATAGGGGAAAAATTGATTTTTTTGCAAAAAAAAAGTAAATTTCAAGGCCCTCCAGAGGGCTGTGGAGCAGCCCTCCGGAGGGCCCAGATTTTCTCTAATGTGTCTAGCCATTCATTTATTTGATAGTATACATGATCAGACTACAAAAATGCATGTGAACCAATTAGAAAGGAATTAATTGTGGATTTATTCTGACTCATTTCATATTGCAATGATTCATCCAAAAATTCTAAGATCTTTGTTCAAAAGTGCTCTTGGAAAAAATTATTTCACAATAGTAAGCAACCAAAAAATCTCCAAAAATTGAAAAATGACTACACTAAGACTCTAAGAGTATTTCATTTCAACCCATCGCAACAAATTTCATTCACTAATTGCCAATATCTTATTTCTAATTGAATTCCAAAAGAATTTTGAATTTATATTTGAAACTTTATACAAAAATATTAGTGTTTGCAATCATAGATCTACCTCTTAATTAACCCCTAAAGGACCAGCATGCATTTTTTGGCCGTATAGAAATTTTGGGCAGGTTCGTGTGACTAGAGATTTCCATATTTTAAGCTGAAATTTTAATAGAAGGTGGGCGCGAGGAATATCTTTCATATGCACTAAATTTCAGGACATTTGGAAATAGGAGGCAAAAGTTATGGCCAAATATGTTACTTTTTTTCGTAACTGGGCAGTCCGGGCAGCAAGAAAAGTTTGGCAAAAATTTGATTTTTTTTTTTTTAATATTTTTTTTCTTGTAGATTATATTTTTGTCTATCTGGAAAGCTTTGATTCGTTTCATTTGGATTTGTTACGAAAAAGTTATGGACATTCTTGTTTTTTGGGCAGTTGGAGCATCTTCTTGAAAAAAAAAACTTGTAGGATTCATTTCTAAATGCTATTTTTGTAATTTAAAATTAAAAAAAATTCTCATGGTTTAGTTTACTTGCTAGAACAATCTCACCATTGGGATTAGTGAATTTTAATTCCATCTAAAATATATTAATGTTTTAGATTTTCCTTCTATCTCGTACCTACTTCTACTTAATAAATTTTTTAGGAATGATAATTAAGTTTTTTTGAATATATCTTTTTTCCCTAGACTCTCAACTCAATTCTCTACTATAAAGATTTGAAGCACAAAACTCTGTAGTGCAAAAATTTTAAGTTAAAAATGTTTAAATTCAAAAAATCTAGTCCCGCAATGTGCTGAAATACTTATTTTTTCCACTTTAAACGCAGATATCTTGCAATCTGAGCGGTCAAAAATTCTGAAATTTTTTCCACACATTCTCATACTAGTTAGGTTTAAGATCCTACGGTTAGATGTGAAAAAAAACATTTTTCATTTTTTTTTACTCCTTGCTATAGAAATGGCAGTTTTGATGGTTTTTTGGGCAGCAAAAAAGCCTTGGGCCTTTAGGGGTTAAGGATAGAATCTAATAAAATCATTTTTGGTTTCTTACATTATGAATAATATGTATTTTCTAAAGTTTTTTTAGAGTATTGTAGATTTGTGGAAAAGTAATCATTCTTTCTCTATATGTCTTGATACTTGTTACAACATTGTAAAATATAAATAGAATAAAAGAATATTGAAAAAATATAAAGATTCATCATATTGTACTAGTGTGCCCTGTGCCATTGCCATAGTTAAAATAAAAGAGAAAAATATTTTTTTATTTTTTTATTCATAAAAACTTTGTAAATTCAATATTTTTCTATCGTGAGTTGAGATGCTACAAAACGAAGCCCGTGCATCCCTCCTTGTAGAGAGCTCTTTGACAATATCGAGAACGCTACCGGGATACATACGGTTCCGAAGATCTCACCGTAACAAACAAACAACTTAATTTAAAGGTTTGGATGGATGGATATCTTAATGGCTATGTACTAAAAAATAAAATAATATACAGATGGGCTTGAAGGTTCTAATGATGCTCTTATTATAAATTTATTTTTGTTACATTTATAGTACAATTTATAATATCTCCTAGAAATTAAGGACCTTCTTATCCTCACATCCTTGCATAGTAAAAGATACCTTATTTTTCACTTATTATGTATCTTATCTAATTGCAAATAAATATTTTTTACATCCAAAATACATACTCTGAAAGCTTTCAATGTCTTCTTTCCAATGATATATATATATACAATTATAAGCGATTAAGTTATAGTATTTTGTAAAATAAGACATTATAAATCTCCATATAATAAGTAGGAATTGCCTTGTCAGGATCATGATTTTTCAAAAATCCAATAGTAGCATACATATTAGAAAAAGAATGAGGCCTCCGGAGGGCTACTCCATAGCTCATTACATTTTTTTTTGCTTCAACATTATTTTCCCTCCATACACTCACTTTAAGTTGTGATGCCGGATGCTTGGCAGTTGCTCAAAATCCAAGTACAAAGTGTAAAAATAATGAAGGCTAAGGTACTTTAACCCCTAAAGTACCAAGGCCTTTTATCTGCCAAAAAACACTCAAAATTGCCATTTCTAAAGCAAAGAGTAAAAAAAATTGAAAATTGTTCTTTTTCCACATCTAACCGTAGGATCTTACACCTAACTAGTATGAGAGTGTGTGGAAAAAAATTCAGAATTTTTGACCGCACAAATTGCAAGATATTTGCGTTTAAAGTGGAAAAAACAAGTTTTTCAGCACATTGCGGGACTAGATTTTTTGACTTTGAACATTTTTAACTTAAAGTTTTTGCACTATAGAGTTTTGAGCTTTAAATCTTTATAGTGTAGAATTGAGTTGAGAGTCTAGGAAAAAAAATAACATTCAAAAAAGATTAATTATCATTCTTAAAAAAATTGTTAAGTAGAAGTAGGTATGAGATAGAAGGAAAATCTAAAATATTAATATACTTTAGATGGAATTAAAATTCACTAATCCCAATGGTGAGATTGTTCTAACAAGTAAATCAGAGCATGCAAAAAAAAAATTGAAAAATTTGAAAATTTTCATTCAAAAATGAATCCTACAAGTTATTTTTTTCAAAAAGATGCTCTAACTGCCCGAAAAACAAGAATGTCTATAACTCTCTCATAACATATCCAAATGAAATGAATCAAAGCTTTCTAGATAGAAAAAAATATAATCTATAAGAAAAAAAATATTAAAAGAAAGAATTCAAATTTTTGTCCATTTTTTTTGGTTGCCCGGGTTGCCCACCATCCCCTCGTTTGAGTTTATTTGGTCATAACTTTTTTTCCCGGGCACCAATTGTGAAAAAAATTATATTCCCACAAAGCTAATCAGCCTTTCTACCTCCAAAAAAAGTTTCAAAAAATCAGGAGAAAATTTCAACCCATAGGTACCTGCCCGAAAACGCATTTGTCCCCCGAAGGGACAACAATCCTTTAGGGGTTAATGCACCTTAACCAAGGGTGAAGAGGTTGCTCTTATAGAGAAATGAATTGTCCACTATGAATCCACAAAGGCTAAGGAATAATTTGAAGATAGTTCACTCATTGTCAAAAAACTACCAGTTGAGCTACCAATTTCATAAAGGTTAGTGTAATTTTTGGAAATTGGAAGTTTTTTGATGAATTTGACAATGATAATTTTTTTTTGGATTTTTGGGGCCAATTATATGCATCAAGAACTCTAGTCTTTAAACAAAAAATCTGATCCTAAAAACGCATTATACAGCTGTAAAATATAAATTGAATTGTATTGCCCTATTCAACAAATATTTCAAATGCAAGGGCATTAAGATACAACAATGGTCTATGTTGTAACCTATACTCTCTCTACAATGGCTAATGCAATCCCATGCTTTAAATTCCAAAAAAAAATTCAAGTATTGTGAGAACCAACATCATTTGCATGTTTGTCAAATTGTTGATATTTTAATTTTTATAAATGCCAATTTCCTTCAATTTTTTTGTACAACAATTTGAAAAGATGTATACCAACATGCTAAGGTATAAAAAAAAAATTTAGAGTTTCAGAAAAAAATTGACAAAAGATAAAGTAATTCCAAATGATAGTGAACAAAATTATCGAGTTTTAGACATGGCTAACTTTGAAATTAATTTTTTTGCAAATCACAACTAATTTTTTCTTCAAACTTTCATTGTAATGTATGTTGACTTTTCAACTTTCATATATCCACTTTTGGCCTTCGTGCATTGATGCTTATAGTATTGTTGTTTGAATGAAAACATTTCAGATTTGTATTTAGTTTTGTTAGTGGCTATAAGTAATAGTTTATGGGTGAATGAAAGAAACACTTGTACTATTTTGCGTCACACCTTGCGTTTTGATTAGTTTTTTACCATAACTTTTGTGTTTTATCTCCAAATGACTCAAGATTTATAGGTAAGGTACTCATGATTATTATACACCTTGCCTAATTTTTTTTGTAATTTTCAAAAATAGTTAATTTGTCCAAAAATAGCCCCCAATTTTATCTCACACTTGCCAATTTGGAAGTTTTTAGTACTATTTAGTATCCCAAAAAATGAATTTTAAACCGAAATTTGGAGGGGATGGTCTTCTAGTAGACTTATAGCTATTCACCAAAGGAATTCTAAAAATAATTAATTTTATGTGGTGTAGAAATCCACAAAGTGCGCTTCTTTGTGCTTGCATTTTGTAACATATAAAATATTATTTTGGAGTTTTTCTGGGTGAATGACCATCTCCATAGAGTTGTTAGAAATGGAATTTTTTTATTTTATGTATTACTTTTTTTCCTATTTTTTCCTAATTAACCCCTAAAGGACCGAGGGGGGTATTCAAGGAGACATTGTCAAAAACTGTGGTTTTTTGGTACATTATTCAAAACTGAAATTTGGAATTTTTTTTTAAACTTCAACCGTACAAAAATGAAGTAAAGTATTTTACCAAAGTGTGGAAAAAATTTCAGCCCATTTGACCGCACGGATTGAAAGATTATAATGTTTGAAGTTAGAAGAAAATGTTTTTTTTTGAAACCGCCCCAACATAGCTAACAAAGTTTGACTACTCTTAGAATGTGATTTGAGTATTAAAATTTGTTTTTTTCTGGACAAGAGTATGCCATATTTTATTAGTTACATACATGCCAAATTTCAAAAGCTAATGAGTTTTTTTGCAAAAGATTCTCCAAAGATTCTCAAATTGCCCAAGCTGCCCAAAAAGTTCAGGGCAGCATAACTTTTGATCCGGGCACCCGATCGGGAAAAAAATTAGTTTTTCACAAAGGAGGCACATACTTGTACATTGTGTCCAAATTTCATGAACATCTAACCAAAAATGACTTCATTGGAACCTACCCGAGATTTCTTGCATACGTTGAACGGACACTTGGTCCTTTAGGGGTTAAAACATCAAAGTATCCATTTTCTTGAGATTTGGCACTTTTTTGGTTCTCTTGCTTAGAAAATTTTTCTATGCATTTCCTTTGGTGGTTACTTTCATCTTAAAGGTGTATACATTAGCCATATTTATTTTATTTTTTTAAAATTATTTTTCTAATTTTAAAGTACCCCAGAAAAAAAATCATGAGTATTGTAAAAACAATTTTTTTTAAATGTTCATTAACAAATTAAAACATCAAAGTATCCATTTTCTTGAGATTTGGCACTTTTTTGGTTCTCTTGCTTAGAGAATTTTTCTATGCATTTCCTTTGGTGGTTACTTTCATCTTAAAGGTGTATACATTAGCCATATTTTTTTTATTTTTTTTAATTATTTTTCTAATTTTAAAGTACTCCAGGAAAAAAATCATGAGTATTGTGAAAACAATTTTTTTAAATGTTCATAACTAGCAATGCAAAAAATAGTGCCCTAGCGTAGAATTGAGTAACGTTAATTAATCCTTCTATTGATGCAAAACATGTAGAGGACCGTTTTTATTTGTGGACGTTAGATGTTTGAAACAAACCTCTATGCCTTTTGCACAGTTCAATCCCAACTACTTCATTCTCTTTGTCTTAATTTTGCCAATTCTTATTGCAAGATTAGACTAGACCGATAACAAATTTTATTGAAAAAATGGTTTTACTTAGATATTTAACATTCTTTTTGTGATCAAATTTAGAAAATAATAATAATTTAAATTATTAAAAATAATAAAAAAATATTGATTATAGCAATGATGGACCTAAGCATACAAATGGAATCTAATATTTAAAATTTTCAACTTTTATTTATACATCAATTCCAAAAAAATTCTCCAAATAGTACTTTTAAATGATTTTTCACAAATTGTCAATTCTAGGGACCCCTTGTGACCTTAGGGGTCATGATAGGAAAAAAATCAATATTTATAATTGTCCCTTTTAGAGATTTTAAGTACTCCCTCCGTCCCGAAATAAATCCAAGGTTTTCTGGAAATGGCTAGATTTAACTCATGAGTTGCTCCCATTTTCAAGGGATTGTATAGTTATTGTAGCTTCTACTAAAGCCCACTAGGTGTGAAAGAATGGAAGTCAACAGTGAAGTAGCACATGTTGAAAACAGATGGCAAAAGCGGAATTTTTTTGCCCTTTTGGGAACTGCTCCACGGATATTAATTTCGATCATTTTCCGAGAAACGTTGATGCATTGACGTCCATTGATGTTCTATGTATTCAATTTCAACAATGTCTTATGATTCAACTTAAAGAAATTCTCAATGAGAGATTTGTTTGTAGCAATTTTTGTATAGTTTTGGGATGAATCCTTCACCTTTGGTTGATTAGAAGTTGTGTTTTGATTCCCTTTGTACGAATTGAATTGCTTTAAAGTCTTTGAAGTATGACATCTGTGGATTCTTTTGCTTTAGGGTGTTTGAACTAGCTTCATTTGATGTCCATCAAGTTGTGGAGAGCCAATGTTGAATTTAATTTGGGACAAGTATATTTAGAAACCCTGGATTTATTTGGAAACGGAGGGAGTATAATTATACAAATCGTGCAAAAAATAAAATTAATAGGTAATTTTTTGAAGTGTAAAAACATTATGTGAAATCACTACAAAGGGCTTACAAATTGTGAAAAAATAATTTTAATTTTAATTTTTTTTTTTAAATTAAAAAAAAAATTAAAAAAAATTAAAAATATATATATATAATTTTATTTTTCTTAATTTTATTTTTGTATATTAAAAAGGATATACACATTTTGTAAACCTATTGGTCAAGTGTACTAGAAATAATCCTAACTTTTGGAACTTGCTCAATTTCTCTACTTTGTTGGCCTTGTCCTTTTGACAGAGACTATGGCATCAACTTCCAAATTTATGAATCAAAGTTTCCAAATCCTATCTACAACTGCATGCACAACGTGGTTGGGATTTGGTTGGAATAGGAATGTGGGGTCCAATTGGTTGAGCCCCAACAACGTTTTTTCCTTCCAACTAGATGAGCTTCTCAATGTTGATAAATGGGGCCTTGTAGGTGAGGTGCTCCCCATCATTACTACTACGGTCGTGGACAACAACAAAAAAGGAGGGACACAACATTGCCCCAATTACAATTCATTGTTTTCACACTAGTTCAAGATTGATGCAATGTTTGGCTCACAAGGGGAAACAAGGGCTTTTTATTATCCAATTCTATTTATTCTCTCACCAATGCAAGCATTGGTCTTTTAAAGCTTCTTGTGATATAGAGTTTCTCCCCAGTTGTTTAAATTATATTTTGTTTGAACATGAGTGATTAAATTGGTCATTTTAATACCATGAATCCTTGGTCACATAAAGTTTGATTCATCACATTTCAATTGCTTGGAAATCCCTCGAAACCAAAATGGTATTTGGAGAAAAATACCCACCTATATTAGCTTCATTGCCTCCTTGAAAGAGAGTGTCAATTCATCATTTTCAAAGTCCAAGGGCGAAATGCCGATGAATAGTACCAACGTTTTTTTTTGGCCATGTAGATCAACAGTGAAGCCCTGTGTGACCTCCCACGAAAGGTGCATATTTGGAAGGAGCAGGGCATAGTGGCTCACTAGATTGACAATGTGGTGACATATCACCAGGAAAAAACAACCTGAATAGTACTCACTGCTTCAGTTACGGACATTACTTTCGGTATTGAGTCTTACATACATGTATGCTTCTTGTTGGGTCTCATGAGAGGTTGTCGTTATAGGTCCTGATTCGTGATGCCAGGATTCACTATTTCTTTCCAGATTGGGTATGTGTGAGTCCATAACTCTTTTGTCCAAAAGTCTTGTTGAATTTCACTTCCTGTTTCCATAATTTCCTTGGCGTGAGTAATCAATTTGAGACATTGGAGACATCCAGCAGTTAGGTCTAGAAACCAATGATGGCTCATAAGAATCAGTACATGTAGAATCCAGCTTTCAAAATTTCTACAAAAAGCTCAAAGATCTGAGTGAATGTCAAGATAAAAAATTTGTTTACAACAAGTCAAGGACCGGAAATGCTCACAAACAAAGAAATCTGTTTCAAAGCGGAAGTTGCATGGCCATTGAGTTGCTAGTCTACATGGAATCTTGAAATGTCCAAATGACGGCTCTCAATTCCCAAAAATAAGAGACAGTCCAAAAAAATCTCAAACTTTCTAGCTCTTGTCCGGAGTGATGCATTTCCTCTCTAGCTAAGGTAGGAGGTCCATAAAGCGACCATCTAAGCGCTGAACCTGAATTTTGGGGAGGTAAAACATCTTGAAATATTTTTCAGTAAATTTTCCTTGAAAGACAAGAAGAAATGGCATCTGGTTCAAGTTGTTTCATATTTTTTGGAGCTTTCTGGAATTAGTTATGAAATTTTGAAGGTGAAAAGCCAAAGGGCTGTAAAAGCGACCACCTCCTAGAATGTACATCCTTTGTACATTTTGGGAAATTGAAGAAAGCAAAATGTACCTGTGTGTCCTGATCGGTTCAAAATGCCCGGTCGGAGTTCGAGCCTCCTACCTGTAGTTGCCAATGCATTGAAATAAGGTAGAAGCACCCAATGGTGAGATTGTTCTAGCAAGTAAACTAAACCATGAGAATTTCATTTTTTTTTAAATTGCAAAAATAGCATTTAGAAATGAATCCTACAAGTTATTTTTTTCAAGAAGATGCTCTAACTGCCTAAAAAACAAGAATGTCCATAACTTTCTCATAACAAATCCAAATGAAATGAATCAAAGCTTTCCAGATAGACAAAAATATAATATACAAGAAAAAAATATTTTAAAAAAAAAAAAATCAAATTTTTGCCAAATTTTTCTTGCTGCCCGGATTGCCCAGTTACAAAAACAGTAACATATTTGGCCATAAATTTTGACTCCTATTTCCAAATGTCCTGAAATTTAGTGCATATGAAAGATATTCCTCGCGCCCACCTTCTATTAAAATTTCAACTTAAAATATGGAAATCTCTAGTCACACGTACCTGCCCAAAATTTCTATACAGCCAAAAAACGCAGTCCGGTCCTTTAGGGGTTAAGTGCAAGATCCTATAGTTAGGTATGCAAAAACAACAAATTTTTAAGAGTTTTTCACTTAAGTTTGCAATAGAAATGGCAGTCTTGAGTGTTTTTATGACAAAAAGCCTCGATCCTTTAGTGTTAACTTTACTGGTGAATCTATAGGGTACACACTGGTGTTCAACTGTTCACAACATGGAATTGAACGCGGGATTATGAACACATTGAGTATATAATCTTCACTGTAAGAGAGTGTGCAATCTAAAACAGAAATACAAAGCCTTGGCGTTGATAAAATATGAGAATAAACTCAGCGTTAACATCGTATTACTTCACTGGTCCGAACAGATAGTGTAAAATATAATTTATGGTTTGACATCTGATACTGATACCCACAGGTTTGTCCAATTGGAATTGCCCTCTTGCCTGCTCTCGCGATTCTCCGTAAGAAACAGGGAACCAGAAACGCATCTTCTGCTCAACACTGAAAGGTAGCAGGTCCTAGATGAGTGCACTAGTTCTGTAACCTCTAGCGTGAAACTATTCCAGGTGGCAAGATCGAGCTAGTGGCAATGCCAGTCTTCTGAATTGTAGCATCCACGTTACTTTACGTTTTGCAATCTGTCTAGCCTAAGGTACTTCCTTCTATGCGGGACGAGCAAGCAAATGCAGCAACTCAATTAATGTATTTTGTGGGTCACATGCAGACCCACAGGGCAGCAAGCATTGACTTGGCAGATTTCACAGGGTAGCAAGCATTGTTTTTGACACAAATGAAACAGAAATTCATTGCAAAATTAAAGTACATAACCACCAGCCACAAGTGGCCTGGTGGAAAATCACACGCAAACAACAGGACACACAACAAGAAAGGGCAGCAAGCATTGATTTGGCGGATTCACAGGATAATGCCGGGTTGCTTCCGCTGCGCGTCCTGTCAGTCGGGATCCTGCTTCAAATCTTACTTCTGGGCTTCCGGCATCCCTCTCATTATTGTGCTGTTTTTTTCCCACCAACTGAAATGATTCGGAATTCCATCGCAAAAGGGTGAAATACAGAGCCACCAGCCACAAGTGGACTGGCGGGGGAATGCAACGAACAACAAAATTATAGTGCCTTTTGAAGTTCGTACGTCCCCTGACTAGCTAGCTTGTCTAGGGTCCAAGAGTCCAAATACGGTCTGCATAACATTCAGTACAGTAGTCTGTATGAATTCAAATCTTCCAAATTTCATATTCTGGTGCTAAATTCAAATTTGATCAACTGACTGGTATTGTTCCCCCAAGGTGAAAATTCAGGAGTTGTCCAAATACAAGATTCACGTTCTGGTACGCTTGTGAGTATTATCCTAAGTCCTGCGACGTGGGATGCCCAAAGGTAGGACAGCCGGCAAGTTCATGCAGTCAACTCTTCGTAAGTGTTTGGGGTCTGGCATACACAGCACTGTACCACCAGGTGTTTTTTTTTTCATTTAATTCAGGCAGTACAGAAAGCGATAATCTCTGGAAGGATGAAGCTACTTACATCCTTAGAAATGGATGAAATTTGCAATTTGTGGATGAAATTACATTTATTCATCCAAAATGATGTACATTCATCCAAATTTGAGCAATCCCGTCCCAAGATGTGGTAGCAAACACTCAATTTCTAGATTCTCAAACCATTTCTTTATACAAAAATTGAGAAGATTATTTTTTTTTTCACTTTTGAGCAATTTTTCACTACCCCCCCCCCTTGTGTACCACATCTATCTATTATCTATTATAATATTAAATTACACATTGTCACGCGATCTTTCACGACCCGTTGTCACAACTAAGGTCACATTTTCATCTTGATTATTTCATCTTGTCATCCTGAATGTTTTTCATCCAGTTAAGGATTCGACTGGCTGTCCAATCCATATTCTCCTAAGTTCAATGTTACACTGTAACAAGTTTGTGCTAGTATAGAGTATTAACATGTGACACAAAATAAGATAGGTATTTCTTGCAATCACACATTTATGAAAATTGATCTTGCTAATATGTAATATTTACAAAGATCACATTTATAGGACTCAAATTTTTTTCTTTCAACCAACTTGAATGAATGATGACTTACATTTTCAATACTTCAGTTCATCCTATATTTTTATAAACGTTATATATTTACTTTTGGAGACAAGATGAAAAAATGTATTTCTTTCATGGCAATGTACTTTTTTTTCCCTAATAGGTAGCCTTGATCAAAATCTATGTAACTCAAATTTTTTTTGGATAGGGTAGGTAGCTTTAGAATGTTTGTGCTTTCGAAATTTGCAATGTATGTAATTAGTTGGATAGAATAAATGGGCAATTTCATTAAAGTGGTGGTATTCCAAGTGCCACTTTGATAGTGTGCCATTCTCACCATCTAGGATAAGTATAGATTTTAGAATGGTTGTTATGAACCATCTATGATAGGTATAGATTTAGAAAGGCTGTTTTGAATTGTTTTCATGCCATTTTAAAATAATATCGCCATTTTAACGAAATTGCCCATCAATCTATGTGGTCAAAGTTTCCAAATTTTTTTCCATCAATTCCGGCATTAGTACAAGATAATTTTTTACAATGGAATTCTATAAATAAAAAGAATCCTAGATTTTATTAACCCCTAAAGGACCAAGGCCTTTTTTCTGCCAAAAAACACTCAAAACTGCCATATCTATAGCAAAGAATAAAAAAAATTGAAACTTGTTTTTTTTTCATATCTATCTATAGGATCTAACACCTATCTAGTATGAGAGTGTGTGGAAAAAATTTCAGAATTTGTGGCCGCACAGATTGCAAGATATCTGCGTTTAAAGTGAAAAAAACAAGTTTTTCAGCACATTGCGGGACCAGATTTTTTGACTTTGAACATTTTTAACTTAAAATTTTTGCACTACAGAGTTTTGAGCTTTAAATCTTTATATTAGAGAATTGAGTTGAGAGTCTAGGGAAAAAAAATTCAAAAAAACTTGATTATCATTCTTAAAAAAATTGTTAAATAGAAGTAGGTACATGATAGAAGGAAAATCTAAAATATTCATATATTTTAGATGGAATTAAAATGCACTAATCCCAATGATAAGATTGTTCTAACAAGTAAACTAAACCGTGCAAAAAAAAAATTAAAAAATTAGAAAAATTGCATTCAGAAATGAATCCTACAAGTTATTTTTTTTCAAGAAGATGCTCTAACTGCCCAAAAAACAAGAATGTCCATAACTTTCTCATAACATATCCAAATGAAATGAATCAAAGCTTTCTAGATAGACAAAAATATAATCTATGAGAAAAAAATATTAAAAAAAAATTCAAATTTTTGTCCATTTTTTTTTTGCTGACCGGGCTACCAGCCGTCCCCTGTTTTGAGCTTATTTGGTCATAACTTTTGTTCCTGGGCACCGATTGTGAAAAAAATTACATTCCCACAAAGCCTATTAGTTTTTCTATCTCCAAAAAAAGTTTCAAAAAATCACCACAAAATTTTAGCCCTTAGGTACCTGCCCAAAAACGCATTTGTCCCCCGAACAGACAACGGTCCTTTAGGGGTTAATGTACTAGCCAATGGCAATTTTTGACAATGTTTGCCTCATTCATACTTAAATTCTTTGTGGGTTCAAATCAACAGCAGACTTCATGTTTACAGAACGTCCATTTACGGTGAGAATCCAAAGATATCGATTTTGTAACAGTGTCACAGACAGGCTTAGTTTCCCTAGCAAGCAGTTCCACCTTTGAGAGGCTCACTCACAGGTTAACACACGTTGGCTGGGTTGCACAACCCCAAGTTTCTCACCTTGACGGAAACACCGGATGATAAAATTCGGATTCAAATTTGAATTTACCACCAGATGACCAGATGATGGAAATTGGAAAATTTGGAACACAGACTGACAGAACGCGGAGTGGAAGCAACCCAACGTTTTAAATTCAATGCTTGCTTGCTGTGAACCACAAACTAGTCAGTGCGTGTTTGCTTGCTCGTCCCTCCAGAAATTAGCATTGATGCTGCAATTCACAAGCATTACGTTTCCACTCGATCAGGAGTGGGACACATCAAATACAAATTGCGCACGGGCTGGAGTTTGACAAACTAGGTGACGGCAAGAAACACTTGTCCTCGTTTCTTGTCCCCTTGCCCTTGGAAATTGACTTTTTGCTCATAACTTCTGTATTGTTTGTTCATTTGGCATGAAATTTGGAATGAAGGTAGATGTGGTAGTTGCAGACATTGAGTAATTTTTAAATTTAAAAAAAAATTAGTTTACTATTTTTAACCTGTCTCCGATTTTGGTCTATGAAGGCTGCCAATGTGATGCTAGACGCCAAGTTTAATGCACATTTGGGGGACTTTGGCTTGGCCCGCTCTTACAACCACATCTTGTTGATCCCTGCAAGCACCAATGTAGCAGGCACCTGTGGTTACTTTGCCCCCAAATTGTTCCACACAAGTGATTCCTCTTGTCCTTTCATTTTAGCTTTTGCTTGTCACAATGCAAGGAAGTTAAATTAGAGTTTATCATGTAGGAAATGAAACAGAGTTTTGCATCTCATTGGAACTATTACTGCTTGTCAAGTGAACTCTGCTTCGGTACCATGATAGTAAACTCCCTATTGTATATTTTGTGGATGTCATGAGCATAGCCCTCTGGAATTATTTCTAAGATCCTGTACGTCCATTTGAGGTAGTGATTGATTTATTGAAAGATTTGAACAATACCAACAGTTGTCAATTACTGCACTTGATTTGTTTCTTTGGTTTTAGGTTCTTTCCTTCCTTTTTTTGGGCAGCAAGGATTCTTACGTCCTTTTCTCTCTATTTCACAACCCTTACAAATCACTTTGATGGCAGATGTGCTACGTGACAAAAGGAGCATCACTAGCATTGACTTAAATCTTGTTGAGTGTATGACATTTTGAAATCAAGCTGGTCAACAACTTGGGAACGGAATGGAATCCATGGAGCAATGATTGATCGACAAATGTAGACTTTCTTCTGATGGTAGGTGGGCAAATTGGGTGTGGCAAGGAAGCAAACGGAACAAACATATGTATATAGCTTTGGGGCTTTCCTGTTGGAAGTGGCTTGCAGGAAGAAATCCATCTACCACAAAGACGGGGAGGTGACATTGTTGGTAGATCAAGTGTGACATATGTAGGGGAGCTCGTGTATTCTAGATGTGGCAGACACGCCTAGCAGGGATATTCAATGTCCATGAAATGACCAAAGTGCTGTGTTTAGGACTTTTGTGCTCTCACCCCAGTCCAGCCATGCAACCCTCCATGCGCCAAGTGCTCCTCATCCTCAACGGCGGCATCCACCTTCTCAAAGTGCCTCTCTCCAAATCCCAATTTGACTACAGGCCCATAAGCGCACTAGACAACCTATCCTGGACCTCAAATGCTAGCTCCATGTATTACACCGCATCGGCAACTAGCTATCTAGAGAGGAAATGGATCACTCCAGATAAGAGCTAGAGAGCTTGAGATTCCTCGGATTGTCTCTCATTTGCGGGGATTGAGCTATCATTTGGACATTTCATGATTCCATGTAAATTAGCAACACAATGCTCATGCAATTTTCGCTTTGAAACAGATTTCTTTGTTTGAAAGCATTTTCGATCCTTGACCTGTCATAAACAAAGTTTTATCTTATCAGTCACTCAATGAGCCCTTTGTATAAACTTTGAAATCTTGATTTTCTCTACGTGCACTGATTTTCATGAGCCATCGTTGATTTCTAGACCTAACCGCATCTCAATCTCCGTTCCCAATCTCTCAGAGTGAGTACTCACGCAGAGGAAATCATGGAAACAGGATTGAAATTCGACAAGAATTTTGGACAAAAGAGTATGGACTCACAGTTACCAATTAATTCTGGAAAGAATTAGTGAATCCTGGCTTCACGAGTCAGGAGCTACTGTAACGACAACTCCTCATGACATTGTGACCGAACAAGAAGAAACGTCCTCATATGTAAGCATACAGGTATTCGAGACTCAATACCGTAAGCAATGTCCCCGACTGGAATTCCAGCAGTGAGTACTATTCATCGGCACTCGCTTTGGAGGAGGCAGTGAAGCTGACACAATTTGTCATTTTTCTCCAAACGCCATCCTGGTTTTGTGGGATTTTCAAGAGGTTGAAATGTGATGAATCAAATGTTTTATGACCAAGGATTCATGATTTTAATATGAAAAATTCGATCAGTCAGTGAGGTAAGAAAAATGGGCGAATTATGGACCTCCTACTTTGAAGAGCGGCAGATTGAAGGATGTGAGTCATGACGAGCATCACCGAAATTTTCGGCCATGGGTGGAGTGTGCCTTTGCAGCGTGCCATGGCGAGATGCGCACCTGGACCTCATGCCCGGCTTGGAGTCGCTGCTACGGGCTGCACACTGCAACCTCAAGTTCATTCCAGACTCTTCGACGGCTCCGGTCAGCTACTTCATTTCTAAGTTTGGAATTATTAAATGTTGACGGTTCCTCAGGAGGTTCTGATGCTTCGGGTGCATTAGCAGTTTGCTATGGAGGACTGTTGCTGCGAAATTGTCTGCCATCGTCACCGATTGCATATGATAAGAATGTGAGGACATCATTCACAGGAAACAGAATGTTCTTGATCTTCCTCTACTAACTCATAAATAATTTGAACGATTTTTAATATTTGTATTTGTACTTACAGCTTAAGAATAGAGACTTTGAAAACAGAAGTGAAAAAACCCGCATGGTAAGGCAATCAATTGAAAAAACGCAGTTGAAAAATTGTGAGAACAAGAATATTCCATTTTTGAGTAGCGCAGGGGCGGTATTGCTGTATTGTGACCGAATCTTTGCAGTTTACAAAGACGCTAGGTGATGATTGACATTGTTGATAATAGATTGTCAGGTCGGGGACGACAATATATCTTTCATGAATGCAAATATCCTCGACGTAATTAAGCTGCGAGATTGCTTTTCAGAATTTTCTTAGGTTTCTAATCTTTCGAATGAGCTTCGAAAGACTTTTTCAGAAAATGGAATTGGTGTTCATATTATTTTCACGCGAGGGTTGGAGTTGCAGGACTTCATCGTGAGCATAACCTCGGGGTCCACAGTTGCCTTAATTGTTGTCACAAATGTGGCGAACCTGGCTTCATCAACCTGTGGAAACGGTTGAGCGCTTCCTTTTATTCTTTCGGCTTTTTCTGTAATCAATAACGAGTTGATCGCTCTCCTACTCTTAAGCTTTATAAAGGACGGCGGGAAGTTGACTACGGTTGTATTCAGGATGTGGCCAATGCATTTGAAAGATATTTTTGCAAAAGATGGACTTGTCTATTGAGAAGGCCTGAATAATTGTGAACTTTTTCAACAACGATGTATCCCAACATGCGCCTACATGTGAATAAGGTACGCATTGATAAAGTGGTCTGTTCATTTTCATGAACTGATGTCACTACCGGTATGAGCATTTTTTATTCCCTCGTTTGCGCATTGTTGTTAATTAACAGGCATGAAGTACTTATTTATGGTTTGCTACATAAATCTGTCACAATTAGACCAGACCCAATGCGCACTTCCACACCTCCCAACATTCATCAATCAAAGCTGACCTTTAATAACTCCATTCAAAAAACAAAAAGAGTGGATACCGAGCCACCCCAAGCGGGACCCCAACACTCTTCATTTGGCCAGGTGCTCATCAAATTTGGCGGTGCCCGGCCAATTTTTGGCCCTTGCCGTGCTTGCCATGGGACACTACATGTGCCTGGCACGGCCACACCCTGGGTTTGAGCCACTGGCCAAATGGCTGTGGGGATGCTCTTACATCTGGGCTTCTGGCGTCCCTCGCATTATAGTGGCTTTTGAAGTTTGTACCTCCCCTTACTGGCTTGCTTCTCTAGGGGGTCTAAGATACTGCCTGTATGAATTCAAATATGCAAAATTTCAAATTCTGGTGCCAATTTCAAATTTGAGCATCTGACTGGTATTGTTCCCCCAAGGTGAAAATCTAAGAGTTGTCCACATACAAGATTCACGTTCTGGTACAGTTGTGAGTACTACCTAGAGTCCTGAAACCGGTGGGATGGCCAAAAGTGGGACAGAAAGCAAGTCACTATTTGTGACACTATTTCAACCCGACACCTAGAGATTCTCCTGATGATAAAATTCGGATTCAATCATTCAATTATGACTTTACCACCACATGATGAAACTTGGAAAATTTGGAATACAGACCGACAGCATTATTTGGCAATGCAGACTGACAGAACGCGGAGTGGAAGCAACCCAGCGTTTTCCTTGCCCAAATTCAATATATGCTTGCTTGTTGTGAACCTCAAAATAGTTGCGTACTTGCCTGCTCGTCCCTCCCAAGGAAAGTTTCAGAGAGAAAATTAGCATTGATGATGCAATTCACAAGCCTTGGATTTCCACTCGATCAGGAGCGGGACACTTCCGGAGTGCCAGAACTTCGAATGCAAATTGCGCACGGGCTGTAGTTTGACAAACTAGACCGTGCATCTAAAACCTGGCGCTTGGTGCTCTATCTGGGCCGAGCCTTGACATCTTCTTGTTCCATGTTCCAATTGGGAGCACCGCCAGAGCACACAAGTGCAGGCGCTTTTGAGCAACTCCGCTATTTCCATTCATGGTGCTGCAATGCAAACTGTCCTAGCTCGTCGATTTGAGTGGGGTTTTGTCTGTCGTCCCGTAGTCAGAGTTTGTCGGTAGGGACGAATTCAACTGTTGCTGTCTTCATTCCAAGTCAAATTCTGGTGGGAATCGCATTCTGCACGTACAAGGCTTTTTGTTGCAAGGTGTGAATGAGATTTAGCATGGGGCTCCGCCTCCACCACGTGAGTAGCGTGGTGCTGGTTTGTGTTGTATTGCTGCTGCGCGACAACTTGGTTGTCGACGCTGCTCAGGCGTCTGAACCCTTCGTCGACTTCCGAAATATACCTCCAGAGCGCAACTGGACATACGAGTTGCCGTCCCTGACTGCGAGACAGTCGCAGAGATGCCTGTATCCAGAAAAAATCCGGTTCAAGGAGAACGCAACTGGTCCCGTGTTTTCCTTCAGCACTAAATTCGTAGCCCACATCAAGAGGCGGTTTGGCTATAGAGGAGCTGCACGGAATATTGTGGAAGGCTTTACCTTTGCCATGCTTCCCCACCCGAACGCATCTCTAGGCGGCGATGGAGGCTACCTGGGCCTGCTCAACGGCACATCCAATGGCGACCCCAAATCGCATACTTTTGCAGTCGAATTCGACTTCGTGCAGAGCCCCCAGTTCTCGGACCCGGATGAAGGATTTCACATTGGAATCGACATCAACAGCATGAATTCAAGCAGTTGGGTTTCCCTAGAGGGACCAAGCACTTATAATTGGAAGTTGCAAGTGTGGATCGATTATGATGCTTCATCGCAGTTTTTGAGCGTTAGCACGGCTGACATCAGTGCATGCAATTGTCCTTTCACAGACAAAGAGCGTCTGGTGTTGTTTAAGAAGAGCTGGGATTCTTCACAACTCCTTGAGTGTCCAGGTCAATCTCTCTAATGTGCTCAATGAACACATGTATGTCGGCTTCACTTCGAGTGCTGCTGTTCAACAACGAGGAGACCTTGGCGGAGAATATGTTCTTCTTATCATCAATCCTTGGACTCCGAGGACTTCCACCTGGCTTGCTGGCCCCTGCTATTCATCGAGCCACCTCACTATCTTCCGTACGCACCCATTCGAAGCCCAACTGTCGACAATTCTGGTGTCGCTCACAGCCCTTGCAACCGTCTACGGACTGCTGTACAAGTGGTATTCTCGGCAAGTGGAGAGGCGTGGATGGAGGTTCAAAATTGACCCGGATGACTTGCAAGATGCGGATCCGCATAAGATCACATACAAGGAACTGGCCATGGCCACCAAGAATTTTGACCCCAAGCAAGTATTGGGGCAAGGAGGCTTTGGGAGTGTGTACAAAGGTTTCCTGCCGGGCAACCAACAATACGTGGCTGTCAAGCGCGTGGCATCGGATTCCAATCAAGGTGAGCGTGAATTTTTGGCAGAGGTGGTGATCATCGGCAAGATCCGTCACCGCAATCTCGTGCGTTTGTTGGGCTGGTGCCATGAGCGGGGCGAGCTTCTTCTAGTGTATGATTACATGCCTCAAGGTAGCCTCGACAAGCATCTATTTGATTCCCCCATCTTTACAAAGGAAGATTTGTCAAATGCTTAAGATCAACAAGGGGTGGGCAAAGAGGTGGTTGTTGGATTTCCTTGGGAAAGAAGGTATGATACTCATTATCTATCCAATCCAAATGTGTTACAAACTAGTAGTGAATTCTTTTTTAGTTATTAATCAAAGGGAGTGTTCATGCTGAGCTTCAATTAAAGTAATGTAAGTATATTTCTTGCTGCCATGCTTTAGGTTTGAATTACATATAATATAATTCTTATAAGGACGTCAATACAATCTTAGTTGATCTATTGGTGATGGTATTAGATATCTAAGTAACTAATAGAGTAGTACTTTGAAGCATTTATTTGCAAACAGTAGTTGGAGGCCCCATAGTTAGAGGCCACGTTAGCCAAAGTTCAATACAAAACCTCTCCAGTTGCATAAACCTCTTTTAGTGCATAGTCCCGGCACTATGTACTAAGAGAGGTTCTAATGTAATCCAAATGAGTGCCAAAGTAATTATGGTCTACCTAACTCAATAATTGGTTGCCTTGCATGCAATTGTGGATATTGAGATCATATTCTTTAGGCCATCATAGAGCTAATAAGTAGCTATCTCGGTAGCTATCCAAAACATAGTCATAGCTTACATAATTGAAGTCATTTTTTCAAAATGATTGCTTGTGCACCAAAATCATTTTAAATACAATGTTGCACAAAAAACAAGTGCAAGATACATCTCTCATTTGAGTAATTTTACCAAGTGAATGTCAAGCAACTATGCATGTCAACAACTCAACATTAACCTAAGTCTTAGTTGCTATGCATAAGTGGAGTCACTAGAAAGACTTATAAGGATGGAAATTGCACAATTTGACACTCAAGGCTTTGTATTCACTAGATTTTGTCACATGTGGTAGCCTTTCTCTCCAATACGCATCTATCACTCTTCCTTGGAGACTTGTACATGCTATCCTCACAATATATTTTGGCACAATTCTAGGGTTTCAAGCGAGTGACTATTGAAATTATATTGTATCCATGGGTACAGATTCAAAGTGGTAGTGGATGTGGCTACGGCGTTGGTGTATTTGCACACGGAGTGTGAGGAGCGCATCATCCACCGAGATGTGAAGGCCGCCAATGTAATGTTGGATGCCAAGTTTAATGCGCGTTTGGGGGACTTTGGCTTGGCCCGCTCTTACAACCACAGTTTGTTGGTCCCTAAGAGTACCAATGTAGCAGGCACCTTTGGTTACTTTGCCCCTGAATTGTTCTATACAGGTGATTTTTCCTTTCTTTTCACGGAAGTTATTGCTTGTATATTGCAAATGCCATGAGCACGGCCTCATATCAATATTGACATTTGTTAGAAGATTATGTATGCACATGCCCAAAATGGATTTTTAGAAGATTTGCAGATTTTGCCTAATACTATCAATGTTCAATTTTGATACTTTCTATGGATGCAGGGAAGCAAACGGAGAAAACGGATGTGTACAGCTTCGGGGCATTCCTATTGGAAGTGGCATGTGGAAAGAAACCCATCTACCACAAAGACAGAGAGGTGTTGCTGCTAGTGGAACAAGTGTGGCACATGTGGGGGAGCTCGTGCATTCTGGATGCGGCAGACGCACGCCTTGCAGGGATATTCAATGCCCATGAAATGACCAAAGTGTTGTGTTTAGGGCTTTTATGCTCTCATCCCAACTCGGCCATGCGACCCTCCATGTGCCAAGTGCTTCTCATTCTCAATGGAGACGTCCAACTTCCCAAAGTGCCTCTCTCCAAATCCCAATTTGACTATGTGCCTAGAAGTGCTCTAAACAACCTCTCTTGGACTTCAAAAACAAGCTCTATGTATTACTCAGCATCAACAACTAGAGAGAAAGGCATCTCAGATCTTTGAATTGTTGTAAGCAACTTTATATATCTTCATATAAACGAGTTCACATATTTGAGCTCTTTGTATTTAATTAGATGAAGTGATCGATCGTCTTTCCTTGTACTAATTCTTTTGAAGGCCATTTCATATTATGTTCCAAATTCCAAGTCCTAAGTTCTCAAAATCTGATTGGTAGAGAGCTAAAAATTGGGACTCAAGGCTTCACAATACATCCCAAGTGCCACATCACTCCAAAATGCCTTTAAAGCAACACTTTAGGGCAACACTTTTTAGACGTTTTGGTGCCAAGGATGTGGAATTTGGACTCTTGCAAAGGCCAAATTGGGTCTAGCCAAAATAGAAATTAAGCATAGCCTCCAAGTCCCAACAATTTCTTGAATATAAAAGGAAGAGAAAAATACCATATAAAGCATCTTAATGGGCTAAATTTTTCTCCAAGTTTGTCCAATTCAGATTTGATGCTAAAAGTGCCCCTAAAATGAATTTTTAATTCCTTGACTCATTTTTGGGGCATTTAATTACTACATAATGTAGTTCAAGAGAGGCAAGTTGGGATTTAGAGTTGGAACTTTGACCTTCTACAACCCAAGAAAGTTAGGACTTTACCTTGAACCGGTACTTAGGAAGTTTGAACTTTGATTATAGTGTGAAATGCCTCTAAGCTATTGTTGACTACTACTCTAACCATTAACTAAGGACATTTCTAACTTTCACCTTGAAAGTCATTATCCACGACAAGGAAATCTTGGAGATTAGAACAATTGAGGTATGAATTAGGCTAAAAATTGCATAGGACCTAAGTTGGAAAGGACATTAGAGAAAATGTGAGGCCTATGGAGGGCTGCTCTATGCAGCCCTCCAAAGACTCCGTAGATGACTAATTTTTTTGCTTAAGGATTAGTTTCTCCCCTATTCTTGCTCATCTTATGTTGCGATGTTGGATGTTTGTCAGTGGCTCAAAATCCAAGTACAAAGTGTTAAATAATTAGGGTTAAGGTATTCTAATGCATTTTAATCTTCATTATTGGATACTTTGTACTTGGATGCACCTTGCACTCAAACCAAATCATTAGAGGAGATTTGGGCTTCTAAGAGCTTGCGAGTTCCCGGATTGTGGGAACTCTGCAAGACTGCTGCGACGCTGCCGCATGGCCAGTCTGACGTGGCCAAGCGACTGCCACGTCATTTTTTTTAAATTAAATTTTTTTAGTATTATTTTAACATTTTATTAATAATTTTTTTTAATTTTTTTTTAATAATTTTTTTTCTTTTGACAGCAGGGCTGGTTCCTAGCATTTGGAAGAGCCCTGAAACGGTCTTCTAGAGGCCCAGATCTCCTCTAATGTGTGGAAAAACAACAAATGCTCAAAAATAATCTAATGATCATCTACCATCAAGAATTTTTTTGGATAACAATGTAAAAGACTTACTTCATTAACATTTGGTGAGAATGAATAAATGAAGAGGTTGTTTTTATAGAATAATCAATTGCCCATCATGAATCCTCAAAAGCTATGGGATAATTTGAAGATAGACCATTCATTGTCAAATGCAAGAACTGTGTTTAAACTCAAATCTCAAACCTCATTTAGGCAAAGTACAATAACCTTTTTCAAAAAACTTTCAATTACATTAATGTAGGAAATTAAGCTAATTTTTATTTCCAAAAATCTGTTTGAGATTTAAAGCCTTCAGTAAAAAGTTATAGACAAAATTCAGATAAAGTATTTGAAAATGTCAAAAAAAATGTCCCTTTCAAACCCTCTCTGAAATTTGGCTATAAATTTTATTTGAAGTCTCAAAATCTCAAATAGGTTTTTGGAGATGAAAGTTAGCTTTATTCCCCACATTCACTTAGTTCAAATTTTTTTGAAAAAAATTATTCTACTATGCCTAAATGAGGTTCGAAATTCAACTCTAAATACAATTCTTGCATTTGACTTAATTATGAATAGTTGAGCTTCTATTCATTCTAATTTACATATCCTACATGGATTGTTTTACCTACTACTAGTCTACTATCCCACTTGCATAAAAAGATTCTCTTATCATCTTCAAATTCACAAAATTAAGTAAGGGCTTTTGAAGCTAATTGCTGCTTAATTTGGCTTAATTGGTCTAGATTAGACTTAATTTGTTTCAATTGTCATTTAAACACCCGATTACCTTGTTGTACCGTGATCACTACATCTTGACTATTTTTGCAAAAATCAAACCAGTAGATAATGCACTTCAGACACATTTGATAGGCTCCCTATACCAATGTTAATAGCTTTGTTTATCATTGCAAAGTGGCCCTCTAAAGGCCTCAGATTTCTTCTAATGACTTGTCGATCCCTAGAGCACACATGATAAGCAGTAACAAAACCAACTGTTGAAATTCCAGTCTTCTCCATTTTGCAACTCAATAAATGATCCATCGACCCTTACATTGGAGTTGACAAGAAAGTAGATGCAATTCCATTTTGCATTATATTGATATGTAGTGTATTTGAGTACGTGGGTCTAGTCATAGTCATTGATTGTAACCATCCCCTCCAAAACAACAATCAGTGGCTCCTAGAAAATCAAGGCCATAAAAACGGAAAAAAGTAATTATACATGTACAATACAAATGTAGGTAACCATAAATGCAAACATATTTATACAAATACAAGTACAATATAAATTTGTACATGTACAAGTACAAATCTTAGTACATACAATTTCTATATATCCCCATTATATTTGAGGGTTGTGTCTCCATTCTATTTAAAGGTTACAAAGCATTGAATTCTTGTTGACCACTGATATTGCATAATCCCACCCACCCACCAAAGCTAGTTTCTTGATTAAATAGGATAATTGAGACACCTCCTTATGGTTGGTGACTAGTTAATTTGGGATCCATAAGAGGCAACGTTCGCCCATACATCAAGAACAAGTTGGATTGTAATATCTACTTCCTTAATTTTTACCGATTCCAAACTTGATGAAAAGTTAGCAAAAAATAGTGCAATCTTCATTATTTCTATTCCTTGATGGTAGAAAATGATTTCCTCCACCATCATTCAATAGGACATATGCTAAAATGCTAAATGTTGTCAAAGATAGGTGATATACAGGTGGTTTTTTTCATTTTTCAAAAATTGCCTTTATGGCGAACTGGACTGAAATTTGGAAGTTCACATGGTGACATTGTGGCTTTTGCTGGTTCATTTCAGTGGCAACATTGGAGTTGTCAGTGAAGAGAGTTCTGGTAATTTGCAGATGAAATGAGTTTTGCCAGTGGCGACTTGCTAAGATCAAATAGTGCAGACAAGGCGATATTTTACATACATTTGGAGCAAACACGGTGATTTCCAGTCCATCAATCGGAGTATAAGTGGCAAATTTTTTGAGCAATATAGAATTTACAGAAGATTACAAGGC
Organism: Pseudisothecium myosuroides; assembly: GCA_951799445.1. NCBI lineage: Eukaryota > Viridiplantae > Streptophyta > Bryopsida > Hypnales > Lembophyllaceae > Pseudisothecium > Pseudisothecium myosuroides. The sequence continues at coordinate 54,427,374 of OX637287.1, read as the reverse complement.
GAAAGAGTTTTACATATAAGTGCACCACTAAATATGAACAATTACACACTACGACTTCTCTAGCTTCCACCACTACAAGAAAAAGGGCCAATATGCGACTGGGGAAGAACAACTTCATGTCCACAATGACTAGAGAATGACTGCGGTTCCCTAATTGCACCAGTAGTGTTAGCTTCACAATCTCTGAGTTGTGCTGCAGGCGCAGGCGTGACTATGGGATGAGGAGTTGACAACCGCTACTCTTCATCCACAGCTTGTCGTCAACTGCGTCGTCGAACTTTTGACGTGGACTCCCTGAAATCTACCAAATGGGACCTAGTCGCAGCAGAGTAAAGAGTTGACTGCAGGGACGACTGCATGCTACTTAGGAATGACTCCGTAATGACTTTCAAATGACTGCGCAGGAGTCATTTGAAGTCATTCGCAGTTTTTACAGAAAGAGTTGGAAAGAAAAAGCCACCTTCTTTACCGGACACTTCACGTTGTCTTTTGCATGGACGAGTTCATTCCCAACTTAAAAAAAAATTGTAGATTGTTCTCTCTTTCCGTTTTGCCTTCTTCTTTATATTCTTTACTCATTTCACTTTGATTTTTAAAATTTGCTTTTTAAAAAATTTCCAAAATTTTGTCCCTTTAATTCAATTGTCTTCCTTCCCATTTGTTGGAAAAATGGGTTGCAGTCGTGTCATCTCTTACTCCCTTTTCCAAAAGATAATTCAATTACAAAAATGATTTGTAAATCTTTTTCCAAAAAGAGAAAGAGTTAGTTTTCTATTTTTTCTTTTTCTTCTATTTTTCTATTGTTGTTGTATTCTTCAGTCGTTCTCATTCTTTTCCCCCATTGTTTCCTCCTATTTTTCCCCAATTTTGGATCCACTTTTTTTTCCTATTTTATTTTCCTCCCCCCCCCCTCTTCTTTTCCAATACCTTTTCTATTTTGTGCCCCATTTTTTTCTCCATTTTTTTCACCCCATTTTCTTCCTTTTTTCAAAAACAAATTTCTATGTGCCACATTGTTTTTTTGTTATTCAATTTTTCCCTTTTCTCTTCTCTTCTTCATTTTTTTAAAACTTTTCTTTTACTTTCTCTTTTCTCTACTCTTTGTTTATCTTCTTAAGTTTATTTCTTTGACCTTCTTTAAGAAGAAAAAAATATCATTTTCTTCTCTTATAAATCATGCATCCCTAATGGCCTTTTTGTTTTGTTGGGGTCTATTGTTTTCTTTGTCGGGGTCCACATTAAGATTCATTTACACCCCTACTAGGACAACAACTATGATTTTGGTCCATTTGCGTTGGTAACTTTGCAATATTTCTAGACATTTCGTATGATTCAAAATAGATATTCCTAAGGTCCCAACATAAAGGCTGGAAGGTGTTTTCATAGTCCTAAAAGCAATCATTAAGTCCCGTGATCCTCTTACATAGACAACAACATTGCTTCTCTGGTGTCGTTGTAGAATGACTTCTTGAGACTGCAAAATGACTTTCTGCAACTGTAGAATGACTTCTTGCGACTGCAAAATGACTTCTTGAGACTGTAAAATGGACTGAAACATCTCAGATTACTGAGCAGCTAATCAACTACTGCTTCGTTGCTTTGTGCGCTTTTCAAACATCTGCATACCTTTAATCACACTTCCTTTTCATCTACAACACATTTTCATCATGGGTCATATACAAAAAGGCAAGACAAAATTTAGAGAGGATGTTAGAAAATGTCAAAAGAAAATATCCTTTCCAATCCCTTTCTCAAATTTGTCCATAACTTTTGATCTGAGGCTCAAAATATAAAATGGATTTTTGGAGATGAAAGTGAGGTTGATTTCCCAACTTTTTTAGTTCAAAGGTTTTTGAAAAAAATTAATCTACTATGCTTAAATGAGATTTGAAATATTACTTGTAACACAATTCCTGCGTTTTACATATCCCACATGGTTTGTCTTACCTCCTACCACCCCACTTGTATAAAAGGCTTGTCATTTCATTTCTTCACACTCACACACTAAGTGGCTTTGAAAGCCATGTGACACATGCCAAATACAATGTATGGTATACGATGTATGGTGTATTGTACATAGTATATGATATATTGTATATGGTGTATTATGTATGGTATATTGTTGTGAAACTTTGAATGTATTGATATGCGACTATAGAATGACTACTTCCCAAATAATGGGCCCCACATTCCTTTCTGCAAACGTCATGTTAACTTTAAAATGACTGGAGACGTTAGCGGCAACATTACTTAAACCCTAAACAAGTGTCACTCCGAAACGACTGCAAAATGACTTTTCAATGACTCAGAAACGACTTCCTAAGTGGCCGTCCACGTCAAATTCATCATGGGTCAGTCATAACTTCAGAATGATTAAAAAATGACTGGCCACGTGGATGTCCATGTCAGATGTTTCAGAGGTCCACATCAGATGTCCATGTCAGATGCTTTCCACATGGTAGCTCTATAGACATTTCCTTAAGCCCAACTTTCTTTATCACTTCATCCATTTCTACATCCAAGGTAGAAATGGATGGTGATAATAGACTGCAGTCATTGTCCTAAGCAACTTGTCTACAACGACTCTAAGGCCCTGAGTCGTATTGCAGTCATTATGTCCACAATGACTGCTTTTCAGTCGTTTTTTGTAGTTGTTTTTTCCATCATTTTTTTGTAGTGCACATAGGACCTGCATACACATATACACACTCTCCGATGCTTGAGTAAGAATTTGTAGAGTAAAAGAAGCATTCTAAAACTTTTCTATCTACCTAATGGGACCTGCACACACACACATATACTCCAATGCCTTAGTAAGAATATGTACAAATATTATATAACAACAGATTAAGCACAAGTACTTGTATACACAAGCAATTAGAAAAACCTGCACACAAGCAAGACACTTTGATGGACAAGTTAGGACTCAGGAGGGCACACATACTAGTTAAAGTGAACAAACATTTGGGCCAGCAACATAGTCAAGCAAGCCAACATAGTCACAATCAACAAAAGACATTGCAAATGCACCAATATGACTGTATGAGCATGAAAGAAGCCTAAATTAGTGAGGTCAGTGCAAAACAGGTGCAGAAAGCTACGCCACTCCTACAAGAAGGAAGATCCCAATCATTGGATCAAATTTCATTGCAATTTGAAATAATTGAATGAATAACAACCACGAATAGGTCACTACAGTAGCCCCCACCTTGCCAAACTGAAAGTCCTAGTGCCTATGTGAAGCTAAAAAACTGAAAATGCAACACCAAGGATGCAAACCTGCATTCCCAATGAACCACGCTAGGATTCAATCGAAGTGTAGGCTGACGAACTAGGCATGGGCCAGATAACGGCCTCTCTCTCCAGCATTGAACCAGTCTTCAAACACCGTCTCATACAGGAAAGACTCCAACGTGAAAATTTTCTGGGAGTACATTCCAACAGCCATCTCCAGTTTGTCCACAAGTATAGCCCTCAACTTTGATTTCAAAAAGGCATGTGACGAAAATGTGCGCTCAGATCCGATAACATGCATGACAGCAATCTTCGCTAGCTTTCTAAACTCTATGAAGTTCTTCGTGAGATTGTTATTTCCATGTAGGACTCTCCAGACTTTTGTGAGTGGGTTCACGTCAAAGGGTGGCAGCATCGCTGCCCAGGCATTGGACTTCATGCAAAATTTGAATAAGCCTCTTTGTGACATTAGTATGTCACGGTCAATCAGGGGGGCAGTAGTAGCTTGTCACTGCCGGAACCAAGAACTTTACCATGTCCATATGCTTCCATGAGTACTCGCAAGTGTGCATTGAACTACTCTTTCAAATTTCCATCGCACTAGAATTGCGGGTACATGATACCCAATGCGCTCATGACGTTTTGGGCAGGAAACCGACTATCAAGCTCTTGTATGAGCTTTGTTGCAGCCCCTGTAATGACAAAACCAAGCACACATTATTAGCAACACAACTTTCTCACAAGAGCTGCCAACAACAATAACATATTCACTGAGATTTAGCTGCAAAACTGGTCACAAAGCCAGCCATCACGCAAGGAACAGCTGCAATCACAAGACAACTCCACAATTTACTCAAAATGTGAACACAAATTCCTGTATGAAGTGGAAGTAACTCTTGTCTGCTTGATGCTCAGACTGGTGCAAAAGTGGTGCAAAATCAGATTGGTGCAAAACAAATTGACACAGACTGGTGCAAAACCAGAAGGATAAACCTAAACGACGACAATAGTAGACACCTAGAACTGCACCTAAACTAAGCACATTCAACCACAATTCCAACAAGCATGTTAACCACAATGAAACAAGCACAGAAAACCACAATATAGTCTTCCAAATCTAGGTGCTCCCCCGTGGGTGTTCCCTACCAAAAGAGACAAGCAAGCAAATAGAGGCAAAGGCAAAATTACAGCAAATATGAAATGAAACTCACATGTGCATTCTTCTTTGACACGGGCAAGCAAATTGGCCCAGATAGTCCTATCCACTGGCGCCAATTTGTGCTCAGCATTTATCTGTTCCCCATGATAGACAAAACAAAGTATTACAAAGTCGGAGTTAAGCTAGGTGATCCATTTCAAGTGAATCTGTTCATGGCTACAGTCCAGAAAATTCTGGAATGCCCAGAATTCATCAGTAGAGAAGCAAGTGCCTGGATCTTGGTACATGGTGTGCAGAGATGCTTGGCATATCTTCACTACTGCAATAAAATCGCAAATGAAGACGTCACGTTTTTGTGCAAAAGTGACCAGATTATCCACTGCATCCAAAAGCGGCAACAACGCCACCATGCCCAACATAGTATATGGATCCAATAAAAGAAGGAGGTAGGCCTAAAAATACAACACAAGCAACAGAAATTAGGCCATAACTCATCAGCAAGAAAGTATAAGTAACACATGTTGAGGCAATGCAATCACTGACCAAGTGAAGTTCAACCAGCCTGATCCCAGTTGAACACATCGAAATTCAAAAGAAAGCAAAGGAAGAACAACACAATAACAAAATAAGAACAAGAAACTGAAAGAGAAAACAAGAATCACCTTTGCCTTGTCGTTTTGACCCAAATCAGCTGTCATAGTGTAGATCAAGGTGCGATACTCCAACAGTAGGCGCCGCAGAGGCTCAATGAAAGAAACCCAGCGAGTTTCTACACGTTTGAGCATCTTCAAACCTTTCGTGTCTGTTAATTCGGCTAATGCTTTGAATTGTGTTAGGCGCTAAGGACTCCTATTGAAGTAGGCATGACTCACTTGCAAGACCTTGCTGATGGATCCAAAAATACCCAAGCTCTCCAGGGTCTTAAACTCCAAATTACACCTGTGTGGAATACAATGGATGCCATGGCAAAAAGGTGCAAATTGTTGCTTAATCTAGACAATGACATCGGTTCTCAAACCTAAAAGCGTGGAAGCACCATCGCAGCCAAAGATGATTAGTTTTGCAGCCACCGTCTTATTCTCCAAGCCTCTGCCGATAGCAACCGCCTCAACAATCAACTTGGTGAGATTTTCTGCGTTAGGAACACAATCAACTTGCTGCAACACCACGAGCAATGGTATCCTCACCCAATCACGTACTACATAACAATGGACGGACAAATACGATGCATTATCGACTGCAGTGACCTCGTCTACAGTAACTGCAAAAAACTTGGCCTTCCCAACAAGCTTGTGGATCTCCTGCACAACAGCCTTGTACATGAACGCCGCCATACCCCACGCACTATTATCGCACCAGTGAGCACTGGGTAAATCCGGGACAACTAATAACTTATACAAACTTTGATGTGCCTCATATTCAACCATTGGCCGACCACTCTGCAGGACTTGGAAGAGGGTGGCAAATTGAACCCTTTTCCTTCACAATTCTACTGTGGTGCAATGGTTGACCTGCTCCAAGATGGAGGACGGTGCTTTGGTAGCATACAATCTGAGATTCTTTCTGTGCTTGCACTGAGCTGCAATGTAATGCTCCCCTTTCTTGACGCCAAACTACGGCAGGTCCTTCTTCACAGTACGTTTTCCATTGTGCTTCCAGAGAGTGTCTAATTTGGGGACCATCACACACAGTTTTCGATCAAATTTGCTACACACTTTGCAGCGAACCATATGCAGAACACTGTCAGTTGCTAGAATGCCCTCAGCCCAAGGCAATTTGGCTATCCACTCATTTTGGAACTTCCTGTGTCTGTCATAGCGTTGCTAGGCCTGGCTCTTGGCAGTTTTGGCCTTGGCTTTCATAGTTGTATCCTTCTTCTGCGGTGGAGAATCGGCCTCATCGTCTTCCCCTTCGCTAGCATCGGGAATCTCCTTCAAGCCTGAATTATCTTCCGACGAATTTGACAATGTAATGAGGGGCAATTTGGAACTCACAATGCGAGTGTTTCCGGATCCGGTTGAGGACCCTGGTACTGTGTCAGTGGACACAGTCTTGTTACTAGCAGATTTGAAGGCTCCCAAATTGGAGGACAAATAGTCAAGCACTCCATCAAACTCAGCTCCGGGCACGTCTGGAAAATGGCTGTCGAGGACCGTGCACAAAGGTCGCTGCGACGCTGACCTATACGTACTGGTGAAGTACGTTTGCACCGATGCTTTCTTCGATGCCTTTTGTTGTGCAGTGCCCGATAACGCCTTTAGTTGCTTCTCCCAGCGAGATGCTGCGGCTGTCAATTCGGCATTCTTCTTCTCAAGTTCTACAAGACGCGCCACCAATCCTGCCAAAATTTCAAGCGATCCATCGTCACTGGATTTCATATTGGGCAACTTGCACACTCAAGCACGCAAAGGGAGAAGCACACACACATCAGCAAAGAACTGGAAACACATAGAGCCGATTTGTACACATAAGCAATGGAGCATTGGTAATTATGTACCAGATTTCTAGCGGCGCCTCTTCCATCCTGTACTGAAACCTGCAAGAAACAAGAAACAAACACAGACATAGTGGAAACAAATTCCAAACTCGCACAGAAATGCACAGATCCTTGTTAGTACACTATAGGCCCTCAAACCAGTACTGGCGAATAGGCCTAGAGTGAGAGTGCGGAGTGGCGATCAATGAAGAAGTCATGAGAGCACAGAGTGGCGAACAGAAGAAATTCAAAGTAGCGGAAGTGGAGATTGCGGGAAGAATTTGAAAGCGTGAATGGTGAAGACTGCTCGAGTAAATGGCGCGTTCAGGCTACGCTTCTCTAGGTTTGGGCGCCCAAATTAGGGTTTCCGGGCGATACCCGGGGTTTTGTAGCCGCCCCCGCCAGATATCTTGGGCGACCAGGCATCCCAGGGTCCCCCAAGCTAGTACCCTCTGGCTACCGGGGTATCAGCCCAATTGCCCAGGGGGCGAAATTTCTTAAAAACTCCCTCGAAATTTACAAAGGCAATTCGCCCAAGCCAAATTATGAGTGCAAAATGGCTTCTGAGAGCCAAATTTAAAAGCCCTGGTGATATACCTTAATTACCATGAGAAGTTTTTTAGCTGGAAGTGAATGATGGTAGTTTTGGCACCAAGGTAGGCAAATCAAATTATTGGTTTAATTAAACCAATGAACCAAACCCATTTTTGTACTCAGTATCATAATTAAGGAAGGGATGGTAAAGATAGCAAATCCAAATAGGTTATTCTAAAAGTCTTTTAAGTCAAGATAAATCTTTTTAGTTTTTAATTTTTACAACATATGTCCTATAATGTATGTTGTAGTATTAGATGCCATTTCAAGCGTATATCTTGGTATCAAGCTTGAATTTTGTATCTGAAAAAATCAAAACCAAAACCAAAAACCAAAAATCTAAAATCAAAACCAAAATGAAAAAAAATAAAAAAATTCAGCCACTATCATGCACACATGCTGAAATGCAACAACTACAAGGTCAAAGTAGAAAAATTATTTAAGAAATAATAATATGTATTTTATTTTATTTTGTTTGAGGTCAAGAAAGGACAGACCTTGTGTGGAACTCATTGGTGACCTTGTGTGGAACTCATTGGTGACCTTGTGTGGAACTCAATTTTGAGATATAAACCAAAATCTAAAACCAAAACATAAATGGTGGTTTATATCTCACAATCTGGGCATGGATCCATCATTTCAACTTTTTGGTCATCTGAAGCTAGCCCTCAACAGCATCCTTAGATTTCAAGTCGATGCGCTATACTAGTAGAAAAAAGACATGTTAGGAGAGCATTTAATAAGTCAAGGAGCAAGTATCTACAAGACTTGGAAGCTAGCTATTCACTTTTGAAAAGGGTTACATTGTGAGGAGATTAAAATTCTAGGGTAGTAGCAGAAGAACAATATCCAAAATAGGGCATATCGGGGCAATCAACGCAAAGCCTGAAATTTTTGCAAAAGATACTCCAAAAGAAGGAAACGCTAGCACAAGAGGCATGGATAATGGAAAGGATCGATTATCTAAAGTGTTAACTCACACATTAGAAACTTGTTTATTGTCACACATATTGATCTCGGGAAGCCAATAATATCCAACAAGTAGTTGAAGATGACAGGTAAATTGTCAGTGCACGAGAAATGAAAGACAAGATGAAAGAGCAGTTTTTGGACAACATAGATTTGGAGCAAGAGAGGGGCATTACCATTAAGCTTCAAGCAACTTGGATGCGCTATATATATGATGACATTCGTGAGGCCTATTGCTTGAATCTGATCGATACTTCAAGGACATGTGAACATTTTTGTACAAAATAACTAGGTCTTTGGCAACTTACAGTAACAGTGCTTTTGTAGTGGTTGACATATTTCAAGGTATTGAGGTCCAAACTACAGCAAATGTGTATATGCTCTTGTATCAAACTTAGAAATCATTCTTGTGCTAAATAAGATTGACCTTCATGGATTTGCCTATGAACAATTGTGGAGAGAAATTGAGGAAACAATAAATCTAGATTGCAAGGAAGCCATTCTTTGTTTTGCAAAAGAAGGACTAGGAATTCAGAAGATCCTAATTAGAGGTGGTGGTTAAAAAAACCCAAAGAAACAACTACCTGAAGAGCCTCACTACTCCTTGATTTTCAACTTTTATACAATGCCTAGTGCCGGGGAGTCGTTGTATATTTTTGAGTTATGGATGGAGTTGTGAAGAAAGGGGATTATGTCCAGTTCATGGCTAGTGGAAAGGAAAACCAGGTAGACAAGGTGGGAGTTTTGTTTCCTATTTAAATGCTAATGAAGGAACTATTTGCTGGCAAGGTGGATTATTTGTCTACATCCCATTATATCCGTGACTGATCCAAGAGTAAGGTTAGTACTATCACCACTATTTCTTGGAAAGGCTACTAAGACTCTATCCGGGTACAAATGGCAACACATATTATGTTTTGTGGGTTGTTTCCTATTAATACAGATGAATTTGTGGACCTATAGGAAGCTCTTGAGAAGCAACAATTGAACAATGCAATCACTTTAATTTGAGCCAAAAACTTTGCGAGGTCAACAATTTCCACTCCCTCCTTCTATTGTGCGTCTTGCAAGAGTTTCGTGCTAGTGACTCTTTAATTCTGCACACAATCTATCCCTTTGCGGGTGCCAAGAGTTGCAAGGGTGGGATTTTTTTTTATCCACCCCACTTGGTGGTTGCGGCATCTCGTAGATAGCCGCTAAAATTTTCAATTTTTTATTCTTTTGTTTTTTATTTTATTCTTTGTTTTTTATTTTCACCTTAGATTTGTTTTTTTGGCAAGGAAAAGATCACAGAAAGGAATGGATACATCTTTATTAACTCAACATGGAATGTTATTCAAAATGGACAATGAATGAGAAAAACAATAAAATAGATAGTAGAAAAAAGTTTCTTATGACTTAGTGCTTGAATACATTTTGTCTCAAAGATCTCAAGAAGATTTTATGATAGGATCTTTTTCAATTAACTACTATGTCTTAATCCCTAAAGGACCTGATAAGGCCACCACATGGCTTCTACAACTACATTTGTAAGAAATTTGATATGTGAAACTCATTAACAATTCATAAGCAACAAAGAGACCCTAGATGATTTTCTTTGCTGAATCCATTGGCACAATCTGATTGAGAAATGATTGAGTGTGCAATTTTTGGTGAATTTTTTGAGAATTGAAAAGGCATTGTGGGTTGTTACTTCACATTCTCATATCTTTTTTTCTACACCTCAAAATGATTTGGAAAAAATTACACATCAATATTATGATGATATACATATCTGGAAAAAAAATCAAAATTTTTGGAGCACTTTTGAGCATTCCGATTTCAACGTTTTGATTTCGGCGTACATAGAAAGTACTCCCTAATCAAACATCTTTCATCAATCTTGTCAACCGTGGCATTTTCTCAAAAATTGTGCAATCTTGTTGATTTTTTTCCATAGGAAAGATAAATAAGTCTTGTTTCATTTCAACGGTGGCGATCATCAAAATTATTCCATACAAATGAGGAATTATGCTTGTTACAAGAGCTAGTCAAGAAAACAAGGACTATGCTCAAACACCCCCGGTCCTTTAGGGGTTAACATTGATTTAGACACTAAACGTCTAAGTGGCCGTTGGTTAAAAGTTTAGTGAGAAGTTCATTATGGATGGATGTCTCGTAAGGATCCCAAATCAACTAGTCACCAACCACAAGGGAATGCCTTAAGAATTCTACTTAATCAATAAATTAACTTTAGTTGGTGGAGATTTGTAATTATGCAATAACCAACAAGTTTCTAATGCATGTGCCTCCAATTTTCTAAACAACTAAAGGTATGGCCACACTGGGACTTTGTCAAGAGGGATTAGTTTTTATAAAGACCCCAATTCCAACAACTTCTAGGTCACTGTTATATTGCATAGTTGTCAAAACTTTTTACTTTGCTTCTTTGAAAAACTTATATAGCAGTTGTTTAAACTGACAAGAAGCTTTGTCAAATTGCAAATTCAGGGTGTCAGTTTTTATTTGTTCTTTTCTAGTTCTACAGTTTGGATTCACACTTATAGGGGTAGTGTGGTAGAGTAGAAGCGTTTTAACCCCTAAAGGATCAAGGCCATTTTTCTATAAAAAAAAACACTCCAAATTGCTATTTTTGTTGTGTTCATCGAAGGAAAAAAAAATTAGAATCTAATCATATAATCTTGTACTGTACTTGTTTGAAATCATGTGGTAAAACTTTCATAAAGTTTGGATTGTATAAATTGAGAGATATTAGCATTCAAAGTTGGAAAAGAAAGTTTTTTTGAACACTGACCAACAATTTTAGTCTTTTGGATGACTTTAACTACCATTTGTGGAATTTTTTTGCATTGAAGAATTTGAATGCATTTGTGTCAAAGAATTGAGTTGAAAGTCTAGAATTTTTTAATATTAAAACATGCTTGATTTTTATTCTTTAAAACATTATTAAGTAGAAGTAGGTCCAAAATTGAAAGAAAAAATTACATTATTAATATCTCTAAGATGGGATTGAATCTTGAAAATCATGAGATCGTTAAAGCAACAAATTTAATCTTGTCAAAAAATTTGTATGAAAAATTATGAAAATTGCATTTGAAAATGAATCCTATAAGTTATTCTCAAGAAGATGCTTAGATTGCTCAAAAAATAAGATTTTTTATAATTTTTCCATCACTAATCCAAATGGATTGAATCAAAGCTTCACATATTAAAAAAATAAGATCTATAAGAAAAAAACTTTAAAGAAAATTATTTCAAATTTTTGTAGATTTTTTTTTCTCCTTGGTGATGTAAAAATTATGGTTTAGATAGCATAACTTTTTCTCCCAAGCACCTATTGAAATAAAAATTATATATCCAAAAAGCTAACAAATTTTTCTATCTTATGAGAAAGTTTCAAAAAATTCCTTTAAAAATTGAGGTCATAAGAACTTGCCATAAATCCATTTTGTCCCCCAAAGGGACAATGGTCTTTTAAGGGTTAAGCTTATTGTTCACAAAGGTTGTAGTGATGTGCTTAGAATGCAACTTAGCTCTGTGGAGGGTCTTTCCTTTTGTTCCAGCTTTGTAGATTTGTATTTTTTGAAAATTGTTTACACCTACATTCATAGAGCAATTGTGAGCGGTCAAGGATATTCTTCATTGTAAGAGCTTAGCAAAAGTACAAAGAACTACATGTCAGAGGGGATGATTGTAGAAAATGAGTTGTCTCTAGTTCCAACTACAATGTGCTCAAGATTTATTTCTAGGGTTTCAAGTATTGAATGTTTATTCATTCCTGTCAATGTTGTTATGCTCTCTTGCTAATTTATTTCTATCAATGCTACTCAAGTCTGTCAATTTTGTGGGTTTGGTTTTGAAAAAAACTGTATTTGTACAAAGAAGGATCCACAGTCCATTGCATTGGGATTAGGGATTAAAATTACATGCAACTAGTGACATGATTCTCTTATTGAACTGGTGTTGTCTAATTCCTTGCACCAATTTTGATGGCCCTCTTTGATGACCCCGTAGATATTATTGCTTTCTTTTTTGCATGGTTCCTACTTCTACTCAACTCACAACAATTGCTCGAGGTTGCATTGTAAATTGGGATAAAAGAAGAGGCCAATGACTCCTTGCACTTCATTTGGAAGGAAGTTGAACCACCTGCTTTAAATTTGGCCAGGTTGATGCAAGTTGTATTGCACAATTTTTGACTCTCTAACATATTCAACTTGTTGGAAGAAGATTTGGGTTTTTGGATCAAACTCCAATCTACATTTGGTTTCTCGGTTTTCAATGGAACAATATAATGATGCACAATGGATTAAGTTGTTCCATTTCACCAAACATGTTGTCTTTGCTTTAGATGATCTTCTGAGTCCAAAAATCAAGAAAAATGATACTCATTATCATCTTGCACTGCCGATTACTACAATGGTTTGTCTAACGTGCACACTTTTCAAGCTTGTGAAAGGTGCTAGTCTATTTTTGTACTTAGAGTTATTTGCGATGGGAAACTCTAATGTTTCAATTATTCTACGATAAACTGTGCATTTCATAAATACTCATCTTCAACAAGAGAATATGTGACCAAAAGGACCAAAAAAATTGGACACTCAGAAAGCTTTTAAACGATTATGGACTACCTAGTATAGTTGGGACTATTGATGGCACCCATGTGCACATTGCAAAATCTGCTCATGAACCAGAATATTATTTTTACTTCAAATCTAGAGGATACACCATGAATTGCCAAGCTGCATGTGGTTGATACTTGGAAATGCTTTCTGAATCTTTACCTAGGCATGCTGGGTTCTATATATGATGCTCGTGTATTGCAAAGCTTGTCTTTGTAATGTTTGGAAATGCACAAAAATTTGTTTAATGCCTGTTATTCCATCGAAGGATTTAGTTCCTACTTAATAGGAGATATTGGTTATCCCTTGTTACCGTGGCTCATGGTTCCCTACAAAGGACACCGCAATTGCACGTTGCTTGAAAGCTTTTTCATCAAAAAAAATTGGAATGGAAGATGTATCATGGAAAACGTTTTTTGTATTTTGAAGCAAAGGTTCCGAGAGTTGCTAGTGAAGTCCAAATTACATGTGACCTTCATCCTAGATGTTATTCACTATTGTGGCATTCTACATAACATCTTGATGGAGCAAAATCACACCAAAATAGAGCAGCTGCCAAAGATTCTACAAAGGATTGGATGATGAGGTATTGGACGATGATATGCTGTTGGTGGATGCTAGTCTGGATGCTGATCGAGATGCTGAAATTCCAAAAATTGCGGTAGAAGATACACAATTGCAAATTGATCTTGCTTTATACTTAGGTGTCCAATGGAGAATGTAATAGGATATTTTGCCTAAGATGACGTAGTTATTCATAGCAGAATTAGCAACTTAGTATATCTTGCACATGGTTGTCACATCAAGCTATTTAGGATCACCAGAAGTCCATGACAAACAGTCCAGATTGCTTTAATTTTTAGGGCTTGAAATTTTGTCAATGCAAGTAAAAAATAAATTACTATGATTTACCTTTCACTACAAGAGAAAGGGGTGTTTTTAGTGAGTTTTTAAGTATAGTCCTAGATACATGATTTTGAAGTAATGACCTTTAAGGAGATTTTCAACAAAATTTTACTTAAAATACATGTGTTTTAAGTAAAATTTTGCTAAAAATCTCCTTAAAGGTCATTACTTAAAATCATATGTCTAGGACTATACTTAAAAACTCACTAAAAACACCCCTTTCTCTTGTAGTATTTACTGCGTGATGTGGCATAGGCTCTGAAGACATGGCAATCCATACTGGGATCGGGGCGTGGCTCTATGATGTGGGGGTGGATGCATGGTTTGGTGTCTCAGTAATTGTGTCACATGGTAGTTCAGAGAATCAGAGGGGTATGTATTCCAAAATGAATATCACACAAAGTATTGTAGTTTTTAATGTTATTTTTGGGTAAAAAACAGAAGGACTTGATTAAAAAGACATCTTGGTATTTTTTTTGACAGCCAATGTCTATCAACATTGATTTACGGACTCTTAAAGAAAAATATGTGGAGTGTCACAACAACTAATTTTTATATCTATTGACTTTTTTTGAAACATAAACACATAGAAATGGTTTATAGTGAATAATAAAGAATAGATGAAAGCATTCTTTATCTAAAAATGAATTCTTTGCTGCCAACATCATTGTATTTCATATGGTTATGGACTTTTATAGAGTGAAAATTAGGTTCAATTTTTGGAAGTCATTTTCTTATGGATTTAATTTTTTTTTAAATTTTTTTGCTTTCCTTTGTGTAGTATATTTGAAGTTCTAAGTAGGCATATATTTAAAAAAACAAGCAAACTCCTATAAAGGCTCAAGCACTTATGATTGTTGCGTGGATTGTTGTGAAAACTCCCTTTAGATGGTTGGTTTAGTGTTATGAAAGCTCTCTTTAGTGAATCAATAAGTGATAATAGTGAGACACCAAACTATGCATCCACCCACGGGACTGTAGGTGGAAATGTCGTTGTGTAGACACAAATGCAAATGGGCGGAAACTTTGTATGCATGAGCGTGGACGTTTGGATAAGTGAGGAAATGTTGTTGCATGGGCGCAGACTCAAATTGGCTCAAAAGTAAAATGTCTAGGCATGGACGTATGGGTGAGGGCATAAATTTAGGCAATCTTAGAACATAGGCACTAAGACAGGGCATGAATTTTGGACAAAGGCACGGACGATAATATAATTATAAAAATCAATTGACATACTACTATTATAGACTAAGTAAACCAATTATTTTCTACTTTTTAAAATGGCAATTGTTCAACTTCAAGCGATTTGTAATCAAACACTTATAAAATGTTTACATTTACCTCATCTAAAACTAACTTGTTTTCCATTTTACACAAATCAAGTGCTCCAATAAATTCTTGATATAACTCAAGGTGCTTCATTAAGATTCTTTGTACACAACAATTCAGACTAGTCTATCATTAATTAGTACCATCTTGCACAATAGATTGACCACAAAAGCCTGCATAAATGCCCCCGGCATTTCCAAAAAACAAGAACAAGAAAAGATCAAATCTTCTACCTACACAAATGCTTACAAACAAAAACAAAAGAGTGCTTAGGATCTCGCTTAGGATACTGAAACTAGTAAAAACCTTTGACTACCAAAACTTATAACAATGAGCACAACAGAGCTCTTGGCTAATTATGAAAAATACTAGACAACTTTTGCTTACTTGTAGAGTTACAAAGGATGGTTCTTTGCTTGAAGAGCAAAAAAGCTTTTTTTTGTACTTGTTGCAAATCCTAAACCATTGGAACACACCTTCTTGATTATCTTCTAGAGCTGATCCCTATTTACGTACTGCACATCGGCAACCTCCTCAAGATTGGGTACCACCTTGTCTTCCTGAACCTAAAAGATCACGTTATCCACTGCAAGAAATGTGTAGAAAATTCAAAATGCAAGAAAAATGAACAGCTAAGTAACTACGGCAAGATGGGTACTTACGGAAAAAACTAAAGCATAGATACAAAGAACAATGGTCAGCAACATCCTCACTTTCCTAATCAACATTAATTGAAATGTTTTTTCAATGTTTATGAATTACATATACAAATTAACGCAGTCTAAATACTCATATTTGGAAAATTCATTTGTTCTTTCCAACAATGATCTAAATCCCTTTTAAATAGAAAGACATCACATTCATTCATGCTCACCCCACATGCCATCGGATGCAACTTTGTAATGAACTTGGTCCAGGGCGGTGAACTCATCTACTAGTACATCCTCAGCCACAATGTCAAGTTTGTCATGTAGAGCTTCCTTTGAGCAACATTTTGGAGACTTGCAGAAAGAAGAACGACAACATAAGATATCAAGATGGTAGAACATATGAAACTATATTTGCTTAACCCCTAAAGGCCCAAGGCCTTTTTTCTGCCAAAAAACACTCAAAACTGTCATTTCTATAGCAAGGAGTAAAAAATGTTGAAAAATGTTTTTTTTGCACATCTAACCGTATGATCTTACACCTAACTAGTATGAGAATGTGTGGAAAAAATTTCAGAATTTTTGACCGCTCAGATTGCAAGATATCTACGTTTAAAGTGGAAAAAACAAGTATTTCAGCACATTGCGGGACTAGATTTTTTGACTTTAAACATTTTTAACTTAAATTTTTTGCACTATAGAGTTTTGAGCTTTAAATTTTTATAGTGGAGAATTGAGTTGAGCGTCTAGGGAAAAAAAAATATTCAAAAAAACTTAATTATCATTCCTAAAACAATTATTAAGTAGAAGTAGGTACGAGATAGAAGGAAAATCTAAAATATTGATATATTTTATATGGAATTAAAATGCACTAATCCCAATAATGAGATTGTTCTAGCAAGTAAACCAAACCATCAGAATTTTTTTTTTGAAAAATTGCAAAAATAGCATTTAGAAATGAATCCTACAAGTTATTTTTTTCAAGAAGATGCTCTAACTGTCCGAAAAACAAGAATGTCCGTAACTTTCTCATAACAAATCCAAATGAAATGAATCAAAGCTTTCCAGATAGAAAAAAATATAGTCTACAAGAAAAAAAATATTAAAAAAAAAAAAAAAAATTTTGCCAAATTTTTTTTGCTGCCCAGACTGCCCAGTTACGAAAAAAAATAACATATTTGGCCATAACTTTTGACTCCTATTTCCAAATGTCCTGAAATTTAGTGCATGTGAAAGATATTCCTTGCACCCACCTTCTATTAAAATTTCAGCTTAAAATATAGAAATCTCTAGTCACATGTACCTGCCCAAAATTTCTATACAACCAAAAAACGCATGCCGGTCCTTTAGGGGTTAAGCAACTTGAAGTTTAAGATATTGACACAAAACCAAGACCGCTACCTCAAATATCGGCACAAAACCAAGACCACTACTTTTATATATGGAATTACACTATTGCTCCTTTGCCACCATTGATACTGCTTTTGAGCACTCTCAATAAAAGTTGGAAATACAAAGAAGAAGGTAAGCAAACCCTTAAGTTGGATGAATATGATGCATGGATGATATCTTGAGACTTGTTTGGATGATACATGTTAATTAGTAGAGTCATTGTGCTTGATCTGATGTCTTGATGATCATACTTGAGTGTAATGATTGAACTCTTGATTAGATGTCTTAATTTTTCACAATGGATTAAATGTCATAGTTAGGGGAAAACTTTGTATTTACATGTGTTTTTGTAATCTACACAACAACCTAAGCTTGGATGTGTATTTTACAAATTTGCATCATCTTCTTTGGTAAGCTTTTAGCATACTCTCTATTTCTTCGTCTATGCAACAAAGCTCGCACATTGTTCAAAGCAGAAGCAAAAGATGAGCTTGTTGGAAGCGGTTTTGATAGGTGGAGGTAGCATGTCTTAGTGCAAGCTTTGGGCTTTGAGCCTTCATCGTTGCTGCTTGAAGCCTTTATCTTCTTACACAAACCTTATGTACGAGGGTTTGTGGTGCATCCACACCAAATCGATGGCTAAAACTATCTCAAGTTAGTAAAATGTGGTGTTCTCCTTGATGTTAGTTGTGGAAGCAGCTTGTTTACCCGTTGTTTTGCTGAAAGTGGAGATTATGAGTCTGTCATTGCTATTGACTTCTTCAAGAATATGCTCCGACAATCTAATGAGTTCATGTCAGACAAGATGCTTCTTAAGATCGTAAAAACATCTATCTTTAGTGCCTTTTTCCACAAATTGATGTTTCAAAAAAGAATTCATTTTGAAGAATATTTACTTCTATTGACTGACTTTCATTGACTTTCTTTGAATGTTTTTATTCCTCAAGAACATAGCTTTGATGAGAGCAGGCTGCCATGTGCGTCCGGATCCATTGATGCAGTGCATGTATGGTTCAAGCGCTGTGATGGATTGTTCATTACATCATTTGTTATGAATCTAAGGTAAGTGCACTTTTAATCGACCTTGATAGGAACTGAGCAATCTTGATTTCATCAAATACAAACTCATTTTATCCAGGTCCTTGCAATCGCCACCCTGAGCAATGCCTCAGAGATTGTCAGGTTTTGCACCTTTGTGCAAGTCGATCTCTCTCGCTATATGCTGATTTTACTTTAGAAGAACTAGAGGAGACGTTGCATAATCTAGCTGCACTTATTCTAGTATGTAGTTATGAATGATTGTTTTGTGTGCCAAATTTGCTAAACATGTGAGTGCGGTGAAGGCGTATTCTTCCAGCACTCGTTTTAGGGTTCTGGTTGAATGGGAAGTATTGCAGATTGCATGGTTGAGGCATAGCAGAATCTTGATTTTGGATAGGTTAGGGAATTATAGTTTGATTTTTACTTACTTGTATCATCAAATGGCCTAATAATTGATTGCAAGAGTGTGCAGGAGATTGTGCCTACAAGATTGCATTGTTAATATTTTGCGGCAATTTGAAAAGGCAAACTTCAAATATAATTGAAAGTGCATTTTATGCTTTGTTTGACAACTTTGTGATGCCTTATTGATTTATGATGCACCACAACATTTTTTTCTCTTTTGACTTGGTTGTTTGTGATTTTGTAGTTTGAACAAGAAAGCAATTTATAGCAATAAGTCACTATGAATCACTTGACGTTTGACACAAGTTTCATAGTTTTAAAATCACTTGATACTTGAAGTTGCAAAATGAATATTGTGGAAACTAATCATATTCTTGGTCACTATAGAAGGATGCTTCAGGTAGGTTCACTACTAGAGAAAAAAGTGTTTTAAGTGAGTTTTTAAATATGGTCCTAGATATAAGATTATAAAGTAAGAACCTTTTAAGAGATTTTTAGTAAAAACTTACTAGAAATACATGTGAAAATCATTAGGAGAAGGTTATAGTTTATATTATTAAAAACATCCTTTAAAATTCTATCGATGTTCAACACCGCTTATGTATTAGATAACCGATGAGCTACGCTAACGACAAATAGGTTATCATACATAACCGGTTGTACATTTTTCAATCACAACCTTTGATCTTCATGATCCAAGGGTGTAGGAAACAAGTTGAAAGGCAAGAAGATTATTAGTTGCAACTTGTAATGGCAACAATGACGGATTTGCCAATGGGAAGGTGCCATGTTACTGTTGAAAAGTCAACAACCGGTTATGTCATTACGTCAACTAGCTTGGATGCTCTTCTCCTACCATCTGTGAGTGCACTAACTCTTGATTTTTTTATTATAATATCCAGTTTCTCCATAAATCTAATGCTTATTTACGTTTCGGAATGCTGCAGTATTTGGCGATGGAGCAATCAGTGCTGCGACTGTGTTAGCTTTTGTCGGCAACTGGGGCTGTCTATAAGCTTATATGTCGACTGGTAATTGGTCAGGTGGCGATCCCGGGCGTGCAGGTACGCGAGTTTAGGGTTTAGGGTTTCTCGGGGGTTTCCGTAGTTTTGTTGGAGTGCTCGTGGTTGTAGTTGAGAGGAAGGAAAACTGAAGTCGGCATTTTGGTGGTGTGCAGACGGTCAGATTCAAGAGCGAGTTGGAGAGGAATTTTACTAATATTAAGCTCGGGTATGCAAATGCGAAAATCTTTAAGTGTGAAGATGATCGGTGCCCACGACCTATGTGCTTCAAGTATGTTCGTTTTCTGGATTGAACGAGGTTCTATTTTGTGCCTGTTCAGTGTGGTGGATGTTGTGGTGATTCGAGTTCGTGGCAGTTTGTGTTTAACCCTAGTTGCGACGCTGGGAATTTGGAGTATTTAGCTAGGCGTGTCATTTGGACTGGAAAATGGTAGTTGTATTGTTTGGTTTGAAATTTATAGTATGGTGGTGGTGATGTAATGTGCGTTGTTGTTATTCAGAGCTTACGGAAGTGGGAAGGAAGATAGTCCGCTTTGCAATGTTCCTGGATATAAATCTGCTTGCATGAAGTTCTTGAGGCATGTGTCATTCGTCGACTGTCCTGTAAGTTTCTTGTATTGCTTATAGTACGAATTGTACTTCACGGTTTCCGTCTATTTTAGATTATTTTTTTAATTTACTTTTTCATTGTGGGGGACTGTAACGGCCGATCAAGGCTGTTGTTTTGAGTCACTCTGGGATGATTGGTGTACTTCAATGGTGATGAAGTGTGATGCTTCTGTGTGCATCGTGTATTTGGTGTCTGATTGGAGAGCGTACTCGTCTGCCTGCAGGGCTATGATATTCTCATCGCTACTATGCTTAATGGACCTGCTAATGCTATTGATTGCTAGCAACGAAAGTTGTCCTCAACCCCAAACATCGGAGCATCTGGCTGCTCTTGAGATCACGCGGTTGAAGCACATTATCATTCTGCAGAATAAAATCGATCTTATCCAGGAAAGCGGGGCCATCAACCAGCATGAGTCTATTCAGAAATTTATCCAGGTACATCAGATTCCAGGGAAGACAGGAAATTGAAATGGTTTTTTTGATGTCTCCTTTAAATCATTCAGTGTTACACAACGTCTTTCCTTAAACTTTTTTAGAATGCCATTTTGATTATGGACTCACGATCAGCAGGATGACCTTGCATCGTCGTTTTAGTACATACCACTGGGAAATCTGTTTACTCTGTTTACAATTATCTACCTCATCAATTATTCGACAACTACGGCTGTCTTTGTCGACTGGTAATTCAATCGTGCAGAACATGGCTGTTCAGACCGTCTTCGATCTTATCCTTTGCCACGAAAGTCTTCCTATTAACATTGCCTTGGAGGTATGGATGTGTTGACATAGCCATTCTATTGTATTATCAGAGTGACATGGAGGTCAAAATAGAGCATTGTTCTCTACTTACCGTGTGGAAACTCCTTTCACTGTGAAATGTTGCTAGCAGTTCAAGTAAAGTCGCTTGATCTCACCAGGATCTGTGAATAGGTCAAACGATTCTGAAGAAATAGTAGTACCTCTGCCAAAGCTTATGTGCTGGCAATGGCACGGATTGCTACTGCCTTGGAGTAAGGAGTACATTCTTGTGCGAAACAATGAAGTGAGAACAGGTCAGTAGGGCCTCTGTGTGCTTCAATGTCTACATTCGGAGAGGACAATAAGCATAACAACGTAGTTAATTAGGCTTATTAGTTTATTAGTTTGAGATTGAAACATGTAGTTGGGCTTATTAGTTTGAGAATGAAGGCCTGTGTCATCCCTTGCACTACCGTTGCCAGATACAGCAATCCTTCTAAGTAGCTCAGCTTGTATCATTGAAGATCAAGATATATAGCCGAATTTGCACAGAGATTGCCTATGACTGACAGATGCTAAGTTTCATCCATGAAGAACTTTTTTCCATTAAATGATGATGCAAATATTCATCCATATTCATCCATCCAAGATTGCAATTTCACTCATTCATAAAGCAATTTATCATTCATATTTATCCACCATTCCATCCAAGATTGCAATTTCATTCATCCATGAAACAGTTTTTCATTCTCACTTCATTATACTACAACAAAGGTTCCCGGTGATTTATTGGTGGTTTTTTCCTGATGTTGTGTTTCCCTATGACTTCCCCGTGATTTTTTCCCGGCGTTGTAGTATAGTTTTCCTATGTATTTTCTTGGTGTGAGAAAAATTCTTGATGTTCCCTTTTCGACAAAGAGAAACACCGGGAATTCTTCCTCTGGGAAATCAATTTGAGCCCCTTGTGTTTGACATCAATTATGTGGTGACCAACAACCCAATAGCAGCACACACCTTTGCAGCTAAGAGAGTCCTAAAGTACATAAGGGCAACATCCAAACGGCAGAGGGCCAAATGCGAACACCCTCACCTCCTATTGTGACGTGGACTAAGTTACTCAACAACCTAATGTCCAGATCAGGGTTCATGCTCAATGGCGGACCGATCGCATGGGGAAGCAGAAGCAGACATGCACGGCCCTGAGCAACACCGAATCTGATATCTGAGTACTTAGCAGCGTGCCTAGCGACAAAAGAGCTAATATGGATGTGTCGACTCTTGTTCAGCATCAGATCGACAACAAGTCTCATACGATACGAGAGGCTGAAAGAGATGGTGATATCTCTATCTCAAATGTCTTGCGGATTTCATGACTGAAAACTCTGCCTCGAGCTACACCGCTTCGAGCGACTGTGTGGCCTTCCATGGGCCACCAAGGCACAACAAGTGAACTCAAAAAGCACTGTCGTAAAGTGGGAGACATGCAGAAGTCATTACAGTGCTAAGTGGGTATTACTAGAGGCAAGACATGCAGAAGGCAACGTACGTGAAGAACCACTGACATGACTGACCCAACGAGGCGCAGTATGAATCGGCTTGCCCATGGTGATGAAATAGTGCCGTTTGGCACAGTGAGCATTACTCGTAGTAAGGTAGGAGGTCCAGAAATGGAGCAAATAAGCGCTGAAACTGAATTTTAGGGAGGTTAAACATCTTGAAATATTTTATCAGTAAATTTTCCTTGAAAGACAAGTGGAATTGAAATCTAACCCAAGTCGTTTCATATTTTTTGGACCTTTGTGGAATTAGTTACAAATTTTTGAAGTTGGAAAAAAGTGGTCATTTGTGGTCATCAAAATGGACCACCTCCTGAAATGTGCATAGGTG
This sequence comes from Pseudisothecium myosuroides, assembly GCA_951799445.1. Taxonomy (NCBI): domain Eukaryota; kingdom Viridiplantae; phylum Streptophyta; class Bryopsida; order Hypnales; family Lembophyllaceae; genus Pseudisothecium; species Pseudisothecium myosuroides. Next base: position 54,404,341 of record OX637287.1, on the reverse strand, counting down.
GTACATTAAGAAAGCAAAATGTACCTCTGAGTCATGTTCCATTTTAATGCCCACTCCATTTTACAGCTCCTACCTTACTGTAGTTCAGTTAAATCCCTAATTCCCTTGCATGAGTGTGTGCGGAAGAGACTCTAGCTGTCAGGGGTCTACTGAATAGCTATGGCTTGCTTCGTGCTTCAGCATGATGCAGAAGCGTGTGTAACAGAGTACTACGGCTAATATATTCTATATATTCCAGTATTTCCTACAAGATGTGTAGAAGTGCTCTACTGTTTGCTGTGCGTAATGTTATTGTATCCCTACTCTAGCATTAGCAGTGGTTTACAATAAACCACTGGCCTGCTCTCGCGATTCACCGTGAAGAACAGGGAACCAGAAGCACATCTTCTGCTCGCCACTGAGAGATAGCAGCAGCAGGTCTAGACGAGTGCACTAGTCATGCAAATGAAACTATTCTGGCAGTGGCAATGCCCGCCTTTTGAATTGTAGCATCCACGTTACTTTACGTTTTGCAATCTCTCTTGTCTACCTCCTTCAGTGCGGGACGAGCAAGCAAATGCAGCAACTTAACAAATTTTGTGGGTCAAAGGGCAGCAAGCACGGGTTTCACGGATTAATAGGACACTGCCGGGTTGCTTCCGCTGCGCGTCCTGTCAGTCGGGATTCTGCTTGGGGTTTTACATCTGGGCTTCTGGCATCCCTCGCATTATTGTGGCTTTTGAAGTTTGTACCTCCCCTTACTGGCTTGCTTCTCTAGGGGGTCTAAGATACTGCCTGTATGAATTCAAATATGCAAAATTTCAAATTCTGGTGCCAATTTCAAATTTGAGCATCTGACTGGTGTTGTTCCCCTAAGGTGAAAATCTAAGAGCTGTCCACATACAAGATTCACGTTCTGGTACAGTTGTGAGTACTACCTAGAGTCCTGAAACCGGTGGGATGGCCAAAAGTGGGACAGAAAGCAAGTCACTATTTGTGACACTATTTCAACCCGACACCTAGAGATTCTCCTGATGATAAAATTCGGATTCAATCATTCAATTATGACTTTACCACCACATGATGAAACTTGGAAAATTTGGAATACAGACCGACAGCATTATTTGGCAATGCAGACTGACAGAACGCGGAGTGGAAGCAACCCAGCGTTTTCCTTGCCCAAATTCAATATATGCTTGCTTGTTGTGAACCTCAAAATAGTTGCGTACTTGCCTGCTCGTCCCTCCCAAGGAAAGTTTCAGAGAGAAAATTAGCATTGATGATGCAATTCACAAGCCTTGGATTTCCACTCGATCAGGAGCGGGACACTTCCGGAGTGCCAGAACTTCGAATGCAAATTGCGCACGGGCTGTAGTTTGACAAACTAGACCGTGCATCTAAAACCTGGCGCTTGGTGCTCTATCTGGGCCGAGCCTTGACATCTTCTTGTTCCATGTTCCAATTGGGAGCACCGCCAGAGCACACAAGTGCAGGCGCTTTTGAGCAACTCCGCTATTTCCATTCACGGTGCTGCAATGCAAACTGTCCTAGCTCGTCGATTTGAGTGGGGTTTTGTCTGTCGTCCCGTAGTCAGAGTTTGTCGGTAGGGACGAATTCAACTGTTGCTGTCTTCATTCCAAGTCAAATTCTGGTGGGAATCGCATTCTGCACGTACAAGGCTTTTTGTTGCAAGGTGTGAATGAGATTTAGCATGGGGCTCCGCCTCCACCACGTGAGTAGCGTGGTGCTGGTTTGTGTTGTATTGCTGCTGCGCGACAACTTGGTTGTCGACGCTGCTCAGGCGTCTGAACCCTTCGTCGACTTCCGAAATATACCTCCAGAGCGCAACTGGACATACGAGTTGCCGTCCCTGACTGCGAGACAGTCGCAGAGATGCCTGTATCCAGAAAAAATCCGGTTCAAGGAGAACGCAACTGGTCCCGTGTTTTCCTTCAGCACTAAATTCGTAGCCCACATCAAGAGGCGGTTTGGCTATAGAGGAGCTGCACGGAATATTGTGGAAGGCTTTACCTTTGCCATGCTTCCCCACCCGAACGCATCTCTAGGCGGCGATGGAGGCTACCTGGGCCTGCTCAACGGCACATCCAATGGCGATCCCAAATCGCATACTTTTGCAGTCGAATTCGACTTCGTGCAGAGCCCCCAGTTCTCGGACCCGGATGAAGGATTTCACATTGGAATCGACATCAACAGCATGAATTCAAGCAGTTGGGTTTCCCTAGAGGGACCAAGCACTGATTATTGGAAGTTGCAAGTGTGGATCGATTATGATGCTTCATCGCAGTTTTTGAGCGTTAGCACGGCTGACATCAGTGCACGCAATTGTCCTTTCACAGACAAAGAGCGTCTGGTGGTGTTTAAGAAGAGCACTGGGATTCTTCACAACTCCTTGAGTGTCCAGGTCGATCTTTCTAATGTGCTCAATGAACACATGTATGCCGGCTTCACTTCGAGTGTTGTCGTTCCGCAACTAGGAGACCCTGACGCAGCACCTGACTTTCAAGAAATTGGTCCTTGGAGTTTGAGGACTTCCACCTGGCCTGCTGCCCCCAGTGCCCCTCTCTACTGCGATCCATTGATCGCTTCCATCCAGTCGAACTCATTTCCATTTGAACTGTGGGAGATTCTGGGGTCGCTCACAGCCATTGCGACCATCTGCACACTGCTGTACAAGTGGTACTCTCAGCGGGTGGAGAGGCGTGGATGGAGGTTTAAAATTGATCCGGACGACTTGGGAGATGTGGATCCACACAAGTTCACATACAAGGAACTGGCCATGGCCACCAAGAACTTTGACTCCAAGCAAGCACTGGGGCAAGGAGGCTTTGGGAGTGTGTACAAAGGCTTCCTGCCAGGCAACAAACAGTACGTGGCTGTCAAGCGCGTGGCATCGGATTCCAATCAAGGCGAGCATGAATTTTTGACAGAGGTGGTGATCATCGACAAAATCCGTCACCGCAATCTCGTGCGTTTGCAAGGTTGGTGCCATGAGCGGGATGAGCTTCTTCTAGTGTATGACTACATGCCAGAAGGCAGCCTCGACAAGTATTTGTTCGGCTCTCCCTTTTCTACATTGGTAGACTTGCAAGTTGTTGGGGATCAACAACGGGACAAATTGGTCGCAGTGGATGAAGAGTTAGTCATTAGATTCCGTTGGGAGAGAAGGTATGATATCTGTGACCCATCCAATCCAAGTCATCTTCTCAAAATGATTGCTCGTGCATGAACATCTTTTTGATTATAATGCCAGGGTGAAAACATGTGCAAGATGTATCACTCATTTGAGTGATTTTACCAAATGAATGGTAGGCAAATGTGCATGTCAACATTAACCTAAGTTAATTGCTACACATTGTTCGAGTCACTAGAAAGAGTAATAATGAAGGAAATTGTGCAAACTAGCACTCAAAGCTTTGCATTCATTGGATTTTATCACATGTGGTAGCCTCCCATTGTAGCATGCATTTTGTCACTCCTACTTGTGTAGTTGTGTATGCTATCCTCACTTCAAATACATTTTGATACAATTTCCAAGGTTCCATACATGTGTTTGTTGAAATTATATCCATAATTGCAAATTCAAGGTGGTAGTGGATGTGGCCATGGCGTTGGTATATCTACACACGGAGTGCGAAGAGCGCATCATCCATCGAGATGTGAAGGTTGCCAATGTGATGTTAGATGCCAAGTTTAATGCACGTTTGGGGGACTTTGGCTTGGCCCGCTCCTACAACCATAGTTTGTTGATCCCTGAGAACACCAATGTAGCAGGCACCTTTGGTTACTTTGCTCCAGAATTATTTTATACAGGTAACTCCCAATGTCCTTTTATTTTAGTATGTGCTCGTCACTATGCAAGAAAGTTATTAGAGTTCACCACTGTGGAAATGAAACGGTGCTTTGTATCTTATGGAAACAATTATTGCCTATTAAGTAAACTCTATTTCATTACCATGAAGGTAAACTCTCTATTGTGTATTTTGTGGATGCCATGAGTATAGCCCTCTAGAATTATTTCCAAGATTCTATTTGTGCATTGGCGGACGTGATTGATATACTAAAAGATTTGAGCACTACCAACACATGTATAAGATTGCACCTGACTAGCTTCTTTGGTTTTAAATTCTTTCCTTCCGTTTTGGGCACCAAGAATTCTTACATTCTTTTTTTTTATTTCACAACCCTTGCAAACATTGCTTTTACACAATGGCAAATGTGCTACTTGACAGGAAAAAAAAAACATCATTAGCGTTGACTAAAATCTTGTTGAGTGTATGACATTTCAATATTAAATTGGTCAACAACTTGGAAATGGAATGGAACTCACAGAACAAATGATTGATCGACAAATGAAGACTTTCTCATGATGATAGGTGAGCAAATTGGGTGTGGCAGGGAAGTAAACCGAGCAGACGGATGTGTATAGCTTTGGGGCTTTCCTGCTGGAAGTGGCCTGCGGGAAGAAATCCATCTATTACAGAGAGGGGAATGTGATGTTGTTGGTGGATCAAGTGTGGCACATGTGGGGGAGTTCACGCATTCTAGATGCAGCAGACGAGTGCCTTGCAGGGATGTTCAATGTCCATGAAATGACAAAAGTATTGTGTTTAGGGCTTTTGTGCTCTCACCCCAGTCTGGCCATGCGACCCTCCATGCGCCAAGTGTTGCTCATCCTCAATGGTGACGTGCACCTTCCCGAGGTTCCTCTCTCCAAACCCCAATTTGACTACGTGCCCATAAGCGGACCAGATGACCTCTCGTGGACCTCAAACACCAGCTCCCTGTATTACACCACATCAGCAACTAGCTAGAGAGGAAATGGATCACTCCAGACAAGAGCTAGAAAGCTTGAGATTCCTCGGATTGTCTCTCATTTTTTGGGTATTGAGAGCCGTCATTTGAACATTTCAGGATTCCATATAAATTAGCAACACAATGCCCATGCACTTTCCGCTTTGAAACAGGTTTAGAACTTTCTTGTAAGCATTTCCGGTCCTTGACCAGTTGTAAAAAAAAAATTATCTTGGCATTCACTCAGATCTTTGAGCTCTTTGTTGAAGCTTTGAAAGCTTGATTTCCTCTTCATGTACTGATTCTTATGAGCCATCGTTGGTTTCTAGACCTAACCACTTGACGTTCTCAGTTTTCAAAGTGAGTACTCACGCCGAGGAAATCATGGAAACAGGAATCAAAAGTCGACAAGAATTTTGGACAAATTAAAGAGTTCGGGCTCATAAATACCAAATCTGGAAAGAAAAAGTGAATCCTGGCATCACAAATTGATCAGGAGCTATAATTAATGACAACCCCTCATGTGCCCGAACAGGCAGAAATGTCCTTGTATGTATTCAAAACTCAATACCGAAAGCAATGCCCCTGGCTGGAATTTCAGCTGTGAGTACTATTCATCTGCATTTCGCCCTTGGACTTTGAAAATGAAAAATCGACACTCTCTTTGGAGGAGGCAATGAAGCTGATACAGGTTGGCATTTTCCTCCAAACATGGTTTAGAGGGATTTTCAAGCAATTGAAATGTGATGAATCAAATGTTATATGGCATGGTTTTAAGATGACCAATTCAATCACTCATGTTTGGATAAAATATAACCTAAACAAATGGGGAGAAATTCTATGTCACAAGAAACTTTGAGAGAATAACATAGGAGTGCTTTTCTTTCCATTGGTGAGAGAATAAATATAATTGGATAGTGGAAAGCCCTTGTTTTTCCTTGTGAATCAAACATTGCATTGGGTTCTTGGTTGTGCATGTAAGTGCAATAGAATGGTTGTGTATTCCAAAACACTCATAATACTAATTTCCCCCCTCACTACTAGGATAAATCAATGTACACCTACAAGTGTCCATATAAGTATTTGATTATGGTTCCCATCATTATGTTGTAGTTTTGTTGGGTCTACCTACAAGTCCAAAGAACATTTTAAATTTTCTATGTACACATTTTCTAAGCACCAAATGAATTTTCAAGTGCTGAATAGAGGATTATTTGTAGACCTTTGTACAAATGGTGTACATTATAAAGTAGGGACCTCCAATAGTGCCACTTTTCTATTAGATCATGGATACTATTATTAAACTCATCAAATTTATATTTTTCCTTGTTGGCAATTGAAAGAGGATTTCAACACCAAAAACGTTTTATTTGGATATTCCATGCAAAAATTATTGTATGAAAGGTCAAAGTGTTTTTGGTAGATGTTCTAAAGCCGTTTCTCTAGTAGACGGAAATATCGATAAATTAAATGTACATTCAGTGAAGATTGCTGTTCTGAATCAGTGGCGCATTTGGGAGCCCCTACCGTAGTCAAGAGTCAGGCGGCATCGTTTTTGAAGTTGTGTGAAAACAGTGAGCTGCACCCTGTCGCACCTTTCACCATCCCACACTTCAGGGCTCAGGATAACTGAAGAGTCATCACAGGTAGCCAGTGTACCAGAGTGTGCACGGACCCCGGCTGCACAGCTCCTAAATTTTCACCTTGGGGCCAACACCAATCACCGACATGATCAAATTCACCACAATATGAAATTTGGAAAATTACAACTCATACCGACAGTAATTGGACCCGAAGTGAGACCTCAGGCTCAGAGTAGCTACAGTAGGGGACAAAATTCCTGGTGAGAGCAGCCCCACTACAACTCGCCAAACTGGCTCAGCCAAACAAATCAATGGAGGATCTTTACTGTTAGCTTTGTGTCAGAGGTTCTTTACCATTGATTTGCAGAGTGGCACAATTGTAAGATGGATACTGGAAGAAAAAATGGGGTATTAGCAGAATCCCGACAGACAAGACGCTGCCGGAGCGGAAGCAACACGGCCATTTAAGGATTGCCCAAATCAATGCGTGCTTCTTGTGATCCATTCACACAAACATTGCTTGCCAAATTTTCCAAATTTTATCATGCATGGCAAATAAAAAAATTGAGTGCAACTAAACTTCCCCAGGGCTAAACAAGAGGATAATGAGGGGCGATGATGAGTTGTATTTTAACCAATGCCAATGAAATTCCGTTTCATTTATTTCCAAAAAAAATAGAAAAAAACTAATTGGGATGTTGCAACCCTATAGCTCATAAAAGGCTTGAAATATACTACCGCCGTCCCAAAATGATCTTCTTGTTGGACAAAATATTCCGGATTTATTTAACCCCTAAAGGACCATAAGGCCATCACATGGCTTCTACAACTACATTTGTAAAAAAATTGATATGTGAACCTCACTAATAGTCTATAAGCAACAAAGAGACCCTATATGATTTTCTTTGCTAAATCCGTTGGTGCAATCTGATCAAGAAATGATTGAGTGTGCAATTTTTGGTGAATTTTTTGAGAATGAAAAAGGCATTGTGGGCTGTTACTTCACATTGTTATATCTTTTTTTCTACACCTCAAAATGATTTGAAAAAAATTACACATCAATATCATGATTATATGTACTTGTGAAAAAAAAATCAGAATTTTTGGAGCACTTTTTAACATTCCGATTTCAACATTCCCATTTCAGCGCCTGTACAAAGTACTGCCTAACTAAACACTCTTTCATCAATCTTGTCAATGGTAGCATTTTCTCAAAAATTGTACGATTTTGTTGATTTTTTTCCCATAGGAAAGCTACATAAGTAGAGTTTGGTGTACTCCTAAAATTCTAAAACTTTGAGTTTTGAAGCCCTTTTTGAAAGTGTAGTTTGAGAATATTGAAAAATAAAAAAAATTGGGCAATATCACCACTAGTCAATTAATTGTTGAGTGTGAGGTCATCATTTTGTAGGCATTTAGTATATGCCCAAGCCCATGCGTGGCCCTTTGTTCTGACTCCCACAGCTTCATCCCCTTCAATTGGGTAATACTCAAAGAGATGCAAAAAATAAGAACGAAAAATGTTGATTGATCCCATTAATCATTTCATTTGTCTTTTGATTGATGATTGTATGGATGGAGGGGGAACTACTACTTGAAATTATTTTGTTGGTCCCAAATAGCAATCAAAAGCCAAATCTAATCAATTCCCAATGTCACAAAGTCCAACAGGAAGATCATTTTGGGACGAAGGGAGTATAAGTTAATGCAGGAACGGGATCATTCAATTCCCGATTGCTGGACTTGCATCTATAGATGGCTTTAACCCCTAAAGGACCGAGGCCTTTTTTCTGCCAAAAAACAATGAAAACTGCCATTTCTATAGCAAACAGTAAAAAAATTGAAAAATGTTTTTTTTGCAAATCTAACCATATGATCTTACACCTAACTAGTATGAGAATGTGTGGAAAAAATTTCAGAATTTTTGACCGCATAGATTGCAAGATATCTGCATTTAAAGTGAAAAAATCAAGTTTTTCAGCACATTGCGGGACTAGATTTTTGACTTTAAACATTTTTAATTAAAATTTTGCACTACAGAGTTTCGAGCTTTAAATCTTTATAGAGGAGAATTGAGTTGAGAGTCTAGGAAAAAAAAAGAAATTCAAAAAAACTTAATTATCATTCTTAAAAGAATTGTTAAGTAGAAGTAAGTACGAGATAGAAGGAAAATTTAAAATATTAATATCTCTTAGATGGAATTAAAATTCACTAATCCCAATGGTGAGATTGTTCTAGCAACTAAACTAAACCATGCAAAAAAAAAATTGAAAAATTTGAAAGATTGCATTCCGAAATGAATCCAACAAGTTATTTTTTTCAAGAAGATGCTCTAACTACCTGAAAAACAAGAATGTCCATAACTTTCTCATAACATATCCAAATGAAATGAATCAAAGCTTTCTGGATAGACAAAAATATAATCTATAATAAAAAAATATTAAAAGAAAATTCAGATTTTTGTCGATTTTTTTTTGGCTACCCGAGCTGCCTGCCGTCCCCTGTTTTGAGCCGTTATTTGGTCATAACTTTTTTTTCCGGGCATCAATTGTGAAAAAAATTATATTCCCACAAAGCTTATCAGTTTTTCTATCTCCAAAAAAAGTTTCAAAAAATCAGGAGAAAATTTCAGCCCGTAGGTACTTGCCCGAAAACGCATTTGTCCCCCGAAGGGACAACGGTCCTTTAGGGGTTAAATAACTAAACTCTGCTATGACTTAGAGCATCACCACCATTTTGCAACAAATGTGATTTAGCATAAGAGCTCTATAGTGTTGACTTGTTGATTCCGACCCCATGTTATGTTGGTTCCCCACTCTTCCACACCATGGCACCACGGTATACTCCTATTTGCAGCTACTATTCATTGGCAGGCCATGTTGTTGAGCCTCGTTGTTGGACAGACAAAAAGATGACAATTATTCTTCTAGATACCCTAGAATTGCAACTTGGTACATGAAGATATTGACATGGGAAGATGGCATGCAAGGCTTTGTTTTTTAGTGGGCCGGTGTGTGGTTCACTATCTTTGATTCCACAATGGGAGGCGACACTTTTCTGGGCTCAAAAACCACCAGGCCAGGCCTATGTTTTGCAAAACAGTGGTGATGCTCTCATATTGCCACGATCATGTTGCAATGCAACTTGTTGTAGCGCAAAGGAGTATTTGTTTGTATAATTTTTAGTAATTTGCTAGATTTGTCATAGTGACAAAGTGCTAGAGCTATCTAATTTGAATTATAAGGTCAATCATTTTCATATATATATATATAAATGACGCCTAGAAGTTTACTTTTTTTTTGGAGGGCACTATATGCACTAGGCAAGAATCTCTAGATGTCGGTTTTGAAACAATGTCACAAATATATATTCTTCTACATTTTAGGGCTAATATAACATTGTTAACTAGTCTAAACCTAAAGTTCCCCTGTGGAGATTGGGATAATCCCTCCCTAGATCCTTTAGAGTGAATTTAGTTTAATTTGCAAAGAGTTGTTGCCTCTAATATGAGAACTCACAAATTTTCACCTTGGGGAAGACACCTATCAAATTGATCAAATTAAATTTAGCACCAAAACGTGAATTCGCAGTGACAATATCAAATTTTGGACTCTTATACCCCAAAGTAGCTCAGGGACAAAATCCTTGAGCTACAATTGAGCAAGGGATACATGTAGACATAGTGGGAATGTGGGATCCTGATGGATAGGACGTAGAGCGGAAGCAATCCAACCTAGTGCTTGGCAAATTTTTAGAGGTCTTCCAGCTGATTTCCACCTTCTACAAAAATGAACCGGATTTTGTTCAATGGACACCAATTGTATCCATTGATTCACAAAAAATACCAGTTTATTTTTTCCAATTTCAATTTCTTACTAGCTAATTCTTCCAAATTGAAATTGGCACCAGGTAAATTGCAAAATTCCTATAATATATAGAAAATCAAAATATTGCATCTTTAGTAGGAATTGAACTTGACAAAGCCCTTCACCATTCGTGAAGGCCAAGGATCCTCTCAACCCATGCAATATGGAGGTGAAGATGGTCATCAAAAGGTTGCATGAAACTTCAAAAATTTGTAACTAATTCCAAAAAAGTCCAAAAAATATGAAACACACAACAGATTGAGTGCCTCAACCAATATCAAATATGCAATCAAAACTAAACAAGAATGCATAACAAACATACACTCGAACTTGACAACAATGCCAAATCAAGGAACTCTCTCCACCTAAATACTCAAACCCTAAGATGGATGAACTCTACAATTTGGATGAAACCTATCCAAAATTAAAGTGAACTCCCATAGGAGTCCAACTAACACTAAAATTGATGTAGAATGGCCATGATGTCACTTTACTTGACAAGTAGTTTGACTTCCAATGAGTACTTTTGTAGTTTTTTAAGCCAATGATTCACACAATATTGAAAAAGGATGATTTCGAGGGTCACCCGTTCGTCCTTTAACCCCTAAAGGACCGACATGCGTTTTTTGGCCGTATAGAAATTTTGGGTAGGTCCGTGTGACTAGAGATTTCCATATTTTAAGCTGAAATTTTAACAGAAGGTGGGCGCAAGGAATATCTTTTATATGCACTAAATTTCAAGACATTTGGAAATAGGAGTCAAAAGTTATGGCCAAATATGTTACTTTTTTTTGTAACTGGGCAATCCGTGCAGCAAGAAAAATTTGGCAAAATTTTGATTTTTTTTTCTTAATATTTTTTTTCTTGTAGATTATATTTTTTTCTATCTGGAAAGCTTTGATTCATTTCATTTGGATTTGTTATGAGAAAGTTATGGACATTCTTGTTTTTCGGGCAGTTAGAGCATCTTCTTGAAAAAATAAACTTGTAGGATTCATTTCTAAATGCTATTTTTGAAATTTTTCAAAAAAAAAAATTCTCATTGTTTAGTTTACTTGCTAGAACAATCTCACCATTGGGATTAGTATATTTTAATTCCATCTAAAATATATTAATGTTTTAGATTTTCCTTCTATCTTGTACCTACTTCTACTTAATAAATTTTTTAGGAATGATAATCAAGTTTTTTTGAATATTTTTTTTTTCCCTAGACTCTCAACTCAATTCTCCACCATAAAGATTTGAAGCACAAAACTTTGTAGTGCAAAAATTTTAAGTTAAAAATGTTTAAAGTCAAAAAATCTAGTCCTGCAATGTGCTGAAATATTTGTTTTTTCCACTTTAAACGCGGATATCTTGCAATCTGAGCGGTCAAAAATTCTGAAATTTTTTCCACACATTCTCATACTAGTTAGGTGTAAGATCCTACGGTTAGATGTGAAAAAAAAACATTTTTCATTTTTTTTTACTCCTTGCTATAGAAATGACAGTTTTGATGGGTTTTTGGCAGAAAAAAGGCCTTGGGCCTTTAGGGGTTAAGAATTAAACAATGAATGAACTATGAATTTTAAAAATGTTGATTATACTTAAGGTAAACATGCCTATTACTATTTACAAAGAAGATTTGGAATCCGGATACCTTAGAAATCTATTTTTCAGCTCACATATTTTTCAAAGATTGAGAACTTTTATAGAAGCCATTTGCAAGTAGAATTAAGGCATTCCAATAAAAAAAAGAATATTGAACTATGATTTTTCAAAGTTTGTTGGGACTAAATTGGTGAAGCGTGAATAGACCTATGCTAAATTACATGCTGATGTGTCTCCTCCCCAAGTGCATTGTCATGATGCTAAAGGGTTGCTAAGATTGTGGTAATGGGTGAGTGATTGATGCAAATGGGAGAGTCAAGCAAATGTAGGAATTGGGTGATTGAAGGTATTGGATTAATGATGAATTGTGTTAAAAAATATTTAAGTACTTGCATTACTTCCTATGACTATGACTATGAAGTCAATTTTGAGCTAATCTTTTCAAAATTTTGAAACAAGATGAAAAATTATGTTTCCTTCATAAAAATGCAAATTATTTAATCCAATAGGCACCCTTGATCAAAATCTACGTTGCTCAAAGTTTTTAGGGAAGGTGAGTAGCTTCACATTGTTGTGCTTTTGAAATTCGAGGATATTGTACATAACTAACCAGATATAATACAAAACTACCAAAAATAACTATGTGTAGTGTAAAAATCTAGGTTGAAGGTCCAAAGAAAAAAATCTTGTACTTCAAACTCTATCATCTTGCAATCTATGATGTCAAATTTCCTGAATTTTTTCCCATTGATTCAGGTATTAGGATAAAACAATATTATACTGTAGAATTTTAGAAATAAAACGATCCCATTTTCTCTCAACGTACTAAAGAATGGCAATTTTTGACAATGTCTGCCTCAATCCCATTAAGAGCCAGCTTGGCTATGGAGGATTCGCACGGAATGGTCTGGAAGGCTTCACCTTTGCCCTGCTTCCCCACCCGAACTCATCTGTGGGCGGCGATGGAGGTTACCTCGGCCTGCTCAACGCCACATCCAATGGCGACCCTAAATCGCATACTTTTGCAGTCAAATTCGACTTCGTGAAGAGCCCCCAGTTCTCGGACCCAGACAAAGGGTTTCACATGGGGATCAACATTAACAGCATGAATTCGACCAGTTGGGTTCCCCTCGAGGGAACACATTACAGTCGATCTTTTCTGTTGCGAGTGTGGATCGATTATGGCTTGCTTCGTGCTTCAGCCTGGTGCAGAAGCGCGTGCAACAGAGTGCAATGGCTAACATCTTCTATTCCAGTATTTCCTACAATTTTGTACAAGACTATGCGTAGATGTGCTCTACTGTTTGTTGTGTGCACATAAAGTTGTTGTATTCATGTTCTAGCATTAATAGTGGTTTCCAATATACATCCGAACCTCTCTAAAGTACAGAGTAATAGGTCTGGACCAGTGTGACAAGATTACAAAAGAGATTATTAAATTAGGGAGGGTCACATGTAGTTAGAGCATTGCCACTCATTCACGGGGAAGCTACCCAACCCGGGACAAAAGGAGACCAGTCCCTCCAAAATTCTCACTCCAAACACTAAGAGAGTGTTCCCGCCATGCTTTGATCTTGTCGGGTTTGTTGGTTTGTGGGCCATTTCTTACAATTTTTTATTAAATTCGCATGTTGGTTGACTCTTGATTCTGTCCAAATGTATGAGATTGACTTGAGTTTTGGTGTGTCCTTGTAGGGATGAATGGGTGGCAATGCTCTCACAACGTTTGTATGGGGACAATTTTGGGACCGGTCTGACAACATTAGAATTCATCGTAAAGTGTGTTTAAGGTGGGACCAAAAACAGGAGTTTGGGAAAAACACAAAACGGAACTTGCTTGGACACCCAAAACTCAAGTCCAATGGAGTTTGGTGCTATGTTTGTTTTGTACTATTCTTAGTTAAACTTTCCTTTGACACCCATCTACAAACACAAAACGAACTTTATGATTAACTCTATTTTCTTAGAGAAGTTTATTTGTTTATAGACCTCCTGCCTGCTCTCGCAATTCTCCGTAAAGAACAAGCGCATCTTCTGCTCGCCACTGAGAAATAGCAGGAGCAGGTCCTAGACGAGTGCACCAGTTAAGCTTATGGTAAAACTAGCGTGAAATTATTCTTGCAAGATCGAGTGGCAATGCCAGTCTTTTAGATTGTAGCATCCACGTTACTTTACGTTCTGCAATCTGTCTAAGTTAGCCTGAGTCATACTTTCTTCTGTGAGGGACGAGCAAGCAAGTGCAGCAACTTCATATATTTTGTGGGTCACAGGGCAGCAAAGCATTGAATTGGCGGGGTTTTAGGATAATGCCGGGTTGCTTCCGCTCCGCGTCCTGTCAGTCGTGATTCTGCTTGAAAGTCTTCTGGGCTTCTGGCATCCCTCGCATTATGATACTGTGGCTTTTTTTTCTTTCCTTTTTTTTTAACAAATGAAACGGAATTTCATTGCAAAGGGAAAATAGTACAAACCACCAACCACAAGTGGCCTGGTGGGATACTGTGACTTTTGAAATTTGAAGTGTGTGTACGTCCCCTGACCAGCTAATGTAGTTTTTCTAAGGTCCAAGTGTCCAAACACTGTCTGTATGATTTCAAATCTTGCAATTTCATGTTCTGGTGCTAAATTCAAATCCGATCATCTGACTGGTACTGTTCCCCCAAGGTGAAAATTTAGGAGTTGTCCAATACAAGATTCACGTTCTGGTACACTTGTGAGTATTTTCCTGAGTCCTGAAAAGTGGGATGGCCAAAGGTGGGACGGAAGGTAATAAGTCCATACAGTTAGCCCTCCATAAGTGTTCCGGGTCTGGCGCAGACAATACTGTAAGTTACCACATATAGAGTATTAACATTTAACACGTATGAAAATTGATCTCGCTGTTATGTAAAATTTACAAAATAACATTTACGAGACTTAAAATTCTTTCTTTCAACCAGCTTGAATAAATGATAACTCACAATTTCTGCACTTTCATCCTATATTTTTTTATAAAAGTTACACATTTATTTTAGGACACAAGATTAAAAAATGTACCTCCTTCATAGCAATGTACTTTTTTTTTTTAACCCCTAAAGGCCCAAGGTCTTTTTTCTGCCAAAAAACACTGAAAATTGCCATTTCTATAGCAAAAAGTAAAAAAAAATTAAAATTGTTTTTTTTTCACATCTAACCGTAGGATCTTACACCTAATTGGTATGAGAATGTGTGTAAAAAATTTCAGAATTTTTGACCACACAGATTGCAAGATATCTGCGTTTAAAGTGGAAAAAACAAATTTTTCAGCACATTGCGGGACCAGATTTTTTGTCTTTAAACATTTTTAACTTAAAATTTTTGCACTACAGCGTTTTGAGCTTTAAATCTTTATAGTGGAGAATTGAGTTGAGAGTCTAGGAAAAAAAAAGAAACTAAAAAAAACTTAATTTTCATCCTTAAAAAAATTGTTAAGTAGAAGTAGGTATGAGATAGAAGGAAAATCTAAAATATTAATATCTCTTAGATGAAATTAAAATGCACTAATCCCAATGGTGAGATTGTTCTAGCAAGTAAACTAAACCATGCCAAAAAAAAAATTTTGAAAAATTTGAAAAATTGCATTCAGAAATGAGTCCTACAAGTTATTTTTTTCAAGAAGATGCTCAAACTGCCCGAAAAACAAGAATGTCCATAACTTTCTCATAGCATATCCAAATGAAATGAATCAAAGCTTTCTAGATAGGCAAAAATATAATCTATCAAAAAAAAAATATTAAAAAAAAAAATTCAAATTTTTGTCCATTTTTTTTCTGCTGCCCGAGCTGCCCGCCGTCCCCTGTTTTGAGCTTATTTGGTCATAACTTTTTTTCCCGGGCACCGATTGAGAAAAAAATTATATTCCCACAAAGCTTATCAGTTTTCTATCTCCAAAAAAAATTTCAAAAAATCAGAACACAATTTCAGCCCGTAGGTACCTGCCCGAAAACGCATTTGTCCCCCGAAGGGACAACGGGCTTTTAGGGGTTAATAGGTAGCCTTGAACAAAATCTATGTTACTCGAAGTTTTTTGGCCAGTGTCTGCACACTTTGGAAGAAGAAAAACAATCTTGTACTTCAAACTCTATCATCTTGCAATCTTTGGGGTCAAAATTTCCAATTATTTTCCCGTTGATTCCAGCATTAATATAAAACAATATTGTACAATGGAATTCTATAAATGAAAATAATCCCATTTTCACTCAATGGACTAGCCAATGCCAGGTTTTGAAAATGTTTGCCTCAAGCATACTTGGATCCTTTGTGGGTTCAAATCAACCCCCGACTTCAAGTTTACAGACCGTCCATTTAAGGTGAGGATCCAAAGATATCTGTCTTGAGTAACAGTGTAACAGTGTCACAGATAGACGTAGTTTCCCTAGCAAGCAGTTCCACACTTCCACCTTTACATTTCAAGGATAACTCAGTCCACAGGTTAACGATTAATCCAACATGTTGGCTGGGTTGCACAACCGGCCAAGTTTCTCAACCTGACGGAAGCACCGAATGATAAAATTCGGATTCAATTATGAATTTACCACCAGATGATGAAACTTGGAAAATTCGGAATACAGACAGACAGAATTATTTGGCAGTACAGACTGACAAAACGCGGAGTGGAAGCAATCCAACGTTTGAAATTCAATGCTTGCTTGCGGTGAACCACATACTAGTTGCGTGCTTGCTTGCTTGTCCCTCCACAAGGAAAATTTCAGCGGGAAAATTAGCATTGATGTTGCAATTCACAGGCCTTACATTTCCACTCGATCAGGAGCGGGACACTTCCGGAGTGCCAGAGCTTCGAATGCAAATTGCGCACGGGCAGGAGTTTGACAAACTAGACAGTGCTTCTAAGACCTGGCGCTTGCTGCTCTATCTGGGCAAAGCCTTGAAATCTTCTTGTTCCATGTTCCAATTTGGAGCACCGCTAGAGGCGACAACAGCAGGTGGTTTTGAGCAACTCCGCTATTTCCATTCATGGTGTTGCAACGCAAACTGTCCTTACTAGCTCGTCGATTTGAGTGGGGGTGGGTTTGCCTTCCCGTAGATAGATTCCGGGACGAATTCAACTGTTGTTGTCTTCACTCCAAGCCAAATTCTGGTGCGAATCGAATTCTACGTGCAAGGCTTCTAGTAGCAAGGTGTTAGAGAGATTTATCATGGAGCTCCGCCTCCACCACGTGAGCAGGGTGGTGCTGGTTTGTGTTGTAATGCTGCTGCGCGACAACTTGGTTGTCGATGCTGCTCAGGCGTCTGCAACCTTCATCGACTTCCTAAATACCGCTCCAGAGTGCAGCATGACATATGTGCAGGGGCGCCTGAGACTGTCGGAGAGATGTCTCTATCCAGAAAAAATCCGGTTCAAGGAGAATGCAACTGGTCCCATGCTCTCCTTCAGCACTAAATTCATAGCCTCGATGGATCTTGGCTCGCCCAATAAGAGCCAGCTTGGCTATGGAGGATCCTCACGGAACGCTCTGGAAGGCTTCACCTTCGCCATGCTTCCCCACCCGAGTGCATTTCTAGGCGGCGATGGAGGCTACCTTGGCCTGCTCAACTCCACATCCAATGGCAACCCTACATCGCATACTTTTGCAGTCGAATTCGACTTCGTGAAAAGCCCCCAGTTCTTGGACCCGAATGAAGGGTATCACATCAGGATCGACATCAACAGCATGAATTCGACCCGTTCGGTTTCCCTACATGCACCAAGTGACTTCAGTCGCGTGTGGCAGTTGCAAGTGTGGATCGATTATGATGCTTCTTCGCAGACTTTGAATGTTAGCACGGCAACAGTCTCCAAGATGTCACTCAGTATCCAAGATTGTCTTGTTACTTGGATTCCTTCCAACTTCTTGAGTGTCCAGGTCGATCTCTCTAATGTGCTCAATGAACACATGTATGTCGGCTTCACTTCGAGTGTTGCCGTTCCGCAAGACCCTGACGCGGCTTTGGCCTATCTACAAATTCAACGATGGAGTCTGAGGACTTCCAACTGGCCTGCTGTCCCAAGTGACACCCTCCCATGCTTTGCACCTCACAAACCGGACACTTTCTTTCCATTCAAGATCAGGGTGTTGGAGTTTATGGTGTCGCTAATAGCCACGGTGACCTCCTACTCACTGCTGTACAAGTGTTACTCTCGGTGGGTGGAGAGGCGAGGATGGAGGTTCAAAATTGGCCCGGATGAACTGGGAGAAGCGGATCCGCACAAATTCACGTACAGGGAATTGGCCATGGCCACAAAGAACTTTGACCCCAAGCAAGCGCTCGGGCGAGGAGGCTTTGGGAGTGTGTACAAAGGCTTCTTGCCGGGCAACCAACAGTACGTGGCCGTGAAGCGCTTGGCGCCGGAGTCCAGTCAAGGCGAGCGTGAGTTTCTAGCAGAGGTGGTGATCATTGGCAAAATTCGTCATCGCAATCTGGTGCATTTGCAGGGTTGGTGCCACGAGCGAGGCGAACTTCTTCTAGTTTATGATTACATGCCACAAGGTAGCCTCGACAAGCATCTATTCGGTTCCCCCGTTGCTACAATGGAAGACTTGCCAAATGCTCGAGATCAACAAGGGGTGGGCAAATCGATGAATGTGGATAAAAAGATGGTCATTGGATTCCCATGGGAGAGGAGGTATGATACCCATGACTCGTCCGATCCAAAATGTGTTCTAAGCTAGCACTGATTTTTTTAGTAACTATTTGAAGAGAATATACATGTTGAGCCGCAATAGACGGGTAATATATACATTGTTCCCATGGCCATGCTTTAGGTTGGAATTACATAGTGTATCCCTCACACGGACGTCAATATAATCTTGGTTGAGCTATCAATGAAGGAAAGTGTTGCATATCTTTAGTAAGATATATAAGTTAAGTAGTAGAATAATAACCAAAACAAGTACTTGAGTAATTATAGTCTCGTTAGCTCAGTAAATGATTCCCTTGCAAGCAATTGTAGACATTGAGATCATACTCTTTGGTCCATCATAGAGCTAATAAGTAACTATCTAAAACGTAGTTATAGCTTATTTAACTAAAGCCATCTTTTCAAAACGATTGCTCGTGCATTGAAATCATTTAATTTGATTATAATGTTGCAGTGAAAACAAACAAGAGTATGACATATCACTCATTTGAGTGATTTTGCGAAATGAATGTCAAGCAATTGTGCTTGATGGCACTAACCTAAGTCTTAGTTGCAGCCATGCATTGTTGGAGTCACAAGAAAGAGTTTTAATGAAGGAAATTGCACAAATTGACACTTGAGGCTTTGTATTCATTGGATTCTATCACATGTGGTAGCCTCCCACTCCAACATGCATTCTGTCACTCTTCCTTGCGGAATTGTGAATGCTATCCCCACTTAGAACATATTTTGGCACAATTTCCAAGGTTCAAAGCAAAAGACTATTGAAATCATAATGTATCCATGGCTGCAGATTCAAGGTGGTAGTGGATGTGGCTACAGCATTGGTGTATCTACACACGGAGTGCGAGGAGCGCATTATCCACCGGGATGTGAAGGCCGCCAATGTGATGCTGGATGCCAAGTTTAATGCACGTTTGGGGGACTTTGGCTTGGCCCGCTCTTACAACCACAGCTTGTTGATTCCAGAGAGCACCAATGTGGCATGCACCTTTGGTTACTTTGCCCCTGAATTGTTCAACACAGGTGACTCCTCCTAGCCTTTCATTGTAGCTTTTGCTTGTCACAATGCAAGGGAGTTACTACAGTTTACCATGTAGGAAGTGAAACAGAGTTTTGCACCTCATTGAAACCATTACCGCTTGTTAAGTAAACTTTGTTTCAGTGCCATGATGGTAGCTTCCTTGTGTGTATATTGTGGATGCCATGACCACATCCCTCTGGAATTATTTCCAAGATCCTATATGTACATTTGCGGACATGATTGATTTATTGAAAGATTTGAGCACTACCAACAGTTGTCTAAGACTGTACTTGACTAGCTTCTTTGGTTTTAGCTTTACTCTTTTGCTTTTGGGCATCAAGGATTCTTACGTCCTTTTTCTATATTTCCCAACCCTTGCAAACACTGAGCTTTCACAATGGCAAATGTACCATTTAACCAAATAAAAAAGCATCACTGGCATTGACTAAAATCTTGTTGAGTGTATGACATTACAAAATTAAACTGGTCAACAACTTGGGAACGGAATGGAACTCACAGAACAAATGACTGATCGATAAATGTAGACTTTTTCCTAATGGAAGGTGGACAAATTGGGTGTGGCAGGGAAACAAACTGAGCAAACGGATGTATACAGCTTTGGGGCTTTCCTGCTAGAAGTGGCTTGCGGGAAGAAACCCATCTACCATGAAGAGAGGAAGGTGATGTTATTGGTGGATCAAGTGTGGCACATGTGGGGGAGCTCGCGCATTCTAGATGCGGCAGACAAGCACTTGGTAGGGATATTCAATGTCCATGAAATGACCAAAGTGTTGTGTTTAGGGCTTTTGTGCTCTCATCCTAGTCCAACTATGCGACCCTCCATGCGGCAAGTGCTGCTCATCCTCAATGGCAACGTGCACCTTCCTGAAGTGCCTCTCTCCAAACCCCAATTTGACTACATGCCTAGAAGCGCACCAAACAACCTCTCCTATACCTCAAATGCCAGCTCCATGTAATGTAGAAGCATCCTAAACCATTAGTGTATCTGATGGCGTCACTTTCTAGAGACATTAGTCATTTTAGAATGTAAATCTAGATGGACCATAGATAGTTTATGATTTTAGTCAACAAACAATAAGCTATCTATGATCTATCTACATGTAAGTTCTAATATGACTATTACGTCTAGAAGGTGACACCAATGGGTACACTATTTTCCTTCTATCTCGTGCCTACTTCTACTTAATAAACTTTTTAGGAATGATAATCAAGTTTTTTTGAATATTTTTTTTTCCCTAGACTCTCAACTCAATTCTCCACCATAAAGATTTGAAGCACAAAACTCTCTAGTGCAAACATTTTAAGTGAAAAATGTTTAAAGTCAAAAAATCTAGTCCCGCAATGTGCTGAAAAGTTTGTTTTTTCCACTTTAAACGCAGATATCTTGCAATCTGAGCGGTCAAAAATTCTGAAATTTTTTCCACACATTCTCATACTAGTTAGGTGTAAGATCCTACGGTTAGATGTGAAAAAAAACATTTTTCATTTTTTTTTACTCCTTGCTATAGAAATGGCAGTTTTGATGGTTTTTTGGCAGAAAAAAGGCCTCGGGTCTTTAGGGGTTAACTAGTATGAGATTGTGTGGAAGAAATTTCAAAAACTTTCACCATGCATGTAGATTGCAAGATATTTGCATTTAAAGGGAAGGAATTATTTTTTGTTGAACATTGTCTAGTTAGATTTTAAGGCTTTGAGTCTTCTAAACTTAAAATTTTTGCAAATTAGATTTTGAATTATAAATTCTATATATGGGCAATTTCGTTAAAATGGCGGTATTCCAAGTGCCACTTTGACAATGTGCCATTTTCAAGATCAAGGACAGATATAGATTTTGGAACGGCCGTTCTAGACCATCTAGGACATGTATAGATTTCAGAACGGCCGTTCTGAACTATTTTCATGCCATTTTAACAAAATTGCCCATATATGTTGAAGAATTCATTGAGTTGCATTGAGAGTCTTGTGAAAAATTCAAAAGAAAATATGTTGATTTTCAGTCTTAATTAAATTATTAAATAGAAGTAGATATGAGATTGAAGGAAAAACTAAATTGTTCATAGCTCTTAGATGGAATTGAAACATACTAATCCAACTATGAGATTGTTCTAGCAAGAAAACTGGATTATTTTTTTTTTAACAATTATGACTATTGACTTAAAAAATGGATCCTATAAGTTAATTTTTGACAAAGATGTTCAAACTGCTCCCCAAACAAGATTCTCTCATCATTAGTCAAATAAAATGAATCAAATTTTCCTTTGTAGACAAAAATATATTTTACTACAAATAAAATTTAAGAAAAATTGATTTTGTGTTTCGTCAACTTTTTTTGTACTATCCAATGACCTCTATTTTGAATTGTGCGTAGCATAACATTTACTTTTAAGAATCAATAGAGAAATAAATTATATTCCTAGAAAGTTAATGAATTTTTCTACCTTCAAAAAAAGGTTTTTGAAAATCATTCCAAAAGTTTAGATCATAGGAACCTGTTCAGACCTTCAAGACTCTTCCAAAAGGATTAAACTAACTTTAGGTCGTATAGCTTGGCTCTTGCTAAGGTCCTTCATATAAGATAGAAATATATATATATATAGAGAGAGAGAGAGAAAAGACAGATCTTGTCACCCCAAGACTGGGCTCGTTCTCTCAGTTCAATATTCAAGAGTCTAGACAGTTCATCAAGCTACTCAGGATTGGCATATTTGTATTCTAACCAAATTTTTTGCAGTAGAAAGTAGTACTGCTCATATACTATAGACATTATCAGGATGATAAATTCTGGCACAGCAATTCCTCGGGCCTTTGCTTGGTCGGGAGGGAAGGAGGGGAACTTATAAGTCCTGTTCAAATTAAAATCAATAAACTACGTCTGAAATCAATACGCCAGTGCATATGAGGATTTGCATCAGTTGGCTACACAACCGTCTCAAAACGTGCCATCAAAACTTGAAGGTAAACACAGCACTAACTTATATCTTAACCCCTAAAGGCCTAAGGCTTTTTTTCTGCCAAAAACCCATCAAAACTGCCATTTCTATAGCAAGGAGTAAAATAAAATGAAAAATGTTTTTTTTTTCACATCTAACCGTAGGATCTTACACCTAACTAGTATAAGAATGTGTGGAAAAAATTTCAGAATTTTTGACCACTTAGATTGCAAGATATCTGCGTTTAAAGTGGAAAAAACAAGTATTTCAGCACATTGCGGGACTAGATTTTTTGACTTTAAACATTTTTCACTTAAAATTTTTGCACTACAAAGTTTTGTGCTTCAAATCTTTATAGTGGAGAATTGAGTTGAGAGTCTAGGGAAAAAAAAAGTATTCAAAAAAACTTAATTATCATTCCTAAAAAATTTATTAAGTAGAAGTAGGTACGAGATAGAAGGAAAATCTGAAACATTAATATATTTTAGATGGAATTAAAATACACTAATTCCAATGGTGAGATTGTTCTAGCAAGTAAACTAAACCATGAGAATTTTATTTATTTTTTAAATTGCAAAAATAGCATTTAGAAATGCATCCTACAAGTTATTTTTTTCAAGAAGATGCTCTAACTGCCCGAAAAACAAGAATGTCCATAACTATTTCATAACAAATCCAAATGAAATGAATCAAAGATTTCCAAATAGACAAAAATATAATCTACAAGAAAAAAAATATATAAAAAAAAAAATCAAATTTTTGCCAAATTTTTCCTGCTGCCCAGACTGCCCAGTTACAAAAAAAAGTAACATATTTGGCCATAACTTTTGACTCCTATTTCCAAATGTGCTGAAATTTAGTGCATATGAAAGATATTCCTCGCGCCCACCTTCTATTAAAATTTCAGCTTAAAATATGAAAATCTCTAGTCACACGGACCTGCCCAAAATTTCTATACGGCCAAAAAACCCATGCCGGTCCTTTAGGGGTTAAACACTTGGAAACGAAGAATTGCATTCCATACACATTGTTGAATTGTATTATATTGCAATTTCGTAAATGTGCATTATGTAATATGATACAAAATATTAGAGTTCAATGGGGAATAAGAACATCCATAATTCGAGAGTATAGCTCGAATCCTAGGACGTCACGCCTCACCTGCACCCATGGATGCAAAACGAACACGTGGTTAGTTTCAGACCGTATGCAAGGTGTCTTAAGCGTGACGACACTTGTTATCCAGATCAAGGATACAAGCATGCAATTAAAATTATGAAGAAACATATCCACCAGTGGTCCATTTGGACATGAAATACCAAAAAATTGCAACAGTAACCCTAGCTCTCAAAAAGACTTATAAACCTGGGAAGACATCTCCGTGTCCATAGCACCAACAGCTTGTCAGAAGGAGTAATCGTGCTCCAGACTTGCAGCTTGCAGAACCAGCAGAGACAGCCTGCGCGTACAGAACCAGGGGAACTCACGAAATGGGTTTCACAGAAGTGCAATAAGCCTTCAAGGCCCAAATCTCAAGGGTCAGTTGAAGCCCGGTGCTTCCTTATCCGCCTGGATATTTGTTTGGGTGCATGTCCTTTCCATTAGGGAATTTCTGAGGCCATGTCAGGCTCATTAAGAGTGGGCCCTATTTGGTTTGCGTCGTGCATATGCAAGGGGCTCCAGGACGGAGCTTTTCTTATATTAACAGGACGATAGCAAAGCTCACTTTTTCCAAGGGTAGCAGTTGATAATCACTCCCTTAGGTGCTTAGCGGCTTGCCTAAAAATATAAATTTTGTCTATGTATATTTAGACGTATTTAAGGTCCAGAGAGAGAAAAGGAGAGAGAGATGTATGTATGTATGTATGTATGTATGTATATATATGTATATGTATATGTATATGTATATGTATATGTATATGTATATGTATATGTATATCTATATCTATATCTATATCTATATCTATATCTATATCTATATCTATATCTATATCTATATCTATATCTATATCTATATCTATATCTATATCTATATCTATATCTATATCTATATCTATATCTATATCTATATCTATATCTATATCTATATCTATATCTATATCTATATCTATATCTATATCTATATCTATATCTATATCTATATCTATATCTATATATCTATCTATATCTATATCTATATCTATATATATATATATATCTATATATATATATATATATATATATCACTCTTTCTATATTCACACTAGCATACTGAGCCCTCAAATAACAACTTGCCTTGTCAAATATGGGAGGCTTATTGAGGGTTCAAAATTTTTATAATGTAGGATCCACTTCTAAACTTGATTTCTACAATTTTTTAAAATAAAGAGTTCCTTTTGGTGTATTTTTCTTTCTAAAAACAATCTTGCCGTTGGGATTCATTAGTGTGTTTCAATTCCATCTCAAACCTACTAACAATTTAGATTTTTCCTTTGTGTCATACCTAATTCTACTTAACAATTTATTTTAAAATGAAAGTCAAATTTTTGTCTTATGAATTTTTTTTACATTACTCAACACAATTATTCAATATATATCATTTATAATACAAGATCTATTGTGAAAAAAATTTAGGTTAAGAAGATTCAGAGTCTTAAAATCTAATTAGATAAGGTTCAAGAAAAATTAATTTCTTCACTTTAAATACAAATATCTTGCAATCTACATGGTGAAGGTTTCTAAAATTTCTTCCATACAATTTTATACTAGATAAGTATAAGATCTTATAGTTAGATTTGCACAAAAAAACAAAGTTTTAAGATTTTTTCTCTTTGCAATAGAAATGGCAGTTGTGAGTGTGTTTTTGACTATAAAAAGGCTTTGGTCTTCTAGGGCTAGTTAAC
Source organism: Pseudisothecium myosuroides (assembly GCA_951799445.1). Taxonomy (NCBI): domain Eukaryota; kingdom Viridiplantae; phylum Streptophyta; class Bryopsida; order Hypnales; family Lembophyllaceae; genus Pseudisothecium; species Pseudisothecium myosuroides. The sequence goes on along the minus strand of OX637287.1, from coordinate 54,378,999 downwards.
ACATCCATATTTTGTCTATTGCCATATTCTGTACCTATATTTATATTTATACATTGTAATGCATCCATGTTCTATATTAGATATCCATATTTGGGTAATTGCAAGAAACCCATGTACTATTTTCCTTCACACGTTCAATGCGGAAGTTGTTTCGTGCCATAGGAATGAAAAAAAAATTGAATGAGCATGAAATTCAAAAGCAAGCTTTCTATAGCAATAGAAAATGCACTTGAATTATTTCAATTTTTTCAAAATTAATTCAATAGGTGAAATTGAATTTTGAATATATATATATATATGTCACATATGCGGTTTTGGTGTTTTTTAGTACTATCGAGTACCTTTCTTGAAGAATTACATTATTAGATTTGGCAGGCTAGCTCTTCTAATAGAAATACACCTTCTCAGGAGAGGGATTCCTAAAAACATGTTCTAAGTGTGTTTTACATTGGCCTAAAATGTGCTATATTCAGGTTGAATTTATGTTGAATTAAAAATGATTTTTTAGTTTTAGCTTTGATCTTCCTACTTTGTTCTTAGTTGGCAACAATAGCCACTTTTAAAATAAATTTTTCAAGTTCATTTTCTAATTTCTAAAAACAAAGATGTGAAACTCTCATTTTCTAGGATAAATTGTAGCATGTGGCTCAAAATAGTACTTCAGGGTACACAAAAAGACTCAATAGTACTAGTAGGACTTGTGATACGTCCTATCTGCCAATGTAAATTCTTTTTTGGGGGCAAATTTAAGTATTTTCATCCATTTCTATCATCCAATGATGAACATTGTATGTTGTCATAATTTGAAATTTGAAATCCAATTGACCTTTTAGATTTTATATTCCATGCCCCCCATAGTACTGAAGGTGACTCATAGTACAAAAAGTACTAAAAGGCCAAAAATAAAAAAGGCAACAAATAGTACAAGTGTATCTTGCAATCACCCATTTGGTGTATCATGTTTGTATGTATTTTGTGTGTAATCTATATATCATATCTAGAAAATAATTTTTGTTTTGTTTTGGAAGTGGGTGGATGAACTTGGTGTTTTATTTTTGTTTTTTTTCATTTGTGGGGATGGTTAATTTTTAAAGGACATTTTGTGTCCCTGGGCCTTTTGTCCAAAGAATAACAAGAATTGCCAAAACTACGGTAAATGTCTCTTTTCAAGAATTGTCACTTTTTTCTCTTCCTCCCCATATGCATCAAATTATGTGGTTCTCCTTTTGTAACATTCATATTGTTGTAGGATAGCGATTTTGATTGTATTTCAGGACGGTTGTTTGCTAAGGGTGCTTGAGTGGGGGCCTTTGAATTGAGAGCAAAATTGTTCACAAACATTGGTCTGAAATCATTGTGGTAGATTCTTTGGGCTGCCCTTGAGGAATAGAAATATCCTTTATAATTAACTGTAAATGTCCTTTATAATTAATCCTTTATAATCAAGGTATTGTGTCTAAGAATTTGAAATAAAAATGGTAATCAATTTGAAAATGGAATATAAGGCATGGAACAAATGATTAACCAATAATGTAGACTTTCTTATGATGGTAGGTGGACAAATTGTGGATGACAAGGAAGTAACGGAGCAAATGGATGTATACAACTTTGAGGCTTTCTTGCTAGAAGTGACCTGCTAGAAGAAATCCATCTATCACAAAGACGGAGAGGTAGAGCATGTGGCTCTTGTAGGATCCAAGGTTGCACGTACATTCTTGACATCAAAGACACTAGCCTTGTACAATGTTGATGAAAGGAGTTCCATATATTACACCGCTTCAACAACTAGAGAAGAAAGCATTTTAGATCTCTAAAGAGCTTTGAGCAAATGATTTATCTTGGCTTACACTCAAATCTTTAAGCTCTTAATAGTTAATTTGATGATTTGATCATCTATTGTGGTAGTGATTTCTTCTCAAGCCATCATTGCATATTATCTTGAAGCCAAAGAATATTCCCAACCTTCAACTTGAAAGTCAATATTTATTGCATTTGTTCAGAAGCTTGACTGAAGATGCAAAATCTAATTGTGGGAATGTAATTTTCTCCCATCAAGAACCTTGACCAAAAGTTGTCATTCAAAAATTGTCAAAAGTGTTATATTTAGCACACTTTGTATGAGGGGATGATGCATTTCTACTCGTAATAAATTGAATTAGACTAATTTAGAAACCTTTGGAATATTTTTTGAAATTTTGAGTTCTTAGATTGCAAGATTTTAGTATTTGAAATAAGAAGAGAATGTTTTCTTCTATGAATACATTCTTCAATAGGTTCAAGAGAATTTGAATTTCTTTGGATGATATTTAATTCCCTGCTTAATTATAGTTTTTATAACAATCACATTCTATAATTAAATAATGCATAATTTCAAAAGTATAATAGTTGTCTAAAGCTACTTACCTACCTGCCTTCTCCAAAAAATTTAAACAATTACAAAGTCATAAATTGATGTACTTATCCTAAATTTCACTGAAACCCTAAATCAATAAACTAATGATTATTTTATATTAGATTTGGGCAAACTAGCCCCAATATGCTTAACTTAAAAGATCGGTGCTCCTATTGTGTAAAAACCTACCTCTTTTAGGGATGATTGGTTATATTTTTTTGATCTCCGATCCTTTTCAAATAGGGAACTTCAATTCAAAATGTATGAATTCAAAATTTCCATCCATGATAAACAACATGTATATTCTAAAATTTTCAATAGAGACTTGTGCATATAGGCAATATTTTCCTTGCTCTAAGTACTGAGTACTTATCTCCAATTATTTCATCTTCAAGACCACACCAAATAATCAAATTGGGATTCAAAATTGAATTAATCCTTAACCATGTAACATGAGCAAAACCATTTTGTGGCTTTTGGATGACAATGTTGTGATGTGTACATAGATTGGAAGCATTTTTTCATCCATGTTTTTCTTGTTGACCTTTCATGGTGGGTTATGAAGAGAATTCAATTGAGTTTGTAGTCTTGCCAGTGTTTGTCTTCACATAAATTAGAAGTTAGTAAAAAGAACCGGATCACAAAAATATGCTATTTTAGTGTATTTTGAAAAGTTGTTACTCCTTGCTCTAAATCTGAAATTTCTCCACAAAAATGATATTTTTTGAATTTGAGCCCAGCTAACAAAATGAAGGTCATCTACTCTAGTTTCTATTCCAATTTAAATTTTGAAAAAATTCCTAATATTGAATATTTTATTGCAATTTGAACTTTGGATGTATTTTCAATGTCTATTATTTTCTAATTATAGAATATTACGTAAATTGAGTTTACACCATGATGTTTGACATTGTAATATACATACATGATGAAAATTTCTGATTTTTTAAATAGTTTTCTATTTGATATGATTTTTGTTCCCTTTTTCTTCAAAAATTCTCAAAAAATCTAAATTTTTCATGAAGTAAAGAAGACATGTAATTTTATCTTTGAAAAATAAATATAAAATTTTTCATTCATATCTAATTGCAAAATAGTAGCAAACTAGGTGATGGACATTATGGCTTGAAATCAGTGGACCTTGTGGTCACGTCCTTTAAGGGTTAAAAAACACTATGGTCATTTTTTGGCTGATGAATGATAAAAAATCCTTCTATGTATTACATTAGATGACATTCGGGGGGTCTGGAGGTCCGTTTTAGGCTTGTTCCCGGCTCTGTTCCCCCAGGCTTTAAAGATCGCCGTTGTCAGATTTTATTTTATTTTTTAAAAATAAAAAAATAAAAAAAATAAAAAATTCTTAGAATGAAAAACAAAGTTTTTTTTTTTGAAACTGACGTGGCAGTCTCTCGGCCACGTCAGCGCAGCTATTGAGTGCAGTTTCGGCCTGTTTTCGAGGCTGGGAACTCTGGGGAACTCATAGCCCTCCAAAGGGGCTAAAAAACATCTATTGTTTCCTACTTTCATAGTAGATGAAATTGTAAAATATTGCCAAATCTTTGAACCAAATTGCTCTAGTTTGGATGAATGTACACTCTTTGGATGAAAAAATAAAATTTCATTCGTATATAGTAGGTTTCATCTATTTCAATGGATGTAAATACTCGTGTAAATAGCTTCCTCACTATAGTGAAAATTGCTTTTGGCACGGGGGTCATAGCAAGAAAGACTGTTCAAAAACTATAGCGTTTTCCACAATACTCATTTTTTCTTTTGGGAGGGCTTTATAATTAGAAAATCAATTTAAAAAAAATGTAAAAAAAAATGTTTAATGTATATACCTTTAAGAAGAAGGTACCCTAGGAAGGAAAAATATAAAAAAATTCTCTAAGTAGGAAAACTAGAAAAGTACAAAATCTCAAGAAAATGAATGCTTACACTGTAATTTTACATTTTAATTTGTAAAAAAATTAAAAATTAAAAAAAAAAAAAACTAAAAATTTTTCATTTGGAAAGAGTTTATAGTAATGAGATTTCACCAAAATATTGATCTTAGAACCATCTTCATTGGTCAAAAATTGCACGCAATGGGAGTGTTGTTTGCACTCATGAGGAAGACACAAAATAATATATTTTTAGATTTCTTTTGGTAGGAATATGCTTTTCTACTATGCAAATAGACCATGAAAATTTCAGCTCTAGATCATTAAATTTAGGGACTCCTAACATAGTAAAAAACTCTAAACCTTACATTGTGACAAACTAACAAAAATGATTTTTCAATATAAAATGTTTTTTTTTTATTTCTAAAAAATAAAGGATTTGATTACCATCAAGTTAGTTATCTCCAATAAAAATTTCATGTACATTGGACTTTTGCTTCAAAAGTTATAGCGGATGACAAGAAAGCCACTCGTTACGGACTAGCCAATAGGACCGGTCTTTCTTGCAATGATCCACTGCCTATAATAAATGAAAAGAAAACTGATGTCCATGGTCACCAGCCTATCTTTTAAGGGTTATGACACCATTGGTATTTCCAATTCTAGTACGTCTTGCTTTAGTACGCTAGAGCATTGATAGTCTATTACATTAAAACCTCTCTAAACCGGTAGGTCCTGGATCAGCCTGACAAGATCTATTATAGAGGTTTATTTGCTATGGAGGGTCATTTTTAGTCATAACCTTTATTATGTGGACAAGTCCGGGATTGGCCTAACAAGAACTTGTATAATGGTTTATCTACTTATGGAGGATCAACTTAGAGAGGTTCTAGTGTATAGAGCTGAAAGTTGTAGTACACAAGGTACAAGCGATGTATTTGTGTGTCCATTCATAAATGTGGATATACATTGTTGAGATCAGCATACTTCCTACATTTACCGTTTTTAAATAGTTCTTGTGTTGCGTTGCCGACACAAAAGTCTCCAATCCGAAGTCGATTAGCAATTAATTTTCAATGAAATTGCACAGTTCACTTGGTAGAAGTGTTTGTGTTGCTTGAATGATGTGCTGCAATGACTCGCATTTACCTTCAATCAATGTTGCACGTTTGGAATTCAGGAATATTGAAACAAAAATAAGTAGAAGAAATGAGCTCACTTAAACGTTTGCAGTGATCCCAGTAAATGTTTGTAAGTCAATCACCCAGAAGAACAAATGTACTATTTGAATCCAGACATGAAGAGGAATTTCCCTGGCCGATGCTGCGTGACAATGGCATGCAGTCATCTTGTTATCTTGCACATGATCTTTCTGTGGCTCAGTGCGGCGTAAAGAACTCTGCAAAATGTGCGTTTGAATTCTGAAGGCTTCTTTACCAGTATACAATGCGTAACCTAATCCAACTCAAATAGCACATATTTCATAGTGAACCACAAAATATTCACCATGTTTACCTTGAAGATAGTTTCGATCTAGATGAAAAAATTTGGATTGAAATTTGATTTAAAGGTGACCGCACATAACGAGGATCTGTTTGCCAAACCGTCCATTCCTCAATCTTGCCGAAAATGTACACCCCCCATGCATCAGAGCCTAGAGTTGAATTTGTTCATGTACCTATTTTGAACAGTTTATAAAATTATAGTTTATTCCATGCAGAGTCCAAAAATGCCTTCCAAGAGAATATCTAGAATCCGCTTCTGACTACCAACAAGTGTGAAGAAAAAAAGGCTTCACAGTACTAAAGCAACCCCACGTTATACAGAAGAACGTGCCTCAATAAGAGACTGTCATCCTGAAATAATTTCAATGAAATTCGGAAATCTGCATTCACACCGACAGTGTTTGACTTTGAGACCCCACAAGTGGCTAGAAGACAAACTTCCCTTGTCAGAATCCAGTAAGGGATACGGGAAGAAAAAATGGGATATCAGCAGAATGCAGACAGGAAGAACGCGGAATGGGAGCAACTCGGGCCTTTCTGAATTCGCCCAATCAATGCTTGCTTGGCCACTGTAAACTACTCCGTACAAAATAGTGTCGTGCTTGTCTCTAACAACTCGAGGACGGAAGATCCGCAAGAATAATTTCAGAGGGCGTCTGAATTAAAATGTGGATGCTGCAATTCACTCAATTACAAACCTAGCTTTGATTATCGATTCGGACTAGGATCCTTCCACTGTGCCAGAGCTTCGACTTGTAAGAATGCTCGGGAGACACTGGAGTTTGCATAACTAGCTGGTGCTTCGAAGACCTGCGCCTTGCAGCTCTGTCTGGGGCTGCCGTGGGTGTTCTTCTTCTTGTTCCATGTTCCAATTTGCAGCATCGCCAGAGCAGACAGTCGGTGGTTGTGATTTACTCTGCCGTGTCCAAGGTGCTGCAATGCAAGTTCTAGTTCGCCATGCCAGCGCTTCCAATTGTTCTGAGCGGGGTCTGTCTGTGTTCCAGTAGTTGGAATTTGTCGGTAGGGACGATTGAACCAGCTGCTGTTCCAAGTCTATATCTGGTGCAAATCGAATTCTAGACAAAACCTCTAGTAGCAAGGTGTTATAACGATTCATGGGGTTCCTCCTGCAACAAGTGAGCAGCGTGGTGCTGGTTTGGGTTGTAATGTTGGTGCTGGACAACTACGTTGCCGACGCTGAGCAAACGTCTGGACCCTACGTCAATTTAGATTCGGGAAGTCTGATTGGACCAGCTTGCCAAATGGGTGACTGGTCTCTGGGTCAACCGCCGAGAATGCCGTATAGGTGTCTCTCCCCATTCCCGATCCGGTTCAAGGAGAACGCAACTGGTCCCGTGTTCTCCTTCAGCACTAAATTCGTAGCCTCGATGGATCTTGGCTCGCCCATTAAGAGCCAGCTTGGCTATGGAGGATCCACACGGAACGGTCTGGAAGGCTTCACCTTCGCCATGCTTCCCCACCCGAACGCATCTCTAGGCGGTGATGGAGGCTACCTGGGCCTGCTCAACGCCACTTCCAATGGCGACCCTCAATCGCACACTTTTGCAGTGGAATTCGACTTCGTGAAGAGCCCCGAGTTCTCGGACCCAGATGAAGGGTTTCACATCGGGGTGGACATCAACAGCATGAATTCGACCAGTTGGGTTTCCTTACAGGGACCACCTGACTTTTCCGATCTAGATTGGAGGCTACAAGTGTGGATTGATTATGATGCTTCATCGCAGACTCTCAATGTTAGCGCGGCTACCATTCACTCCGCCAATTATTGTCCTCTCAAAGACGAAGAGCGTCCGGGACCGTCTGTTCTAAGGTTAAATGACACGACTATGATGACTTTTGACTCCTTGAGTCAAAAGGTCAATCTCTCCACTGTGCTCAATGAATACATGTATGTCGGCTTCACTTCGAACCTTGCCGTTTCGCAGGACGTCAGTTTTTTTGAATGGACTAGTTCGGGATTTGATCAGTGGAGTCTGAGGACGTCGAATTCCACCTCACCTGCTGAACCTAGTGCCCGGCTTCCATGCGATGTATATATTAAAAACTCTCTTGGTTCCAGTTGCACATACTCTCTTGGTTCCAGTTGCACCCACTCGAAGCGAGGCTGATGTTGGTTCTGGTGGCGTTGACAACCATGACGGTCATTTCCTCAGTGCTGTTCAAGTATTACCGTCAGAGGGAGGAGAGGCGTGGATGGAGGTTCAAAATTGATCCGGACAACTTGGGAGAGGCAGATCCACACAGGTTCACGTACAAGGAACTGGCCATGGCCACCAAGAACTTCAACCCCAAGCAAGCGATGGGGCGAGGAGGCTTTGGGAGTGTGTACAAAGGTTTCTTGCCGGGCAACCAACAATTCGTGGCTGTTAAGCGTGTGTTGTCAGAGTCCAATCAAGGCGAGCGTGAGTTTTTGGCAGAGGTGATGATCATCGGCAAAATCCGTCACCGCAATCTGGTGCGTTTGCAGGGTTGGTGCCATGAGTGGGGAGAGCTTCTTTTGGTGTATGACTACATGCCACAGGGAAGTCTCGACAAGCATCTATTTGGCTCCTCCGTCCCTGTCACTGCATTGAGGGGGTTGCGAAATGCTCGGGATCATGATGGAGTGGGAGAATCAGTCGTTGTGAATGAAGAGGAGGTCGTTGGATTTCCTTGGGAGAGAAGGTATGCTACTCCTTCAATCCAGGATGTGATATCGATTCCAGCAGTCTATAAAAAAAAATGCAAGTTTTTGAGGCAATGCACATTTTGAGGTGCAGGATTTGGTGACGGATGCACTTTTGCTAAATGCATGCTTCACATTTGATTTACTTAGAGTGTCATTTTTGAAGACGTGAGGATCTTGAATGATGGAATGGGTGAACAAAGAAGATGTTGAGGAATTGTGTAATAGAATTGGAACTGACTAGAATTAGTGTAGTAGGGAAAGAGAGGAGCATGTAATTGGTTGAGATGCATGTGCTTGTGGATGTCATGCATGCTTTTGGGTGCAACAGAGGATTGGCAAGAACTAGCTTATGCAGTGTAATTTCCTCTAACTTTGCTAACCAAACCGGCTTATATGTCATCTCTATTAAGCATACATGGCTAGTAGTTTTGGCTTATATCCTAATTCATATTCTCAAAATGTTTCCTATCACATTCAATTATAAATAATATGAGTTGCTCTATTGATTGAATTTGCTTGTATAAGACAACTAAGTATAAGAACTAAACTATATCCAAGTCTTAGTCTAAATAAACTAGTGGAAGTGACTTTATCTATGAAAAAAACAAGTGATATTGCATAGACCACCTCAAATTTTAAGCTTGGTGTTCACTAACTTGAATTTTCATTTTGTCACTCCTATGAGTGACATATGCCCACTAGACATCATTCAAAATATTGAGAAACATGTGACAATTGAATTATATCCTATGAATGTGCAGATTTAAAGTGGTAGTGGATGTAGCCACGGCGCTAGTGTATCTACACACGGAATGCGAGGAACGCATCATCCATCGTGATGTGAAGGCTGCCAATGTGATGTTAGATGCTAAGTTTAATGCGCGTTTGGGGGACTTTGGCCTAGCCCGTTCTTACCACCACAGCTTGTTGACCCCTGAGAGCACCAACGTGGCAGGCACTTTTGGCTACTTTGCCCCTGAATTGTTTCACACAGGTGCCACTCCTCCTTTCCTTTCACTTAAGTTGTTGCTTGTATATTGTGGGCAACATGAGCATGGCCCTTACGCAAATATTAAAATTTGTTCCAAGATCCTATATGTGCATTTCCAAACGGGATGGCAGTTATATAGCATCTAATTGGCTTCTTAGGTTTAAGCTTCTTTCCTTCCCTCTCTTGGCTTCCAAGACCCTTTTTTCATAATTTCAGTATTATTTCACATCCCTTGCAGCACTTTGGTTTTACATAATGAGAGATGTACTATGTGGCAAAAGAAGCGTCATTGATAAGTGTAAAAGATTTTGGAATTATGATCTTTGCTAAACAACTTAGGAATAGAATGGAACTTGTAAAACAAATGATGGATTGATCTACAAATTATGTAGGCTTTCTCAATTTTGATGGTAGGTGGGCAAATTGGAAATGGCAGGGAAGCAAACCGAGCAGACGGATGTATATAGCTTTGGGGCTTTCTTGCTAGAGGTGGCTTGTGGGAAGAAACCCATTCACCACGAAGAAGGGGAGGTGAAGCTATTGGTGGAGCAAGTTTGGCTAATGTGGGGGAGCTTGCGCATTCTTGACGCAGCAGACGCGCGGCTTGTAGGGATATTCAATGTCCATGCAATGACGAAAGTGTTGTGTTTGGGGCTTTTGTGCTCTCATCCCAGTCCTACCATGCGACCTTCCATGCGTCAAGTGTTGCTCATCCTCAATGGCGACATCCACCTTCCCGAAGTGCCTCTCTCCAAACCCCAATTTGACTACATTCCCAGAAGCGCACCAGACGACCTCTCCTGGACCTCAAATGCAAGTTCCACGTATTACACCGCTTCAGCAAGTAGAGGGGAGAGCAGATGAATCGCTCCGCACAAGGGAGTGCTTCAAATTACTCTGCGCAAGTCTCTCAATATTTGGGGTTTGAGAGTCGCCATGTAGACATTCCATGTAAATTAGCAATGCCCATGTCACTTCTGCTCTGGAACAGATTGCTTTCTTTGTTAGCATTTCAGAACAGTGACCTGTTGTTTTAAAAAACTATCTTGGTATTCACTCAGATTTTTGATCTCTTTGTAGAAACTTTGGAAGTTTGATTCTCTCTCTTGTACTGATTCTTATGAGCCATACCTAACCGCTGGACATTCCCAACCTCTCAAAGTGAGTAGTCACGCCTATGAAATCATGGAGATCGACAGGAATTGAAGTTCGACAAGAGTTCTGGGCACAAGATCTCAGACTCAGAATTGCCAAATCTGGAAAGAAATAGCGAATCCTTGCAGCCCTCTCATGTGACCAAGCATGAACAAACGTCTTCGTGTGTGAGCATACAGGTATTCAAGATCCAATACTGAAAGCAGTGTCCTTGAGTGAAATACCAACAGTGAGTTCTTGAACTTAGAAAATAATCAATCTACTCACATTGGAGGAGGAACGAAGCTGACGCAGGTTGGCATGTTTCTCTAAAGACCGTCCTGGTTCGAGGGGTTTTCACAATAAGGTTTAAAACCTAAAAGAATAAATGGATCTGGAACCGACATGCATATTACAGCATCCTGTGCAATGGTGTCCTCATATTATTGCATTGGCATCGTCAATATGAGCACTTACATGTGTTGCTACACTTTTCTAATCCAGAAATTTACAAGCTACCAAGTTACAACAAAAAATGGGATTGCGGTGCACGGGACAGTATAATTCTTATGCTTCCACTTCATCTTCTTCTAACAAAATTCTCTTCAATGCTTCGTAACACATGAACGACAGCCCAGCCGCAGGCACTAGTTTCAAGCAGCTGGGGCCTAAGCCCACATACAGACCACGGACGCCCCGCTCCTTGGCAATGCCTTGTAAAGCATCTAGTGTGCTAGAATACACAATCCTTCCTTTTATCGCTCCTACCTGCACAACCAAAAACCCAACACAATGATCGGCTCAGACAAAAATAATCTTCAAACAAATTATGATACAAGTCGGTAGTCAATGTTAATCCTTTCTTATGTTGCTCAATAGAAATTTGCTAACTTAGTTAGATTCAAAGGAGGATGTGCAAACCCAACAGCCTTGACCTCGACCCCAAGGGAGGTAACTGCACCTAATTGTGACCCGTTTCTAAAACCGACCCTAGGACCCTATTCATGAGAGGCTCTATTCTATTCAATGTACAACCACTAGTCTAGGTTCGAGTACATCTATTTTTAGCAAGTTGAAAATTTAGAGTTGATTCATATGGAGTCCAAAAAATGCATGCAAAGTGAATCTAGAATCTCCTTTTTAACTGCCAACACAACCCAACAAATACTTAACCCTTAAGGGATAAACCTGACCTGAGGGGCTTAGTTTTAGGGTCAATCGTGAATTTCACATAGTTCCTGATTTTAAATGTGTTGGAGCTATGTCCTTCCAACAATCTACTTTTTATTCCTCTTTTACTTTCTCCCAATATTGTTAAAATTGTATTTTTTGTGACATTCTGAAGGTAGCATCTTGAGAGCTTAAAATACACCACTTTCGAACTTTATCTACGGAATTTCTCTTGGTGTGAGCTCAAGGAGTACACCATGATATTTATCACAATCATCTACAACTTTGCTAAAAATTTCACACTATTTTAAGCATTTTTGTAATTACTATGATTTTTACATAGAAATTACTTCAAAAAATGCAGCTTTGAGTAGGTCATACAAGGATTTTCTTGGGTCTAACTCAATTGACTTTCCCACCGACACATGCACTGTACTTTCAATCTTTCTAGTGATATACACTTTAACCCTGTTTGAATTAGGGTTAGAATGTTCTTTCACTACATGATCGATTGAATCGGTCATTCTGAAACCTTGAATCCTCGGTCCTCAAGGGGCTAATTCCTCACATATGAATTGCAAAACATCCCTCAAAACCATGACAGTCTTGGGAGGAAATGCCTACCTGCATCTGCTTCCTGGCCACCTCCAATGGAAATGTGCTTGAACTGGCTATAGCGCCTGCCAATGAGCCAATGAGTAAGGTCTGGATGTTGCCAATCCTTTCTTCTTTGCTCACACGTTTATACAAAGTTCGAAGCGAATCGTAAGCGAAGTAGTTTACTCCAGCATAGGGTATGACTCCAATGATACTGGGGGCCAATCCCCGGTACAGCTCGAAGAACCCTTCTTCACTGATGATCCTCCACAATGCATGCAGAATACCACGGTATTCATCCGGCTGCGCACAGACATCAAGGAGAATTAAAAGTTTATCATAATGCTTGCAATAGGAATTCCCAATCGCAATAAGAACGTTGTCTACCAACTTTGAACCAATAGAGGAATGCTGTAATGTACTAAAACCATTAGGGACCTGATCTTGTATACTATGCTGCCCTCTGTTACCAACAGGAACTCATCAATTCATGCAGTTGGTTGGCCTTCAATTAGCAAGAGGTGTAAGCATGGCATTGCTAATTGTCTATGGCCACTAGTCTTTGAATAAAAATGGGTTTGTTTGCTGTCAATTATAATGGTCTACAAGCTCCCACTTTGAAACTGCATACGAAATTCAAACAAGGCGATAAAGTTTTGATCTCGACAGAATTCGACTCTGGTACCCAAAGCGATCTATTCACAGTTCTGTACTGATGCAAATAGTATCCTCCACTTTGACAATGATGGCAGTGTTTTCTCACCTGTATGGTCAATCGAGTTTTCAGAAGCTCGAGAGGATACATGACTAATGTGGACGAAATGCCAGCACATGACCCTGCAATCGGTGACACTGGCATCGCTGCCAGAAATCCCGGCTTTCGCTCTATTGAATTCAAGAACCCCTTCACTTTGTCGAACGCAAACAGCTGCCACAATTCATCACAAGCAAAGGCAACAGTTATACTCCCACACAGTCACTGAAATTAAGCATCCTCAGCAATAAATTGGGACGAGGCAGACGTTGGTAGACAACGTTCCCAGAGGATCCATTAGGGGACCTGATCCCGTGCAATACACAGATCCCTGTTGCCAGCAGCAACTCGTCGATTCATACACTTGTCTGATTGTCCTCCGATTAGCAACTTTGAGTGTAAGCATGACTTGGCTAACAGTCTATGACCACAGATTTTTCAACGGAAATGGGGTTGCAAACTGCCCTTTCAATAGTGATCTACAGCCTCTCACTTAGAATGATTGCATACGATACACCGAAAGAGAAAAACTTGACCTCAAGAGATTGCACCCAAAGTGACCTCTCCAGTAAGCACTATTGAGTAATATCCCAATGCAAGGAACCCTAAATACTGGTTAAAATGCTTAAAAACACGCAAATAGTATCCTCTACCATAATTCTCGCTATCACAATCCGCAGGCTACAATATCTAATGCAATGTCGAAATAAACCAATTGAGACAAGGCGTGACAGAGCGGAGATGTCGCCACTTACTTCGATGGCCTTGCTTGGTGCGACGCGGATTACATTGATGGCGTTCCCTCGAAACAACCCTTGCCATCCTTCATTCGCCATGATCCAGTTGAAAACCTCCGGGACAGACCGTCCATGACTGCCCACCATCAAGTGCGTGCGTACAGTTTCGAGGGGCGCCACAGCCGTGCGCGAGAACGCGCCCGCAATTGCGCCACTGAGCAATCGCCTTCCGTTGGACCCCAATTTCAACCTAAACCTAAACTTCATCACCTTCTTCGGCTTCTCCTCTTGCTCCACCCCGCCGTCCGATTCCGACTCGGAGGGCTGCGTCGGAAACTCGGGAACAACATTCGTCGTTCTCAGCTCCTCAGTGATGGATTCAAATTCCCCATTCTGGTCCCGACTCCCGTCCAATCTAAAGCCGAAGTTGCCCCTCTCGTCCAAGAACTTCCGAATGCCCGAATTCCAAGAGTCGAAGAGCGACTGTCGCGTTCGTCGCGAGGAGGGCGAGTCGTAATCCGCACGGGCGCCGGGGAAGAGCTGGTCCAGCGAGTCGTAGCATTCATTCTCCGTGAGGAAGAACCCGTTATTATTGCTCCCATTGCGCTTGCGGCGCCGCTGGCGCTCCGAGAATGTGACTGTATTCTTGACGCGGTGCGCCACGGGGGGTTGCAAGTCGAACGAATTCACCTGGGGTTCCACCAAGTCGCCCGCCTTGCGCATCCGCTCGCGCTCAGAGAGAGACAGCTTCTGGTGACGGTCGCTTTGGACGTGGTGGCTGCTGCTGTGGCGGCTCCTCACGACCGGCGAAGGGGCATCTTGCTTCTCGTCGTGAAGCTCGTGCCATCGCTGCCGCTCGCTTTGCCAGTTCGACGGCTTCACGCTTCGTCGCAGTTTGGGCGCTATTCCTGCTTCCGCCATCTCTCCAACTACTGGCAATCGCACCGAAACCACAGCCTCACAACGCCATGGCGAACCCTCAAATTGTCGTCGTCGTCGTCGCCAATCCTCCACTCACATTCTTCACAGGGAATTCGAGAACACCGCAAACTGTCACTCTGGGCCTGATTCTACACCATTTCGACTCCAGTTTTCTCCACAGGAGGGCTCCGTCGGCGACGGAGCATCTCTTCAGGTGCAGAATTGGAGCCGGTGAAGCGCTCCCCTCAATTGGGAGGAGAATCTCGTGGCGATGGTCGCGGTCGACGCGACGGGCGAACCGAAGGGGAGCGGAGGGTGAAGAAGGTCCCACGTGTGGTTGTCCACCACGTGGCGGAAGTAGGCGGTACCTAGTTCATGTCCGGTATAATGTACACATACCCGATACCCGGATCGGAGACTGACCAGTTTTCTCCACATCTTCGTATTTTGAGCCACACTGTGTGTCTGTGGTGGAAGCCCGTCCCGACCCTCCTTTCGGACACTTGGCGCCACGGGACTGCTCGGAACCCATTTTGCCAAGTTGCCATCCGGCGCTTCTGTGTGGACACGTGTCAAAGGCTCGTCCAGGCTCGACATGGCCCATCCAGCTTTCGTTATCGCTCGTCATGGTTCGTCATGGTTCGTCCTGTATTCGTCCGGATTTCGTCCGGATTTCGTCCGGATTTCGTCCAGTATCCGTCTTGAGTTCGTCCAGGTATTCGTCCAAAAGCACTCACCGCAAGTTCATTGTGTTTGCTGTTTCTGCCGTCCTCGATGAGTTGTGGTCCCGGCGATTTCCGTTCGTTTTTCTGTTGTTTGCGAAATTTTTGGGTTGTGTGACATCCCTATTCGGCTCCCAGATGATCACCCTTGGGTGAATTTCACTTGACCTCCGCAGTTTCCATCGTCACGGAGGGAACCAACGAGAAATATTAACGCTTGCGAGATTGGTGCAGTTGTAGTTCTTAGCTGAAGAGACCAACTCTGAGCTCTTCAAATTGTTGATCGCCCTTGTGCAGGTTGGTTTGTGCTTTGTAAATTTCTGTTCAATGACTGAGTGAGAGTGTTTTTGATTGAGCTTAGAAATTTTCTCGGAAGTTTTTTAGGAATCGTATTGCAGCCACAAGCATTGCAACGGCAGGTTCAATTGCTGTGTGTGAATGGTGACTCTGGGTGATCACCTCGTTTGAATTCAGTTTGTGTTAGAGTTTTTGGTTCTGGAGACTGATACCCTGGAGACACTTGTGAACGAAGGTGGAGGGAAGGTATTCCCGTGTGCTCTGAAGGTGGTGCGCCAGCTTTCGCCATGACGAGGGCTGCGGCGTCTCCCGAAAGCCAGCAGCAGCGTCATGGACTGAAGCCTTTCGCGGTGGTGATCGTGGTCGTGGTGGCCATGTTTTCGGCGTGGTTTTCTCACATCCCGAATGCGTATTGGTCAAGTACGTGGTTCATTCCTCCCTATTGTGCTTTGCATTGGTTTGCCATTATTGTGAACGAGGCAGAGTTTTTGTTAGGGCTTTTGATTCAAAGTTAGGAAATTATGGAACGGAGTAAGATTTCGGGACGGATCCCACAATTGATTGATGATTTCCTTATTTTTTCCGAAAGAGATGGAGCCCATGTCTCTATGATGAGTGGTACTGACGGTGCTTGCTTGGTCTTGAAGAGTACGACGACGACGATGCGGAGAATTTCTTGTCGACGCAGTTGAATTGGATCAACAGAATTGCTAAGAAGGAATATACGTTACCACCCGGTGCATGTTTCTGGCAACAGGGAAGCCTCATCAAAGGCATTCCAACTGGTCCATCCAAGCCCAACTGCAAGTTTCAGGTATTTGTTGAAATCCGAGTTCTGTCCTCCACTTTTGTTAATAATGTGTTTATACACTATTACTCTGTTTTCAGAAAAGATGGCATTGGTGAAGAGTTTTGACCCATTAAAGTTTGTCTGATTGACTCCTTCTCTGTGCCATCATTTTAACTCTAAAAGGCCAATTGAACTCATGTTTCTTTTAATCGTTTCTGAGTGCGTCTCGTGGAAACTTTCTTTGTTTAAATTTATTTACATTTGACGAACACTGGAAATTCTCTTCACTGAATCTCCTAAATAAAATTTGGCCCAATCCGAATCCAATATTTTTCGCAATCGGATCAATCAAATTGGCCATTTAAATCCGGGAATCTTTGATCCTGCAATGGTTAAGTAGCCCTTTGTTCAACAATATCAAATTTGAAACTCGACTTACATGGATTTGAACTGAACGTGTGGTTGTGCAGGTACGTGATGTTGAGTTTCTAGAGATTCTTGGACCCGCACCGGAGCTGAAACTCATAGCAAAGACAGATGCGCATGAAGGGGGCGTGTACCATCCGGACACGAACGAGTTTTACTTTTCAAGCGCGCGCCACAAAGTCGGGTACACCACCCTGACGACTTCGAGCGATGAGAAGAAAGCTGCAGGGGAGCAGAACACCGAAGTGAACAAGATTTTGCTGAGCACAGGAGAGGTGACGACGGTGTTCCCTGTGACAGACGTTGCTAACGGAATGGTGCTCGACAGGGACGGCCACCTCCTCGTGTGTCAGCAAGGCCAAGGGAAGAAGCCGGGATACATTCAACGAGTGGACGTGAAGACACTGAATGTGAGCATTGTGGCGGACAACTGGTTTGGCGTCCCGTTCAACAGCCCCAACGATATCGTGGTCAAAAGAGATGGCACCATCTGGTTCACAGACCCCGCCTACGCATGGTAACCTTATTTCCACATTGCATTCTGTCAAGCCTCTTCATAATGACATTCCGCACAATAAAAGTCTGGAGTATCTTGCAATATACTGATTATTGACTGTAGAATTTGGAACCCCAGGTTGGAAGATTTTAAAACAGGTTTGAGTGTACTTCAAATGCATAAAAATAATGTTAATAATAACTTCCCTGATTTTAGAGCAATTGATCCAGGTTGACGTGTTCATAAACAATGTGGACTCTATACCTTCCGCTTAAAAGAGTAGATATTTCTACACTTGGAGTTGAGTTTTGCTGTTTAGTTCACATCGCCTATTCCAATTTCATTGAAAGGTACATTCTGCGCACAGGGCGCAAGGGTTCAAGTCCAAAAATCATGTGGAGGGCCAATTATACAGAATCCGACTGGATGGCGTGGTGGATGCGATGGCATCAAATTTTCAACGTCCCAATGGGCTGGCATTCTCTGAGGATGAGAAACATCTCTATGTCACTGACACTGGCTTTTTGACTGGGTACGTCAGTCAAACCCTCTCGACCTTCGATCAGTTGTAGTAGCCGTGTTAAACCCTGCCAATTGTGATGCAGGGTTAGAGTAAATTCTGTCGATTAGCAAGACTTTTTAAAATACCTCTGGAGGGTTGGTTTTCTGCTAGTGACTGATTACCATTGATTCAGAACTCTTATTTGTTATATACCTTTAGGTGTTTAGATCTAAAGGTGGATTAGGTCTCGAAGATAATTAGTCTACCTAGGAGAATTTATTGCTTGTTTTGATTATATCATAGCCCCATGTGACCTCGTCCTAATGGGCTCCTTTGACGGTATTGCTGATTTTTCTGCTGCTGTTGCAGTGATGAGTTTAACAACGAAATGAGGCACCACATTTTTGTATACGAAGTTCGCCGGGATGGAACCCTCAGTAGCAGGCGCCTGTTAGCTTCTGTGGGCATGTACGATGGATCCCCCCCTGGACTAGGCCTTCCTGATGGCATCAAGGTTGATACCAAAGGACGCATTTACATTGGTTCTCCCGATGGGGTCCAAGGTTGGTTTATCTCCAATGTGCATAAATACTTTCCGTAGTATTCTCTGGCTCTGTATCGCTGAAAATAGGTTTTTGTTTAACCGCAAACGACCAAGGCTTCTTGGTTTTAAAGTGACCAATTTGATTGATCATATTGTGAAAAATATAATTCAGATGGGTTCAAACTTTATGTCACCATAACCAGTAAAGAGTATTGTATGTTTTGGTCTAAAAATTGATAAAATTGGACATTATAAAGTCCCGCATATGTACCCAAACTGCAAGAAAAATATGAGGTCCAATTTCGGCGTTTTGAGTGATTTTCTTCTCTGTCAATTGAGGCATTTTGAGATCTCATCTTTTCTCGTGTTGCATTTGTATACAGTGTTCAGCCGTTCAGGGAAAGCTCTTGGATTGATTGCCCTTCCCGAAGTCGTTAACCTGGGCTTTGCTGGCGAGAAACTCAACAAGCTTCTCATTCTCAACGACGCCTCCATCCACATGATTGAGTTGCAGGTGAGAGGCCGATTCCTCTCCTGAGTTTTGTTTTCTAAAAGTAAATATTTGTGCATAGGATGACGGTTTATCTTTCTGGTGCTCAAATAGTCCGAAGTGACGCTTCCGTATCTATATGAGTTGAAGTAAACCGTTTGGGATGCTTTAAGGATGGCAACAAAATGTACCAATTGACAGAAGTCCTATATTTTACAATAGAAATATATTTCGAGCTTGGTCATTTGGGGTTAACCTGTCCATAATTTCCTGGAAAGACTGAGATTATCGATTACTCGTTTGGGCTATGCTGACAAATAAATCATTCGTGTTGGATTTTATGCAGGCCACTGGAGCTGGTTTGCACTATGCCTCGAAGTTCAAGAAGCAGTAACGAAGAGATCGATCGTTGCATTAGACGATCAATCGCTTACACTATATTGTTGTCGAGTCTGAACGATGATTAGAACACCATTGTTTTTTCCAATTCTAGTACGTCTCTCTTTTGCATACTAGAGCATTGATAGTCTATTATAGAGTTAATAGTTGTAGTACACAAGCGGTGTATTTGTGGTGTCCATGCACAATTGTGTGGATAAACATTGTTGAGATCAACATTCTTTCTACATTTACTTTTTAAAGAGTTCTTGTGTTGCGTTGCCTACACAAAACCCTTCAATCTGAAGTCGATTAGCAAATAATTTTCAATGAAATTGCACAGTTCACTTGGTAGAAGTTATGTGTTGCTTGAATGATGTGCTGAAATGACTCGCATTTACCTTCAATGTTGCACGTTTGGAATTCTGGAATATTGAAATAAAAATAAGTATAAGAAATGTTCTCACTTAAATGTTTGCAGTGATTCCAGTAAATATTTTTAAATCACCCAGAAGAACATCTGCCCTATCTGAATCCATAAATGAAGTGGAAATTTTCAACGCCGATGCCTGCGTGACAATGGCATGCAGTCATCTTGTTATCTTGCACATGATCTTTCTGTGGATCTGTGCGGCGGAAAGAACTCTGCAAAATGTGCGTTTGAATTCTGAAGGCTTGTTTATACCATGTGTAACCTAATCCAACTCAAACAGCACAGATTTCATAGTGGACCACAAATATTCACCATGTTTACCTGAAGATAAATTCTAGATGATCAAATTTGGATTGAAATTTGAATCAAAGGTGACTGCACCTAAAGAGGACCTGTTTGCCAAAAATGCCTTCTAAGAGAAGATCTAGAATCCGCTTCTGGCTGCCAACAAGTGTCAAGAGAAAAGGCTTCACAGTGCTAAAGCAACCCCACGTTATACAAAAGAACGAGTCTCAATAAGAGACTGTCATCCTGAAATGGCCTTCATTTGAGGTTATGATTTCAGAGCGAAAATTAGAATTGATGTTGCGATTCACAAGCCTTGCATTTGCCACTCGACAAGGGGCATTATTCTTTCCGAAAATTAGAATTGATGTTGCGATTCACAAGCCTTGCATTGCCACTCGACAAGGTGCATTATTCTTCTCGAGTGCCAGAGCTTCCCCTAGCACGAATGTAAATTGCGCACAGACTAGACTTTGAGTACTAGCTAGAGCTTCTAGACCTGCTGCTTGCTCCTCCATCTGGGAAGATCTTTACCTCTTCTTGTTCCATGTTCCAATTTGAAGCATCGCCAGAGCAGACAACTGCAGGCGGTTGTGAGCAACTCCGCCATTTCCAATCATGATGCTCCAATGCATGTTCTAGCTCGTCTCTCTCTGAGTGAGTGGGGTCTGTCTTCGTTCCAGTGGCTACAGTTTGTCCGTTGGGACGAAATCAAATTCAACCACTCCTGACTTCATCCCAATTCAAATTCTGGTGCGAATCGAATTCTAGACAAGGCCTCCAGTGCGCAAGGAGTGAGAAAGACAATTCATGGGGCTCCCTCTCCAAGACGTGAGTCGTATCGTGATTGTTTGTGGTGTTATATATGTTGCTGCGGGACAACTTAATTCGTTATCGACGCTAAGCAGACGTCTGAACCCTTCGTCAACATGATGGATTTATCTTGGTATTGCAGCATGGATAACGGGTATCCGTATGAGACCTAAAGTACGGGACTGTCGCATTGAAGTCTCTACTCTGCACCGATCCGAGTCGAGGAGAACGCGACCGGTCCCGTGTTCACTACATTCACAGCCTGGATACGTCGTCGCCTGCCCTGGCCTAATCAGCTGGACTATGGAGTATTCTCAAGGAATGCTCTCGAAGGATTCACCTTCGCCATGCTGCCCGACCCGAATGCGTCTGTTGACGGCGATAGACGTTATATAGATTGCTCAACGCCACTTCCAATGGTGACCCCGAATCGAACACTTTCGCAGTCCATCGAATTCGACGTATGAGAGATCTCATACATTGTGCTCAGTGAACACATGTATGTCTGCTTCACTTCTGATTTCGTCTCTCCGAAATTTGTTGTCCCTGGCTTAGCAGGTGCCTCTCTACATTTTAATTCTTGGAATCTGAGGACGTCGAAGTCCACCACGCCTGCTGAACCCAGTGCCTCGATGTCTCTGTGCTTTCAATGTCCCCGACTCTCCTGCCGATTCGAAGTCAGGCTGGGGGCGATTCTGGTGTCAATCACAGCCATGGCGACCGCCTACGAAATCCTTTACAAGTGTTATACAAGTGTTACTGGCCACTGGTTGGAGAGCACCCTTGTTTTTTTGGCACCATGGGGCCAGATTGCACCATTTCAAAATAAATGTCTACTTTTTTGCCAGATCAAAGTAATCTTTTTTTGCCAAAAAAATTCCATTTCTATTTAAAATGTGGATGAAGTCGCCAATTTGGATGAGAAAGTGCATGAATATGATTGAAAAGTGTTTTTGTTCCAAAAGATGAATGAATGTAGAAATACAAGGCTTCACCAAATTTTAAGTGATCATCATCTTGGCACTTTTGCAAAAGTAAAAAAAAAAGGGTTGGTGGAGAGGCGTGGATCGCACAAAGTTCTTGTACTGTACATATGGGTTCAATAAGTTTTTGTGATATTCATGTCTCCACCACTGCCACTGCCGCAAACTAGCAAAGTCTTAGAATTGAAAACCTGTCCTTACCCTTCTTGAAACTTTACACATAACTTTACACATATGCATGTCAAATTTCAATTTCTAAAAAGCAAAATTTAGAATAGTGTGACTTTAATAAATATGTGTTGTATAATAGGACAAATGAATGTAGAGGAAAGTAATTTAATCCTTAAGGACAAGCTCCATTATCCTATAGTCAAACATCATTTTTGAGCTCAATTTAGCCTTTTAAATTTCACTTACTAGCTTTCCCTCTTGTACAAGTTATGATTATTTTCAAAGTTTATGTGCTTTAACTCATAGTGGCATTAGGTTTAGATTCTAAAGACCCTTATTGGTTGCACTAATGTGATATGTTACTTTGAAGATATTGTGTTCAATGAAGAACAATAAACAAAAGTCTTAAATTGACGAAAAAGCTGCAAGGAAGAAATTCGTGATTCCGATAAATAAATATGAATCCTTCCAATCAATTGGACAAAAACATAGACTTTCAGGTGCATGATTCTTTTCAATACTTCTTTTAAGAACTTTGGGGGGGCGGGCACATGATGTCACAAGTTTTTTTCCAATGATCAATTGCATATTGTGTCGAAGAAACAATTGGAAGCAGAAATGCCGCAACAAAGAAGGTCGAGGAAAAATGGCAAATTTGTCATGGTCTTCATCTTTTGTTCTCTTTCACATAATGCTCAGGCCGTTGGTTTTGACCCTTTGCTTGACACCGATGTTTCATCATGGCTAAATTTGGCCCCCTCCTTGACATTGCTCTTTTGTAATGGCCCATTTGGATACCAAGATGATAAGAAAGCCCTAAAGTTTTTCAAATCTTCATTTTGGGAGATGTATTAGTAATTGTTAAGTAACACCTAACTACTACTTCTTTAGAAAGATAAATATTTTGAAAGATATTGCCGCAATACGGCTCCTAAATACATGCCATCTCACCTGCCAAGTAGGATTGATAAATTTATCAACTACCACAGGTGGAAATGCGCATCCGCTTCAAACTTGTTGTTAAACTTAAGAACAATCATGTAAGACCAAGTGAAAGCAAGCCTTAGCTGCTGATTTTTTCCCTATGCATTCCTTGCCAGACTAGGATTCAGTCTCAAGATAATATTGTGAAATATTGTGAAGGACCTGTAGCACTTTTCATCCACATTTAAAGAGTGTCAGACCCCTAGCACGTGGCCATGCTCGAACAGGGTAAAGTACTGCACTCTTCAGTTTCGTGCGTGGAGCCCGTCAAGCTACCTTGAAATACCGGTCCTTTCTTTGAAGGCCACCAGCAGAAACCCTGCGCCACACCCACGTCTCATCACTCTTCGGATCACGGCATCCTCGACAGAAAAATCGAATTGGGTCTTCAATCAATCAGCCTGGCGGAGTGAGACTGTCGCTACTCTTTCACAAGGTTCGAAATTCTCGTCTCTGAATCAACAAACGCATGAATTTGCCAATTTTGTAGTGTGAAGAACATGTGATTTTCGCTTTGAATTTCACCCTTCTGGGTCACCATTTATATTTTTGCAACCATGTAACTTACTGAACATACTGCTGTTCAATTGATGTTCCCCGTGGATTTCGGAATCGTTGCTCTTGATGTGGATTTTTCGGATTTCTGCGATGTTCACAGGGGATAAATACATCTGACATCTTTCTTAAACCCTAACCCTGCTTGATAATTTCGAGCGTGTAGTTTCGACGTGAGATTTTGAGCTTTTTCTTAATTTAGTTTTTAAGCTTTTTGACTATATGCTAGTTCTGTGCAGTAGGAGAAGTGGAGGTGAAGCGAATGGCTATGGCGCCCTCAAGCAACCTCAAGTTGTACTTGGACCTCATGTCCCAGCCTAGTCGAGCTGTTCTTCTCTTCTGCAAGTGAGTGTGGCCCCTCTCACACCAATTTCTCATTATTTCCAAATTAGGTCTCATGTTTTCGTTTAAGCACTTTTGATTAGGTTGTATGGGGGCCTTTTTTTGTCCCATTCTTTCTTGAAAAAGAAGTGCTATGTTCTTCACTGATTATAGTGATATTAGATGTGGCCCTATTTTTTGATCTTTTACAAAATGATCAATCGAATTGGTCGTTTTCAAACCGTGAATCCTTTGGTTAAGAATCTTCATGGTTAAGTGCATGACGCTGGAATTTTTTTTCCTGACGTTCATGCTTGAACTTTGGAAATTTGGCATTTGTAATCCTCAGTGAGATTGAGTGTTCGCAGGGTGAATAACATCGATGTGGAAGTGAATCTAGTGAATATACAGAAAGGGACGCAAAAGACGCCTGAATTCAAAGGTTAGTGACAAATTTAGATTCTTCTCTTTTTATATTTTGCATATGGTAATCCCCATCTCACAAGCATGAGGTTGTTTTGGGATTGCTGAAATTTTTGGCAATGTGCAGCAATCAATCCCTTGGGAAAAGTTCCGTGCATAGTTGATGGCCGTTTTAAGCTATCTGAAAGGTCAGTTGAATTTGCTTTGGGGGATTTTTATTTAAAGTGTGCCTGCATCACAAACTAAAGAGATACCGATAGTTCAATTCTGCGTACGATGTTTGCTAGCGACTTGCTGAGTAGTCCAGGTTCGTCTTCTCTGGTTCCTCACAAGCGGAGTATCCAATTGAAACTTTGCGATTCAGAGTTCACTCGACACTTGCTCCACTATAGTGACTTTACGACATGTTTTCACTGTATATTGCTTTGTAAGTATATTTACATGTGTTGTGAAATCTCATGCAAGTTGGCTGCAGTCATGCCATTATGCAGTATTTGGCATCAACCCGTCCAGGCGTTGCTGATCACTGGTAAATTTTCTATATCTTACTGCCTACTTTCCTTTCTAGCTGCCCAATTTTGGAGTAGAAGGGAGGAGGCAGTTTTTTTTTTGCTCATTTGCTTTAAATTGATATGCATGGTCTGACCATGTTTGTTTTGCTGTGAAGGTATCCATCTGATGTGCAGAGGAGAGTCAAGATTCAATCTGTGCTCGATTGGCATCAGTTAAATTTGCGACGTGGCTCTAGTACGTGAGCTTTGCTTCTTGCATTCTTGGTTTAGTCTGTGTTTATGACCTTTACAAAGAGTATTGGAATGAATTAAATTCCGACACCTTTCTGAGAGCTCGTGATGAATGCTTTTTTTGTAAAAGCGGAGGCGTGTAACTTCCTTATTAGCCCTCAAACTAAAAACAGTTATAGATCTTCGAACATAGTCTTTAGATCAATAGAAGCACTGAAGGTGTGCTGGCCTTCATAAGTATGCTGACCTGTGGCCGAGCTTAGCAATGGCATAAATGGCTTCAATAGTGGTCCAGTTCTTCAGTGTTTTAGTGCTCCAGAATTTTGTCCTACAGTGGAAAGGATGCAAGGGCGACTCGCCGAGATCTCAAGATTGACACTCTGCTTTGTACCGGTGGGGTCTTGCAGTGACTTTGGTGTTCAACAAGGTAATTGCACCAATGTTAGGCGCCAAATTGGACCCAAGAGCAGCAGCAGAAGGGCTGGCAGTACTTGAGCAGTCGTTGCACGTAATGGAGACAGTGTGGCTGCAAGAGGGCTACCCATTTTTGGCGGGTGGGAGGCAGCCATCCATTGCTGATTTGAGCCTTGTTTGTGAGATCATGCAACTGCAGGTTCGTCTTTACAAGCATCTCGTTGTTCACTCCTTTTTATCCGTGCATTCCTTCTTCGTGTGCTGTTTGTTTTTTCACTTGAACGCACTGGATGACTTCTAGAAAGCGGTTCTTACGACAGAGGATACGATCTGCATCTGTTTAAGCATTTCAACATATGTAGGAGTGTGAATTTTGGGAGAGGAGTAGAGCTGAGGAGAAATCGTTGGATACGAGAGCCAAATATGTTGAGGTCAAATTTTTATGAGTGTGAGTTTCTTATGCAATTTTTATTTGATATGTTGTAGACCACTGTAAGCGACAGTAGACAACTGCATTTCCATTCGAAGATCAGTGGTCTTAAGTATTTAGTCAAGTCATGCTTACATTTTTATCGTCATATCATTATTTCTGTGTGCCAAAATATGGCCTTCAAGTTCTGATAGTTACTACTTTCAAGTACTCAAATGTTTTTTAGATACCCTAGAGCTCTAAAATCTAAGCATGAAAAAGATGCAGTTCCAAACTGGCGTTCGGATCTTCTCCACTTCGGGACAGGCACCCTAAATTTCTCTGTTTCCTAGAATTATATCAGCCTAGAAGGGCATCTTGAAAATTGCCAATCTTTGGAAATTTGGCCAAAATAACCAATATGACCAGAGTTGCTACTAAGTCCAACCAAGTTAATGAATACCGTAGATGAGTTGTTGTGGGTAAGAGGGGTCTGTGCAGGAGGCGGAATCAGCTTCCTAATGTTTTTGGTATCCTCTAAATTCTTCCTGAAGTTGCCTTGCCTTTACATACCCTGTCTCATTTTCTCTGGCAGCTCCTGGGTGAGGACGAGGTTGCGGCGCTTCTGAGCTCCAAAGAACGTGTCACAGCATGGATAGCCGCGGTGAAGAAAGCCACGTCTCCACATTTTGACGAGGTGCACAAAATAGTCTATAGTTCTGCTGCAAGAAGGGCTCAAAGCAGGCAAGTAGGCACTGGACGTGATTTTGAAGATACGAAACGACCAATCTCTAAGTTGTAAATGGTATCATTTCCAAGTTAATATGTGCCATTCTGCTACTATCTTTCTTAATTCACTAAAAGTTCTATCATAATTTTCTTAAGCTATCTTTTGAGTGCACCCATCTTACTGTTCATCTAATCACATGTAAATAAAAAGATATGATTTGGATTCAATCAATATTGCTGAGAATGGTATGCAACATGTTTACTTATGCTTGCTCATAAGTGTCAATTTGGGTGCTATTGAAGTTAATGATTGTAGAGGCTTATTTCTTTCAAATTCTTGAACTCTAGATGTAAGTGGATGTGTGTCAAAGAAAGAAGTTATGAGCATCTTGGATAATTTGATTCTTTGACGAATTAGTAGATGGGCCCAAGGTGTTTGGAGCTCCTTTCAAGAATGTTTTGATGCATTCATTGTGTAGCTTGCATGCAACTACTTTGTTGTTAACCCTTTGAAGTTATTTGGTGTTTCTAACTAGGCAGGTTTTGCCATAGTTTGATATTCCTTTTTTTTTTATGAAAACAGAATTTGTAAATTTTGAATAGTAGCAATAGGATCTTGAAGTTAGTCCCCAAAGGTTCAAAGTCCTATAATGGTTTTTTTAGGATATCGGACAAGATTCTATGATTTCACTTTTTTAATGTGCTTTTTTGAAACTATTCTTTGAAGGTAAGGGAATGGACTAGCTTTTTGGGAATATAGTATTTATTTCAACTAGTCTCTAGGAGAAAAATTGTATCTACTTCTTAACAAATTTTTAAAGGATGACAATCAACTTGTTTCTTTTTGAGATTTTTTCCTAAATTTTGGTCAAACCTTTAGAAATTTTTCTAGACATTTCTAATGGAAGATCTTGTAGTTCAATATGCAAAGAAAATAGTCTTTTTCATCGTAGTTCTTTGCATTAGAAATAGTAGTGTTTGAGTTTTATGGTAAAACATAGACCTAAAAATTTAAGCTCTAATTTAATAGGAAATAACCAATAATTCAATGCAACCACTATTTTCATGGGATTCAAATAGGCATAACATTTGAATACAAAAGTTCTTTTTTTGGTAGATTTTTCATAATATACTTCTCCACCTAAAATTGTTTAGGACTTTGTCAAATTAGAAAATCACTTTTAAATCAAGTTGACCTTTGAGAGTGCAATTTCAGACTTGGATGTGTGAGTATGATTCACAATTGCAACATTTATAAATATGCAAAAAAAATTGAAAAAATTTGTATGCAAGTTTGAGCAATTGCATTGAAGATTACATCATATGGAATGATGATGAAAAATAAATCTTTGAAAGTATTAAAAAAAATTTAGATTTTATAGATAGAATAAATTTATTTTTTGGCACACTATCTTTAAGCCCTTGAACAACTTTGAGCTAAGTGGTTATAGCTAAGAGACATATATACAAAAAAATAAAAATAAAAAATAAAAAATTCTTAGCACATTAAATGAAAGAATCCATAATTCACATTTAGAATCAAATGTTGATGAGTGTTTTATGGAGGGACAACAAATATCAATCTTTTATACTTTAATGATAATAAAAAAATAAATGTGTATATTTAATATTACTTCTTCAACTTGCTTGAAACAACAAAAGCCAAAATTTGGTTTCAAGGGATTTTAGGAATTAAGGCAATTTTACTTGTGATAAGATGACTTGGAAGTTTATAATAAGATTTCTTACAATTTTTTCTTGCAAGATTCTCTACAAATTGACATTGGTTTCTATGGCAACTATGAAATTTTATTATATATGGAATTTGTATTACCAAGGCATAGACTGCTCATTCAACATTATCCACCAAGACAAAGAACATGGCATATTAAGATTTTGTAAGAAGTTAATTTTTCAACTAACAAACTAAGGATGGAAATGGAAAACAATTGGAATCGTATGTGTGAAAGAAGTCTCTATACTAAAAAGACATTGACATATGTGCAAGAGCTCTTTTGGATTAGCAATTTTTCTATGATATTCTCTTTTATGTATTTGTAATTAGAATATTTTTTTTTGCATGAAGTCCGAAGACCCCTAGCTACCACTTGCTGAATATTATTACCCACATATAAAATATTCCTATGTATTGTTTTGACTATTTGTAAGTTTTATTTTGCAATGAATATCTTTTCTTTGCAAGTGCTTTCTAATTGCAATCACATACTGGCAAGGTAGTCATACCCATTGCAAATCCTCAACCCAATCACAACTCTATCTACATTTTTCAATGTTTTTAGAGCCCGAAATGTTAACTGAATGTAAGGTAAAACAGCCCACATGGTCAAATGACCCAAGATGGACACTTAGGGAATGACCCCATGGTGGTCATTTTCATTTTGTGAGATTTTGGGCCACAATCAATGTCTCACTTGACACTAATGGAGTGATTAGTAACCTCATTAGAAACACCCGACTTTTGCAGTGTAAATCATTGTAGAAAGTGACTTTTTTAAGGCCTTCCACATTAGAAAATATTGTGATTGCTTTAGGTGAGTAAGGTGAGCATTATGGATACATTTTTTTGTTGGTTATAGAGTAGACTACACTCTTTGGGGGCTGAACCTTCAAAAATTCATAAATAATTCATACTTTGTCAAAAAAATATAATTTCAATTGCTAGTTACTCTCTCTATTTCTCACACTTGTCCTTATGTGGGGAAAAAATTTAAAAATTTCAGCAATGGCATGAGAACAAACTCCTAATCCTAACTCCTAATGAGGTTGACCTTCCAAATCAGGCAAAAGGCAGCTTCAAAAGAATATTAAGAAGTTCAGTTGTGTGGCTCTTTCTGCAAGGAAACGTAGAATGTAAGTTTATCGTGGTCCAGATCGTTGCAATATATGATTGATGAATGCACTGCAGCTTTCCACAGCAGCACAATCATGCCGACTTCAACTTAACTCCTCTTCACGTTCCGAAAGACAGTTTCATGAACATTCCATGACCGCAAGCTGACTATGAGATTACATCATCTTCGGTT
This sequence comes from Pseudisothecium myosuroides, assembly GCA_951799445.1. Taxonomy (NCBI): domain Eukaryota; kingdom Viridiplantae; phylum Streptophyta; class Bryopsida; order Hypnales; family Lembophyllaceae; genus Pseudisothecium; species Pseudisothecium myosuroides. The sequence continues at coordinate 54,349,274 of OX637287.1, read as the reverse complement.
TGCGTCTTTGCGATATCCGCGTATGTGTGTTCAGGAATCCCTATTGGTGCATTACGCTGGGGCAATCATTTGAGTTCTCCTGGGAAGCCACTGCATTTTACACATGGTTTGGGTTCCAGAGTGGCCGGTTTATATAAGATAGACAAGCCTATTACCACCCTGGTGTGGAATCTGAATATCTTGGGGTCAACTCCAAGAGGGGCACGTGTTTTTCTTAGGTGCATGCTTGTTTCACGGATCAAACCCAAGTGGAATTATAATTTTTTAATTAAAATTGTAAAATTTGTGAATTTTTGAAGTGCTCTGCCTTGAAATTACAAAACCATCCATAGAGTGGAGTAAAAAATGTCCCATAAACAACCCATAATAGCCTTTCCATGTATCTAATGGCAATTAAGTACTCATCCATAAAGGATTGACATGTTACCCCCATTTTGGCACTGTTTTTGTCAAAATCTTGAACAAATTTGGGCATTTTATTGGACAAATTTGAATGCTTTCTGGAAAAAATTGGGACCAAAAGTAGGGGCCAAAATTGGACAATGAACGGAATTGGGTAGGTCTGCCTTACTTTACTAGCAACTTCAAATCATCGTATCCATATTGAAGAAGAACGCCCACTCATTGCACTCTAGGTTTTCATTGAAAATGTCCGATGAAATAATTGGAGGATATTTTTTCCAAGATGAAAACGTTTTCATCCTAGAAAAATATCATCTAATTATTTCATCTAATGTTCACGATATATATGTGTGTGTGACCTTGAAATAAGTCAATTCCACTTGATTGTATCCTTGTTTCAAAACATGGCTTTAAATATGTTGCCTAAAATGGGCAACTTTTCAACTCGAGCTTAGGGTCAATTTTGGGTACACATGAAATTAGTACTTTAAAACTTCACAATTTATTTTATAGAGTTAAAAAAAAACATATTAGGAACCCTAGAATTTTCTTTCAATTTTGAAAAAGATTCAATAAAAAAAATTAGTTTGATAATAAGGTCCTCGTTTACCTACTCACAATCCAAGATAAATAATGATTGTAGTAGAATTTGGTTCAAGAAGACACAACAAAAATATTGGTACGTACATGGTTAAAGTTGTCAAGTATTAACCAAGGAAATGACTCATGAAAAGATCCATGTGGCAACTTATACTACTTGAATGTGGCTCTTCTTGTGGATCGTTCACATAGTCTTCTACTATTGGATTTCCACTAGTGAAAGCAACTAAGAAAATCTTTTGTGTCCAAACAATAGTTGTTATATATAATTTACCTTTATGTTCTAATAACTCGTATATTATACCAACTATGTGCAAATAAAAAATTACTATAGTTTGATTGATTTATTAGGACTTGCCCTGCTTGGAAAGGATCTCTATTGCTTTAAGGTCCATTATCAATCTTAGTTGCAATCCTAATGGAAAGTTTCATTGGTTTCATACTAGCACAAAACCTTTTTTTTAAACTTGTAAGGTAAATATATTCAAAATCATCAATAATTAAAAAACTTTACATCTAAATTCTTGCCAAGAATGAAGACATTAATTTTGAGGATAAGCAAGGTTTAAACATTAGAACTTTGTGACAATTTATGGTACATCTATCACAAGAGCTTAAAAAATCTATAACTTATTCCTACATTATTCAAATAATGCATCATAAATTGTATTGGAATCTTTATTCATTTACCAATTTGATTTAGTAGAAACAAATCTTGTCATTTGAATGATTATTGTACATAATTGCACTTTGTGGCCATTGAAAGTGTCTTTTTGACGTTCCTAGCACCCGAGAGTTGCTTCATCTTTTATTCTATATCATTTGCTTCTTTCTACTTTAATAATTGTATAGATAAAGTGTATAGGGATTGAGGATCCCTTGCAATAGTGCAATAGTGGTAGACAAATGCATGGTAGGATTCAAGGTAGGATCAACCAATTTTTACATCCTGATGTAGTTAATGAACAATTTTGAGATTTCAAAAATTATGGACAAATATAAAAAATGATTTTGCTTATAAAATGAGTTTAGATGGTTTGAAAAGTTTTCTTATTCTATCATCACCAAAAGTTTCATGAAGTTGTAATTTATATTTTCAAAAATACAATTATATCCTTCAAAAACATTACATGTCCTAGTGTAGAGGTGCACTACAAATTTCATACAAAAAGGATTGTTGATGGAAGTTTGAGCTACAATTTTTTTCATACATTCAAAAATATAAAAATGCGACTTTTATAGAAAAATAAATAGCTCTTTTTAATGTTTTAATCTTAAAATAAACTATTATATTATATTGGTAGTTTATTTTGATTGTTTATCTATTTAAAAAAATATTTTTCATGGATTTCTTGTGCAAATGTGCTTGAAAATATGAAATGTTAGGTGAGTGTGCTAAAGAATTTTAAAATCATAATTTAAAGTTTTTCCAAGAAAAATTTTATCATCAAAGTTTGGATTAAAATTTTTGAAGCATTATTAAAATATATGATGGGAAATTCAAAATCTTCAAAATCAAACAATTTAGAAAAATTGAAATATAATTTTTTTTTTGGTTAGTAAATACTATACTTGTCAGATTTGACAACAACTACTATTGACCACTAAATTTGTTGGATTTTGTCTACTACAACTCTTTTTTATTAGATTGCCAGGTCTTTTCTTATTTTTTTAATAGATGTGTTTTTGATTGCTATATTTTTTCTTGCTTGGTTGTCTTTTCAAATTAATGACAATCATTAAATAAATGATTTAGAGTTTTACACTTGAAAATGTTTCATTTTGAAATTTCTTACAAAATTTTAAGATATTCCAAAAATTAGGCAATCTGAAAATTTTTATTTGCAATATTTTGGACATTTCATTAACAATATTTCAAAACTTCTTACATTTCAAAAAATACTTAATTTTAATCTAAATCAAACCTTCTCGTAGGGTAATTGAAATGTCCACATGGTTCATTGCATTTTACATTATGCTAATGGTAAATATTTTAGAAAATTAGATATAAAACTAGTGCTTTTATCAAAGTGTGTAATACACACAAGTAAATTGTTTTTTAGCATTCTTTATTATACAATTGATTTGTATCGTGCATTTGCTTTGGTATTGTTTTGAATTTATTTCAATCTTTTCATCCCACTTTTTAACATATAACTAGAAGACTGAGGTTCTTTGGTGGTTATATTGCTAATTTTTAGAAAGTAATGAATTAGAGTTAATTTCTAAAGACCCTAGGGTTTGTGACAAAACACAAATGAGTTGTGAAATATAAGTTCTATAATGTTTTTGAAGTCTGCATAAAAAACAACAATGGTAAAGCATGAAAAGTAGAAAGTATCCATGTGGTCAATAAATTTAAAATTATTTATAGATCTGCTTCAAGTGTTTTGAAAATTTAACTTCAACAATTCAACAAAAATATAATTTCTATTTTTATCATTTAGAGTTTTCTATAATTGGTCAAAATTGGAGTTTGAATTATTTGTGAAAATAGTCATAAGATTCAATGATGAAAACATCAATGCTATTTTCAAATAATAAACTTTCTAACATTAGTCAAATACTAATGGCTTTGCACTATTTTAATTATAATTTTTTTTAATGACAACGACCTTAGTTTTGAATATGAAAACTGAAAGACAATTTGGTTCAATATGTGCAAAAAATTCAAAATTTTGAAAAAAAATCTTTCCATCTGAAAATATTGCCCAAAGTTAGGGCAACAACTATAAAATGGCTGATTGGGTCTTTATATGCAAGCAAAATACCTTAAGTTTACTTTTTGTCCATAATATAGAATTTTTTTGTTTTTATGTAATAATATGTAAATTTTAACTAAATAAAATGAAATACACTAAACAAATAGTAAAGCATTTCAAATAAAAAGTTATGGATGGGGCCCCTCATATTGTACCCAATATCTTTTTTTTTATAGATCTTTTAGAACAAAAAGTGATTTGAAATAAATGGTATTTGCAATTTAGTAAAAATATATTGAAGTCCCTAGTAGAACAACAAAATGTGGAATTGGGGTTGAAAGGGTTGGAATTGGATCGAAAAGTACATTTCCTACATAAATTATGATTTTGTGATGTATGTATACAAAATAGTGAAATTAGGTTGTCCCTCACTAATTTCTCGACATTCTACACTATATAAATATTTCCTGTTTATCTTCAAGAATGCACTACTTTTAAATTAAGTATTATTGTAATTGGGAATCGTGAACCTATGTGTACAAACAAAAATATTTGTAGAAATATTTGATGAATTTGATGGTTTGTAGAGTACCGTACGCATAGGGCAGTTTCGGCACTTTCCTGACAAAAGTGTTTACTTTTTCTAATTCGACAATTCGGCACCTTCATTTAGATTTCTTGACTTTCGGCACTTTGCTGTTTTTAATTTTTCAACGCTCCTAATTTTGGATTGATTCTTTCTATTGATGCATGAATGTGTTCTTTTTTCTAAATTTTCTCAAGAATAATTTTTGGATATTCAAAATTAGTAACAATGAAATTTTCCAGATTTTCAGAAATAGTTGTACAATTTTCTAAATTTTCAGCATTTTCCAAATTTTCTCGAGTTATTTACGAAATTGGCCTGTGCGTATGGTAACTTTTCTTGAAGTGACTGAGACCACCTAATCGTAAAGGCAACCTAATTTCACTATTTTGTGTATGTACAAATGGGGATGCAAGGGTTTTAATTTAGCTTTTGAAACTGCCGTTTGTTCAGTTTGTTTGTTTGTCTCACCCTCCATCCTTTGCAACCTTTTAGCAACAAGGCTGCGATTCTGTCTGATATGAACTCCAGTGTGAATTTGCCTCCAAGGGAGGTAAATCCTTTATAAAAAGGGGGGTCCAAGTCAACAAGTAATCTTCTAGGAATCCCTGAGCACCTGAGGATTGTACGAAGCACCAAATTCCAGGGCAAGCCTTGAACATGACCAGGTCATGTTAGCGTTTTTCCACCCTTTAATCGAGGCCGCAAATCCGCGGAAGCAAAGGCAATCTCCATGGGACCCAGGGAGGCATGATGATCCAAGTCGGAGCGTTTTGGCTCATTAGCCAACCTTGATGAACTGAAGCCGCAGGAATTTTGCACTTGGGTTTTGATTGCGCTATAATAACTTGGGTCCCCTCCCTTCCCTTCTCCTTCCTTCCGTTTCGCCCTCCTACAGTGAATTTCCGAGATTTGATTTGCGAGGCTGCTACTTTGGGAGACCGTCGTCCCTGTTGCCCCACCCATTTTTGGGTTTGCGTCGTCGGTCATGGTGGGGTGGAGTGTGGTTTCGTCCAAACGGAATGAACGATCAATTCAGTCCACCTCGAGCTGGTGAATTATTAGATCCCATTTTTATTAGCTCCACCCACCACTGAAACACCACCAGTGAGATGGAGGAGTACGGAGAATTATTTTCTGTATTTCGTTACCTTGTCGGCTGTGGACCAAAGGTGCGTGAAGGCCTTGTGTTGACAGAAGCTACATGTGAGGAAGTTTGAGTAGGTGATGTTCACCGCTTGGACCATGGTACGGTACAGAACAATATCAAAGAGCATTTGGACCTTGCCAAATTTGCCAAGACATCTGATGGTGGAGGCACCTCTATAATAACACTATTATATAACCAACGTTGGAGGGGTCCCTTCTGCTCATCCACAAAGGAGGAGTTCCCAATGTTGCAACTTCCTTGCCAACCAATGGTTCTCTGCAACTTCCCAGTCAGTCAATGACACTAGTGTTATAATATCTTAGCTAACCAATGACTCTCTAAATTCACTCCCATGAATCTACGGAGGTTTTATCACAATCTCCAAGGGAGAATGGTGTAGGCTAGTCAACAACATTATGTGGTTCAATGCAGGCTCTACAATTAAACATAATATCACTTGTTTTGGGATATTGTTTTGACATTGTGTTTCCTTTGGTCATTGCACATTACGAACACAATTTTATTATGAAAGAGCACAAAATACGAGAAAATTCCACATATATTTCAATTACCTCATTTTTGAAAAAAAATGCATTATAGGTTGTCAAAGCAATAGCATATTACTCTCTATTGATCCTAAAGGGAGATTACTCTCGTCCATTTGGAAACTAATGTGGTTTCATTAATTTCCTTTCTAGTTGCAATGTTCATTGCAATGATAATTCAAAAGTGTCATTCAAGGTTGTGGAAATAATTAATAAATATTTTGTCATGTATATGTATAAAATGCATGCTTATGTTAATTAACTTCATAAATTTTTTATGTTATCCCCATAATTGTTGCAATTACCAGAAACTGGCATTTCTTGGAGTGAAGTGAGCAATATTTAAAAAAACAATTTAAAAATGAAGAATGAAATTTTGTATAAGACAAATTGGAAATGTGAGGGAAAAGTTCAGGAACTTTGACCTTGTAGATTGCAAGAGTCATGCATGTTATGTTAGAAGAGAAGGTTTATTGGGCCTTGGCCTCGTGGGAAGGGACTCTTTTACCTCAAGGTCTAAAATCAACTTTAGCTGCAATTCCAATGCAAGGTTTCATTGGTTTTGCAATATCACAAAACTCTCTACTTGTACTTATGAGGAACACACATTCAAAATCATCAATAACCAGAAACCATCTCATTTAGATTCTTGCCTAGAATGAAGGCAATAATTTTGAGAATAAACAAGATTTAAAGATTAGAACTTTGAGTCAATTTATGATACACCTATCACATGAGCTTTGAAAATTCATAACTTATTCTTATGTTGTCCAAATAATACATTGTAAATTGCATTAGAATTTGGTTTCATTTATTAATTTGACCCAGTAGAAACAAATCTTGCCATTTAATGATTAGAATACTTAGTTGCAATTTATAGCCACTGAAAGTATGCATACTGTCATACATGTCCATCACGTTAGTTTTATAGTGTGTTTTGATGTTCTTAACACTCGAGAGTTGCTTCATCTCTGGTTTTACACCATTGATTTGCTTTCTTCTACTTTAGTAAATGTGTGGATAGAGTGCATGGAAATAGAGATTCCCTCGCAATGTTGTATGTATTGTTGTTATTTCAAATTTATTCCGACCTTTCTAACATGTTCCTAGAATGATGAGGTTAATTGGTGGTTGTACCATTAATTTTTAGAAGGTAATGAATTCGGATTGAAGAAGAATGCAAACAAACTACCTTTTCTTTCTGTCTACAACATATTACTCCTTTATTTTTTTCTAATGACATGTAAATTTTAACAACTAGATAACGCCATACACCAAATAAGTTTTGAAGCATGTCAAATTAAAAAATAGTTGGAATGATATTTTGGACTATACATAGCTTTTTCTTTCTTGTATTTGCATTTTGTATCACATAATTTGTGGTATATACTTGCCAAATCTTTAAAAATAATAGATGCTAGAGAATATTGTTTGTTCCCTAAAGCTATCCACCTCTCCATGTTTTTGAGCAACATCGCTTTATGATCCAAGCATCTAATTGTTGTTTTTTTAATTCTAAATTTACAATGAGCCAGACCAAGTGTGGGTCTTAGAACTTACTTTGTGTGGCTACTAGGGCATATCATATTAATTATATACTTGGCCAAATTTCAAAAATAAAAGAGAAGTTTAGCACTTGTTGCCTGAAGCTATTGGCCTTGCCTGGGTTTTTTCATGTTGTATCAGATTTTATCTAGGTATACAATAAAAAAAAAAAAAAAAAAAAAAAATATATATATATATATATATATATATATATATATATATTTTTTTTTTTAATTTTGAAAAAACAAATACATTTATCCACATAAATATATTTCTTTCTTCAAAATTTGTTCTTTTAAAAAACATTTAACACTAATAATGTGTCACTGATTTAAAATTCAAAAAAAAAAAGTGCTATAGCAATAAAAGATTGATTGCAATAAAATTATTAAAAATTTATTTTTCACACATTTGTATAATATTATTACTTGGACACAATTAAGATTTTAATTCAATTTTTCATTTAGAATTCCATGACTAAGATGTACTTTCAACAACTTTTGATAAGGATTTAAGTTGACATCATTAGTTCTTCATTGACTAATTTTTCTAATCCATCAGCTTTAGTAGCACTTCATTATTCTCTCTATATATATTGTTGTTGGAATATACCTAAGTATATTCATTTTCAAAACTAATAGAAATTAGAAAAATTAGTCAATTAAGCTTCACTGATTGAAAATTTCTCAATACTAACAATGCGTCTTTAAAGCTACAACCAAAGAAAGTTGTTTATCCCCCAAAAATGGAGAACCGCACAAATCTTCAAAATGTAAGAAAAACGATAGTATTAGATATTGACATGATTTGATAATGGTTGTATCATGGATTAAACATGAATGTACAAATATGACATGAACTTTGTCTTTCAAAGATATTTTTTTCATTTGAAAATTTAAAAAATAATTTAAAAAAAAAATTAATTATGATTATTGGACAATTTTATATACATTTAAAGAAGATTATCCAAACATAGATTTATGCAATGTGGACCCATGAACTATGAAATCAATATTGTATTAGAAAATCTATCAAATATCCAAATTTTAATAAAATAAAAAAATAAAATAAAAACCGAAAAATTAGTGCAACATAGATTTGAGCATAATTGACAAGTTCTTAATTGTGGTTTTAAGTTGATGTTGAAGTATATGCAAATTTTTTTTATTAACTCTTTAGTAACCAAGAAGCCTGAATTGGGCCTCATATTTTTTTAAGCAATTTTGAAGAGTTTATTAGGGGATTTTTATTTATTTCAATAATTGATTGATTTAAACTAATGCATGCAATGTTCTTCACTCAAGCTAATGATATAATAATATCATCAATATGATCAATCAAAGTCTGCAACTTAAAATCATAAATTCTTAGTACATAAAGGGTTAAACACAACCTTTCACCATCCAAACCACCAACATGACAACTTAGGGCCGCTTCACACTATACCCAAAGGTCAAGAGT